>OX376368.1:10309676-11515341 GCA_947369235.1 Udea olivalis | reverse complement strand
GGCCCACTACATGCGCCGTTCCCGCAGTTGCCAAAAGCGCTGCCTCTCGGACCGTTTTACCACGGGCAGTGACCAGTGTGTCATCTGCGTAGCAGGTCACGCTGACATCCGGTAAATTAGCTCCCCGCAACACCCAGTCGTAACCGATGTTCCACAGGAGCGGCCCGAGGACCGAACCCTGTGGAACACCGCAAGACATAGGCTGTCTGCACCATGCATCTCGCCCAGGATACTCAACGTACCGCTCAGAGAGGTAGTGGGCGATGAGGCTCCTCAGGTACACAGGTACCCGGTGGTACTTGAGAGCCTCTATGATGCATGCCCAGGGGATGGTGTTAAAGGCGTTGGCGATATCTAAGGATACCGCCAAGACGACCTCTCCCCGGGCTATAGCCTCCTCGGCTTGTGTCTTCACCCGTAAAATGGCGTGCACAGTGGATCTGCGCCGCCGAAAGCCAAACTGGCAATCCGCCAGGTTTGGACCAACCCCTTCGATGTGCTCGACGAGACGAGCAGCGATGATTCGCTCAAAAAGTTTACCCATCTCGTCGAGCAGAACGATGGGGCGGTAGGCGGACGGAGAATCCGCCGGTCTCCCTTCCTTCTTTAACAGGACCAATTTCCCGGTCTTCCACTGCCGCGGAAACCGGCCCTGTCTGAGACAGTTTGTAAAGAAGGTCCGTAGTCTCGGGCCTAACCATTTTAGCGCAAGGGCCAAAGCACGACCCGGTATGCCGTCCAGGCCGGGCGCGGTGTTCTTCGCCCGCAGCCTCAGTACAGCTGCACCAAACTCGTCCTCAGTGACCTGCGGCATCTCAATTTCATCCTCATCTAGTGGGCCAGCTGAGGCCATTGGTGGAGGGGAAAACTCACCCGTTGTTGGGAACAGGGTGGCCACCACATTGTCCAGAAGCGGGGGCTCAATGCTCTCCGTTAACGGGGGGGCCCACGGCCGAAGCTTGGCCATCGCCATTCGGTAAGGCCGCCCCCACGGATCACTATTGAGTGTTTGTAAAAACTCCTCCCGCGCTTCTGACTTGGCCTTGTTAATGGCCACCTTCAGTGACTTTTTGGCCTGTCGATATTCTTCATAAAGGAGCGCCTCCTGCTCCTCATTTCGGTTCGCTCTGCGCCGGTGTCGGGCGTATTGGCGTCTCGCCCTTACGCAAGCGTATCTTAGCTGCGCTAGGTCTGCGGACCACCAATACACCTGGCGTTTCGCTGGAAGGGACCTGGCTCGGGGCATGGCCGCGTCACAAATATGCGACAGCGCCTCCCGAAACCAATCTGCCTCTCCTTCCACCTCAGACGGACCGTCCGGCACAGGCACCCATGCCTGGACAATGGAGGCCAACTCCAGCGCCTCCCTATCAAGGCGCTTAAGCGCCCAGCGGGGGCAGTCCCTGGTCGCGGAGATTCGGTTCGGACCGGTGTGGAGCGGCGGTGATGCGGAAACGGCAAACCGAATATACCGGTGGTCCGAGAACGTTTCCACATCCTCCACCACTCTCCAGTCCGATACACGGCGCGCAAGGGCCGGGCTCGCGAACGAAATGTCCACGATGGACCCACCCAGCTGTCGCACGCACGTGTGTACCGCACCTTGGTTAAGAACCACCAGGCCAGTGGCGATTGCCCACTCTTCCATGGCAACACCTCTTGCATCAGTCGCCGGAGATCCCCACGTCAAGGATTTGGCGTTGAAATCCCCGACGACGAGCAGCTCATGGTAGCGGTTGCGGGCAATCAGCGCCTCCAGCCCCGAAAGGTGGCTCTCGAATTCCGCCAGGGTTTTGTTAGGGGAAAAGTAATTCCCGACGATGAATGTTTGCCCCATGAGAGCAGCCACCCATCCGCTGCCTCGCTCGACCCTGCCAAAAAGCGGGGCACCTGCAGCAGCCTGCCTAACAATGGCGACCACTCCGTCAATATCGGCGACCCAGTTGTCCCTCTGCGGGACAAAATAGGGCTCAGCCACCACGGCGACGTGCACCGACCACTGTAGAAGACTCTGATGTAAAAGGTCCTGAGCCATTCTACAGTGGTTGAGGTTCGCCTGTAGATAGCTGATAGCCATTTAACTGGCGACCTCAGACATCTCCTCGTCCCTAGTCGGAGGTGGGTGAGTCGTCTGCTGCTGGGTCTTGGCTACGGCGGCAGGCTTACTTCCTTTCTTTGGGCGCGGGGCCGTGCAGGACTTGCTGCCGACCCGATGTCCTGCAGGCTTTTTGGCTAACGCACAAAGAGTGCAGTGAGCTGCAGCCTTGCAGTCCCTAGAAATGTGGCCGAGTTGCCCGCAACGGTAGCATTGGCTACTTCTATCCACCTCGGAAAAGCAGCGTTCCCGCACATGCCCTACCTCAAGGCAGCGGAAACACCGCATTTGGCGGGGCTCAAGCAGCTTGACCTGGGCTGCCACCCAACCTACCAGAATCCGTCGGTCGTCGGACAGTTTTTTAGCACTGGGAACAGGGCAACGTACCCAGGCCGTCCCCAGTCCCGAAAAGTCTCGCCGAATCGTGCCAGTTTTTATGGCTTCAGCAGGGCAGCCACCGGATTTTGCCACCGCTGCTGTAAGTTCCTCCGCCGTCACCGATTCGTCCAATCCTGAGATACGGACTTCGGCAGTTTTTACGGGTCGGTGTATTCGCACGTCCTCCTCCCCTAGCACACCCTTTAGTTTCTCAGCCAAAGAATTGGCTTTGTCGCCGCTGGTTGCGCCAGGAACCTCGATAATAGTTGCTCCGGTGGCAGCACGCCGGAAGCGCACCGATTCTATACCGAGGCCCGACAGGTCTATTTTGGCCTTGGCTTGGCCGATCACGTTGGCATAGGTGAGCCCCCGCTTTTCAGCCTCCGGATGCAACGTAACGACCACTGCCATGCTGCGAGGGGCGCGGATCTTAGGCGCCTTCCTCTCGTCTTTCTTCGTTGGCTTCTTGTTGGCCTGCGCAGGTTTTCGGCGCGAATCAGGTTGTTGAGGCTTAGATGTTTTGCCTCCTTCCTTGGCCTTCTTTCCCCCTTTCCCCACCTTGGTCCAGTCGTTCCTCGTAGAAGGGCGTACTGTGCCAATAGAATGGGGGTTGGTTTCTGACGTGGGCACCCAGACCATAGGGGTTGCACCATCATCGTCCACCTTCTTCTTTGCCTTTTTGGCAGCTGTCGCGCCGCGGGTGTTTTGGGGCGCTGGGGCACCTTGAGGCGGGGCCTTTGAACCCACATTCGCAGCAGCTGCTGGCGGTGGCCTGGTCTTTTGCCGAGATTGTCGCTGTGGCTGAGGTTCGGGCTGGGACGCCTGAGCAATCTCGTCCCTTACCCGGTCAGCGGCCAGCGGTGGCCTCATCCGCGGCAGCGTTGGGTCTTCGCCAGAGCCGTAGCGGGCCGACATCATGGTCCCCATCCGGATTGTGAGGCTACGCTCCATCTCGTCCATTCGCTCGTGCTGCTTCTGCAGGAGGTCTTGGCGCAAATTTTGTAGTTCCGTGCCGAGGTCGTCCAACCGCGTCTGCAGCCGGGCATTTTCGCTCAGCACGCGGTCACGGTCTTGCTGGAGGACCTCGTTATCCCGTCTCAAGCGGATTGTCTCATCGGAGGCATTCAGCTTTAAAATTCTACTGCCCAGAGACTCTGCCTTGTCATGTAGGTCGTACAAAGCTCTTTGGAAAGTCCCCTTCAGATGTTTTGAGGACTTCCCGACCTTCTGGGCGACGGCAGCGATTTGCAGAAGTTCATTTCTGATGGCCTGCGGGGAATCGTCGCACTCGTCTGCTGACATGGACGACTCGCTTAGACGGGTCACGTCCACTGGACGCGCCATTGCGCGAGTCATTACTGCCAACTCCTGCTCAGCCAGCTGTTCGGCTTCTTCCCGCTCCGCGTCCTCCTTCTGCTTGAGGAAGGCGGCTTTTGCCTTCGCGAGGCCTACGTACTGGCCCGTAGTGGGCGGTCGGCCTCGGCCTCGCAGAGTCTTTATTATTTTGGGGGCCGAGACATCCTCCCCAGGGGAAGTGTCTGAGCTCGCCCGGTCACTCAAAGAGCGGTGCTTCGAACGGCTCCGCCTCCGTGGTTCCCAGAGTCGGCCCTGGCCCTCATCAGCGGACAAGGGATCCGACTCCATTCGAGTAAGCCTAACAACAGGCACCTTTTCGGACCCTGTCAAAGATAACGGGGTCATAGCCTTTTCAGGCTCCACCGTGGAGGGACTAACGGTATCGCGCACGCCTACCAACCAACCAGTGCGCACCGTATCACGGTCCTCTCCGACAGGGTTTTGAAGCTCAGCTACCTCTGAGTCTTCAACCCTATTCTCCAAAACACTAAACCTATTTTTTACACTAAAACTAAAAGACGAAAAATCGGAATCCATATTTGTTCCCACGAGTATGGGGGATCTAAAAAGTCCACCCAGGCGGAGCCCCCTGCACCTGGGTAACCCTAATACTGCACGAAGGCGGGTGTTCTCGTGCAGGTGTCGCGCTAGCGGGTAGGCGTTAACCCATCCTACCACCTCGAGACCGAGGCGGCCGACCGTCACGCGACTAACGGCCAACCTTTTGGGGTTTTTTATTGAGGTTGACTCCTCTCGGCCCGGGCGACCAAGCCAAGGCCCCTACTTCCCGAGGGCTGCGAGACATGTCCACAACACCCTACGGGAGCAGGTTGCCAGACGGTTGACCGAAGTCACCCACCTAGTCGCGCAATCGCGAGTGGTGGGCCCGTCCAGCCGCAGGTCTTGAAGACCCGCCAGCCCACGAGCCGAAGCTCCGCTAGTCCAGAGGACTCCCACACGCAGTGTAAGCTGCACGGCGACAGAACACCCACACCACAGTTTTCGCTTAAAAGCGACCGCAAGCCTTGCAGGCCTGCCATACCACGCTATCACAAAAGATGGCCGCTGGGCCCCGTAAGCCCCGAAAGATACTCTCGGCCCCTCTTCAGAAAGAGGAGGGAGAATACACCTCCTCGACAGTTTTGGTCCGCGCCGGCCGAAGCCGGTACCCCCTATATCTAGGGGGCATTCCCCTATCCGCCACCTGGGGACGCGCCCGATGGGAGACTGTCAAACTCCACACGGGAACCTAACCTAACCTTTTTTTTTTTTTTTTTTTTTTTTTTTTTTTTTTTTTTTTTTTTTTTTTTTAACGGGGTAAAAATGCATTACGCACTATCCCACCGCCTAGGGTGAGCGGTGGGGGAGTGTGGGACTCTCCGCCGGTGAAGCCAGCGGCATACCCACTAAAAATACCCCGGTGTATCCCGCTTCGCTTTTAGCGGGACGATGTGGGATTCCCTAAGGATTTCGGCCACATCGTCCCAAGCGGTCGGCCCAGCCACTGCCGGGCCTCCTCACGCCACGGGGGGGTATCTTGATACACAACAGATACCCCCCAGACAGGGACACCGTGTAATGCGAGTGAGACCCCCCGGTCTCACCCGCTGGTGTCCTAGGGAACTGGGAGAAGGTGGGCGAACCGCCTTCTCCGGGCTCCCAGCCGTCTGCGTCGGAGAGGGGCCGCTAGAGGATCGTCCTCCCTGGCCCTCTCCGCGGTCTCCTTCCGTGTCATAACCTCTTCACAGAAGGAGACCACCGCCTCCCACGACCTCTCGCTCTCGAGCATAGCTGGAATTACTCTTGGGAGCGAGAGGTCCCGGCCTGTTGCAGCAACCAGTGTGCTGCGCTGCACCTCCCAGGCCGGACACACCTCGAGGGTGTGCTGGGCATCGTCCTCGAGTGCGCCACATTCGTGGCACACGGGGGTTGGCTCTCTTCCGGCTATCTGGTGCAGGTATTGGCCGAAACAGCCATGCCCAGAGAGCACCTGCACCAGCCGGAAGGTGAGCGCGCCGAACCCCCTTCGACACCACCTACGGAGGACGGGCCTGATGGCGTCGATGGTACGTGTACCGTATCGCGACCCCTCAAGCTCGTCCTGCCACCGCCAAATTAGCTCATCTTGAGCTAACTCACGCACTCGCTCTACCTCCTCGGAGGCTGGGCGCTGTCCTCTGGACCTCGCTGCTGCACGGTATTCGTATACCGCAGCGAGGACCCCGGCCTCTAACTCCCACGGGGGCGTGCCGGCTAAAACGCAGGCAGCCCCCGTGGATATGGTGCGGTATCCACGCACCGCCCTGGTCGCCACCACACGCTGCGCTTTCCGCAGCATGCGCTTGTTGGCGACGTTAAGGGCATCTGCCCACACCGGTGCGCCGTAGAGGGCGATGCTTCGCACAATGCCGGCGTAAAGTCGCCGGCATGTGGTGTCCGGGCCGCCTTGGTTGGGAAGAAGGCGGCCCAAAGCACTCGCGGCATTAATAAGGCGTGGGGCGAGCCTGCTAAAATGTTCGCCAAAACGCCACCGCCCGTCAAGTAGGAGGCCCAAGTACTTCATGTGGGCCCCCACCTTCACCTCTACGCCATTGAGGCGTATTTTTGCACCAGGGGGAGGTCCCCTCCGAGGCCCGTGGAAAAGAAGGGCCTCGGTTTTTTGCAGGGCGACCTTCAACCCCAGCGCCTCAATTCGCCCCACAACAAGGCTGGTGGCTACCTCTATTAGCCTTGCTGCCTCATTGTAGGTTCCTCCGCGGGCTACGACTAGGGTGTCGTCTGCATAGCACAGGACACGCGTCCGTGGAAGGAGCGTGCCCCGCAGAACCCAGTCGTAGCCCATATTCCATAATAGGGGTCCCAAAAGGGACCCCTGAGGAACCCCACACGTCATTGCCCGACGTTGGATACTTCCGTCGGGGCCCACGTAGAGTACCTCACGGTTTGTGAGGTAACTCTTTATCAGGCGCCCTATATATGGAGGCACATTGAAAAATCGTAGCGCCTCCGCTATAGTGCCATAGGGCAAGCTATTAAAGGCATTGGCGATGTCCAGTGACACCGCCAATGACCTTTCTCCTCTCGCGGACGCCTCAAGCGTCTCGGTTTTCAGGGCCTGGAGAGCGTCGATGGTTGATCGCCCTGCCCTGAATCCAAACTGATTACATGACAGATCAGGCCCAATGTCCGTCATGTGCTGGATGATCCGCGACGCAATGATGCGTTCAAAGAGTTTCGCGGATTCATCCAGCAGGACAATCGGGCGATAGGCCCCAGCAGTGTCAGGCGACCGCCCCTCCTTCTGTAAGAGACAGAGGCGGCCCTCCTTCCATATTTTGGGGAACTGCCCTCGTGCAATAGCAACGTTGAACAGTTCCCGCAGCTGCTCGTGCAGGTGCCGGAGCGCTATCCCCAAAACTTTTCCCGGGACCCCGTCGGGTCCAGGGGCCTTCTTTTTGAGCCTGAGGCTTGCGGCCGCCGTCCCCAGTTCCTCTTCGGTGACAGGCGGCGCAAGAGGCTCGGCTTCATTCGACCTCCCAGTGGGAGGAGCCATGGGTGGTGGGAAGTGTTCCTGACAGTCCGGAAACAACTCCTGCACCACCCTTTCCAGCAGTTCAGGCTGGAGGGTCTCGATGACTGGGGGCCCCTGATTGCGCAGCTTATTACGTGCTGCGCGATAGGGCCTGCCCCATGGGTCACGGTTTAGACCCTCCAGGAGCTCCTCCCGAGCCTGAGCCTTGGCTTGGCTTATGGCCAGCTGTAGCGCCTTTCTGTCAGAACAGTAGGTGGCATACAGCTGGCCCTCGACTACTGGGTCGCGGTTGGCACGACGCCGACTGCGGCCATACGCCCTTCTAGACCGTTGGCAGGTGCTCCGGAGGTCCGCGATTTCTTCGGACCACCAGTACACCTGCCGCCGAGGTGCTGCACCCTTCACCCTCGGCATGGATGCGTCGCACACCTCCGTAAGAGAGGCCCGAAATACACTGGCCGCCTCGTCGACCTCCAAGGAGATAGGGGCCGAGCACCAAGCCTGAACTATTGCGGCCTCTTCCGCTAGCTCCTTGTCCAGCCTAGTCAAGGCCCACCGCCGGAAGGAAGCCTGTCCCCGCCGCCGGGCCAGGGCCGCTGTGTCAGGTGAGGTGGAGATCTCAAATTGGATGTATTTGTGATCCGATAGAGTCTCCACCTCGCTGAGAACCCGCCAACACCGGACGCGACGTGCGATAGAAGGGGTGGCGAACGAAATGTCCACCACGGACCCCCCATTCCATCGCACGCACGTATGTTCTGTCCCCCGGTTCAGGAGAGACAATTCAGCATCGACCGCCCAGTTCTGGACGGTGCGGCCCCAGGAGTTGGTGATGGCACTTCCCCACGAGGAGGACCAAGAATTAAGGTCCCCCATCAATATAACAGGGAGGGGTGCCATCCGCTGCAAGACATGCCCTAGCGTGTCTAGAAGCACCTCCAGACCAGCCAGAGTGCCATTGGGGGAGTAATAGACACCGATAATGGCGTATTCTCTCCCCCAAGTGGCGGCCACATAGCCTGACCCCCTCTCCTTGACAATAAGAGGGCGGGCAGCGCTTCCCGTCTTCGCTATAATAGCGATGGAGCCGTTTACATCCCCAGCCCAGTGTGGGTGAGGAGGCACAAAATAGGGCTCCGCCACCACCGCAACATCCACTTCCCACTGCGCCATTGCTTGAACGAGAAGGTCCTGGGCTCCAGCGCAGTGGTTGGTGTTCGTCTGTAGGAAATTGTAATGCCGGCTTACACTCATTCCGACATTACAATTTCCCGCGGCGCCGATGCGTGGCGCACTACCTCATTCGTGGCGGCCTGGGTCCTGGGGGCCATTGTTCCTCTTTTAGGGGAAGGAACACATTTCCTTCCCCCCATTGCGTGCCCTGACGGCCTTCCCTCATCGGCACAGATCGCACAACGAGGTGTCTCTGTGCACTTTTCGGCCTTGTGCCCCGATCGCCCGCACCGGAAGCATAAATCGCTCCGGTCCTTTTGCGAGGGGCATGTCTGGCGGGTGTGGCCCGTGCCCATGCACTTAAAACAGCGTAAGGGCAGGGTATCAAGGGCACGCACCTGGGCCGAGGTCCAGCCAATGAAGAGGCGTCCCGCTTCCACGACTGTTTTGGCCGCAGCCACCGGGCACTTAACGGTGATAGAGCCCGTACCACCAGGGCCGGAGCGGATCTCCCCAGCCCTAACAAATTCCGCGGCACAGCCGCCCTTTGCCGCAACAGCGGTGACCACTTCCTCTTTTGTGATCGAGTCGTCAAGGCCCCGTACCAGGAGATCCACACACTTTGTGGGCCTTGCGACGGTGGCGACATCCTTTAAAACCTCACGGATTTTCTCCGCGAGGTTGTCAGCCTTATCCCCGCTTTGGGAACCAGGTAGCTCGAGCATTCTGGCTCCCGTGGCCGTGGTGCGAGTTTTTATTTTGGCAATGCCAAGCTCAGGCAGAGCTATGCTCTCCCTGGCCTGGTTCATTGCCATTGCGTATGTTACGCCCTTCTCAATTGCCTCCGGCTGTAATGTAAACCTAACCTAACCTTTTTTTTTTTTTTTTTTTTTTTTTTTTTTTTTTTTTTTTTTCGCGGGGAATCCATTTACGGACATCCCGCCGCTCCGGGGGGAGGGGCGGGGGGGTGTGGGACTCCCTCACCAGACTGGTGAGAATACCCACTAAACCCCGCGGTGGCCATCTTCGCGCATGACTCGAGTCACCGGGATTTCTACTGATAGAATGCATCCGGTGAACTTGAGTGCGCAATGCTGCTGGCGCAGCCCAGCTCGGGGAGAGTGATACCTCCCCCCTAACACCATCCAGTGTTACCCGGCAATGTGAGGCCACCCCACACTGCCGTCCTCCTCGAGGCCACTTGAGACGGAGCGCACAGCCCCCGCCGTGCACTCTTAGCGACCCCGAAGGCCCCCCTTTAGTCGCCTCTTACGACAGGCGGGGGGGAACCGTGGCCGTATTCTAACGCCCCGGACCACAGGGCGAAGGGGATTGCTGGGGCTTACATGCCACCACCCCGGCGTCGCCTTCTTCGCCTACTCGGATCCTCCTGCTCCCTGATCCGTTCGGCTGCCTCTTTAATAGACATTATAGTGTCGCAAAAACTGGCAACTGCCACCCACGCCGTTCGGCTGACTGACATAGCTTGTATGACAGTCGGCAACGTCACGTCTCCTCCGAGGACAGCGCTTAGTTGGTTGCGCTTCTGAGCCCATGCTGGGCACACTTCTAGAGTATGCTGGGCAGTGTCCTCGGCAGAGTCACAGTGGTGACATCTTGCTGTTGACTCCCTGCCAATTCGGTTCAAGTACCTGCCGAAGCAACCATGCCCCGACAGGACCTGCGTCATCCTAAAAGACAGGGAGCCGTGACGTCGCTCATGCCACAGTTTGAATACTGGGCGAATTGCCTCCAGAGTTCGCTGGCCCGCTCCTGGAGCAGCCAGTCTATTTTGCCAGATGGTGATGGCGTCATTTTGTAAATTGGCTCTTTGGCCGTCAACTTCTTGGGGTGCAGCCCGCCCGCCCGAGGAACGCACATCCTCACGCCAGTAGAAAACGGCTGAAAGGGCCCTCGCGTCTAGATCCCAGGGCAGTTGGCGAGCCAGCACACATGCCGCCTCAAAAGAAATCGTACGATACCCCCGTATAGCTCGTATGGCCATCGCTCTCTGCGGCCTGCGCAGGATGGCGATACTCTGATTCTTCAGAGCGTTGGCCCATACGGGGGCCCCGTAAAGGGCAATAGATCGCACGATCCCGATGTATAATTTCCTACATAAGTCGCCTGGCCCAGATAAATTAGGCAGGATCCTACTCAGAGCGTTAGCCGTCTTTATGAGTTTTGGCGCCAGCCGCTCAAAATGGGCGCGGAAGTCTAGTCGACCATCAAGGACTAGCCCCAAGTATTTCAGCGTCGATTCGACGTCAAGCCGGACTCCACCGACCACTATATGGGAACCAGCTGGAGGGGCTTGCCGGGGCCCGTGAAAACACAAGACCTCGGACTTGTGCAGAGCCACCTCCAAACCCAGGCGCCGAATGCGGCCCACCACATGCGCCGTTCCCGCAGTGGCTAAAAGCGCTGCTTCGCGAAACGTTTTCCCCCGAGCGGTGACCAGTGTGTCGTCCGCATAACACGTTACGCTGACACCCGGTAAATTCCCACCCCGCAACACCCAGTCGTAACCGATGTTCCACAGGAGCGGCCCAAGGACCGATCCCTGTGGGACACCGCACGACATAGGCCGTCTGCACCACGCATCCCGCCCGGGGTACTCAACGTACCTCTCGGAGAGGTAGTCGGCGATGAGGGTCCTCAGGTACACAGGTACCCGGTGGTATTTGAGGGCCTCTCTGATGCATGCCCAGGGGATGGTGTTAAAGGCGTTGGCGATATCTAAAGATACCGCCAAAACGACCTCTCCCCGAGCTATAGCCTCCTCGGCTTGGGTTTTCACCCGCAAAATGGCATGCACGGTGGATCTGCGCCGCCGAAAGCCAAACTGGCAATCCGCCAGGTTTGGACCAACCCCTTCGATGTGCTCGACGAGACGAGCAGCGATGATTCGCTCAAAAAGTTTACCCATCTCGTCGAGCAGAACGATGGGGCGGTAAGCGGACGGAGAATCCGCCGGTCGCCCTTCCTTCTTTAACAGGACCAGCTTCCCGGTCTTCCACTGCCGCGGAAACCGGCCCTGTCTGAGACAGTTCGTGAAGAAGGTCCGTAGTCTCGGACCCAACCATTTTAGTGCGAGGGCCAAAGCACGACCTGCTATGCCATCAAGGCCGGGCGCGGTGTTTTTCGCCCGCAGCTTCAGTACGGCTGCACCAAACTCGTCCTCGGTGACCTGCGGCGTCTCAATTTCATCCTCATGTAGTGGGCCAGCTGAGGCCATTGGTGGAGGGGAAAACTCCCCCGTTGTTGGGAACAGGGTGGCCACCACATTGTCCAGAAGCGGGGGCTCAATGCTCTCCGTTAACGGGGGGGCCCATGGCCGGAGCTTGGCCATCGCCATTCGGTAAGGCCGCCCCCACGGATCACTATTGAGTGTTTGTAAAAACTCCTCCCGCGCTTCTGACTTGGCCTTGTTAATGGCCACCTTCAGTGACTTTTTGGCCTGTCGATATTCTTCATAAAGGAGCGCCTCCTGCTCCTCATTTCGGTTCGCTCTGCGCCGGTGTCGGGCGTATTGGCGTCTCGCCCTTACGCAAGCGTATCTCAGCTGCGCTAGGTCTGCGGACCACCAATACACCTGGCGTTTCGCTGGAAGGGACCTGGCTCGGGGCATGGCCGCGTCACAAATATGCGACAGCGCCTCCCGAAACCACTCTGCCTCTCCTTCCACCTCAGACGGACCGTCCGGCACAGGCACCCATGCCTGGACAATGGAGGCCAACTCCAGCGCCTCCCTATCAAGGCGCTTAAGCGCCCAGCGGGGGCAGTCCCTGGTCGCGGAGATTCGGTTCGGACCGGTGTGGAGCGGCGGTGATGCGGAAACGGCAAACCGGATATACCGGTGGTCCGAGAACGTTTCCACATCCTCCACCACTCTCCAGTCCGATACATGGCGCGCAAGGGCCGGGCTCGCGAACGAAATGTCCACGATGGACCCACCCAGCTGTCGCACGCACGTGTGTACCGCACCTTGGTTAAGAACCACCAGGCCAGTGGCGATCGCCCACTCTTCCATGGCAACACCTCGTGCATCAGTCGCCGGAGATCCCCACGTCAAGGATTTGGCGTTGAAATCCCCGACGACGAGCAGCTCATGGGAGCGGTTGCGGGCAATCAGCGCCTCCAGCCCCGAAAGGTGGCTCTCGAATTCCGCCAGGGTTTTGTTAGGGGAAAAGTATGTCCCGACAATGAACGTTTGCCCCATGAGAGCAGCCACCCATCCGCTGCCTCGCTCGACCCTGCCAAAAAGCGGGGCACCTGCAGCAGCCTGCCTAACGATGGCGACCACTCCGTCGATATCGGCGACCCAGTTGTCCCTCTGCGGGACAAAATAGGGCTCAGCCACCACGGCGACGTGCACCGACCACTGTAGAAGACTCTGATGTAAAAGGTCCTGAGCCATTCTACAGTGGTTGAGGTTCACCTGCAGATAGCTGATAGCCATTTAACTGGCGACCTCAGACATCTCCTCGTCCCTAATCGGAGGTGGGTGAGTCGTCTGCTGCTGGGTCTTGGCCACGGCGGCAGGCTTACTCCCTTTCTTTGGGCGCGGGGCCGTGCAGGACTTGCTGCCGACCCGGTGTCCTGCAGGCTTTTTGGCTAACGCACAAAGAGTGCAGTGAGCTGCAGCCTTGCAGTCTCTCGAAATGTGGCCGAGTCGCCCGCAACGGTAGCATTGGCTACTTCTATCCACCTCGGAAGTGCAGCGTTCCCGCACATGCCCTACCTCAAGGCAGCGGAAACACCGCATTTGGCGGGGCTCAAGCAGCTTGACCTGGGCTGCCACCCAACCTACCAGAATCCGTCGGTCGTCGGACAGTTTTTTAGCAATGGGAACAGGGCAACGTACCCAGACCGTCCCCTGTCCCGAAAAGTCTCGCCGAATCGTGCCAGTTTTTATGGCTTCAGCAGGGCAGCCACCGGATTTTGCCACCGCTGCTGTAAGTTCCTCCGCCGTCACCGATTCGTCCAATCCTGAGATACGGACTTCGGCAGTTTTTACGGGTCGGTGTATTCGCACGTCCTCCTCCCCTAGCACACCCTTAAGTTTCTCAGCCAAAGAGTTGGCTTTGTCGCCGCTGGTTGCGCCAGGAACCTCGATAATAGTTGCTCCGGTGGCAGCACGCCGGAAGCGCACCGATTCTATACCGAGGCCCAACAAGTCTATTTTGGCCTTGGCTTGGCCGATCACGTTGGCATAGGTGAGCCCCCGCTTTTCAGCCTCCGGCTGCAACGTGACGACCACTGCCATGCTGCGAGGAGCGTGGATCTTAGGCGCCTTCCTCTCGTCCTTCTTCGTTGGCTTCTTGTTGGCCTGCGCAGGTTTTCGGCGCGAATCAGGTTGTTGAGGCTTAGATGTTTTGCCTCCTTCCTTGGCCTTCTTTCCCCCTTTCCCCACCTTAGTCCAGTCGTTCCTCGTAGAAGGGCGTACTGTGCCAATAGAATGGGGGTTGGTTTCTGACGTGGGCACCCAGACCATAGGGGTTGCACCATCATCGTCCACCTTCTTCTTCGCCTTTTTGGCAGCTGTCGCGCCGCGGGTGTTTTGGGGCGCTGAGGCACCTTGAGGCGGGGCCTTTGAACCCGCATTAGCAGCAGCTGCTGGCGGTGGCCTGGTCTTTTGCCGAGATTGTCGCTGTGGCTGAGGCTCGGGCTGGGACGCCTGAGCAATCTCGCCTCTTACCCGGTCAGCGGCCAGCGGTGGCCTCATCCGCGGCAGCGTTGGGTCTTCGCCAGAGCCGTAGCGGGCCGACATCATAGTCCCCATCCGGATTGTAAGGCTACGCTCCATCTCGTCCATTCGCTCCTGTTGCTTCTGCAGGAGGTCCTGGCGCAAATTATGTAATTCGATGCCGAGGTCGTCCAACCGCTTCTGCAGCCGAGCATTTTCGCCCAGCACGCGGTCGCGGTCTTGCTGGAGGACCTCGTTCTCCCGTCTTAAGCGGATTGTCTCATCGGAGGCATTCAGCTTTAAAATTCTGCTGCCCAGAGACTCTGCCTTGTCATGTAGGTCGTACAAAGCTCTTTGGAAAGTCCCCTTCAGATGTTTTGAGGACTTCCCGACTTTCTGGGCGACGGCAGCGATTTGCAGAAGTTCATTTCTGATAGCCTGCGGGGAATCGTCGCACTCGTCTGCCGACATGGACGACTCGCTTAGACGGGTCACGTCCACTGGACGCGCCATTGCGCGAGTCATTACTGCCAACTCCTGCTCAGCCAGCTGTTCGGCTTCTTCCCGCTCCGCGTCCTCCCTCTGCTTGAGGAAGGCGGCTTTTGTCTTCGCGAGGCCTACATACTGGCCCGTAGTGGGCGGTCGGCCTCGGCCGCGCAGCGTCTTTATTATTTTGGGGGCCGAGACATCCTCCCCAGGAGAAGTGTCTGAGCTCGCCCGGTCACTCAAAGAGCGGTGCTTCGAACGGCTCCGCCTCCGTGGTTCCCAGAGTCGGCCCTGGCCCTCATCAGCGGACAAGGGATCCGACTCCATTCGAGTAAGCCTAACAACAGGCACCTTCTCGGACCCTGTCAAAGACGACGGGGTCGTAGCCTTTTCAGGCTCCACCGTGGAGGGACTAACGGTATCGCGCACGCCTACCAACCAACCAGTGCGCACCGTATCACGGTCCTCTCCGACAGGGGTTTGAAGCTCAGCTACCTCTGAATCTTCAACCCTATTCTCCAAAACACTAAACCTATTTTTTACACAAAAACTAAAAGAAGAAAAATCGGAATCCATACTTGTTCCCACGAGTATGGGGGATATAAAATGTCCATCCAGGCGGTGCCCCCTGCACCTGGGTAACCCTAATACTGCACGAGGGCGGGTGGTCTCGTGCAGTTGTCGACGCTAGCGGGTAGGCGATCTCCCATCCTACCACCTCGAGACCGAGGCGGCCGAACGTCACGTGACCAACGTCCGACCTTTTGGGGTTTTTTATTGAGGTTGTCTCCTCTCGGCCCGGGCGACCAAGCCAGGGCCCCTACTTCCCGAGGGCTGCGAGACATGTCCACAACACCCTTCGGGAGCAGGTTGCCAGACGGTTGACCGAAGTCACCCACCTAGTCGCGCAATCGCGAGTGGTGGGCCCGTCCAGCCGCAGGTCTTGAAGACCCGCCATCCCACGAGCCGAAGCTCCGCTAGTCCAGAGGACTCCCACACGCAGTGTAAACTGCACGGCGACAGAACACTCACACCACAGTTGTCGCTAAAAGCGACCGCAAGCCTTGCAGGCCTGCCATACCACGCCATCACAAAAGATGGCCGCTGGGCCCCGTAAGCCCCGAAAGACACTCTCGGCCCCTCTTCAAAAAGAGGAGGGAGAATACACCTCCTCGACAGTTTTGGTCCGCGCCGGCCGAAGCCGGTACCCCCTATATCTGGGGGGCATTCCCCTATCCGCCACCTGGGGACGCGCCCGATGGGAGACTGTCAAACTCCACACGGGAAACCTAACCTAACCTAACCTTTTTTTTTTTTTTTTTTTTTTTTTTTTTTTTTTTTTTTTTTTTTTTTGCGGGGGAAAAATGCATTACGCACTATCCCGCTGCCTGGGTGGGGCAGCGGGGGAGTGTGGGACTCTCCGTCACGAACGGTGACGGCATACCCACTAAAAGACCCCCGGTATACCTCATCGCCTTGACGGGACGACATGGTGCCTAGTTCGGATTACCATGCCGTCCCTGGCGGACGGCCCAGCCTTCACGCCGGGCCTCCTCACGCAGCAGGGGCGTCCCGGTATACAGGGACACCCCCAGACAGGAGCACCGTGCAATGGGGTGAAAGCCCCCCGACTTTCACCCCGGTGCTGCTTTCAGGGAGCGTGGAGAAGGCGTGCAAACCGCCGTCTCCTCACTCCCCGCCGTCTGCGTCGGAGAGGGCCCGCCTGAGGATCTTCCTCCCGGGCCCTCTCCGCTGTCTCCTTCTGCGACATCACCTCTTCGCAGAAGGAGACCATCGCCCCCCATCCACTCTCGCTCGCCAGCATGGCCCGTATCAGGGCCGGGAGCGAGAGGTCGGTGCCGACCACATCCACTAGTGTGCGACGCTGCACCGCCCAAGCAGGGCACACCTCAAGGGTGTGCTGGGCGGTGTCCTCCTCGGCGTCGCACTGGTGGCACCTCGGGGTGGGCTCCCTCCGGGCGATGTTATGCAGGTACTTCCCGAAACAGCCGTGTCCGGAAAGTACCTGCACCAGCCGGTACGTAAGGGGCCTCTTCTCCCTACGCACCCACTGGTCGAGGACCGGCCTGATCGCCTCTATGGTTTGTCGGCCATAGAGCGGTTCGGCCAGGTCCTCCGCCCACCTCCGCAGCAGCGCGCTCCGCGCACGCCGGCGCACCCCCTCAACATCGTCCCAGTACGGGCGCCCTCCTCCCGCTCTCGCTGCTGTGCGGGACTGGTACACAGCAGCAAGAACGGCCGCCTCCAGCTCCCAGGGGGGCATGCCTGCCAGGACACAGGCAGCCCCCCCCGATACCGTACGGTAACCCCGTATAGCCCTCAACGCTATTTGCCTCTGAGGCGCCCGTAACAGGCGCCTGTTATTAGCGTTGAGGGCTCCCGCCCAAATTGGCGCTCCGTAGAGCGCCATGCTTTTAAGTATGCCGGCGTAGAGACGCCGGCATGATTGGCCCGGGCCGCGCTCGTTGGGTAAGAGGCGGCCCAGAGCACCCGCGGTGCGGATTAAGCGGGGCGCGAGGTTGGAAAAATGCGCCCCAAAATTCCACCGCCCATCCAGCACTAGACCCAGATATTTCATCTGGGCCTTCACCCTCAGATTGATGCCGTTGAGGCGGACTACTGCGCCGGGAGGCGGCCCCTGCCGAGGACCATGGAAGAGGAGGGCCTCGGTCTTATTAAGGGCCACCTTCAGGCCCAACGCCTCAATGCAGCCGACCACTAGACTGGCGCCGACTTCTGCCAGTCTCTTCGCCTCCGCAAATGTGTCACCGCCCGCTATGACTAGGGTGTCATCCGCGTAACATATGACGCGCATCCTCGGAAGGAGCGCGCCGCGGAGCACCCAGTCATAACCGAGGTTCCATAACAGGGGCCCTAAAACGGACCCCTGGGGAACCCCACACCTCATCGGCCGGCGGACCAACCGTCCTCCTCCCTCGTAGAGGACTTCCCGCCCTCGGAGGTAGTCCTCCAACAGTCTGCCGAGATAAGTAGGCACTTCAAAATACTGTAGCGCCTCCTTTATCACGCCGAAAGGCAGACTGTTGAAGGCGTTGGCGATATCCAGGCTTATCGCCAACGACCGCTCGCCCTGAGCGGTTGCTACCTCCGTGACCTCCTTAAGTAGCGCCAGCGCGTCTATGGTGCTGCGCCCCGCCCTAAACCCAAATTGTTGGCCAGAAATGTTTGGGCCCCTCTCATTTAAATGCTGGATGAGGCGGGAAGAGAGGAGTCTCTCAAAGACCTTCCCAGCCTCATCCAGCAGGACAATCGGCCGATACGCGCCGGCAACCCCTGGGGGCCTTCCATCCTTCTGTAGGAGGCAAAGCCGTCCCTCCTTCCACAGCTTCGGGAACCGCGCTGATGTTAGCGCGGCGTTAAAAATTTCCCGAAGCTGCTCCCCCAGGTGCTTCAGGGCCAGGCCGAGGACCCTGCCCGGCACTCCGTCGGGACCAGGAGCCTTCTTCTTGCCCTTGAGCCGATCCAGCAATGTCTTTATCTCCTCGTCGGAAACTAGTGGGATCGGCTCGCCGTCCAGGGCTCTCGTGCGAGAGGTCATTCTCGGAGGTGTGAACGGTGGGGGCTCTGGGAAAAGCTCCTCTACCACCCGCTCTAACACCTCCGGCTGGAGGGTCTCCATCACGGGGGGGCCTTGGAAGCGCAGTTTATCCCGCGCAGCGCGGTAAGGCCTCCCCCATGGATCTCGGTCCAGACCCTCCAGCATTTCGTCCCGCGCCCTGGACTTGGCCTGCCAGATGGCCAGCTGTAGTGCCTTCTTGTCGGCTTTATAAGCCACGTACAGCTGGCCCTCCCTCTCCTGGTCCCTATTGCTCCTCCTCAGGGCCCTCGTATACGCCCTCCTCGAAAGGGAGCACATATCCCTCAATAGGGCAATTTCCGCGGACCACCAGTAAACCTGGTGGCGCCGCGGAGGGGGTCCTCGAATTCGGGGCATGGCGGCATCACAGACCTTCGAGACTAGGTCTCGAAAATAGCCCGCTGCCTCATCGACCCCCGATGTTGTGGGGGTCGCGCCCCAGGCCGCTACTATGGCCGCCTCCTCGGCCAGCTCGGGATCCAGCTTGGTGAGGGCCCACCGCGGAAAAAAGGCGTGGCCCTCCCGTCTACTGGGCGCCGCCGAGCCGTCGGAGGTGGAGACCTCGAACCTAATGTATTTGTGGTCCGAGATCGTCTCCACCTCACTCAACACCCGCCAGCCCCGGACGCGCCGTGCGAGGGAAGGGGTGGCAAACGTTACGTCCACCACGGACCCCCCTGCCCTACGCACACACGTGAAGGATGTCCCCTGATTGAGTGGGGACATCCCGGAGCTGACAGCCCATTCCTCGACGGCTAGGCCCCTCACGTTCGTTGACACGCTCCCCCAGAGGGTCGACCATGCATTCAGGTCGCCCATGACCAAAACTGGGAGAGGTGCCAACCGCTGGATCACCGGACCGAGCCCCCTCAAAAACGACTCCAAACTGGCAAGCCCAGTGTTGGGGGAGACATACACTCCCACAACTGCCATGTTCCCCCAGGTGGCGGCCACATATCCGACCCCCCTTTCCCGCACTTGTAGCGGCCGCGAGCGAGACCCCGCTGCAACCACTATGGCCACAGAGCCAGCAGTATCCCCGGCCCAGTTAGGCTGGGGAGAAACAAAATAGGGCTCTGCAACCACCGCCACGTCAATCTCCCACTGCGCCATGGACTGCATGAGCAAGTCCTGGGCCCCGGCGCAGTGGTTGAGGTTCCCCTGTAGGAAGTTGTGATGGAGGACTGAACTCATTGCTCCATTACAGCTTCCTCTGGCGCTACGCGCCTCCCGCTATCGACGGCGGCCTGGGTCCTTTGTGCCGCCCTTGCTTTAATGGGGGGAGGGTTGCAACTCCTCCCGCCCATCGTGTGGCCCGAAGGCCGACCCGCTTCGGCGCACACGACGCAGTGCGCCGCCGCCATACATCCGGCGGCCTTGTGTCCCGGCCGACCACACCGGAAGCACAGGTCCACCCTCTCCTTATCGGACGGGCACAGCAGGCGCGTGTGCCCGATCCCCATGCACTTGAAGCAGCGCATGGGGAGTGCGTCGAGAGCTCGGACCTGCACCGAGCTCCATCCGATGAGGAGACGACCTCCGCTGACAAGCGCCTTTGCCGCCGCAATCGGACACTTGACAACTACCGACCCGGTCCCTTTGGGCCCAAAGCGGATTTCGGCCGCTTTTACCAGGGCCGGGTCACAGCCACCCTTGGCCGCGACTGCGGCCACCACCTCCTCGCGGGTGACGGTGTCATCGAGCCCTGCAATGCGGAGGTCCGCACATTTTGTGGGCCTCGACACGTCAGCCACTCCCGCGAGTGCCTCCGTCAACTTGGCCGCCAAACGGTCAGCGGCCTCGGCGCTTTTTGCTCCCGCCAGCTCGAGCATGCGCGCCCCTGTGGCAGTCTGCCGGACGGACACACCTGGTATGCCCAAATCGGGCAAGGAGACCACCTCTCTTGCCTTCAACAAGGCCGACTTGTACGAGAACCCCCGCACGATAGCGTCAGGCTGCAGTGTCACCACTACAGCCGATGAGCGAGGGGGGGTCAACTTAACGAATTTTTTATTTAGCGCCTTTTTTGGGGCTTGTGTCGTCTGCGCCTGTCTCACGGTGGGTTGGGCAGGGGATCGGGCTGCGGCGGGCGTGGATGTCTTACCCTTGCCTTTTCCTTTATTCCTGCCCACCACATTCCACTGACCCTCGCGAATGGCAGAGGCAGCCGGAGTCGCAGCAGATGATGGGCCGGCCACAGCGGGGGGTGCCTCTTGCGGAGCCGCCTTCGCTTTTCCCTTCCTAGTCCGCTTTGGCTTGGGAGCCGCAGCGGGCTGAGGCTGAGCCGGAGCAGGTGCAGGTGAGGCAACTGCAGCCTTGGCTGCCTTCTGTCTCCTCTTGTCGGCGGCAAGTGGAGGTCGCACGACCGGTGCTGGTGGGAGGCGCTCCTCAACCACCGCCAGTCGAGCGTTAATCATATCGCCAACAGTTCGGCACATGGATGCTTTAAGCTCCTCTGCCATATCCATCACCATTTTCGACACTTCACCCATCAGGTGATTTGCCGAGATGCCCACAGGGTCTTGAGAGGGAAGGGCTGGCCGTGCCGGGGACTTGTCCCTCTGGGAGAAATCCCGGCGCATAGCCTTCACCTCTTTCTCAAGGTCCTCCACTTGGCGGCGAAGTCTGCGGTTCTCGAGACTGAGCCGCCTTGTCTCATCGGAGATCGTCCTCTCTGAGATCGTCTCGACAATCTCATGGTATTCCGTGGCGAAGTTCTTCAGGTCGCGCACGTACTCCCCCTTGAGATTGCCGGACTTGCGGGCAATATTGAAAATCAGGGACCTCAGATTACCCGCACGGGCACGCAACGTCTCCGTGTCGACGGCTGCGTCCAACTCCGCGAGTGAGCATTCCTCGGGGAGTGGGTTCCGCGTGAAGTCGACAGGCTCGTCGGCTTCCACCTCTCGTGCATCTTCGCGAGATGCGTTCGAGTTCGACTCCAGGCGGGTCAGGGCGACTTGCGCCGCCTTGGCCCTCAGAAATTCGGCCGCAGTGGCAACTGCCGCCTTTTTGGCCGCCGCCTTTTTGGCCGCAGGCCCAGACGCCGCCTTTTTAGCTTTTTTAGCTACGACCTTTTTGGCCGTAGCCTTTTTAGGTGCCGACGACCGTGTTTTCGTGGCCACCTCCTCACTGTCTGAGACCGAAGCCTCAGACGCAAAAATGGGCGAACCCGCCGGCCTCTTAGGCCGTTGTTGGCTACGCAACGCTCGCGTAACCATCTGGTCCAGCTCATCGGCCGAGTTTTCCTCGACTGCGAGACCCTCGACTAAGTTGGCAGAATTACGTCAGGTAGACATAATTACAAACCAAACTAAAAACACAAAACAAGAAACAAATCAAAACAAAGAGCGCGTTATTAGGCCACGCTCAACCTGCAACCGGAGATACCTCGACGGCCAGGGAGCTGAAAACACTAATAACACGAAAACACACACGAAAGTGTTGAATTAACCTCACGAGAAGCCTATTAGAGCCCGCTCGACCTGAAACCGGAGATACCTCGACGGCCAGGGAGTTGGGAACACTAGTAAGCTAAAACCGCAAGGTTGCCCCAGAGTCTCTAGATTTGGTCACCAGCCTGGCACTGCGTTACCGTAACCAGGACTGGGAGAGCCAGGGGAGACGACGGGGACGTACTAGATACTCGTAAAAACACTCATGGGGCCTCCCCCAACCTAACCTAACCTAACCTAACCTAACCTAACCTAACCTAACCTAACCTAACCTAACCTAACCTAACCTTTTTTTTTTTTTTTTTTTTTTTTTTTTTTTTTTGACGCGGGGAATCCGTTTACGGACATCCCGCCCCCCGGGGGAGGGGCGGGGGGGTGTGGGACTCGCTCACCAGAGTGGTGAGAATACCCAAACTAAACCCCGCGGTGCTCCTACGTTGCCATTTGTCGCTGAACTGTGGGAACGCTAATGCACACCATAATTCGGCAACGGCTGTCCTTCTTCAGGGCCCATCTATCAAACTGTTCATCTTTTTTTTTTTTTTTTGTGGTCAAGACGTGTGAGGAGCACTCGACACGCCTTCCACCGTTTCACAGAACAACTAACAGCCCCCGCTGTTGTTGCCCGTATGTGGTCTAGTGCAGGATCTGGCGGTTGTGGTCTCGCCGTCTGCGCCCGGTTCTCTGGCGACGGAGCGGGAGAGACTCTGGGTCCTCCTCTCGGATACGCTCCGCTCCTTCCTTTCCTTCCATGACCTCCTCGCAAAAAGCGGCGAAGGCTTCCCATGAGGCTTCGCTGTCGACCACAGATTTCACTACGACGGGCAGCGATAAGTCAGGGCCTATGGCATTTACAAGCTGGTCCCTTTGTACTTGCCACTTAGGGCAGTGGATCATAGTATGCTCGGCGGTGTCTTCTTGATGGCCGCACTCATGGCAGACCATTGTCATCTCACGTTTTGCTACGTTGCACAAATACCTCCCGAAACACCCGTGCCCTGTCAGGACCTGGGTGATCCGGAAAGTGAGTCCCCCGTGCCTGCGACTTATCCAGGTGTCCAAAATAGGACGAATGGCCTCAATTGTTTTACGCCCGTATGCAGGCGACTCCAGACGTTCTTTCCATTTTTCTAGGAGTTCCTCGTGGGAAATCTCCCTCCACCTCCTGATTTCTTCTATCATAGGATGCTCTCCTCGGGCGCGTACCTCGGCACATTTGTGATAGACGTCCGCAAGGACCGCGGCATCCAAATCCCAGGGTGGGATGGCCGCTAGTACGCATGCTGCTTCGCAGGCTATGGTGCGATAGCCCCTCACTGCCCGAATGGCCAGAACCCTCTGAGGTCTTCGTAGGAGGGCCTGGTTTTGGGCACTTAATGCGTCAGCCCATATTGGAGCACCGTAGAGGGCCATCGACCGCACGACACCAGTATATAGACGACGGCACGCCACACTAGGTCCGTCGATGTTGGGAAGAAGTCTTCCTAGCGCACCGGCCGCCTTCATCAGCTTGGGAGCCAGTTGTTTGAAATGCTCCTTGAAGTTCCACTGGCTATCAAGGACAATGCCAAGGTACCGCATCATCGACTTGATTTCGATGGTTACTCCGCCAACTATGATGTGCGCTCCTTCAGGTGGTTTGTTTCGAGGGCCATGAAAACAAAGTGCCTCCGACTTGTGAAGCGCCACCTCTAGTCCTAGGCTACGCATTCGCTGGACCACATGCGCTACCCCGGCTGTAGCCAGCACCTTCACTTGTCTGTGAGTGGGGCCGCGGGCAGTGACGAGAGTATCATCGGCGTAGCATGTCACGTCGACGCCACTAAGATTTACGCCCCGCAGCACCCAGTCGTACCCGATGTTCCACAGGAGAGGGCCGAGCACCGACCCCTGCGGAACACCACACGACATCTCTCTCCTTTTCCATTCAGTGTTCGTGGGGTAAGCCACCGCCCTCTCAGACAGATAGGATGATATTATCTGCTGGAGGTAGCGGGGCACCCTATGGTACTTCAAAGCCGCCTTGATGCATTCCCAGGGGAGAGTGTTGAATGCGTTGGCGATGTCAAGAGAGACCGCCAAAACAATCTCACCCCGAGACACAGCCTCTTGCGTCGACGCCTTCACCTTCTTTATGGCATCAACTGTGGATCGTCCTCTCCGGAATCCGAATTGGTGTTCACTCAGATCCGGACCTTCGCTTCCAACCTAACCTTTTTTTTTTTTTTTTTTTTTTTTTTTTTTTTTTTTTTTTTTTTTTTTTTTTTTTTTTTTTTTTTTTTTTTTTTTTTTTTTTTTTTTTTTTTTTAGCGGGGTAAAAATGCATTACGCACTATCCCACCGCCTGGGTGAGCGGTGGGGGAGTGTGGGACTCTCCGCCGGTGAAGCCGGCGGCATACCCACTAAAAATACCCCGGTGTATCCCGCTTCGCTTTTAGCGGGACGATGTGGGATTCCCTAAGGATTTCGGCCACATCGTCCCAAGCGGTCGGCCCAGCCACTGCCGGGCCTCCTCACGCCACGGGGGGGTATCTTGATACACAACAGATACCCCCCAGACAGGGACACCGTGCAATGCGAGTGAGACCCCCCGGTCTCACCCGCAGGTGTCCTAGGGAACTGGGAGAAGGTGGGCGAACCGCCTTCTCCGGGCTCCCAGCCGTCTGCGTCGGAGAGGGGCCGCCAGAGGATCATCCTCCCTGGCCCTCTCCGCGGTCTCCTTCTGTGCCATGACCTCTTCACAGAAGGAGACCATCGCCTCCCACGACCTCTCGCTCTCGAGCATAGCGCGAATTACTCTTGGGAGCGAGAGGTCCCGGCCTGTTGCAGCAACTAGTGTGCTGCGCTGCACCTCCCAGGCCGGACACACCTCGAGGGTGTGCTGGGCATCGTCCTCGAGTGCGCCACATTCGTGGCACACGGGGGTTGGCTCTCTTCCGGCTATCTGGTGCAGGTATTGGCCGAAACAACCATGCCCAGAAAGCACCTGCACCAGCCGGAAGGTGAGCGCGCCAAACCCCCTTCGACACCACCTTCGGAGGACGGGCCTGATGGCGTCGATGGTACGTGTACCGTATCGTGGCCCCTCAAGCTCGTCCTGCCACCGCCAAATTAGCTCATTTTGAGCTAACTCGCGCACTCGCCCTACCTCCTCGGAGGCTAGGCGCTGTCCTCTGGCCCTCGCTGCTGCACGGTAATCGTATACCGCAGCAAGGACCCCGGCCTCTAACTCCCACGGGGGCGTGCCGGCCAAAACGCAGGCAGCCCCCATGGATATGGTGCGGTATCCACGCACCGCCCTAGTCGCCACCACACGCTGCGCTTTCCGCAGCATGCGCTTGTTGGCGACGTTAAGGGCATCTGCCCACACCGGTGCGCCGTAGAGGGCGATGCTTCGCACAATGCCGGCGTAAAGTCGCCGGCATGTAGTGTCCGGGCCGCCTTGGTTAGGAAGAAGGCGGCCCAAAGCACTCGCGGCGTTGATAAGGCGGGGGGCGAGCCTGCTAAAGTGCTCGCCGAAACGCCACCGCCCGTCAAGTAGGAGGCCCAAGTACTTCATGTGGGCCCCCACCTTCACCTCTACGCCATTGAGGCGTATTTTTGCACCAGGGGGAGGTCCCCTCCGAGGCCCGTGGAAAAGAAGGGCCTCGGTTTTTTGCAGGGCGACCTTCAACCCCAGTGCCTCTATGCGCCCCACAACAAGACTGGTGGCTACCTCTACCAGTCTTGCCGCCTCAACGTAGGATCCTCCGCGGGCTACGACTAGGGTGTCGTCTGCATAGCACAGGACCCGCGTCCGTGGAAGGAGCGTGCCCCGCAGAACCCAGTCGTAGCCCATATTCCATAATAGGGGTCCCAAAACGGACCCCTGAGGAACCCCACACCTCATTGTCCGACGGTGGATGCTTCCGTCGGAGCCCACGTAGAGTACCTCACGGTTTGTGAGGTAACTCTTTATCAGGCGCCCTATATACGGAGGCACATTGAAAAAGCGGAGCGCCTCCGCTATAGTGCCATAGGGCAAGCTATTAAAGGCATTGGCGATGTCCAGTGACACCGCCAATGACCTTTCTCCTCTCGCAGACGCTTCCAGCGTGTCGTTTTTCAGGGCCTGGAGGGCATCGATGGTTGATCGCCCGGCCCTGAAACCAAACTGGTTGCCGGACAGATCAGGCCCAATGTCCGTCATGTGCTGGATGATCCGCGACGCAATGATGCGTTCAAAGAGTTTCGCGGATTCATCCAGCAGGACAATCGGGCGATAGGCCCCAGCTGTGTCAGGCGACCGCCCCTCCTTCTGTAAGAGACAGAGGCGGCCCTCCTTCCATATTTTGGGGAACTGTCCACGTGCAATTGCAACGTTGAACAGTTCCCGCAGCTGCTCGTGCAGGTGCCGGAGCGCTACCCCCAAGACAATTCCCGGGACCCCGTCGGGTCCAGGGGCCTTCTTCTTAAGCCTGAGGCTTGCAGCCGCTGTCTCCAGTTCCTCTTCGGTGACAGGCGGCGCCAGAGGCTCGGCTTCATTCGACCTCCCAGTGGGAGGAGCCATGGGTGGTGGGAAGTGTTCCTGACAGTCCGGAAACAACTCCTGCACCACCCTTTCCAGCAGTTCAGGCTGGAGGGTCTCGATGACCGGGGGCCCTTGATTGCGCAGCTTATTACGTGCTGCGCGATAGGGCCTTCCCCATGGATCACGGTTTAGACCCTCCAGGAGCTCCTCCCGAGCCTGAGCCTTGGCTTGGCTTATGGCCAGCTGTAGTGCCTTTCTGTCAGAACAGTAGGTGGTATACAGCTGGCTCTCGACCACTGGGTCGCGGTTGGCGCGACGCCGACTGCGGCCATACGCCCTCCTAGACCGTTGGCAGGTGTTTCGGAGGTCCGCGATTTCTTCGGACCACCAGTACACCTGCCGCCGAGGTGCTGCACCCTTTACTCTCGGCATGGATGCGTCGCACACCTCCTTAAGTGAGGCCCGAAATACACTGGCCGCCTCGTCGACCTCCAAGGAGATAGGAGCCGAGCACCAAGCCTTAACTATAGCGGCCTCTTCCGCTAGCTCCTTGTCGAGCTTAGTCAAGGCCCACCGCGGGAAAGAGGCCTGCCCTTGCCGCCGGGCTGGGGCCGCTGTATCAGGTGAGGTGGAGATCTCAAATTGGATATATTTGTGATCCGATAGAGTTTCCACCTCACTGAGGACCCGCCAACACCGGACGCGACGTGCGATAGAAGGGGTGGCGAACGAAATGTCCACCACGGACCCCCCGTTCCATCGCACGCACGTGTGTTCTGTCCCCCGATTTAAGAGGGACAGTCCGGCATCGACCGCCCAGTTTTGGACGGCGCGGCCCCAAGAATTTGTGGTGGCACTCCCCCACGATGAGGACCAAGAGTTGAGGTCCCCCATCAGTAAAGTGGGGAGAGGAGCCATACGCTGTACAACCTGAGCAAGGGTGTCTAGTAGCACCTCTAAGCCCGCCAAAGTGCCATTGGGGGAGAAATAGACACCAATTATGGCGAATTCTCTCCCCCAAGTAGCGGCCACATAGCCTGACCCTCTCTCTTTGACAATAAGAGGGCGGGCAGCGCTTCCCGTCTTGGCAATAATAGCGACGGAGCCGTTTGTATCCCCAGCCCAGTGTGGTTGGGGAGGCACAAAATAGGGCTCCGCCACCACCGCAACATCCACTTCCCACTGCGCCATTGCTTGAACAAGAAGGTCCTGGGCTCCAGCGCAGTGGTTGGTGTTAGTCTGTAGGAAATTGTAATGCCGGCTTACACTCATTCCGACATTACAATTTCCTGCGGCACCGATGCGCGGCGCACTTCCTCATTCGTGGTGGCCTGGGTCCTGGGGGCCATTGTTCCTCTTTTAGGGGAAGGAATACATTTCCTTCCCCCCATTGCGTGCCCTGACGGCCTTCCCTCATCAGCACAGATTGCACAACGGGGTGTCTCCGTGCACTTTTCAGCCTTATGCCCCGATCGCCCGCACCGGAAGCATAGATCGCTCCGGTCCTTTTGCGAGGGGCATGTCAGGCGGGTGTGGCCCGTGCCCATGCACTTAAAGCAGCGTAGAGGCAGGGCATCTAGGGCACGCACCTGGGCCGAGGTCCAGCCAACAAGGAGGCGTCCTGCTTCCACGACTATTTTGGCCGCTGCCACCGGACATTTAATCGTGATGGACGCCGTACCTCCAGGGCCGGAGCGGATCTCCCCAGCCCTAACAAGCTCCGCAGCACAGCCGCCTTTTGCCGAAATAGCGGCGACCACTTCCTCCTTTGTAATAGAGTCGTCGAGGCCCCTGATAAGAAGATCCACACACTTTGTGGGCCTCGCGACGGTGGCAACATCTTTCAATACCTCGCGGATCTTCTCCGCGAGGTTATCAGCCTTGTTCCCGCTTTGGGAGCCAGACAGCTCGAGCATTCTGGCTCCCGTGGCTGTAGTGCGGGTTTTAATGTTTGCAATGCCAAGTTCAGTCAGAGCTATGCTCTCCCTTGCTTGATTTAGAGCCATAGCATAGGTCACGCCCTTTTCAATTGCCTCGGGCTGCAATTTGATTATCACAGCCGAGGACTTTGGCGGTGTGAGCTTCTTCGCTTTTTGCTTAGGCGGCGCCGTCTTGTTTTTTGCCACAGTTTTAGGTGCAGCTGCCGACACGGAGGGTTGGGCAGAGGTTCGGGCTGCGACGGGCGTGGAGGTCTTCCCCTTGCCTTTGCCTTTTCCTTTGTTTCCACCCACCACATTCCACTGCCCCTCGCGGATGACAGAGGCAGCCGCAGTCACAGCAGATGACGGCCCGGCCACAGCGAGGGGTACAGCTTGCGGATCCGCCTTAGCTCTTCCCTTTCTAGTCCGCTTTGGCTTAGGAGCCACAGCGGGCTGAGGCTGAGCCGGGGCAGATGAGGCAACTGCAGCCTTGGCTGCCTCCTCTCGCCTCTTGTCAGCGGCCAGTGGAGGACGCATGATTGGTGCTGGTGGGAGGCGCTCCTCAACCACCGCCAAGCGGGCGTTCACCATATCGCCGAAGGTTCGGCACATGGAGGCCTTCAAATCCTCCGCCATGACTTTGACCATTTTGGACATTTCGGCCATCAGGTCATTGGCCGAGTTGCCCACCGGGACTTGGCAGGGAAGAGCTGGCCGCACCGGGGATTTGTCCCTCTGAGAGAAATCCCGGCGCATGGCTTTCACCTCCTTTTCTAGGTCCTCCACTTGGCGGCGAAGTCTGCGGTTCTCGAGACTGAGCCGCCTTGTCTCATCGGAGATCGTCCTCTCTGCGATCGTCTCGACAATCTCGTGGTATTCCGTTGCGTGGTTTTTTAGGTCACGCACGTACTCACCCTTAAGATTGCCGGACTTTCTGGCAATTTGAAAGATCAGCGACCTCAGATTGCCCGCCCGGGCACGCAACGTCTCAGTGTCCACGGCTGCGTCCAACTCCGCGAGTGAGCATTCCTCGGGGAGTGGGTTCCTCGTGAAGTCGACAGGCTCGTCGGCCTCCACCTCCTGTGCATCTTCGCGAGATGCGTTGGAGTTAGACTCAAGGCGGGTCAAGGCGACTTGCGCGGCCTTGGCCCTCAAAAATTCGGCCGCAGTGGCAACTGCCGCCTTTTTGGCCGCCGCCTTTTTGGCCGCAGGGCCAGACGCCGCCTTTTTAGGCTTTTTGGCTACGACCTTTTTGGCCGTAGCCTTTTTCGGTGCCGACGACCGTGTTGTCGTGGCCACCTCCTCACTGTCTGAGACCGAAGCCTCAGACGCAAAAATGGGCGAACCCGCCGGCCTCTTAGGCCGTTGGCTACGCAACGCCCGCGTAACCATCTGGTCCAGCTCATCGGCCGAGTTTTCCCCGACTGCGAGACCCTCGAGTGAGTTGGCTGAATTACGCCGGGTAGACATAATTGCAGACAAAACGAAAACACAAAACAAGAACAATGTCACAACAAAGAGTGCGTTATTAGGCCACGCTCAACCTGCAACCGGAGATACCTCGACGGCCAGGGAGCTGAGAACACTAATAAACAAAGAGTGTTGATTTTCTAGAAAGAAAATCACCTCGCGAGAAGCCTATTAGGGCCCGCTCGACCTGAAACCGGAGATACCTCGACGGCCAGGGAGCTGGGAACACTAGTAAGCTAAAACCGCAAGGTTGCCCCAGAGTATCTAGATTTGGTCACCAGCCTGGCACTGCGTTACCGTAACCAGGACTGGGAGAGCCAGGGGAGACGACGGGGACGTATCTAGCACTTACAAAATCACATGGGGCCTCCCCCAACCTAACCTAACCTAACCTAACCTTTTTTTTTTTTTTTTTTTTTTTTTTTTTTCGCGGGGAATCCATTTCCATCCATGGAAACGGTGCGGTACGCCCTCGCGGCCCTTGTTGCCACTGTTCTTTGCGGCTTACGCAATAGCCGCTTATTTGCGGTAGTCAGGGCATCTGCCCATATAGGCGCCCCATAGAGCGCCATTGCCCTAATAATGCCGGCATATAAGCGCCGGCATGTAGTGTCGGGGCCGCCCTGATTTGGTAACAGGCGGCCCAGTGCGCCCGCGGCATTGACGAGCCTGGGCGCGAGCTTACGAAAATGCTCAGCGAAGCTCCAGCGCCCGTCAATCAGGAGGCCCAAATATTTCATTTGGGCCCCCACCCGCACTTCTATATCCCCGAGGCGGATTTTTGCCCCTGGGGGAGGTCCCCTCCGAGGCCCGTGAAACAGGAGGGCCTCTGTTTTTTGGAGGGCGACCTTGAGGCCCAGTTCCTCGATCCTGCCGACTACGACGCTAGTAGCCACTTCGGCCAGTCTCGCTGCCTCAGCGTAAGTCTCCCTTTGGGCTATGACCAGGGTGTCGTCCGCGTAACAAAGGACACGCACCCTCGGTGGGAGCGTGCCCCGCAGAACCCAGTCATAGCCCACGTTCCAGAGTAAGGGGCCCAGAACGGACCCCTGGGGAACCCCACACGACATACGCCGCCGGACAATGTCCCCATTTGGGCCAACGTACAGTACCTCACGGCCCGTGAGGTAACTGTTCAGAAGGCGCTGCAGATAAGCAGGCACATTAAAATAATTTAGCGCCTCCCGCATGGTGCCATAAGGCAGGCTATTGAACGCATTGGCGATGTCAAGAGACACCGCCAACGACCGCTCACCGCGGCTTGAAGCCTCCGTCGTGATAGACTTCAGGGCCTGCAGAGCGTCAATAGTTGAGCGCTCTGCCCTGAAGCCATATTGATTCCCGGACAGGTCGGGACCGACCCCCGTCAGATGCTTTATGAGCCGCGAGGCTATAACACGCTCAAAGAGCTTCGCGGCCTCATCGAGCAGCACGATGGGTCTGTAGGCTCCCGACGTGTCCGGTGACCGACCCTCTTTCTGGAGGAGGCACAGTCTGCCCTCCTTCCAAATTTTAGGAAACTGCCCGCGCGTGATAGATGCGTCGAGCAGTTCCCTAAGCTGCTGGTCCATACCGCCCAAAGCTAGGGCCAGGCCAAGCAGTTTGCCATGGACACCGTCTGGACCAGGCGCCTTCTTTTTTAGCCTCAGCCTCGCCACCGCCATCGCCATTTCCTCATCGGTGACTGGCGGCGGCGGAGGTTCAAACAGATATTGCCTCATCGGAGGCGCCATTACTGGAGGGGTGTGCGTAGGGGTGTTGGGAAACAACTCTTGTACTACCCTCTCCAGTAACTCCGGGTGCATGGTCTCGATGACAGGGGGGCCCTGACAGCGCAGTTTACTCCGCGCCGCGCGGTAGGGCCTCCCCCATGGGTCCCTATCAAGGCTGGCCAGAAGTTCTTCTCTGGCCCTTGATTTAGCCTGGCTAATGGCCAGCTGCAACGCTTTCCTATTGCTGCAATAGGTTGTGTACAGCTGGCCTTCCACTACAGGGTCTCTTGTGGCCCGACGACGGCTCCGACCATAGGCCCTCCGCGACCGCTGGCAGGTGTTCCTGAGGTCCGCTATATCTTCGGTCCACCAGTACACCTGCCTTCGAGGAGCAGCGCCCCGCACACGTGGCATGGCGGCATCACACACCACGGTGAGTGCGTTGCGGAAAACGCAGGCTGCCTCGTCGACCCCGGATGACATTGGGGTCGAACACCAGGCCTGTACGATGGCCGCTTCCTCGGCCAATTCTTTATCCAGCCGGCTAAGGGCCCAGCGAGGTAAAGAACCATGCCCCTGCCGGCGAGATTGAGGCGCACAATTTTGAGAGGTGGAGACCTCGAATCTAATGTACCTGTGATCAGATAGGGTCTCCACCTCCCCAAGAACCCTCCAGTTCATAACGTGACGTGCGACGGAAGGGGTGGCGAATGATAGATCCACCACGGACCCCCCATTCCATCGCACGCACGTATGTTTTGTCCCTGTGTTAAGGAGGGACATATCGGCGTCGGCCGACCAGGTTTCTACCAGACGGCCCCACGGTTCTGTGGTGACAGAGGCGCCTCCCCACATGGACGACTTCGAATTAAAATCACCCATTACGAGCGCAGGGAGAGGCGCTAGCCTTCTGATCACCAAGACCAAATTGTTCAGGAGGACTTCTAGGTCGGCTCGATTTCCATTGGGGGAGAAATAGACGCCTATTATGGCGTACATTCCTCCCCAGACGGCTGCGACGTAACCCGGTCCCCTTTCTTTGACGACCAGGGGGCGGGAAGGGGCGCTGCACCTCGCAATAATGGCGACGGAGCCTGACGTATCCCCAGCCCAGTGTGGTTGGGGAGGTATAAAGTAGGGCTCCGCCACAACCGCAACATCCACTTCCCACTGCGCCATTGCTTGAACAAAAAGGTCCTGAGCTCCGGCGCAGTGGTTGGTGTTACTCTGGAGGAAATTGTACTGCCGGCTTACACTCATTCCGACATTACAATTTCCTCTGGCGCCGATGCGAGGCGCACTCCCACATTCGTGGCGGCCTGGGTCCTGGGGGCCATTGTTCCTCTTTTAGGGGAAGGAACACATTTCCTTCCCCCCATTGCATGCCCTGATGGCCTTCCCTCATCGGCACAGATCGCACAACGGGGTGTCTCTGTGCACTTTTCGGCCTTGTGCCCTGTGCGCCCGCACCGGAAGCATAAATCGCTCCGGTCCTTTTGTGAGGGGCATGTCTGACGGGTGTGGCCCGTGCCCATGCACTTGAAACAGCGCAAGGGCAGGGCATCGAGAGCACGCACCTGGGCCGAGCTCCAGCCGATGAGGAGGCGTCCCGCTTTTACAACAGTTTTGGCCGCCGCCACCGGACACTTGATGGAGATGGCCCCCATACGTCCAGGGCTGAAGCGGATCTCCCCAGCCCTAACTAGTTCCGCGGCACACCCGCCCTTTGCTGCGATAGCGGCGACCACTTCCTCCTTTGTAATGGAGTCGTCGAGGCCCTTTACAAGAAGATCCGCACACTTTGTGGGCCTCGCGACGGTGGCGACATCCTTTAATGCCTCACGGATCTTCTCTGCGAGGCGGTCAGCCTTATCCCCACTTTGGGAACCAGGCAGCTCGAGCATTCTGGCTCCCGTGGCTGTGGTGCGGGTTTTGATATTAGCGATACCAAGTTCAGGCAAAGCTATGCCCTCCCTCGCTTGGTTAAGCGCCATGGCGTATGTAACACCCTTCTCGATTGCCTCCGGCTGTAACGTTATTATCACAGCCGAGGACTTTGGCGGTGTGAGTTTCACCGCCTTTAGCTTTTGTACCGACTTCTTGTTTGCCACATTTTTAACTGGAGCTGCAGGCACAGGGGGTTGGGCAGGGGTTTGGGCTAGGGCGAGCGCGGAAGTCTTGCCCTTGCCCTTGCCTTTGCCTTTTTGCCCACCTACCACACTCCACGATTCCTCGCGAGTGGTAGGGGCAGCCAGAGTCACTGCGGACGACGGGCCGGGAATAGCGTGGGGTGCCTGTTGCGGCACCACCCTCGCTTTACCCTTCCGAGTTCGTTTCGGCTTGGGAGCCGCAGTAGGCTCAGGCTGAGCTAATGCAGGTGGAGATAAAGCAGCTGCAGCCTTGGCTGCCTCATCTCGCCTCTTGTCGGCGGCAAGTGGAGGCCGCACGATTCTTGCGGGAGGAAGGCGCTCCTCAACCACCGCCAAGCGGGCGTTGACCATTTCACCGAAGGTTCGGCACATGGAGGCCTTCAACTCCTCCGCCATGTCCTTAACCATTTTGGACATCTCGGCCATCAAGTCATTTGGCGAGCTGCCCGCAGGGTCTTGGGAGGGGATGACCGGCCGCGCCGGGGATTTATCCCTTTGTGAGAAGTCGCGGCGCATGGCTTTCACCTCCTTCTCTAGGTCCTCCACTTGGCGGCGAAGTCTCCGGTTTTCGAGACTGAGCCGCCGTGTCTCATCCGAGATCGTCCGCTCCGCAATCGTCTCGACAATCTCGTGGTATTCCGTGGCGTGGTTTTTTAGGTCACGCACGTACTCCCCCTTGAGATTGCCGGACTTTCGGGCAATGTGGAAAATCTGGGACCTCAGATGACCCGCCCGGGCACGCAGCGTCTCGGTGTCAACGGCGGCGTCCAGCTCCGCGAGTGAGCATTCCTCGGGGAGTGGGTTTCGCGTGGAGTCGACAGGCTCGTCGGCTTCCACCTCTTGTGCATCCTCCCGAGATGCGTTGGAGTTTGACTCCAGGCGGTTCAAGGCGACTTGCGCCGCCTTGGCCCTGAGGAATTCGGCCGCAGTGGCAACTGCCGCCTTTTTGGCCGCCGCCTTTTTAGCCGCAGTGCCAGTCGCCGCCTTTTTGGCCTTTTTGGCTACGACCTTTTTGGTCGAAGCCTTTTTTGGTGCCGTCGACCGTATCGTCGTGGCCACCTCCTCACTGTCTGAGACCGAAGCCTCAGACGCAAAAATGGGCGAACCCGCCGGCCTCTTAGGGCGTAGGCTACGCAACGCACGTGTGACCCTCTGGTCCAGCTCGTCCGCCGAGTTTACCTCGACTGCGAGACCCTCAACGGAATTAACCGAGTTACGTTCGGTAGACATAATAACAAACAAAATACAAATACAAAACAAGAAACAAGCGAAAGAAAGAGAACTTTCGAGAACAAAGAGCGCGTTATTAGGCCACGCTCAACCTGCAACCGGAGATACCTCGACGGCCAGGGAGCTGAGAACACTAATAACACGAAAAATCAAAACAAGAGAGTTTTGATATGACCTCACGAGAAGCCTATTAGGGCCCGCTCGACCTGAAACCGGAGATACCTCGACGGCCAGGGAGCTGGGAACACTAATAAACAAAACCGCAAGGATTGCCCCAAGTGCTAGAGTTTAGTCACCAGCCTGGCACTGCGTTACCGTGCACAGGACTGGGAGAGCCAGGGGAGACGACGAGGACGTATCTAGCACTTACAAAATCACATGGGGCCTCCCCCAACCTATCCTAACCTAACCTAACCTAACCTAACCTAACCTAACCTTTTTTTTTTTTTTTTTTTTTTTTTTTTTTTTTTTTTTTTTTTTTTTTTTGCGTCAGGAAATGCATTTAGGCATTCCCAAGGCCCTGGGTTCGGGACACCTGGGATATGTGGGACTCGGAACTCCTGGGAAAACAGAGACCCCTACCCACTAAAACCTGACGGTGGTCATCTTCGGCGCAAAATGGAAGGGACCCGGGATCCCCAACGAGGGAGAGACTCCTCGCAGGACCCTTCGGCGCGCAAGGCCGCCTGGCAGCCAGCCTCGGGAGGAGCAAGCTCAACTCCAGTGCACGATAACACTGACCACTGTGTCCGAAGACACGCGTTACCGTCATCCTCGGGATCGCAAACCGAAACACACGCAGGCCCCCCCGCGTGCGCTTCGCGACCCCAAGGGCCCTTTTAGTCGCCTCTTACGACAGGCAGGGATACCTCGGTAGTATTCTCGTCCCCTAACCGCAGGGAACCGCCGGGATTACGCACCACCATCCCGGCGGCCTCGCCTCCGACGTCGGGCGGGATTGTCCAGCTCGCGCTGGCGCTCGGCGCTCTCCTTCTGCGACACGACGGCATCGCAGAAGGAGAGCACCGCATCCCACGAGCTCGCGCTCGCCACCATGGCAGAAACCACGGATGGCAGCGAGAGGTCGCGCCCGATCGAGGCGGTGAGCGTCTCGCGCTCGTTTGCCCAAGCTGGGCACACCTCCAGCGTGTGCTGAGCCGTGTCCTCGCTGGCGTCACAGTGGTGACAGGCATCGCTAGCCTCCCGTCCGATCCGGCACAGATAACTCCCGAAGCAGCCGTGCCCCGTGAGTATCTGCGTCAGACGGTACGTTACGGCGCCGTGACGCCGATTCAGCCACTGTGTGAGGACAGGGCGGATCGCCTGGATCGTGCGATGGCCCGATCCGGGATCCGCGAGCCGCACATCCCAGAGTTCCACAGCAAGTGTGCGGAACTCTTCCAGCCAGGTTGAAACCTGGCTTGGGGTAACCCCGTGGACTGTGGACCGACGCGCCTCCTCCCGGTAGTGAAACACCGCCGAGAGGGTCCTCGCATCAAGGTCCCAGGGGAGTGTGCCGGCCAGCACACAGGCCGCCTCGTAGGAAATTGTGCGGTAGCCCCGTATGACCCTGACTGCCATCGCCCGCTGCGGTCTCCGCAGTTCGGCGATACACTGGCTTGTCAGGGTGTCGGCCCAGACAGGTGAGCCGTACAGAGCCATGGACCGCACAACTCCCGCGTAAAGCCTCCGGCATGAAGCCTTCGGCCCCGCGATGTTGGGCAGCAATCTGCCTAACGCGGCCGCCGTTCGCACCAGTTTAGGCGCCAAGCGCTTAAAATGGGCGTGGAAGTTCCAGCGACTGTCGAGGACCAATCCTAGGTACTTCATGGTCGACTCGACACGGATCTGGACTCCACCCACCTGGATAGCCGAACCGGCTGGAGGTCCTCTCCGAGGCCCGTGAAAACAGGTCGCCTCGGATTTTTCTAGGGCCACGTGTAGCCCTAGGCGTCGGATTCTGCCGACGACTTCCGCCACGCCTGCTGTGGCAAGGACGGCTGCATCCCGGAAGTTGTTCCCTCTCGCCGTTATCAGGGTATCGTCGGCGTAACAAGTTACTTCGACGCCCTGGAGGTTGACTGCTCGCAGCACCCAGTCATAACCAATGTTCCACAAGAGCGGCCCAAGAACCGAACCCTGTGGGACACCGCACGACATGGGATAACGCTGCCAGTCATCGCGCCCCGGGAACTCGACATACCTCTCTGTCAGGTAGTCTTCCAAGATGAGCCGTAAATAAAGGGGGACACCGTGGTGCCGTAGTGCCTCCTTTATGCAGGTCCACGGCAGGGTGTTGAAAGCGTTAGCTATATCGAGAGATACCGCTAACACCACTTGACCCTGCGACATCGCCTCCCTGGCGATGTCCTTCACGCGGAGGATCGCGTGAACCGTGGACCGACGACGCCTAAAGCCGTACTGGCAGTCTGCCAAGTCCGGCCCCACCTCCTCGAGGTGCCCAATCAGGCGGCCAGCGATTATGCGCTCAAGAAGTTTCCCAACCTCGTCGAGCAGCACAATCGGGCGGTAGGCCGAGGGGGAGTCAGATGGTCGACCCTCCTTCCTCAGTAGGACGAGCTTCCCCGTTTTCCACTGGCGCGGAAAACGTCCCTGCGACAGACAGGCCGAATACAGGCTCTGCAGTCTCGGCCCCAGCCACTCGAGGGACAGAACCCAAGCGCGGCCGGGTATGCCGTCTAGACCAGGAGCCGTACTCTTGGCCCGTAGCCGCGAGACTGCCGCATCAAACTCAACGTCGGACACGGCAGGGACCTCGTCTACACCTACTCCTACACCTGTGGGTGGCGTCATCACTGGCGGAGTGTGCTCTCCTCGGGTCGGAAACAGAGCCTGGACGACGTCGTGGAGCAAGGGAGGAGAGAGACTCTGCGTAACCGGGGGTGCCCAGGGGCGGAGCTTACTCAACGCCAACCTGTACGGCCTTCCCCACGGATCCGCATTTAGAGTCTCAAGAAACTCCTCCCTTGCCCTGGACTTGGCTCTGTTGATTGCGACCTTGAGCGCCTTTTTCGCCTCTCTATAGGCGTCATAAAGGCGGGCCTCATCGTCCTCAATCCGGGTGCGTCTGCGACGGTACCGGGAATACTGGCGTCTCGCCCTCACACACGCAAAGCGCAAGCTCGCGAGGTCTGCGGACCACCAGTATACCTGCCGCTTAGGAGGGATAGGCCCGGCCCGGGGCATGGCCGCGTCGCAAATTTGCGACAGCGCCTCCCGGAACCATTCGGCCTCATCCTCCACCTCAGCAGGCCCATCCGGCACAGGCACCCATGCCTGGACGATAGCCGCACACTCCAACTTCTCGCGGTCGAGTCGCTTCAAAGCCCATCTCGGACTGTCTCTATGCCGGGTAGAACGGCTTGGACCAGTGTGAATTGCCGGAAGTGTAGAAACGTCGAACCGGATATACCGGTGGTCCGACAACGTCTCCACACCCTCCAGCACCTCCCAGCCCTGGACACGTCGTGCTAGCGAAGGAGTCGCGAACGTCAAGTCCACGATGGACCCTCCCCGCATGCGCACACAGGTGTCTACCGAACCCCGATTCAAGACAGTCATGCCAGAAGCGACTGCCCACTCCTCGAGCGCCTCTCCACGCACATCTGTCGCTGGAGATCCCCATACCAAGGACTTGGCATTGAAATCCCCAGCGACCAGCACTTGGAGCGAACGATTGCGACCGATCACAGCCTCCAACTCGGAGAGAAAACTCTCGAATTGAGCGAGAGGCCGGTTAGGAGAGAAATACACCCCGATAACCAGGGTGTCTCCCAACTCAGCCGCAACCCATCCGTGCCCCTTTTCAATCCTCTGAAAAGGGGGGGCGCCGTTGGCCACTCGGGTGGCAATGGCCGCTGTGCCGTCCACATCCGAAACCCAATCGGGCGGGATGTAGTACGGCTCAGCCACTACCGCTATGGCTATCAACCTCTCCGCCAGACTCTGGACCCACAGGTCCTGAGCTCTGGCGCAGTGGTTGAGATTCCCTTGCAGGAATCTGAGAGCCATATTTAAGGAGATACAATTGGCATCTCCTCGTCACCGAGTGGCTTGGAGTGGGCCGGCTGCGACCGGGCCGTGGCCTCGGTGGCAGCTTGCCGACCGCGAATTTTGGGTTTGGGGGCCTTGCAGGCTTGGCCCCCAACCCTGTGACTGGCGTTCTTGCCAGCCACTGCGCACACCGTGCAGTGTGGCGCCGCCTCACAGGCACGCGCCAGATGGCCTAGCTGACCGCAGCGGTAGCACTGACTGCTACGATCAACTTCCGAGCCGCACTTGCTCCGGACGTGTCCCTTTTCGAGACACCGGAAACAACGCAGCTCCCTGGCCTCCAGCAGCTTGACCCGCGCCGATGTCCAACCAACCAGCAGACGAGCACCGTCCACCAGCTTTTTGGCCACCGCCACGGGGCAACGTGCCCAGCAGGCGCCTTGCCCCCTCCTGTCTCGGCGGATCTCGCCCGTCTTCACGGACTCCACCGAGCACGCCCCAGTCTTAGCGACAGCGGCTGCGACTTCCTCTGCGGTGACGGAGTCATCCAACTCAGAAATGCGCAATTCTGCACACTTCACAGGTCGGGAAACTCGAACGTCTTCCGCCTTGAGGACCTCCCTTAGCTTGGAAGCCAGAGAGTCCGCCCTGCCGTCTGTCTCTGCAGCGCCCGGCAGCTCCAAAATGGCGCCTCCGGTGGCCGCTCGCCTAAAGCGCACGGACTCAATCCCGAGGCTCGCCAAGCTGATGCTGGTTTTGGCCTGCGAGATGACGTCGCTATACGTCACGCCCCGCTTCTCGGCTTCTGGCTGTAGCGTTACCACTACTGCCGCCGAGCGTGCGGGACGGAGATTCGGCACTTTAGGTTGCCTCGTCTGGGGTTTCGGGGGGGGCTTCACTGCTGCTGCAGCTTGTGCACCCTTGCTCTTGCCCTTGCGGCTGGTCACGAGGTTCCACGGTAACTCCATGGTCTCGGGGGCCGGCGGCAAAGGGCGGGGCTCCCTTGGGGGCGGGGCAGCGTTAGCCGCCTTGCCCTTCTTGGCCGACGTCCTTCCCTTCTTCCCCGCGGGAGGATTCCCTCGGGATTCGGGGTTGGGCGGCGCTGGAGCCATGGGCTTCGGCGCAGCTGCAGTCGGTGTGCTGCGAGCAGGTGGCGGCTGAGTCGCCCTCTTGCTCGCGGACGTCTTGTCCGGGGTTTTTGTCGTAGCCGGTGGTGGCGCGGCCGCTGGCGCAGTGGCCGGCGGCGGCGCGTTAGTCTGGCGCTTGTCAGCAGCCAGGGGGGGCCGAAGCCGCTCCAGCGGCAGTCGAGCCTCGATGGCCTCAAAACGCGCGTTGACGTAGGCAATGACATTACTGTCGTCACCTACGCCAGCCGCTCGGGGCGTTTGCCCGGCGAGGCTTTCGCGGAGGCTGTCCATTTCCTTACGGAGTTGGGCCAGCTCCTCCCCCTGTCGAGAGACCGCGGAGAGCAGGCGGTGGTTCACCACCCGCAGCTTCTCGGTCTCTTCGGAGACTGTGCGCTTGTATAGCACTGGAGCTAGAAGCTCCCAGTCTCCGACTGCCGTCTTCAGGGCCTTTTGGAAAGTACCCTTCAGATGTCCGGAAGTCGCAATGACCTTCCGGACTATCGCCGCCGACATCTCCATTCGCTCCTTGAGCGCGGAGGCTGTCAATTCCCGCTCATCGGCCTCGCCCTGGGACGAGTCTGACAAGCGGGTTGACTTCTCTTGAAGTTGGAGCAAAGCTCGATCCATTCCAGCGACCTCTTGCTCGGACCGCAGCTTTGCCTCCAACCTCTCGTCATCGCGCCCTAGGCGCATGAATTTTTCCCGGGCCTCCGCCATACAGGCGTTAGCACCGGGAGCGGGCGTACCGCCTCTCCCTCGTCGGGCCGCAGGCTTTCCAGAAGCAGAACCCCGTCCACTTTTGGCGCTCCTGTCGGAACCCGACCCTCCGTTTTTAGAGTACGGCCGCTTCCGTGTACCCCAGAGTCGGCCGAGTTCCTCCCCGGAGGAAGGATCGACGGTCATCAGGCTGGTGCCTGAGTCCGACTCCTGGGCAGACGGAGAACGCGACCGTTCCCCAGCTGCGCTCGAACGGCCGCTGCGCAAAATGCGCTCGACCGTCGCCGAAGTTGAAGGCTCCGGCGTCGCAACTAAAAGTTCCGCAGAACTTAAGCGGGTGAGCCTTACGATAGGCTCCCGCACCACCTCTTTGCCAGTAGCACACTGCGACGCAGATGACATCGCCGCAGCCTGTGCCGGCTCCACCTCCGAGGGACTAGCATCCTTACGCGCTCCTACCAACCTACCTATGCGCGATGCATCGTCACCCTCCTCGACGTCCAAGAAAAGAGAAAAAGAATCCATGAACAGTCCCACGAGTATGGGGGATCTAAAAAGTCCACCCAGGCGGTGCCCCCTGCACCTGGGTAACCCTAATACTGCACGAGGGCGGGTGTTCTCGTGCAGGTGTCGCGCTAGCGGGTAGGCGTTAACCCATCCTACCACCTCGAGACCGAGGCGGCCGACCGTCACGCGACTAACGGCCAACCTTTTGGGGTTTTTTATTGAGGTTGACTCCTCTTGGCCCGGGCGACCAAGCCAGGGCCCCTACTTCCCGAGGGCTGCGAGACATGTCCACAACACCCTACGGGAGCAGGTTGCCAGACGGTTGACCGAAGTCACCCACCTAGTCGCGAAATCGCGAGTGGTGGGCCCGTCCAGCCGCAGGTCTTGCAGACCTGCCATCCACCGAGCCGAAGCTCCACTAGTCCTTAAGGACTCCCAACACAGCCAAAGCTGCCCGGCGACAGAGCGCCCTCACCTCGTTTTTTAAAGAGGTTGTCCTCCTCGCGACCCTGCCGAAGCAGAGTCCCCGGCCCGCTCAGTGCGGGTTGCGGGTGATTTTTTATAGAGGTTTTCATCCTCGCAGCCCTGCTAGGCAAGACCCCCGGTCCGCGTCTGCGGATTACGGTTGCCCGACGGTGGCCGAAGCCAGTGTCCACCAGTCGTGCGAGCACAACTAGCCAGACCCGCCGCGCCGTGAAGAAGGCGTTTCCGCCCCCTCCTGGTGTTTTTTATAGAGGTTTCCTCCTCGTGACCCTGCGAACAGAGTCCCCGGTCCGCAAAATGCGGATTACGGCTTGCCTGGCGGGGGTCCGTTATCCGTGAAATCACGGATGATCGGATAGCCACCAAGCGGCCACATCTTCGCATCATCTGCTTAACAGAGGAATACGAAGAGCGGCCCCACCTCTTCAGTTTTGGTCCGCGCCGGCCGTAGCCGGTACCCCCCATATCTGGAGGGCATTCCCCTATCCGCCACCCGGGGGACGCGCCCGATAGAAGACTGAAAACTCCCACGGGTAACCTAACCTAACCTAACCTAACCTTTTTTTTTTTTTTTTTTGTTCTCCGGGTGTGAAATGCATTACGCACTATCCCACTTCCTGGGTCGGGCAGTGGGGGAGTGTGGGACTCTCCGCCGGTAAAGCCGACGGCATACCCACTAAAACACACCCGGGTATACCCTCACCGCTTTGGAATAGGGCGACATGGAGCCTTGCGGATTACCAGGTCGCCCCAGCGGTCGGCCTGGCCTATGCGCCGGGCCTCCTCACGCTGCGGGGGCGTCCCTGTATACTGGGGACACCCCCAGACGGGAGCACCATGGAATAGGGTGTAAGCCCCCCGGCTTACACCCCGGTGCTACTTTTAGGGAGCAGGAGGAGGACGGGCGAACCGCCGTCTTCGTGCCCCCCGCCGTCTGCGTCGGAGAGGTGCCGCTAGAGGATCATCCTCTCGGGCCCTCTCCGCGGTCTCCTTCTGCGTCATTACCTCCTCGCAGAAGGAGACCATAGCCTGCCATGCCTCCTCACTCCCGAGCATGGCCCGTACTAGGGCCGGGAGTGAGAGGTCTTGCCCCACAATGGCCGTAAGGTTGCGGCGCTGATCCGCCCAAGCCACGCACGCCTCTAGCGTGTGCTGGGCGGTGTCCTCTTCGGCGCCACACTCGTGGCACGTCGGTTCAGGCTCTCTCCGGGCCACTTTGTGCAGATACTTTCCGAAGCACCCATGCCCGGAAAGTATCTGCACCAGCCGGTATGTCAGTGGCCGCCCTTCCCTGCGCACCCACTGTTTGAGGACCGGCCTGATGGCGTCTATGGTGTGCCGGCCATAGACGGCGTCAGCCAGGTCCTCTGCCCACCGCCGTAGGAGCGCGTTTTGCGCCTGCCTGCGAACGCCCTCTATCTCATCGAAATAAGGGCGCTCGCCTTGTGCTCTCGCCACTGCCCTGCGCTGGTAGACAGCAGCGAGAACCTGGGCCTCCATTTCCCATGGGGGCATGCCTGCAAGGACACAAGCAGCCCCCGCCGAAATGGTGCGGTACCCTCTGATGGCTCTTACCGCCATTACCCTTTGCGGGGCCCGCAAAAGTGCAACGTTGTGGGCGGTAAGAGCCTGCGCCCAGATTGGCGCTCCGTAGAGCGCCATACTCCTGACTATACCCGCATAGAGTTTGCGGCACGCTTGGCCCGGGCCGCGCTCGTTGGGCAGCAAGTGGCCCAACGCGCCCGCCGCGCGGATCAGACGGGGGGCGAGGCGGGTAAAATGGGCCTCAAACCTCCACCGTCCGTCCAATGTGAGGCCCAGATACTTCATCTGGGCCCCCACCCTCACAGTTTCGCCGTTTAGGCGAACCGAGGCACCAGGAGGCGGCCCCCGCCGAGGCCCGTGGAAAAGCAGGGCCTCGGTCTTACTGATCGCCACCCTGAGCCCCAGTGCCTCTATTCGCCCTATGACGAGGCTTGCGCCCACCTCGGCCAGTCTCTGGACCTCCGGAAAGTCCTTTCCTGTGGCTACGACTAGGGTATCATCCGCGTAGCATATGACGCGCATCCTGGGAAGGAGCGCGCCGCGGAGAACCCAGTCGTAGCCCAAGTTCCACAACAGGGGCCCTAGAACGGACCCCTGGGGAACACCACAGCGCATCGGGTGCCGGACCAGAACACCGTCGCCCCTCTGGTAAACCTAACCTAACCTAACCTTTTTTTTTTTTTTTTTTTTTTTTTTTTTTCATGTCAGGGAAAATCCCTCATGGATACCACATGCCCGGGGGGGCAATGTGGTTATGTGAGACTCCTACTCACTAAAAAACCTGACAGTGTACCCTCAACCACTTGTTTAAAAATCGGACGGTACGGGATTATTACACTCGCCGTACCGCCCAGTGGTAGGTCAGGCCAGATGGTTGGCCCGACGTCCTTCGCTGGGAGGGATGCCCGGGTACACCTGGGCACCCCTCAGACAGGTGGTACCGTGCAATGCAGGTTGGGGCCCCCCGACCCCTTCCCGCTGGTACCACTAGGAGCAGAAGCAGTGATGCCTCCACCCCCAGTCATTACCTTCCGTAGAAGGCCGACCGAAGTAGCAAAGCTGCTTCGGTCGTATATAGCCGGCTTCGGCTTTGTGGGAGGTGGATTACACTCCCGGCCTCCCATAATGTGCTTGGCACGCAGTTGTTCATTAGCGCAGAGTGCGCAGTGAGGCTCTGCTTGACACACCGTTGCCTTGTGCCCTTCTTTGCCACATCGGAAACACAGGCCGGTCCGGTCCCACGGAGTAGGACATCGCGGACTTGTGTGACCCACGCCCATGCACTTATAGCAGCGCATAGGGCGCGGGGTTAATGCCCGGACCTGCGCGCTGCTCCACCCAATCATAAGGTGGCCCTCTTTCATTAAAATCTTTGCCGCTGCCACTGGGCAACGGACAAAGCAGGCCCCGACGCCTCTCGGGCCCGGGCGGACTTCACCCACTCTGATGGCGTTTGTGTCACACCCTCCACGGGCTGCAATTGCCGATGCGACGTCCTTATCGGTTAAAGAGTCGTCCAGCCCACACAAGCGCAAGTCAACGCACTTGGCGGGTCTGGCAACTTTAGCCACGCCTTCTAAAGCCGCTTCCATGGCGACTTTAAGTTTATCTGCCTTCTGAGCATTATCGGGGCCGGAGATCTCAAAAATTCGAGCTCCTGTTTGTGCTACCCGCAGTCGCATCCGGTCTATACCCAACTCACTAAGTTGGATTTTTTCCCTGACTCGTTCCAGAGCTAGTTTGTAGGAGAAGCCTTCCCGTAGGATCTCTGGGTCTATAAACATTGTGACTGCAGCGGAACGGGGTTCGGAGAGCTTCGGCTTTCGTTTGGTCCATTTTGAGGTCCGTCCATCAGGTTTCGTGCCAGCTGCAGGTACAGGAGCAGTGGCACTATTCTTGGGCTTCTTTTTGCCACCCTTGCTCTTGGTAGCCGAAGCGTAGGTGTTATGCGCGGGTGATGAAACCGTTGCGCTCGTTGGGCTCGCCTTCTGTTGGGACGCCGGCTGTGCAGATGTTGTTGCTGCCGGTGATGCAGTTTGTTTTCCCTTCCCTTTCTTATTTTTTGTCTTCTTTCCCCCAGGGCCGACCTCGATCCACTCGGCCTCCATTGGTTCGGCACAAGGGGAAGGTTGCCGCTCTTGTGCGGGGACTGCCACTGTTTTCAAAGCAGCTATAGCAGCTGCTTTTTTGGCTTCCACTGCCTTCTTTCTGTCTGCTGCAAGCGGGGGACGGACTGCTTCCTTCGTCAACCCCGCTATTTTCGCGTCGACCATGAATCCGACTTGGCGAAGAATTGAGGGCTCAAACTCCGTCCGAAGCCATTCCTTCATCGTATCAGCGGTCGCCGGAGGGTCCGGTTTGGCAAGAGGAGCCAAAGCAGCCTTCGCCTTGAGCTCGTCCAACTCCGCCCGCATGCGGCTCATCTCGGCTTTAAGCCGGTGCGTCTCATCGTTTTGTGTGCGTCGGGAGAGGCTCTCTACAGCATCAACGAACAATTTCGTGCAGTCTTTTATTTCCTTGATGAAGGTACCTTTGAGGTTCTTACTCCTGTTGCAAATTTCGTACAGTTTCAGAGCACCTCTTCCTGAAAGGGCCCTCACCTCTTCGGCGTTCAGGTCATCCATGTTAGCCGGTACTATAATGGGCATATCTTCTTCCGATGGGGCATGCCCCTTGCGGATAGAGCGTCTCTGTAGTTGAGCGTCGATTTCAGCTTTGGTGGCCGCAGCCGACAGCTTTTTCAGTTTGCGCTCCGCTTGTCGAAGGCCAACGTTGTGTTGTGTAAATGGTCCTTTTTGCCTCTTCGTAAGCAGCTGACTGGTTGCGAATGGTTCCGAGTCACTGGTAAAATCGTCAGAGTCCGGGGTGTGGAGGACTTCTGAGTCTGACAGCTCGTAAACAGAGTCAGGCAGTAACGCATATGGGTGCGGCCGCTTGAACCCTGCGTCCGACGTCTCTTCTTCGGAGTCGTCTTTTGTCAATTTTTGGGCTCCGCTAAGCGGGCCTGTCTCCAGCCGGGATAAAACTACCATCGGTTGGAGAGAACTGGTTGCATCTCGCGTGCTTGACGCGCGTGTGACACGGGTCGATGCTGAACCCTGGGTCTCCGTCACTGCGCTTGGAACAAAAACGGGGTTTCCCCCGGAGCATTTTTGTGCCCCCCCCAGACTACGAACGGGGGCTGCCCCCAGATCGCCCGTGGAACACGCAATCGCTCCGCGAGCGCTCCAGAGGGAGGGATTCCCCACTGCCGCAGGCAATGGGACCCTCCTGGGTAGTCTTTTTCAAAAATGCGTCCATATCATTTTGTTTCCCTTAAGGGCGGGTAACCCCTCGCTCGCATTTACCCACCTTCGGCACGGTTAGACCTCCGGCTTCGTGATTTTTATAGTGGTTGTCATCCACGCGGGTCTGATAAGGTAAAGGATGATTGAGCTGAGAACCCCGGCGCCGAATGCAAGTGCATGAAAACCATGCACAAGCAGCCGGAACCGAAACAAACAACTCAAAAGGACAAGGGACTGGGAAAAAATGGGAAGGAGAAAAAGGATAAAGGAACACGGGAATTTGGGAAAAGGATAGGAAAGGACAGACGCCCCGGTCCCAGTGCTGAAACACTATCCATAACAGAGTGAACTCTGCTAAGCATCGTGCCCCGAGTGCACTGGGATTACGGTCACATTCCCCCCCCGAGAACAAAATCAACAGCAAGCGCGACGGCCACCCCCCGAGAACAAAGAGTCTGACTCGAAACGAGACTCAATGACCCGGGGTAAGCGGCGAGCACACCGTCTGCTGACTTTGTCCTGAGTCAGGCGATACTTCCGGACCGAAGTCCGTACTAATACCACCCTCCTCCCCTGGTTTCGGTCCACGCCGGCCACTGCCGGTACCCTCCATATCTGGAGGGCGTTCCCCTATCCGCCACCCGGGGGACGCGCCTGGTAGCAGAACCATACTGCCCCAAGAACCTAACCTAACCTAACCTAACCTAACCTAACCTAACCTAACCTAACCTTTTTTTTTTTTTTTTTTTTTAACGAGGTAAAAATGCATTACGCACTATCCCACCGCCTAGGTGGGCGGTGGGGGAGTGTGGGACTCTCCGCCGGTGAAGCCGGCGGCATACCCACTAAAAATACCCCGGTGTATCCCGCTTCGCTTTTAGCGGGACGATGTGGGATTCCCTAAGGATTTCGGCCACATCGTCCCAAGCGGTCGGCCCAGCCACTGCCGGGCCTCCTCACGCCACGGGGGGGTAACCTGATACACAACAGATACCCCCCAGACAGGGACACCGTGCAATGCGAGTGAGACCCCCCGGTCTCACCCGCTGGTGTCCTAGGGAACTGGGAGAAGGTGGGCGAACCGCCTTCTCCGGGCTCCCAGCCGTCTGCGTCGGAGAGGGGCCGCCAGAGGATCGTCCTCCCTGGCCCTCTCCGCGGTCTCCTTCTGTGTCATAACCTCTTCACAGAAGGAGACCATCGCCTCCCACGACCTCTCACTCTCGAGCATAGCCCTAACTACTTTTGGGAGCGAGAGGTCCCGGCCTATTACAGCAACCAGTGTGCTGCGCTGCACCTCCCAGGCCGGACACACCTCGAGGGTGTGCTGGGCGTCGTCTTCAAGTGCTCCACACTCGTGGCACACGGGGGTCGGCTCTCTTCCGGCTATCCGGTCCAGGTATTGGCCGAAACAGCCATGCCCAGAGAGCACCTGCACCAGCCGGAAGGTGAGTGCGCCGAACCCCCTCCCATACCAACTATTTAGGACGGGCCTGATGGCGTCTATGGTGCGGGTTCCGTACCGAGGCGCCTCGAGGTCGTCCTGCCAGCGCCAAATTAACTCATTCTGAGCTATGCGCCTCACCCTCTCAACCTCGTTTAAGGCGGGGCGCTGACCTCTGGCCCTCGCTGCTGCACGGTATTTGTATACCGCAGCGAGGACCCCTGCCTCTAGCTCCCACGGGGGCGTGCCGGCCAAAACGCAGGCAGCCCCCATGGAAATGGTTCGGTACCCCCGCACCGCCCTGGTCGCCACCACACGCTGCGCCCTCCGCAGCATGCGCTTGTTGGTGACGTTCAGGGCGTCCGCCCACACTGGTGCTCCATACAAAGCAATGCTTCGTACGATGCCGGCGTAAAGTCGCCGGCATGTAGTATCAGGGCCGCCTGTGTTGGGAAGAAGGCGGCCCAAGGCACTCGCAGCATTGACGAGGCGGGGGGCGAGCCTGCTGAAGTGCTCGCCAAAACGCCACCGCCCGTCCAGTAGGAGGCCCAAATACTTCATTTGGGCCCCCACCCTCACCTCCACGCCATCGAGGCGTATTTTCGCGCCGGAGGGAGGTCCCCTCCGAGGCCCATGGAAAAGAAGGGCCTCGGTTTTTTGCAGGGCGACCTTCAGCCCCAGCGCCTCGATGCGCTCCACCACAAGGCTTGTGCCCACTTCGGCCCGTCTGGCCGCCTCATTGTAAGTCCCCCCTCGGGCTATGACTAGGGTGTCATCGGCATAACACAGGACACGCATCCCAGGAAGGAGCGTGCCCCGCAACACCCAGTCATAGCCTATATTCCAAAGGAGGGGTCCTAAGACGGACCCCTGAGGAACCCCACACGTCATTGCTCGCCGTACAGTTTGGCCGTCCGGGCCCACATACAGCACCTCACGGCCAGTAAGGTAGTTCTTGACTAACCGCGCTATGTAATGGGGCAAATTGAAGTAGCGCAGCGCCTCCTCAATTGTGCCATAGGGGAGGCTATTAAAAGCATTGGCTATGTCTAGTGACACCACCAGTGACCTTTCCCCTATGGCAGAGGCCTCCTGTGTCGTTGACTTCAGGGCCTGGAGGGCATCGATGGTAGACCGACCAGCCCTGAAGCCAAACTGGTTGCCGGACAGATCTGGCCCAACGTCCGTCATGTGCTGGATGATCCGCGACGCAATGATGCGTTCAAAGAGTTTCGCGGATTCATCCAGCAGGACAATCGGGCGATAGGCCCCCGCAGTGTCTGGAGATCGCCCCTCTTTTTGTAATAGACAAAGGCGGCCCTCCTTCCATATTTTGGGGAACTGTCCACGTGCAATAGCAACGTTGAACAGTTCCCGCAGCTGCTCGGTCATGTGCCGGAGCGCCAACCCCAAAACTTTTCCTGGGACCCCGTCTGGGCCAGGAGCCTTCTTTTTAAGCCGCAGGCTTGCAGCCGCCGTCCCCAATTCCTCTCCGGTGAAACCTTTTTTTTTTTTTTTTTTTTTTTTTTTTTTTTTTTTTTTTTTTTAACGGGGTAAAAATGCATTACGCACTATCCCACCGCCTGGGTGAGCGGTGGGGGAGTGTGGGACTCTCCGCCGGTGAAGCCGGCGGCATACCCACTAAAAATACCCCGGTGTATCCCGCTTCGCTTTTAGCAGGACGATGTGGGATTCCCTAAGAATTTCGGCCACATCGTCCCAAGCGGTCGGCCCAGCCACTGCCGGGCCTCCTCACGCCGCGGGGGGTATCTTGATACACAACAGATACCCCCCAGACAGGGACACCGTGCAATGCGAGTGAGACCCCCCGGTCTCACCCGCTGGTGTCCTAGGGAACTGGGAGAAGGCGGGCGAACCGCCTTCTCCGGGCTCCCAGCCGTCTGCGTCGGAGAGGTGCCGCCAGAGGATCTTCCTCCCTGGCCCTCTCCGCGGTCTCCTTCTGTGCCACAACCTCTTCACAGAATGAGACCATCGCCTCCCACGACCTCTCGCTCTCGAGCATTGCACGAATTACTCTTGGGAGCGAGAGGTCACTCCGGTGAAACCTAACCTTTTTTTTTTTTTTTTTTTTTTTTTTTAACGGGGTAAAAATGCATTACGCACTATCCCACCGCCTGGGTGAGCGGTGGGGGAGTGTGGGACTCTCCGCCGGTGAAGCCGGCGGCATACCCACTAAAAATACCCCGGTGTATCTCCGCTTCGCTTTTAGCGGGACGATGTGGGATTCCCTAAGGATTTCGGCCACATCGTCCCAAGCGGTCGGCCCAGCCACTGCCGGGCCTCCTCACGCCACGGGGGGGGTAACCTGATACACGACAGATACCCCCCAGACAGGGACACCGTGCAATGCGAGTGAAACCCCCCGGTCTCACCCGCTGGTGTCCTAGGGAACTGGGAGAAGGCGGGCGAACCGCCTTCTCCGGGCTCCCAGCCGTCTGCGTCGGAGAGGGGCCGCCAGAGGATCGTCCTCCCTGGCCCTCTCCGCGGTCTCCTTCTGTGCCATGACCTCTTCACAGAAGGAGACCATCGCCTCCCACGACCTCTCGCTCTCGAGCATAGCACGAACTGCTCTTGGGAGCGAGAGGTCCCGGCCTGTTGCAGCAACTAGTGTGCTGCGCTGCACCTCCCAGGCCGGACACACCTCGAGGGTGTGCTGGGCGTCATCCTCAGGTGCACCACATTCGTGGCACACGGGGGTTGGCTCTCTTCTGGCTATATGGTGCAGGTATTGGCCGAAACAGCCATGCCCTGAGAGCACCTGCACCAGCCGGAAGGTGAGTGAGCCGAACCCCCTCTGACACCACCTATGAAGAACGGGCCTGATGGCGTCAATGGTACGTGTACCAAATCGTGACGCCTCCAGGTCGTTCTGCCAGCGCCAAAGCAGCTCATTTTGAGCTATGCGCCTCACCCTCTCAACCTCATCGAGGGCGGGGCGCTGTCCTCTTGCCCTCGCTGCTGCACGGTATTCGTACACCGCAGCGAGGACCCCGGCCTCTAGCTCCCACGGGGGCGTGCCGGCCAAAACGCAAGCAGCCCCCATGGATATGGTGCGGTATCCACGAACCGCCCTGGTCGCCACCACACGCTGCGCCCTCCGCAGCATGCGTTTATTGGTGACGTTCAGGGCGTCCGCCCACACTGGCGCTCCATAAAGAGCGATGCTCCTTACAATGCCGGCGTAAAGTCGCCGGCATGTAGTATCAGGGCCGCCTTGGTTGGGAAGAAGGCGGCCCAAAGCACTTGCAGCACTGACAAGGCGGGGGGCGAGCCTACTAAAGTGCTCGTCAAGCAGAAGGCCCAAATATTTAATGTGGGCCCCCACCTTCACCACAACGCCATTGAGGCGTATTTTTGCACCAGGGGGAGGTCCCCTGCGAGGCCCGTGGAAAAGAAGGGCCTCGGTTTTTTGCAGGGCGACCTTCAACCCCAGCGCCTCTATCCGCCCCACAACAAGACTGGTGGCTACCTCTGCCAGTCTTGCCGCCTCATCGTAGTACCCTCCGCGGGCTACGACTAGGGTGTCATCTGCATAGCACAGGACACGCGTCCGTGGAAGGAGCGTGCCCCGCAGAACCCAGTCGTAGCCCATATTCCATAATAGGGGTCCCAAAACGGACCCCTGAGGAACCCCGCACTTCATTGTCCTACGGATGACATGTCCATCGGGGCCAACATATAGCACCTCACGATCGGTAAGGTAGCTCCCGATTAGCCGCCCTATATAAGGTGGCACGTCAAAGAACCGTAGCGCCTCCTTTATCGTGCCATAGGGCAAACTATTGAAAGCATTGGCGATGTCAAGCGACACCGCCAGTGACCTGTCCCCTCTTGCGGACGCCTCGAGCGTCTCGGTCTTCAGGGCCTGTATGGCGTCAATAGTTGATCGCCCGGCCCTGAATCCGAACTGGTTGCCCGAAAGGTCATGTCCAGTGTCTGCCATGTGCTGGATGATCCGCGACGCAATGATGCGTTCAAAGAGTTTCGCGGATTCATCCAGCAGGACAATCGGGCGATAGGCCCCAGCAGTGTCAGGCGACCGCCCCTCCTTTTGTAAGAGACAGAGGCGGCCCTCCTTCCATATTTTGGGGAACTGTCCACTTGCAATCGCTACGTTGAACAGTTCCCGCAGCTGCTCGTGCATGTGCTGGAGCGCTATCCCCAACACTTTTCCCGGGACCCCGTCGGGTCCAGGGGCCTTCTTTTTAAGCCTGAGGCTTGCAGCCGCCGTCCCCAGTTCCTCTTCGGTGACAGGCGGCGCAGCAGGCTCGGCTTCATTCGAACTCACGCTGGGAGGAGCCATGGGTGGTGGGAAGTGTTCCTGACAGTCCGGAAACAGCTCCTGCACCACCCTTTCCAGCAGTTCAGGCTGGAGGGTCTCGATGACCGGGGGCCCTTGATTGCGCAGCTTATTACGTGCTGCGCGATAGGGCCGGCCCCATGGGTCACGGTTTAGACCCTCCAGGAGCTCCTCCCGAGCCTGAGCCTTGGCTTGGCTTATGGCCAACTGTAGCGCCTTTCTGTCGGAACAGTAGGTGGCATACAGTTGGCCCTCAACTAGTGGGTCGCGGTTAGCGCGACGCCGACTGCGGCCATACGCCCTCCTAGACCTTTGGCAGGTGCTCCGTAGGCCCGCGATTTCTTCGGACCACCAGTACACCTGCCGCCGAGGTGCTGCAGCTTTCACCCTCGGCATAGAGGCGTCGCACACCTCCTTTAGGGAAGCCTGCAGAACCCTAGCCGCCTCGTCAACCTCTGAGGAGACAGGGGCTGAGCACCAAGCCTGTACTATAGCGGCCTCTTCCGCCAGCTCTTTGTTGAGCTTGGTCAGGGCCCACCGCGGGAAAGAGGCCTGCCCCTGCCTCCGGGCTAGGGCCGCTGTGTCAGGTGAGGTGGAGATCTCAAATTGGATATACTTATGATCCGATAGAGTCTCCACCTCGCTGAGAACGTGCCAACACCGGACGCGACGTGCGATAGAAGGGGTGGCGAACGAAATGTCCACCACGGACCCCCCATTCCATCGCACGCACGTGTGTTCAGTCCCCCGGTTTAGGAGGGACAATCCGGCATCGACGGCCCAGTTTTGGACAGCGCGGCCCCAAGAGTTGGTGGTGGCACTACCCCACAAGGAGGACCAGGAGTTAAGGTCCCCCATCAAAAGGATAGGAAGGGGAGCCATCCGCTGAACCACTTCACCTAGTGTGGCCAAAAACACTTCTAGGCCTGCCAAAGTGCCATTGGGGGAGAAATATACACCAATTATGGCGTATTCTCTCCCCCAGGTGGCTGCCACATAGCCTGACCCCCTTTCTTTCACAGTGAGGGGGCGGGCGGAGCTGCCCGTCTTTGCAACTATGGCGACGGAGCCGTTGACATCCCCAGCCCAGTGTGGTTGGGGAGGTATAAAGTAGGGCTCCGCCACAACCGCAACATCCACTTGCCACTGCGCCATTGCTTGAACAAAAAGGTCCTGGGCTCCGGCGCAGTGGTTGGTGTTAATCTGTAGGAAATTGTAATGCCGGCTTATACTCATTCCGACATTACAATTTCCTCTGGCGCCGGTGCACGGCGCACTCCCACATTTGAGTCGGCCTGGGTCCTGGGGGCCAATTGTCCTCTCTTAGGGATAGGAGCACATTTCCTACTCCCCATTGCGTGCCCTGACGGCCTGCCCTCATCGGCACAGATAGCACAATGGGGTGCCTCTGCGCACTTTTCGGCCTTATGCCCCGACCGCCCGCACCGGAAGCATAGATCGCTCCGGTCCTTTTGCGAGGGGCATGTCTGGCGGGTGTGGCCCGTGCCCATGCACTTAAAGCAGCGTAAAGGCAGGGCATCTAGGGCACGCACCTGGGCCGAGGTCCAGCCAACGAGGAGGCGTCCTGCTTCCACAACTATTTTAGCCGCTGCCAACGGACATTTAATAGTGATGGACCCCGTACCACCAGGGCCAGAGCGGATCTCCCCAGCCCTTATTAGTTCTGCGGCACAGCCGCCCTTTGCCGCAATGGCGGCGACAACTTCCTCTTTTGAGATGGAATCGTCGAGGCCCCTGACAAGAAGATCAGCGCACTTTGTGGGCCTCGCGACGGTAGCGACATCTTTTAATACCTCGCGGATCTTCGCTGCGAGGTTATCAGCTTTATCCCCACTTTGGGAACCAGACAGCTCGAGCATTCTGGCTCCCGTTGCTGTGGTGCGGGTTTTAATATTGGCAATACCAAGTTCAGGCAAGGTTATGCCCTCCCTCGCTTGGTTTAGCGCCATGGCGTATGTAACGCCCTTCTCAATTGCCTCCGGCTGTAACGTAATTATCACAGCCGAGGACTTCGGCGGTGTTAGTTTCACCGCTTTTTTCTTCAGCACCGTCTTGTTGTTTGCCACATTCTTGTTTGTGGCCGTAGGCACGGAGGGTTGGGCAGGGGTTCGGGCTGGGGCGGGTGTGGAAGACTTCCCCTTGCCTTTGCCTTTTTGTTTTTGCCCACCTACCACATTCCACGTTTCCTCGCGGGTCGCAGGGGCAGCCGGCGTCGAAGCCGATGACGGGCCGGCAACAGCGGGAGGCGCCTGTTGCGGAACAGCCTTCGCTCTCCCCTTCCTGGTCCGCTTTGGTTTGGGAGCTGCAGCGGGCTGAGGCTGAGCCGGAGCAGTTGCGGAACCTGCAGCCTTAACTGCCTCCTCTCTTCTTTTATCGGCGGCAAGTGGTGGACGCACGATTGGTGCTGGTGGGAGACGCTCCTCAACCACCGCCAAGCGGGCGTTCACCATTTCGCCGAAAGTTCTGCACATGGAGGCTTTCAATTCCTCCGCCATCTCTTTGACCATTTTGGACATCTCGGCCATCAGGTCACTGGCCGAGTTGCCCACAGGGTCTTGGGAGGGAGGAGCTGGCCGCACCGGGGATTTGTCCCTCTGGGAGAAATCCCGGCGCATAGCCTTCACCTCTTTCTCGAGGTCCTCCACTTGGCGGCGCAGTCTCCGGTTTTCGAGACTGAGCCGCCGTGTCTCATCAGAGATCGTCCGCTCCGCTATCGTCTCGACAATCTCGTGGTATTCCGTGGCGTGGTTTTTTAGGTCACGCACGTACTCCCCCTTGAGATTGCCGGACTTTCTGGCAATATGGAAGATCTGGGCCCTCAAATTACCCGCCCTGGCACGCAACGTCTCGGTGTCAACGGCGGCGTCCAGCTCCGCGAGTGAGCATTCCTCGGGGAGGGGGTTTCGCGTGAAGTCGACAGGCTCGTCGGCTTCCACCTCTTGTGCATCCTCCCGAGATGCGTTGGAGTTTGACTCCAGGCGGTTCAAGGCGACTTGCGCCGCCTTGGCCCTGAGGAATTCGGCCGCAGTGGCAACTGCCGCCTTTTTGGCCGCCGCCTTTTTAGCCGCAGTGCCAGTCGCCGCCTTTTTGGCCTTTTTGGCTACGACCTTTTTGGTCGAAGCCTTTTTTGGTGCCGTCGACCGTATCGTCGTGGCCACCTCCTCACTGTCTGAGACCGAAGCCTCAGACGCAAAAATGGGCGAACCCGCCGGCCTCTTAGGGCGTAGGCTACGCAACGCCCGTGTGACCCTCTGGTCCAGCTCGTCCGCCGAGTTTACCTCGACTGCGAGACCCTCAACTGAATTAACCGAGTTACGTTCGGTAGACATAATTACAAACAAAATACAAATACAAAACAAGAAACAAGCGAAAGAAAGAGAACTTTCGAGAACAAAGAGCGCGTTATTAGGCCACGCTCAACCTGCAACCGGAGATACCTCGACGGCCAGGGAGCTGAGAACACTAATAACACGAAAGATCAAAACAAGAGAGTTTTGATTTGACCTCACGAGAAGCCTATTAGGGCCCGCTCGACCTGAAACCGGAGATACCTCGACGGCCAGGGAGCTGGGAACACTAATAAACAAAATCGCAAGGATTGCCCCAAGTGCTAGAGTTTAGTCACCAGCCTGGCACTGCGTTACCGTGCACAGGACTGGGAGAGCCAGGGGAGACGACGAGGACGTATCTAGCACTTACAAAATCACATGGGGCCTCCCCCGGTGAAACCTAACCTAACCTAACCTAACCTAACCTTTTTTTTTTTTTTTTTTTTTTTTTTTTTCATGTCAGGGAAAATCCCTCATGGATACCACATGCCCGGGGGGGCAATGTGGTTATGTGAGACTCCTACTCACTAAAAAACCTGACAGTGTACCCTCTACCACTTATATAAAAAACGGACGGTACGGGATTATTACACTCGCCGTACCGCCCAGTGGTAGGTCAGGCCAGATGGTTGGCCCAACGTCCTTCGCTGGGAGGGATGCCCGGGTACACCTGGGCACCCCTCAGACAGGTGGTACCGTGCAATGCAGGTTGGGGCCCCCCGACCCCTCCCCGCTAGTACTACTTAGACCGCTAGGACCTCTGCGTTTCATGTCCTCTAGTCTTTTTGAATTCGCAAAACTGCTGCGGTCAAATATCGCTGGTCTCGGCCGTGTGGGAGGTGGGTTACATTCTCGACCTCCCATGACATGCTTAGCCGGCAAGTTTGCCTCAGCGCAGTGTGCGCAGTGCGCTGTTGCCTGGCAATCTGCTGCCTTGTGTCCCTCCTTTCCGCACCTAAAACAAAGGCCGGTCCGGTCTCGAGGAGCTGGGCAGCGCGGGCTTGTGTGCCCCACGCCCATACACTTATAGCAGCGCATGGGACGCGGGGTTAAGGCCCGGACCTGAGCGCTGCTCCACCCTATTTTTAGGTGGCCGTCCTTCAGCAACATCTTTGCCGTGGCTACAGGGCAGCGGACAAAGCAGGCCCCGACACCTCTCGGCCCAGGGCGGACATCTCCGACTCTTATGGCCTTCACGTCACAACCACCACGGGCTGCTATCGCTGAGGCCACCTCGCTGCTAGATAGCGAGTCGTCCAGCCCACACAAACGAAGATCTATTGTTTTGGTGGGTCTGGCGACTTTTGCTAAATTCTCAAGGGTCGCTTGTGCAGCGACCTTGAGTTTTTCGGCCTTTTCTTCATGTTCTGGGCCGGGAATTTCCAAAATTCGCGACCCTGTTTGGCCCACCCGCATGTTGACCCGGTCAATGCCTAGTTCGGAGAGCTTTATCTCTTCTTTCAGTCTCTCCATGACGATCTTGTAGGTGAAACCCATCCGTAACGCTTCCGGGTCCAACGTTATCGTGACTGCAGCGGATCGGGGTTCGGAGAGCTTTGGCTTGCGGCTTCTCTTCTTCGGTAGTGACTTGGCGGGTGGTTTGCCGTTTGATTTCTTCGCAGCCGTTGTCGTATCATCGTTAGTTTTCCTTATGCCACCCTTGCCCTTCGTAGCCTTGGCGTACGTTTTTGGCGCGGGTGGAGAAGCCGTATCAGGCTTTGAGCCTTCTTTTTGCTGGGAAGCCGGCGGTGCGGGTGTTGTTGCTGCCGGTGATGCAGTTTGCTTTCCCTTCTCTTTCTTCTTTTTGGTCTTTCCCCCTGGTCTGACCTCGGTCCAGTCACCGTCCATTGGTTCGGGTGGTGGTTGTACTTCTTGGCTTTGAGCCGCCACGGTTGCCAAAGCGACAAAAGCCGCTGCTTTCTTGGCTTCCGCTGCCTTTTTTCGGTCTGCCGCAAGCGGGGGACGGACTGCCTCCGTCGTCAAACCCGCTATCTTCGCGTCGACCATAAAACCCACTTGGCGGAGAATGGAAGGCTCAAACTCCGACCGAAGCCATTCCTTCAGCGCATCTGCAGTAGCCGGAGGGTCCGATTTGGCAAGAGGGGCCAAAGCAGCCTTCGCCTTGAGCTCATCCAGCTCTGTTCGCATGCGGGCCATCTCGGCTTTCAGCCGGTGCGTTTCGTCATTTTGGGTGCGACGTGCCAGACTGTCAACTGCGTCGACGAAAATCTTTGCGCAGTCTTTCATGTCCTTAATAAAGGTGCCCTTCAGGTTTTTGCTTTTGTTGCAAATTTCATATAACTTCAGGGCGCTTTTACCTGAAAGGGCCCTTACTTCCTCAGCATTCAAGTCGTCCATATTGGGTGGAACTACTATGGTGAGATCTTCTTCCGATGGGGCGTGTCCCTTGCGGATAGCGCGTCTCTTCAGTTGAGCGTCAACTTCGGCTTTGGTGGCCGCAGCCGACAGCTTCTTGAGTTTGCGCTCCGCCTGTCGAAGGCCAACCTTGTGTTGTATTGGTCCTTTCTGTCTCTTCGATTTGAGCTGACTGGTCGATAATTGTTCCGAGTCGCTGGTAATGTCGTCAGAGTCCGGAGTGTGAAGGACTTCTGAGTCTGACAGGTCGTACACGAAGTCAGGCAGGTACGCATAAGGGTGCGGCCGCTTGAACCCCGTGTCCGAGGTCTCTTCTTCAGTGTCGTCTTTGGAGGCGACTGTGGTCTTCAGGGCTCCGCTAAGCGGGCCTGTCTCCAGCCGGGATAAAACTACCATCGGTTGGAGAGGAGAACTGGTTGCATCTCGCGTGCTTGACGCGCGTGTGACACGGGTCGATGCTGAACCCTGGGTCTCCGTCACTGCGCTTGGAACAAAAACGGGGTTTCCCCCGGAGCATTTTTGTGCCCCCCCCAGACTACGAACGGGGGCTGCCCCCAGATCGCCCGTGGAACCCGAAATCGGGCTCCGCGAGCGCTCCAGAGGGAGGGATTCCCCACTGCCGCAGGCAATGGGACCCTCCTGGGTAGTCTTTTCCAAAGATGCGTCCATTTCATTTTGTTTCCCTTAAGGGCGGGTAACCCCTCGCTCGCATTTACCCACCTTCGGCACGGTTAGACCTCCGGCTTCGTGATTTTTTATAGTGGTTGTCATCCACGCGGGTCTGGTAAGGTAAAGGATGATTGAGCTGAGAACCCCGGCGCCGGATGCAGGTGCATGAAAACCATGCACAAGCAGCCGGAACCGAAACAAACAACTCAATAGGACAAGGGACTGGGAAAAATGGGAAGGAGAAAAAGGATAAAGGAACACAGGAATTTGGGAAAAGGATAGGAAAGGACAGACGCCCCGGTCCCAGTGCTGAAACACTATCCATAACAGAGTGAACTCTGCTAAGCATCGTGCCCCGAGTGCACTGGGATTACGGTCACATTCCCCCCCGAGAACAAAATCAACAGCAAGCGCGCCGGCCACCCCCCGAGAACAAAGAGTCTGACTCGAAACGAGACTCAATGACCCGGGGTAAGCGGCGAGCACACCGTCTGCTGACTTTGCCCTGAGTCAGGCGATACTTCCGGACTGAAGTCCGTACTAATACCACCCTCCTCCCCTGGTTTCGGTCCACGCCGGCCACTGCCGGTACCCTCCATATCTGGAGGGCGTTCCCCTATCCGCCACCCGGGGGACGCGCCTGGTAGCAGAACCATACTGCCCCAAGAACCTAACCTAACCTTTTTTTTTTTTTTTTTTTTTTTTTTTTTTTTTTTTTTTTTTTTTTTTTTTGCGTCAGGAAATGCATTTAGGCATTCCCAAGGCCCTGGGTTCGGGACACCTGGGATATGTGGGACTCGGAACTCCTGGGAAAACAGAGACCCCTACCCACTAAAACCTGACGGTGGTCATCTTCGGCGCAGAATGGAAGGGACCCGGGATCCCCAACGAGGGAGAGACTCCTCGCAGGACCCTTCGGCGCGCAAGGCCGCCTGGCAGCCAGCCTCGGGAGGAGCAAGCTCAACTCCAGTGCACGATAACACAGACCACTGTGTCCGAAGACACGCGTTACCGTCTTCCTCGGGATCGCAAACCGAAACACACGCAGGCCCCCCCGCGTGCGCTTCGCGACCCCAAGGGCCCTTTTAGTCGCCTCTTACGACAGGCAGGGATACCTCGGTAGTATTCTCGTCCCCTAACCGCAGGGAACCGCCGGGATTACGCACCACCATCCCGGCGGCCTCGCCTCCGACGTCGGGCGGGATTGTCCAGCTCGCGCTGGCGCTCGGCGCTCTCCTTCTGCGACACAACGGCGTCGCAGAAGGAGAGCACCGCATCCCACGAGCTCGCGCTCGCCACCATGGCAGAAACCACGGATGGCAGCGAGAGGTCGCGCCCGATCGAGGCGGTGAGCGTCTCGCGCTCGTTTGCCCAAGCTGGGCACACCTCCAGCGTGTGCTGAGCCGTGTCCTCGCTGGCGTCACAGTGGTGACAGGCATCGCTAGCCTCCCGTCCGATCCGGCACAGATAACTCCCGAAGCAGCCGTGCCCCGTGAGTATCTGCGTCAGACGGTACGTTACGGCGCCGTGACGCCGATTCAACCACTGCGTGAGGACAGGGCGGATCGCCTGGATCGTGCGATGGCCCGATCCGGGATCCGCGAGCCGCACATCCCAGAGCTCCACAGCAAGTGTGCGGAACTCTTCCAGCCAAGATGACACCTGGCTTGGGGTAACCCCGTGGACTGCGGACCGACGCGCCTCCTCTCGGTAGTGAAACACCGCCGAGAGGGTCCTCGCATCAAGGTCCCAGGGGAGTGTGCCGGCCAGCACACAGGCCGCCTCGTAAGAGATTGTGCGGTAGCCCCGTATGATCCTGACTGCCATCGCCCGCTGCGGTCTCCGCAGTTCGGCGATACACTGGCTTGTCAGGGTGTCGGCCCAGACAGGTGAGCCGTACAGGGCCATGGACCGCACAACTCCCGCGTAAAGCTTCCGGCATGAAGCCTTCGGCCCCGCGATGTTGGGTAGCAAGCTACCTAACGCGGCCGCCGTTCGCACCAGTTTAGGCGCCAAGCGCTTAAAGTGGGCGTGAAAGTTCCAGCGACTGTCGAGGACCAATCCCAGGTACTTCATGGTCGACTCGACACGGATCTGGACTCCACCCACCTGGATGCTCGAACCGGCTGGAGGTCCTCTCCGAGGCCCGTGGAAACAGGTCGCCTCGGATTTTTCTAGGGCCACGTGTAGCCCTAGGCGTCGGATTCTACCGACGACTTCCGCCACGCCTGCTGTGGCAAGGACGGCTGCATCCCGGAAGTTGTTCCCTCTCGCCGTTACCAGGGTATCGTCGGCGTAACAAGTTACTTCGACGCCCTGGAGGTTGACTTCGCGCAGCACCCAGTCATAACCAATGTTCCACAGGAGCGGCCCAAGAACCGAACCCTGTGGGACACCGCACGACATGGGATGACGCTGCCAGTCATCGCGCCCCGGGAACTCGACATACCTCTCTGTCAGGTAGTCTTCCAGGATGAGCCGTAGATAAAGGGGGACACCGTGGTGCCGTAGTGCCTCCTTTATGCAGGTCCACGGCAGGGTGTTGAAGGCGTTAGCTATATCGAGTGATACCGCTAACACCACTTGACCCTGCGACATCGCCTCCCTGGCGATGTCCTTCACGCGGAGGATCGCGTGAACCGTGGACCGACGACGCCTAAAGCCGTACTGGCAGTCTGCCAAGTCCGGCCCCACCTCCTCGAGGTGCCCAATCAGGCGGCCAGCGATTATGCGCTCGAGAAGTTTCCCAACCTCGTCGAGCAGCACAATCGGGCGGTAGGCCGAGGGGGAGTCAGATGGTCGACCCTCCTTCCTCAGTAGAACGAGCTTCCCCGTTTTCCACTGGCGCGGAAAACGTCCCTGCGACAGACAGGCCGAATACAGGCTCTGCAGTCTCGGCCCCAGCCACTCGAGGGACAGAACCCAAGCGCGGCCGGGTATGCCGTCTAGACCAGGAGCCGTACTCTTGGCCCGTAGCCGCGAGACTGCCGCATCAAACTCAACGTCGGACACGGCAGGGACCTCGTCTACACCTACTCTCACACCTGAGGGTGGCGTCATCACTGGCGGAGTGTGCTCTCCTCGGGTCGGAAACAGAGCCTGGACGACGTCGTGGAGCAAGGGAGGAGAGAGACTCTGCGTAACCGGGGGTGCCCAGGGGCGGAGCTTACTCAACGCCAACCTGTACGGCCTTCCCCACGGATCCGCATTAAGAGTCTCAAGAAACTCCTCTCTTGCCCTGGACTTAGCTCTATTGATCGCGACCTTGAGCGCCTTTTTCGCCTCTCTATAGGCGTCATAAAGGCGGGCCTCATCGTCCTCAATCCGGGTGCGTCTGCGACGGTACCGGGAATACTGGCGTCTCGCCCTCACGCACGCAAAGCGCAAGCTCGCGAGGTCTGCGGACCACCAGTATACCTGCCGCTTAGGAGGGATAGGCCCGGCCCGGGGCATGGCCGCGTCGCAAATTTGCGACAGCGCCTCCCGGAACCATTCGGCCTCATCCTCCACCTCAGCAGGCCCATCCGGCACAGGCACCCATGCCTGGACGATAGCCGCACACTCCAACTTCTCGCGGTCGAGTCGCTTCAAAGCCCATCTCGGACTGTCTCTATGCCGGGTAGAACGGCTTGGACCGGTATGAATTGCCGGAAGCGTAGAAACGTCGAACCGGATATACCGGTGGTCCGACAACGTCTCCACACCCTCCAGCACTTCCCAGCCCTGGACACGTCGTGCTAGCGAAGGAGTCGCGAACGTCAAGTCCACGATGGACCCTCCCCGCATGCGCACACAGGTGTCTACCGAACCCCGATTCAAGACAGTCATGCCAGAAGCAACTGCCCACTCCTCGAGCGCCTCTCCACGCACATCTGTCGCTGGAGATCCCCATACCAAGGACTTGGCATTGAAATCCCCAGCGACCAGCACTTGGAGCGAACGATTGCGGCCGATCACAGCCTCCAACTCGGAGAGAAAACTCTCGAATTGAGCGAGAGGCCGGTTAGGAGAGAAATACACCCCGATAACCAGGGTGTCTCCCAACTCAGCCGCAACCCATCCGTGCCCCTTTTCAATCCTCTGAAAAGGGGGGGCGCCGTTGGCCACTCGGGTGGCAATGGCCGCTGTGCCGTCCACATCCGAAACCCAATCGGGCGGGATGTAGTACGGCTCAGCCACTACCGCTATGGCTATCAACCTCCCCGCCAGACTCTGGACCCACAGGTCCTGAGCTCTGGCGCAGTGGTTGAGATTCCCCTGGAGGAATCTGAGTGCCATTTAAGGAGGTGCTATATGCATCTCCTCATCCGCGAGTGGCTCGGAGCGGGCCGGCTGCGACCGGGCCGTGGCCTCGGTAGCAGCTTGCCGACCGCGGTTTTTTGGTTTGGAGGCCTTGCAGGCTGGACCCCCAACCTTGTGACTGGCATTTCTGCCGGCCACTGCGCACACCGTGCAGTGTGGCGCCGCCTCACAGGCACGCGCCAGATGGCCTAGCTGACCGCAACGGTAGCACTGACTGCTACGGTCAACTTCCGAGCCGCACTTGCTCCGGACGTGTCCCTTTTCGAGACACCGGAAACAACGCAGCTCCCTGGCCTCCAGCAGTTTGACCCGCGCCGATGTCCAACCGACCAGCAGACGAGCACCGTCCACCAGCTTTTTGGCCACCGCCACGGGGCAACGTGCCCAGCAGGCGCCTTGCCCCCTCCTGTCTCGGCGGATCTCGCCCGTCTTAACAGACTCCACCGAGCACGCCCCAGTCTTAGCGACAGCGGCTGCGACTTCCTCTGCGGTGACGGAGTCATCCAACTCAGAAATGCGCAATTCTGCACACTTCACAGGTCGGGAAACTCGCACGTCTTCCGCCTTGAGGACCTCCCTTAGCTTGGAAGCCAGAGAGTCCGCCCTGCCGTCTGTCTCTGCGGCGCCTGGCAGCTCCAAAATGGCGCCTCCGGTGGCCGCTCGCCTAAAGCGCACGGACTCAATCCCGAGGCTCGCCAAGCTGATGCTGGCTTTGGCCTGCGAGATGACGTCGCTATACGTCACGCCCCGCTTCTCGGCTTCTGGCTGTAGCGTTACCACTACTGCCGCCGAGCGTGCGGGACGGAGATTCGGCACTTTAGGTTGCCTCGTCTGGGGTTTCGGGGGGGGCTTCACTGCTGCTGCAGCTTGTGCACCCTTGCTCTTGCCCTTGCGGCCGGTCACGAGGTTCCACGGTAACTCCATGGTCTCGGGGGCCGGCGGCAAAGGGCGGGGCTCCCTTGGGGGCGGGGCAGCGTTAGCCGCCTTGCCCTTCTTGGCCGACTTCCTTCCCTTCTTCCCCTTGGGAGGATTCCCTCGGGATTCGGGGTTGGGCGGCGCTGGAGCCTTAGGCTTCGGCGCAGCTGCAGCCGGTGTGCTGCGAGCAGGGGGCGGCTGAGTCGCCCTCGTGCTCGCGGACGTCTTGTCCGGGGTTTTTTTTGTCTTGTCCGGGTGTGCCGCGGCCGGCTCAGTAGCCGGCGGCGGCGCGTTCTTGGAGCGCATGTCGGCAGCCAGAGGAGGCCGAAGCCGCTCCAGAGGCAACCGAGCCTCGATAGCCTCGAACCGAGCGTTGACATAGGCAATGACATTACTGTCGTCACCCACGCCAGCCGCTCGGGGCGTTTGCCCGTTGAGGCTCTCTCGGAGACTGTCCATCTCCTTACGGAGTTTGGCCAGCTCCTCTCCCTGCCGAGAGACCGCGGAGAGCAGGCGGTGGTTCACCACCCGCAGCTTCTCGGTCTCTTCGGAGACTGTGCGCTTGTACAGCACTGGAGCTAAAAGCTCCCAGTCTCCGACTGCCGTTTTCAGCGCCTTCTGAAATGTGCCTTTCAGATGTCCGGAGGTCGCAATGACTTTCCGGACTATGGCTGCGGACATTTCCATGCGCTCCTTTAGCGCGGAGGCGGTCAATTCCCGCTGGTCGGCCTCGCCCTGGGACGAGTCTGACAAGTGGGATGTCCTCGCCTGAGCTTGGAGCAAAGCGCGATCCATCTCCGCAACCTCTTGCTCGGACCGCAGCTTCGCCTCCACTCTCTCGTCGTCGCGCCCTAGGCGCATAAATTTCTCCCGGGCCTCCGCCATGCAGGCGTTAGCGCCGGGTGCGGGGGTACCGCCTCTTCCTCGTCGGGCCGTAGGCTTTCCGGAAGCAGAACTACGTCCACTTCTGGCACTCCTGTCGGAACCCGACTCGCCGGTTTTTGAGTACGGCCGCTTCCGTCTGCCCCAGAGTTTGCCGAGTTCCTCCCCGGAGGAAGGATCTACGGTCATCAGGCTAGTGCCCGAATCCGACCCCTGAGCAGACGGAGAGCGCGACCGCTCCGCTGCTGCACTTGTGCGGCCGCTGCGCATAACGCAGTCAGCCGCCGCCGAAGTTGATGGCTCCGGCGTCACAGCTTTAAGCTCTGAAGAGCTCAAGCGGGTAAGCCTGACTACAGGCTCCCGCACCACCTCCAAGCCAGCTTCACGCTGCGACTTCGATGTTATCGTCGCAGCCTGTGACGGCTCCACCTCCAGGGAACTAGCGTCCGTGCGTACTCCTGCCAACCAACCTGTACGCGACGCATTCTCGTCCTCCCTGGCGACCAAAACAGAAGAAGAAGTAAAAGATTCCATTTTTAGTCCCACGAGTATGGGGGATATAAAAAGTCCACCCAGGCGTCGCCCCCTGCACCTGGGTAACCCTAATACTGCACGAGGGCGGGTGTTCTCGTGCAGGTGTCGCGCTAGCGGGTAGGCGTTAACCCATCCTACCACCTCGAGACCGAGGCGGCCGACCGTCACGCGACTAACGGCCAACCTTTTGGGGTTTTTTATTGAGGTTGACTCCTCTCGGCCCGGGCGACCAAGCCAAGGCCCCTACTTCCCGTGGGCTGCGAGACATGTCCACAACACCCTACGGGAGCAGGTTGCCAGACGGTTGACCGAAGTCACCCACCTAGTCGCGAAATCGCGAGTGGTGGGCCCGTCCAGCCGCAGGTCTTGCAGACCTGCCATCCACCGAGCCGAAGCTCCACTAGTCCTTAAGGACTCCCACACACAGCCAAAGCTGCCCGGCGACAAAGCGCCCACACCTCGCTTTTTAAAGAGGTTGTCCTCCTCGCGACCCTGCCGAAGCAAAGTCCCCGGCCCGCTCAGTGCGGGTTACGGGTGATTTTTTATAGAGGTTTTCATCCTCGCAGCCCTGCTAGGCAAGACCCCCGGTCCGCGACTGCGGATTACGGTTGCCCGACGGTGGCCGAAGCCAGTGTCCGCCAGTCGTGCAAGCACAACCAGTAAGACCCGCCGCGCCGTGAAGAAGGCGTTTCCGCCCCCTTCTGGTGTTTTTTATAGAGGTTTTCTCCTCGTGACCCTGCGAACAGAGTCCCCGGTCCGCAAAATGCGGATTACGGTTTGCCTGGCGGGGGTCCGTTATCCGTGAAAGCACGGATAATCGGATGGCCACCAAGCGGCCACATCTTCGCATCATCTGCTTAGCAGAGGAATACGAAGAGCGGCCCCACCTCTTCAGTTTTGGTCCGCGCCGGCCGTAGCCGGTACCCCCCATATCTGGAGGGCGTTCCCCTATCCGCCACCCGGGGGACGCGCCCGATAGAAGACTGAAAACTCCCACGGGACCTAACCTAACCTAACCTAACCTAACCTAACCTTTTTTTTTTTTTTTTTTTTGCGTCAGGAAATGCATTTAGGCATTCCCAAGGCCCTGGGTTCGGGACACCTGGGATATGTGGGACTCGGAACTCCTGGGAAAACAGAGACCCCTACCCACTAAAACCTGACGGTGGTCATCTTCGGCGCAGAATGGAAGGGACCCGGGATCCCCAACGAGGGAGAGACTCCTCGCAGGACCCTTCGGCGCGCAAGGCCGCCTGGCAGCCAGCCTCGGGAGGAGCAAGCTCAACTCCAGTGCACGATAACACAGACCACTGTGTCCGAAGACACGCGTTACCGTCTTCCTCGGGATCGCAAACCGAAACACACGCAGGCCCCCCCGCGTGCGCTTCGCGACCCCAAGGGCCCTTTTAGTCGCCTCTTACGACAGGCAGGGATACCTCGGTAGTATTCTCGTCCCCTAACCGCAGGGAACCGCCGGGATTACGCACCACCATCCCGGCGGCCTCGCCTCCGACGTCGGGCGGGATTGTCCAGCTCGCGCTGGCGCTCGGCGCTCTCCTTCTGCGACACAACGGCGTCGCAGAAGGAGAGCACCGCATCCCACGAGCTCGCGCTCGCCACCATGGCAGAAACCACGGATGGCAGCGAGAGGTCGCGCCCGATCGAGGCGGTGAGCGTCTCGCGCTCGTTTGCCCAAGCTGGGCACACCTCCAGCGTGTGCTGAGCCGTGTCCTCGCTGGCGTCACAGTGGTGACAGGCATCGCTAGCCTCCCGTCCGATCCGGCACAGATAACTCCCGAAGCAGCCGTGCCCCGTGAGTATCTGCGTCAGACGGTACGTTACGGCGCCGTGACGCCGATTCAACCACTGCGTGAGGACAGGGCGGATCGCCTGGATCGTGCGATGGCCCGATCCGGGATCCGCGAGCCGCACATCCCAGAGCTCCACAGCAAGTGTGCGGAACTCTTCCAGCCAAGATGACACCTGGCTTGGGGTAACCCCGTGGACTGTGGACCGACGCGCCTCCTCTCGGTAGTGAAACACCGCCGAGAGGGTCCTCGCATCAAGGTCCCAGGGGAGTGTGCCGGCCAGCACACAGGCCGCCTCGTAAGAGATTGTGCGGTAGCCCCGTATGATCCTGACTGCCATCGCCCGCTGCGGTCTCCGCAGTTCGGCGATACACTGGCTTGTCAGGGTGTCGGCCCAGACAGGTGAGCCGTACAGGGCCATGGACCGCACAACTCCCGCGTAAAGCTTCCGGCATGAAGCTTTCGGCCCCGCGATGTTGGGTAGCAAGCTACCTAACGCGGCCGCCGTTCGCACCAGTTTAGGCGCCAAGCGCTTAAAGTGGGCGTGAAAGTTCCACCGACTGTCGAGGACCAATCCCAGGTACTTCATGGTCGACTCGACACGGATCTGGACTCCACCCACCTGGATGCTCGAACCGGCTGGAGGTCCTCTCCGAGGCCCGTGGAAACAGGTCGCCTCGGATTTTTCTAGGGCCACGTGTAGCCCTAGGCGTCGGATTCTACCGACGACTTCCGCCACGCCTGCTGTGGCAAGGACGGCTGCATCCCGGAAGTTGTTCCCTCTCGCCGTTACCAGGGTATCGTCGGCGTAACAAGTTACTTCGACGCCCTGGAGGTTGACTTCGCGCAGCACCCAGTCATAACCAATGTTCCACAGGAGCGGCCCAAGAACCGAACCCTGTGGGACACCGCACGACATGGGATGACGCTGCCAGTCATTGCGCCCCGGGAACTCGACATACCTCTCTGTCAGGTAGTCTTCCAGGATGAGCCGTAGATAAAGGGGGACACTGTGGTGCCGTAGTGCCTCCTTTATGCAGGTCCACGGCAGGGTGTTGAAGGCGTTAGCTATATCGAGAGATACCGCTAACACCACTTGACCCTGCGACATCACCTCCCTGGCGATGTCCTTCACGCGGAGGATCGCGTGAACCGTGGACCGACGACGCCTAAAGCCGTACTGGCAGTCTGCCAAGTCCGGCCCCACCTCCTCGAGGTGCCCAATCAGGCGGCCAGCGATTATGCGCTCGAGAAGTTTCCCAACCTCGTCGAGCAGCACAATCGGGCGGTAGGCCGAGGGGGAGTCAGATGGTCGACCCTCCTTCCTCAGTAGAACGAGCTTCCCCGTTTTCCACTGGCGCGGAAAACGTCCCTGCGACAGACAGGCCGAATACAGGCTCTGCAGTCTCGGCCCCAGCCACTCGAGGGACAGAACCCAAGCGCGGCCGGGTATGCCGTCTAGACCAGGAGCCGTACTCTTGGCCCGTAGCCGCGAGACTGCCGCATCAAACTCAACGTCGGACACGGCAGGGACCTCGTCTACACCTACTCTCACACCTGAGGGTGGCGTCATCACTGGCGGAGTGTGCTCTCCTCGGGTCGGAAACAGAGCCTGGACGACGTCGTGGAGCAAGGGAGGAGAGAGACTCTGCGTAACCGGGGGTGCCCAGGGGCGGAGCTTACTCAACGCCAACCTGTACGGCCTACCCCACGGATCCGCATTAAGAGTCTCAAGAAACTCCTCTCTTGCCCTGGACTTAGCTCTATTGATCGCGACCTTGAGCGCCTTTTTCGCCTCTCTATAGGCGTCATAAAGGCGGGCCTCATCGTCCTCAATCCGGGTGCGTCTGCGACGGTACCGGGAATACTGGCGTCTCGCCCTCACGCACGCAAAGCGCAAGCTCGCGAGGTCTGCGGACCACCAGTATACCTGCCGCTTAGGAGGGATAGGCCCGGCCCGGGGCATGGCCGCGTCGCAAATTTGCGACAGCGCCTCCCGGAACCATTCGGCCTCATCCTCCACCTCAGCAGGCCCATCCGGCACAGGCACCCATGCCTGGACGATAGCCGCACACTCCAACTTCTCGCGGTCGAGTCGCTTCAAAGCCCATCTCGGACTGTCTCTATGCCGGGTAGAACGGCTTGGACCGGTATGAATTGCCGGAAGCGTAGAAACGTCGAACCGGATATACCGGTGGTCCGACAACGTCTCCACACCCTCCAGCACTTCCCAGCCCTGGACACGTCGTGCTAGCGAAGGAGTCGCGAACGTCAAGTCCACGATGGACCCTCCCCGCATGCGCACACAGGTGTCTACCGAACCCCGATTCAAGACAGTCATGCCAGAAGCGACTGCCCACTCCTCGAGCGCCTCTCCACGCACATCTGTCGCTGGAGATCCCCATACCAAGGACTTGGCATTGAAATCCCCAGCGACCAGCACTTGGAGCGAACGATTGCGACCGATCACAGCCTCCAACTCGGAGAGAAAACTCTCGAATTGAGCGAGAGGCCGGTTAGGAGAGAAATACACCCCGATAACCAGGGTGTCTCCCAACTCAGCCGCAACCCATCCGTGCCCCTTTTCAATCCTCTGAAAAGGGGGGGCGCCGTTGGCCACTCGGGTGGCAATGGCCGCTGTGCCGTCCACATCCGAAACCCAATCGGGCGGGATGTAGTACGGCTCAGCCACTACCGCTATGGCTATCAACCTCTCCGCCAGACTCTGTACCCACAGGTCCTGAGCTCTGGCGCAGTGGTTGAGATTCCCTTGCAGGAATCTGAGAGCCATATTTAAGGAGATACAATTTGCATCTCCTCATCCGCGAGTGGCTCGGAGCGGGCCGGCTGCGACCGGGCCGTGGCCTCGGTAGCAGCTTGCCGACCGCGGTTTTTTGGTTTGGAGGCCTTGCAGGCTGGGCCCCCAACCTTGTGACTGGCATTTCTGCCGGCCACTGCGCACACCGTGCAGTGTGGCGCCGCCTCACAGGCACGTGCCAGATGGCCTAGCTGACCGCAACGGTAGCACTGACTGCTACGGTCAACTTCCGAGCCGCACTTGCTCCTGACGTGTCCCTTTTCGAGACACCGGAAACAGCGTAGCTCTCTGGCCTCCAGCAGTTTGACCCGCGCCGATGTCCAACCGACCAGCAGACGAGCACCGTCCACCAGCTTTTTGGCCACCGCCACGGGGCAACGTGCCCAGCAGGCGCCTTGCCCCCTCCTGTCTCGGCGGATCTCGCCCGTCTTCACGGAATCCACCGAGCACGCCCCAGTCTTAGCGACAGCGGCTGCGACTTCCTCTGCGGTGACGGAGTCATCCAACTCAGAAATGCGCAATTCTGCACACTTCACAGGTCGGGAAACTCGAACGTCTTCCGCCTTGAGGACCTCCCTTAGCTTGGAAGCCAGAGAGTCCGCCCTGCCGTCTGTCTCTGCGGCGCCCGGCAGCTCCAAAATGGCGCCTCCGGTAGCCGCTCGCCTAAAGCGCACTGACTCAATCCCAAGGCTTGCCAAGCTAATGCTGGCTTTGGCCTGTGAGATGACGTCACTGTACGTCACGCCCCGCTTCTCGGCTTCTGGCTGTAGCGTGATCACTACTGCCGCCGAGCGTGCGGGACGGAGATTCGGCACTTTAGGTTGCCTCGTCTGGGGTTTCGGGGGGGGCTTCACTGCTGCTGCAGCTTGTGCACCCTTGCTCTTGCCCTTGCGGCCGGTCACGAGGTTCCACGGTAACTCCATGGTCTCGGGGGCCGGCGGCAAAGGGCGGGGCTCCCTTGGGGGCGGGGCAGCGTTAGCCGCCTTGCCCTTCTTGGCCGACTTCCTTCCCTTCTTCCCCTTGGGAGGATTCCCTCGGGATTCGGGGTTGGGCGGCGCTGGAGCCTTAGGCTTCGGCGCAGCTGCAGCCGGTGTGCTGCGAGCAGGGGGCGGCTGAGTCGCCCTCGTGCTCGCGGACGTCTTGTCCGGGGTTTTTTTTGTCTTGTCCGGGTGTGGCGCGGCCGGCTCAGTAGCTGGCGGCGGCGCGTTCTTGGAGCGCATGTCGGCAGCCAGAGGAGGCCGAAGCCGCTCCAGAGGCAACCGAGCCTCGATAGCCTCGAACCGAGCGTTGACATAGGCAATGACATTACTGTCGTCACCCACGCCAGCCGCTCGGGGCGTTTGCCCGTTGAGGCTCTCTCGGAGACTGTCCATCTCCTTACGGAGTTTGGCCAGCTCCTCTCCCTGCCGAGAGACCGCGGAGAGCAGGCGGTGGTTCACCACCCGCAGCTTCTCGGTCTCTTCGGAGACTGTGCGCTTGTACAGCACTGGAGCTAAAAGCTCCCAGTCTCCGACTGCCGTTTTCAGCGCCTTCTGAAATGTGCCTTTCAGATGTCCGGAGGTCGCAATGACTTTCCGGACTATGGCTGCGGACATTTCCATGCGCTCCTTTAGCGCGGAGGCGGTCAATTCCCGCTGGTCGGCCTCGCCCTGGGACGAGTCTGACAAGTGGGATGTCCTCGCCTGAGCTTGGAGCAAAGCGCGATCCATCTCCGCAACCTCTTGCTCGGACCGCAGCTTCGCCTCCACTCTCTCGTCGTCGCGCCCTAGGCGCATAAATTTCTCCCGGGCCTCCGCCATGCAGGCGTTAGCGCCGGGTGCGGGGGTACCGCCTCTTCCTCGTCGGGCCGTAGGCTTTCCGGAAGCAGAACTACGTCCACTTCTGGCACTCCTGTCGGAACCCGACTCGCCGGTTTTTGAGTACGGCCGCTTCCGTCTGCCCCAGAGTTTGCCGAGTTCCTCCCCGGAGGAAGGATCTACGGTCATCAGGCTAGTGCCCGAATCCGACCCCTGAGCAGACGGAGAGCGCGACCGCTCCGCTGCTGCACTTGTGCGGCCGCTGCGCATAACGCAGTCAGCCGCCGCCGAAGTTGATGGCTCCGGCGTCACAGCTTTAAGCTCTGAAGAGCTCAAGCGGGTAAGCCTGACTACAGGCTCCCGCACCACCTCCAAGCCAGCTTCACGCTGCGACTTCGATGTTATCGTCGCAGCCTGTGACGGCTCCACCTCCAGGGAACTAGCGTCCGTGCGTACTCCTGCCAACCAACCTGTACGCGACGCATTCTCGTCCTCCCTGGCGACCAAAACAGAAGAAGAAGTAAAAGATTCCATTTTTAGTCCCACGAGTATGGGGGATATAAAAAGTCCACCCAGGCGTCGCCCCCTGCACCTGGGTAACCCTAATACTGCACGAGGGCGGGTGTTCTCGTGCAGGTGTCGCGCTAGCGGGTAGGCGTTAACCCATCCTACCACCTCGAGACCGAGGCGGCCGACCGTCACGCGACTAACGGCCAACCTTTTGGGGTTTTTTATTGAGGTTGACTCCTCTCGGCCCGGGCGACCAAGCCAAGGCCCCTACTTCCCGTGGGCTGCGAGACATGTCCACAACACCCTACGGGAGCAGGTTGCCAGACGGTTGACCGAAGTCACCCACCTAGTCGCGAAATCGCGAGTGGTGGGCCCGTCCAGCCGCAGGTCTTGCAGACCTGCCATCCACCGAGCCGAAGCTCCACTAGTCCTTAAGGACTCCCACACACAGCCAAAGCTGCCCGGCGACAAAGCGCCCACACCTCGCTTTTTAAAGAGGTTGTCCTCCTCGCGACCCTGCCGAAGCAAAGTCCCCGGCCCGCTCAGTGCGGGTTACGGGTGATTTTTTATAGAGGTTTTCATCCTCGCAGCCCTGCTAGGCAAGACCCCCGGTCCGCGACTGCGGATTACGGTTGCCCGACGGTGGCCGAAGCCAGTGTCCGCCAGTCGTGCAAGCACAACCAGTAAGACCCGCCGCGCCGTGAAGAAGGCGTTTCCGCCCCCTTCTGGTGTTTTTTATAGAGGTTTTCTCCTCGTGACCCTGCGAACAGAGTCCCCGGTCCGCAGAATGCGGATTACGGTTTGCCTGGCGGGGGTCCGTTATCCGTGAAAGCACGAATAATCGGATGGCCACCAAGCGGCCACATCTTCGCATCATCTGCTCAGCAGAGGAATACGAAGAGCGGCCCCACCTCTTCAGTTTTGGTCCGCGCCGGCCGTAGCCGGTACCCCCCATATCTGGAGGGCGTTCCCCTATCCGCCACCCGGGGGACGCGCCCGATAGAAGACTGAAAACTCCCACGGGAACCTAACCTAACCTAACCTAACCTAACCTAACCTGTCGGGGACATATATGGCTGCGTACAGCGGGGCGGGTGGCTTCGTGTGCCAGGACGAAGAAAGGAGTAAGGATGGGGGAAACCCGGTATTTAAGACACCACCTGGAGACCCAATTGTGGTAGTCGCCAAGTGCACGGAGGTAATGCTCGATGACAAGATCTTAGACATGGCCTGCAAAATGGCCGGTAGTCTATCACCGAGCGCGATGCCAGAGCACTGGACTATACCGACATTTGAATGGGTCAACGGGGTCCCGGGTTGCGGCAAAACAACGTGGGTAATGTCTCAAATCAACGTGGAGCAAGACATTATCGTCACGACAACCACCGAGGCGGCAAAAGACCTCCGGGAAAAGCTGGAACCACGCATCGGAGACAGGGCCAAAAAGAGAGTCAGGACTATGGCATCCCTACTAGTAAATGGTATGAGCGAGGGCGAAAAGTGTACACGCCTGATGGTGGACGAAGCCCTCATGAACCATTTCGGATCCATAGTGTTGGCCATCCAAATCGCGGAAGCCAGCGAGGTCATGCTGCTGGGAGACAACAACCAACTCCCATTTATCGACCGCTGCAACCTTTTCAAATTAAAATACAACAGGCCAAATGAGGTCACTGCCATAACAAAGGAGCTGTTATGCACCTACCGCAACCCACAAGACGTAGCGTATGCCCTTAGCGAAATCTACAGTGGTATATACTCGGCCAACACCCGAACCAAGTCTCTGGAGCTGAAGAGGTTCACAGGTGCAGAAATCCCAAAGTCGGAACGAACCTTATACCTCGTTCACACCCAGGCTGAAAAGGCTCTCCTGATCAGCCAGGGATACGGTAAGAACGAGGGATCGCGCACCATGACCATCCACGAAGCCCAGGGACAGACGTTCGAAACGGTGATAATCGTGCGGACAGTTCCGAAAAAATCACACCTCCTACAAAGCGTCCCACACGCCGTAGTAGCAATCTCGCGGCACACAACACGCTGTGTCTACTACACCGACAACGCAAATGACGATGCCACGGCAAGTCTTATACTTAAAGCGGAGAGAGTTACACAGGATAAAATACGGGACTACAATCTGAGGATGGCCATGCGACGGGGCGACGAGGCCACCATAGACAAAATAGTGGGAAGCATGAGGAGTGCCCAGCATACCCATAATACCCCTTCCACCGAGGTCCAGGCATCCTCCCTTCGAGACTCCAACGGGGTCGACAAGTAGAGGACTGTCGAACCTGCACGGCACTCTTCTTACCCTACTAATACCTGACTAACGTAGCAATAAGTACAAATTGTACAATTGGTAATACAACAAGAATTATTGTAATAATAATTAGAATAATAATAATGACAATAAGAGGAACATAATAATAATACTACTATAAAAAAAAAAAAAAAAAAAAAAAAAAATTATAATATATATATATACATAATAATAACAAAAAATAATAATAATAATAAAATAATAATAATAAAAATAAAAAAAAATAAAAAAAAAGAATAATAAAAAAAAAAAAAAAAAAAAAAAACCCACAATAACATAGCATAAGAACGAATGTAACTAACAAAATAAGAAATAATAATAATATGTAATCTATCAAACAGATACAACTATGGCTGGCTGGGAGTACCCAGCCAATAGCATAGCATGTATCTGCATTCTAATAATAATCCTGTAAACTCACTAACATAAGTTTAGTTCATAAGTTATAAATTTCGAAATTAGAATTAATAATAATATATAATGTATTAATAGATATAACTATGGCTGGCTGGGAGTACCCAGCCAATAGCATAGCATGTATCTCCATCCTGATAATAAATGTAATAATGTAAACTCAATAGCATAAGTTCTTTTCATAATTTATGTAATGTTTGGTTCATGTGACTAGTGACGACTTTAGAATATAAGTCAATCTCATAAATGTTTTAATAAACTTAATTGTAATCTTAATAAATATGAGCCCTCTGCGCGGAGCGCCTTATTTTAACTAAATTAAAATCTTAATAATTAAATGTAAACAAAAAAAGGCACGGACCATAGAGTCTGTGGAACAGTCTTTCATTATAAAAAAAAAAAAAAAAACCTAACCTAACCTTTTTTTTTTTTTTTTTTTTTTTTTGCGGGGGAAAAAATGCATTACGCACTATCCCGCTGCCTGGGTGGGGCAGCGGGGGAGTGTGGGACTCTCCGTCACTGAAGGTGACGGCATACCCACTAAAAAGACCCCCGGTATACCTCATCGCCTTGACGGGACGACATGGTGCCTAGTTCGGATTACCATGCCGTCCCTGGCGGACGGCCCAGCCTTCACGCCGGGCCTCCTCACGCAGCAGGGGCGTCCCGGTATACGGGGACACCCCCAGACAGGAGCACCGTGCAATGGGGTGAAAGCCCCCCGACTTTCACCCCGGTGCTGCTTTCAGGGAGCGGGGAGAAGGCGTGCAAACCGCCGTCTCCTCACTCCCCGCCGTCTGCGTCGGAGGGGGCCCGCCTGAGGATCTTCCTCCCGGGCCCTCTCCGCTGTCTCCTTCTGCGACATCACCTCTTCGCAGAAGGAGACCATCGCCTCCCATCCACTCTCGCTCGCCAGCATGGCCCGTATCAGGGCCGGGAGCGAGAGGTCGGTGCCGACCACATCCACAAGTGTGCGACGCTGCACCGCCCAAGCAGGGCACACCTCAAGGGTGTGCTGGGCGGTGTCCTCCTCGGCGTCGCACTGGTGGCACCTCGGGGTGGGCTCCCTCCGGGCGATGTTATGCAGGTACTTCCCGAAACAGCCGTGTCCGGAAAGTACCTGCACCAGCCGGTACGTAAGGGGCCTCTTCTCCCTACGCACCCACTGGTCGAGGACCGGCCTGATCGCCTCTATGGTTTGTCGGCCATAGAGCGGGTCGGCCAGGTCCTCCGCCCACCTCCGCAGCAGCGCGCTCCACGCACGCCGGCGCACCCCCTCAACATCGTCCCAGTACGGGCGCCCTCCTCCCGCTCTCGCTGCTGTGCGGGACTGGTACACAGCAGCAAGAACGTCCGCCTCCAGCTCCCAGGGGGGCATGCCTGCCAGGACACAGGCAGCCCCCCCCGATACCGTACGGTAACCCCGCACGGCCCTCAACGCTATTTGCCTCTGAGGCGCCCGTAACAGGCGCCTGTTTTCAGCGTTGAGGGCCCCCGCCCAGATTGGCGCTCCGTAGAGCGCCATACTTTTAAGTATGCCGGCGTAGAGACGCCGGCATGACTGGCCCGGGCCGCGCTCGTTGGGTAAGAGGCGGCCCAGAGCACCCGCGGTGCGGATTAAGCGGGGCGCGAGGTTGGAAAAATGTGCCCCAAAATTCCACCGCCCATCCAGCACTAGACCCAGATATTTCATCTGGGCCTTCACCCTCAGATCAATGCCGTTGAGGCGGACTACTGCGCCGGGAGGCGGCCCCTGCCGAGGCCCATGGAAGAGGAGAGCCTCGGTCTTATTAAGGGCCACCTTCAGGCCCAACGCCTCAATGCGGCCGACCACTAGACTGGCGCCGACTTCTGCCAGTCTCTTCGCCTCCGCAAATGTGTCACCGCCCGCTATGACTAGGGTGTCATCCGCGTAACATATGACGCGCATCCTCGGAAGGAGCGCGCCGCGGAGCACCCAGTCATAGCCGAGATTCCATAACAGGGGCCCTAAAACGGACCCCTGCGGGACCCCACATCTCATCGGCCGGCGGACTAACCGTCCTCCTCCCTCGTATAGGACTTCCCGCCCTCGGAGGTAGTCCTCCAACAGTCTGCCGAGATAAGTAGGCACTTCAAAATACTGAAGCGCCTCCCTTATCACGCCGAACGGCAGACTGTTGAAGGCGTTGGCGATATCCAGGCTTATCGCCAACGACCGCTCGCCCTGAGCGGTTGCTACCTCCGTTGCCACCTTAAGTTGCGCAAGCGCGTCTATGGTGCTGCGCCCCGCCCGAAAGCCAAACTGTTGGTCGGAGATGTTTGGGCCCCTCTCATTTAAATGCCGGATGAGGCGGGAAGAGAGGAGTCTCTCAAAGACCTTCCCAGCCTCATCCAGCAGGACAATCGGCCGGTATGAGCCGGCAACACCTGGGGGCCTGCCATCCTTCTGTAGGAGGCAAAGCCGTCCCTCCTTCCACAGCTTCGGGAACCGCGCTGATGTTAGCGCGGCGTTAAAAATTTCCCGAAGCTGCTCCCCCAGGTGTTTCAGGGCCAGGCCGAGGACCCTGCCCGGCACCCCGTCGGGACCAGGAGCCTTCTTCTTGCCCTTGAGCCGATCCAGCACTGTCTCCATCTCCTCGTCGGAGACTAGTGGGATCGGCTCGCCGTCCAGGGCTCTCGTGCGAGAGGTCATTCTCGGAGGTGTGAACGGTGGGGGCTCTGGAAAAAGCTCCCCTACCACCCGCTCTAACACCTCCGGCTGGAGGGTCTCCATCACGGGGGGGCCTTGGAAGCGCAGTTTATCCCGCGCAGCGCGGTAAGGCCTCCCCCATGGATCTCGGTCCAGACCCTCAAGCATTTCGTCCCGCGCCCTGGACTTGGCCTGCCAGATGGCCAGCTGTAGTGCCTTTTTGTCGGCTTTATAAACCACGTACAGCTGGCCTTCCCTCTCCTGGTCCCTGTTGCTCCTCCTCAGGGCCCTCGTATATGCCCTCCTCGAAAGGGAGCACATTTCCCTCAATTGGGCAATTTCCGCGGACCACCAGTAAACGTGGTGGCGCCGCGGAGGGGGTCCTCTTATTCGGGGCATGGCGGCATCGCAGACCTTCGAGACTAGGTCTCGAAAATGGCCCGCCGCCTCATCGACCCCCGATGTTGTGGGAGTCGTGCCCCAAGCCGCCACTATAGCCGCCTCCTCGGCCAGCTCGGGATCCAGCTTGGTGAGGGCCCACCGCGGGAAAAATGCGTGGCCCTCCCGCCTACTCGGCGCCGCCGAGCCGTCGGAGGTGGAAACCTCGAACCTAATATATTTGTGGTCCGAGATCGTCTCCACCTCACTCAGCACCCGCCAGCCCCGGACGCGCCGTGCGAGGGAAGGGGTGGCAAACGTTACGTCCACCACGGACCCCCCTGCCCTACGCACACACGTGAAGGATGTCCCCTGATTGAGTGGGGACATCCCGGAGCTGACAGCCCATTCCTCGACGGCTAGGCCCCTCACGTTTGTTGACACGCTCCCCCAGAGGGTCGACCATGCATTCAGGTCGCCCATGACCAAAACTGGGAGAGGTGCCAACCGCTGGATCACCGGACCGAGCCCCCTCAAAAACGACTCCAAACTGGCAAGCCCAGTGTTGGGGGAGACATACACTCCCACAACTGCCATGTTCCCCCAGGTGGCGGCCACATATCCGGCCCCCCTTTCCCGCACTTGTAGCGGCCGCGAGCGAGACCCCGCTGCAACCACTATGGCCACAGAGCCAGCAGTATCCCCGGCCCAGTTAGGCTGGGGAGAAACAAAATAGGGCTCTGCCACCACCGCCACGTCAATCTCCCACTGCGCCATGGACTGCATGAGCAAGTCCTGGGCCGCGGCGCAGTGGTTGAGGTTACCCTGTAGGAAGCTGTAATGGAGGACTGAACTCATTGCTCCATTACAGTTTCCGCTGGCGCTACGCGCCTCCCGCTATCGGCGGCGGCCTGGGTCCTTGGAGCCGCCCTTGCTTTAGTGGGGGGAGGGTTGCAACTCCTCCCGCCCATCGTGTGGCCCGAAGGCCGACCCGCTTCGGCGCACACGACGCAGTGCGCTGCCGCCATACATCCGGCGGCCCTGTGCCCCGGTCGTCCACACCGGAAACACAGGTCCATCCTCTCCTTGTCGGACGGGCACAGCTGACGGGTGTGCCCGATCCCCATGCACTTGAAACAGCGCATGGGGAGTGCGTCGAGAGCTCGGACCTGCACCGAGCTCCATCCGATGAGGAGACGACCTCCGCTGACAAGCGCCTTTGCCGCCGCAATCGAACACTTGACAACTACCGACCCGGTCCCTTTGGGCCCAAAGCGGATTTCGGCCGCTTTTACCAGGGCCGGGTCACAGCCACCCTTGGCTGCGACTGCGGCCACCACCTCCTCGCGAGTGACCGTGTCGTCCAGCCCAATGATGCGGAGGTCAGCACATTTTGTGGGCCGTGACACAGCGGCCACTCCACTAAGCGCCTCCGTCAGCTTGGCCGCGAGACGGTCAGCGGCCTCGGCGCTCTTAGCCCCCGCCAGCTCGAGCATGCGGGCTCCTGTGGCCGTCTGCCGGACGGTCACTCCTGGTATGCCCAAGTCTGGCAACGACACCACCTCTCGTGCCTTCAACAGGGCCGACTTGTAGGTGAACCCCCGCTCGATGGCGTCGGGCTGCAGTGTCACCACTACAGCCGATGAGCGAGGGGGGGTCAACTTGACCGCCTTTTTATTTTGCGTCCGTTTTGGCGCTGGTGTGGACTGCACCTGTCTCACAGTGGGTTGGGCAGGGGTTCGGGCTGGGGCGGGTGTGGAAGACTTCTTCTTGCCTTTGCCTTTTCCTTTTTGCCCACCTACTACATTCCATGTTTCCTCGCGTGTCGCAGGGGCAGCCGGAGTCACAACGGATGACGGACCGGCAACAGCGGGGAGTGCCTCTTGCGGAGCCGCCCTTGCTTTATTTTTCCGATTCCGCTTCGGCTTGGGAGCTGCAGCGGGCTGAGGCTTGGCCGGAGCAGGTGAGGCAACTGCAGCATTGGCTGCCTCCTCTCTCCTCTTGTCGGCGGCAAGTGGAGGACGCACGATTGGTGCTGGTGGGAGGCGCTCCTCAACCACCGCCAAGCGGGCATTAATCATATTGCCGACCGTGCGGCACATCGAGGCTTTTAATTCCTCCGCCATGTCCTTCACCATCTTGGACATCTCACCCATCAGGTCATTGGTCGAGATGCCCACAGGGTCATGGGAGGTAAGGGCCGGCCGCGCCGGGGATTTGTCCCTCTGAGAGAAATCCCGGCGCATAGCCTTCACCTCTTTCTCAAGGTCCTCCACTTGGCGGCGAAGTCTCCGGTTTTCGAGACTGAGCCGCCGTGTCTCATCCGAGATCGTCCGCTCCGCTATCGTCTCGACAATCTCATGGTATTCCGTAGCGTGGTTTTTTAAGTCACGCACGTACTCACCCTTAAGATTGCCGGACTTTCTGGCAATTTGGAAGATCAGGGACCTCAGATTACCCGCCCGGGCACGCAACGTCTCGGTGTCGACGGCTGCGTCCAACTCCGCTAGTGAGCATTCCTCGGGGAGTGGGTTCCTCGTGAAGTCGACAGGCTCGTCGGCTTCCACCTCTTGTGCATCTTCGCGAGATGCGTTCGAGTTCGACTCCAGGCGGGTCAGGGCGACTTGCGCCGCCTTGGCCCTCAGAAATTCGGCCGCAGTGGCAACTGCCGCCTTTTTGGCCGCCGCCTTTTTGGCCGCTGGGCCAGACGCCGCTTTTTTAGCCTTTTTGGCTACGACCTTTTTGGCCGTAGCCTTTTTAGGTGCCGACGACCGTGTTGTTGTGGCCACCTCCTCACTGTCTGAGACCGAAGCCTCAGACGCAAAAATGGGCGAACCCGCCGGCCTCTTAGGCCGTTGGCTACGCAACGCCCGCGTAACCATCTGGTCCAGCTCATCGGCCGAGTTTTCCCCGACTGCGAGACCCTCAATTGGATTATGTCGGGTAGACATAATTGCAATCAAAAGATAAAAATGAAATAAAAACACAAAACAAGAAACAAACTACAATCAAAGAGCGCGTTATTAGGCCACGCTCAACCTGCAACCGGAGATACCTCGACGGCCAGGGAGCTGAGAACACTAATAACACGAAAAATCAAAACACGAGAGTGTTGATTTAACCTCACGAGAAGCCTATTAGGGCCCGCTCGACCTGAAACCGGAGATACCTCGACGGCCAGGGAGCTGGGAACACTAGTAAGCTAAAACCGCAAAGTTGCCCCAGAGTATCTAGATTTGGTCACCAGCCTGGCACTGCGTTACCGTAACCAGGACTGGGAGAGCCAGGGGAGACGACGTGGACGTACTAGATACTCGAACCTAACCTAACCTAACCTAACCTTTTTTTTTTTTTTTTTTTCGCGGGGAATCCATTTACGGACATCCCGCCGCTCCGGGGGGAGGGGCGGGGGGGTGTGGGACTCCCTCACCAGAGTGGTGAGAATACCCACTAAACCCCGCGGTGGCCATCTTCGCGCATGTCTCGAGTCACCGGGATTTCTACAATAGAATGCGTCCGGTGAACTCGAGTGCGCAATGCCGCTTGCACAGCCCAGCTCGGAGAGAGTGATACCTCCCTCCTAACACCATCCAGTGTTACCCGGCAATGTGAGGCCACCCCACACTGCCGTCCTCCTCGGGGCCACTTGAGACGGAGCGCACAGCCCCCGCCGTGCACTCCTAGCGACCCCGAAGGCCCCCCTTTAGTCGCCTCTTACGACAGGCGGGGGGGAACCGTGGCCGTATTCTAACGCCCCGGACCACAGGGCGAAGGGGATTGCTGGGGCTTACATGCCACCACCCCGGCGTCGCCTTCTTCGCCTACTCGGATCCTCCTGCTCCCTGATCCTTTCGGCGGCCTCTTTTTGTGACATTACTGTCTCGCAGAAATTGGCAACTGCCGCCCACGACGTACTGCTTACTGATATTGTCTGCAGAACAGTCGGCAACGTCACGTCCCCACCGAGGACAGCGCTTAGTTGATCGCGCTCCTGACCCCATGCTGGGCACACTTCCAGAGTGTGCTGGGCAGTATCCTCGGCACAGTCACAATGGTGACATCTCTCCGTGGCCTCTCTGCCGATTCGGCTTAGGTACCTGCCAAAGCAGCCATGCCCCGACAGAACCTGTGTCACCCTGTAGGACAGAGAGCCGTGACGCCGCTCAAGCCACAGTTTGAAAACTGGGCGAATTGCCTCCAAGATCCACTGGCCGGCTCCTGGAGCAGCCAGTCTGTTGTGCCAGATGGTATTGGCATCATTTAGGAAATTGGCCCTTTGGCCGTTAACCTCTTGGGGTGCTGCCCGGCCGCCCGAGGAACGCACATCCTCACGCCAGTAAAAAACGGCTGAGAGGGTCCTCGCGTCTAAATCCCAGGGCAGTTGGCGGGCTAGCACACATGCCGCCTCGAAGGAGATCGTGCGATACCCCCGTATTAATCGTATGGCCATCGCTCTCTGCGGCCTGCGAAGGATGGCGATGCTCTGAGGCTTCAGAGCGTCGGCCCATACGGGGGCCCCGTAGAGGGCAATGGATCGCACGATCCCAATGTATAGCTTCCTACACAAGTCACCTGGCCCAGATGAATTAGGCAGGATTCTGCTCAGCGCGCCTGCTGTCTTCAGCAGTTTCGGTGCCAGCTGCTCAAAGTGGGCGCGGAAATCCAGACGCCCGTCAAGGACTAGTCCGAGGTATTTTAGAGTCGACTTGACATCCAGGCGGACTCCACCCACCACAATATGGGAACCAGCTGGAGGGGCTTGCCGGGGCCCGTGAAAACACAAGACCTCGGACTTGTGCAGAGCCACCTCCAGTCCCAGGCACCGAATTCTTTTCACCACATGCGCCGTTCCCGCAGTGGCCAAAAGCGCTGCCTCTCGGAAGGTTTTACCACGGGCGGTGACCAGTGTGTCATCTGCGTAACACGTCACGCTGACACCCGGTAAATTCCCTCCTCGCAACACCCAGTCGTAACCGATGTTCCACAGGAGCGGCCCGAGGACCGAACCCTGTGGAACACCGCACGACATAGGCCGTCTGCACCATTCGTCCCGCCCGGGGTACTCAACGTACCTCTCGGAGAGGTAGTCAGCAATGAGGGTCCTCAGGTACACAGGTACCCGGTGGTATTTGAGGGCCTCTCTGATGCATGCCCAGGGGATGGTGTTAAAGGCGTTGGCGATATCTAAAGATACCGCCAAGACGACCTCTCCCCGAGCTATAGCCTCCTCAGCTTGGGTTTTCACCCGCAAAATGGCGTGCACAGTGGATCTGCGCCGCCGAAAGCCAAACTGACAATCCGCCAGGTTTGGACCAACCCCTTCGATGTGCTCGACGATACGAGCAGCGATGATTCGCTCAAAAAGTTTACCCATCTCGTCGAGCAGAACGATGGGGCGGTAAGCGGACGGAGAATCCACCGGTCGCCCTTCCTTCTTTAACAGGACCAGCTTCCCGGTCTTCCACTGCCGCGGAAACCGGCCCTGTCTGAGACAGTCCGAAAAAAGGGTCCGTAGTCTTGGGCCCAACCACTTAAGTGAAAGGGCCAAAGCACGTCCCGGTATGCCATCAAGGCCGGGCGCGGTGTTTTTGGCCCGCAGCCTCAGTACGGCTGCACCAAACTCGTCCTCGGTGACCTGCGGCGTCTCGAGTTCATCCTCATTCAGTGGGCCAGCGGAGGCCATTGGTGGAGGTGTAAAGTCACCCCTTGTTGGAAACAAGGTGGCCACCACATTGCCAAGAAGCGAGGGCTCAATGCTCTCCGTTAACGGGGGGGCCCACGGCCGGAGCTTGGCCATCGCCATACGGTAAGGCCGCCCCCACGGATCACGATTGAGTGTTTGCAAAAACTCCTCCCGCGCTTCTGATTTGGCCTTGTAAATAGCCACTTTCAGCGCCTTTTTGGCCTCCCGATAGGATCCGTAAAGGAGGGCCTCCTGCTCCTCATTTCGGTTTGCTCTGCGCCGGTGTCGGGCGTATTGGCGTCTCGCCCTAACGCAAGCGTATCTTAGCTGCGCTAGGTCTGCGGACCACCAATACACCTGGCGTTTCGCTGGAAGGGACCTGGCTCGGGGCATGGCCGCGTCACAAATATGCGACAGCGCCACCCGAAACCACTCTGCCTCTCCTTCCACCTCAGACGGGCCGTCCGGCACAGGCACCCAAGCCTGGACAATGGAGGCTAACTCCAATGCCTCCCTATCAAGGCGCTTAAGCGCCCAGCGGGGGCAGTCCCTGGTCAGAGAGATTCGGTTCAGACCGGTATGGAGCGGCGGTGATGCGGAGACGTCAAACCGGATATACCGGTGGTCCGAGAACGTTTCCACATCCTCCACCACTCTCCAGTCCGATACACGGCGCGCAAGGGCCGGGCTCGCGAACGAAATGTCCACGATGGACCCACCCAGCTGTCGCACGCACGTGTAAACCGTGCCTCTATTCAAAACCACCAGGCCGGTGGCGATCGCCCACTCCTCCATAGCAAGACCTCGTGCGTCAGTCGCCGGAGATCCCCACGTCAAGGATTTGGCGTTGAAATCCCCGACGACGAGCAGCTCATGGGAGCGGTTGCAGGCAATCAGCGCCTCCAGCCCCGAAAGGTGGCTCTCAAATTCCGCCAGCGTTTTATTGGGGGAAAAGTAGCTCCCGACGATGAACGTTTGCCCCATGAGAGCAGCCACCCATCCGCTGCCTCGCTCGACCCTGCCAAAAAGCGGGGCACCAGCAGCAGCCTGCCTAACGATGGCGACCACTCCGTCGTTATCGGCGACCCAGTTATCCCTCTGCGGAACAAAGTATGGCTCAGCCACCACGGCGACGTGCACCGACCACTGTAGAAGACTCTGATGTAAAAGGTCCTGAGCCATTCTACAGTGGTTGAGGTTCGCCTGTAAATAGCTAATAGCCATTTAGCTGGCGACCTCAGACATCTCCTCGTCCCTGATCGGAGGTGGGTGAGTCGTCTGCTGCTGGGTCTTGGCCACGGCGGCAGGCTTACTTCCTTTCTTAGGACGCAGGGCCGTGCAGGACTTGCTGCCGACCCTGTGCCCAGCGGGCTTTTTTGCAACTGCACAAAGTGTACAGTGGGCTGCAGCCCGGCAGTCGCTTGCTTTGTGGCCTAATTGACCACAGCGGTAACATTGACTACTGCGGTCAACCTCAGATGTGCAGCGTTCCCGCACGTGCCCAACCTCTAGGCAGCGGAAACACCGCATTTGGCGGGGCTCCAGCAGCTTGACCTGGGCTGCCACCCAACCCACCAGAACTCGCCGTTCTTCTGCTAGTTTTTTGGCGACTGTGACAGGACAGCGGACCCATGCCGTGCCTAGCCCTGAAAGGTCGCGGCGAATAGCGCCCGTCTTAATTCCCTCTGCAGAACAGCCGCCAGCTTTGGCCAACGCTGCAGTCAGCTCCTCGGCTGTTACTGACTCGTCTAGGCCGGAAACGCGAACCTCCGCCGTTTTCACAGGGCGGTGCACGCGAACGTCCTCAGGTCCCAGAACACTTTTTAGTTGTTCAGCCAGAGAGTTGGCCTTTTCCCCGCTTGCAGTGCCTGGGACTTCAATGATCGTGGCCCCGGTAGCGGCCCGCCTGAAACGGACCGACTCTATGCCGAGGCCCGAAAGGTCTATTTTAGCTTTGGCCTGACCCAAAATGTTGGCGTAAGTCACTCCCCTCTTTTCGGCGTCCGGCTGCAGCGTGACCACCACAGCCATTGAACGGGGGGAGCGAATTTTGGGGGCCTTCTTTTCCTTTTTATTGGCCTCCTTGGTATTGGCCTTCTCCCGAGGACCACGTTGTGGTTTGCGGCGTGCCTGGGGTTGCGATGACTTGGCAGCCCCTTCTTTGACGCTTTGACCGCCTTTCCCTACCTTGGTCCAGTCATTCCTCGTGGAAGGGCGTAGTGTGCCAATCGAGTGAGGGTTGGTGTCTGATGTGGGCACCCAGATCATAGGGGTAACACCATCATCGTTTGCCTTCTTTGCTTTTAAGGCAGCTGTCGCGCCGCGAGTGTTTTGGGGCGCAGGGGCACCTCGAGGCGGAGCCTTTACACCCGCGTTCACAGCAGCTGCTGTTGGCGGCGGCCTGTTCTTTGGCCGTGATTGTCTCTGCGGCTGCGGCTCGGACTGGGACGCCTGAGCTGCCGCGTCTCTGGCACGGTCAGCGGCCAGCGGTGGTCTCATGCGTGGCTGCGTAGGATCTTCGCCGGAGCCGTAGCGAGCTGACATCATGGTCCCCATTCTGACCGTCAAGCTTCGCTCCATCTCATCCATTCGCTCCTGCTGCTGTTGCAGGAGATCTTGGCGCAAATTCTTTAACTCGTTGCCGAGGTCGTCTAACCGTTTCTGCAGCTGGGCATTTTCGCCGAGCACGCGGTCGCGCTCCTGCTGGAGGGCCTCGTTCTCCCGTCTCAACCTTGCGGTTTCCTCAGAAGCGTTAAGCCTCAGGATTCTGCTGGCAAGGGACTCGATGTTTTCACTGGCGTCGTACAGGGCTCGCTGGAACGTGCCCTTGAGGTGTTTGGACGCCTTGCCTACTTTTAACACCACAGCGGCCACCTGCTGTAGGCTCTGTTTGATGGCAGGTGCTGAATCCGCCTCGTCATCATTAAGTGACACTGACGACTCGCTGAGACGCGACACTACACCTGGCCGCGTCATTGTGCGAGTCATCACCGCCAACTCCTCCTCGGCCTGTTGTTCGGCCTCCATTTTTTCCTCCTCCTGCTGCTGCTTAAGGAAGGCAGCTTTCGTTTTCGCGAGGCCCACGTACTGGCCCGTAGTGGGCGGTCGGCCTCGGCCTCGCGGCGTCTTTATCATTTTGGGGGCTGAGACACCCTCCCCAGGGGAAGTGTCTGGGCTCGCCCGGTCACTCAAAGAGCGATGCCGCGAACGGCTCCGCCTCCGTGGCTCCCAGAGTCGGCCCTGGCCCTCATCAGCGGACAAGGAATCCGACTCCATTCGAGTAAGCCTCACAACAGGCACCTTCTCAGACCCTGTCAAAGATGACGGGGTCGTAGCCTTTTCAGGCTCCACCGTGGAGGGACTAACGGTATCGCGCACGCCTACCAACCAACCAGTGCGCACCGTATCATGGTCCTCTCCGACAGGGTTTTGAAGCTCAGCTACTGAGTCTTCAGCCCTGTTTTCTAAAACATCATACCTATTCTTAACACTAAAACTAAAAGATAAAGGATCCATACTTGTTCCCACGAGTATGGGGGATATAAAACGTCCATCCAGGCGGTGCCCCCTGCACCTGGGTAACCCTAATACTGCACGAGGGCGGGTGGTCTCGTGCAGTTGTCGACGCTAGCGGGTAGGCGATCTCCCATCCTACCACCTCGAGACCGAGGCGGCCGAACGTCACGTGACCAACGTCCGACCTTTTGGGGTTTTTTATTGAGGTTGACTCCTCTCGGCCCGGGCGACCAAGCCAAGGCCCCTACTTCCCGAGGGCTGCGAGACATGTCCACAACACCCTTCGGGAGCAGGTTGCCAGACGGTTGACCAAAGTCACCCACCTAGTCGCGCAATCGCGAGTGGTGGGCCCGTCCAGCCGCAGGTCTTGAAGACCCGCCATCCCACGAGTCGAAGCTCCGCTAGTCCAGAGGACTCCCACACGCAGTGTAAACTGCACGGCGACAGAACACCCACACCACGGTTGTCGCTAAAAGCGACCGCAAGCCTTGCAGGCCCGCCATACCACGCCATCACAAAAGATGGCCGCTGGGCCCCGTAAGCCCCGAAAGACACTCTCGGCCCCTCTTCAGAAAGAGGAGGGAGAATACACCTCCTCGACAGTTTTGGTCCGCGCCGGCCGAAGCCGGTACCCCCTATATCTAGGGGGCATTCCCCTATCCGCCACCTGGGGACGCGCCCGATGGGAGACTGTCAAACTCCACACGGGAACCTAACCTAACCTAACCTTTTTTTTTTTTTTTTTTTTTTTTAACGGGGTAAAAATGCATTACGCACTATCCCACCGCCTGGGTGAGCGGTGGGGGTGTGTGGGACTCTCCGCCGGTAAAGCCGGCGGCATACCCACTAAAAATACCCCGGTGTATCCCGCTTCACTTTTAGCGGGACGATGTGGGATTCCCTAAGGATTTCGGCCACATCGTCCCAAGCGGTCGGCCCAGCCACTGCCGGGCCTCCTCACGCCACGGGGGGGTAACCTGATACACAACAGGTACCCCCCAGACAGGGACACCGTGGAATGCGAGTGAGACCCCCCGGTCTCACCCGCTGGTGTCCTAGGGAACTTGGAGAAGGTGGGCGAACCGCCTTCTCCGGGCTCCCAGCCGTCTGCGTCGGAGAGGGGGCGCCAGAGGATCATCCTCCCTGGCCCTCTCCGCGGTCTCCTTCTGTGCCATGACCTCTTCACAGAAGGAGACCATCGCCTCCCACGACCTCTCGCTCTCGAGCATAGCGCGAATTACTCTTGGGAGTGAGAGGTCCCGGCCTGTTGCAGCAACTAGTGTGCTGCGCTGCACCTCCCAGGCCGGACACACCTCGAGGGTGTGCTGGGCATCGTCCTCGAGTGCGCCACATTCGTGGCACACGGGGGTTGGCTCTCTTCCGGCTATCTGGTGCAGGTATTGGCCGAAACAGCCATGCCCAGAAAGCACCTGCACCAGCCGGAAGGTGAGCGCGCCGAACCCCCTACGACACCACCTATGCAGGACTGGCCTGATGGCGTCAATGGTACGTGTACCAAATCGTGGCGCCTCCAAGTCGTCCTGCCAACGCCAAATAACCTCCTTTTGGGCTATGCGCCTCACCCTCTCTACCTCGTCGAAGGTGGGGCGCTGTCTTCTAGCCCTCGCTACTGCACGGTATTTGTATACCGCAGCGAGGACCCCAGCCTCTAGCTCCCACGGGGGCGTGCCGGCCAAAACGCAGGCAGCCCCCATGGAAATAACCTAACCTAACCTAACCTAACCTAACCTAACCTAACTTTTTTTTTTTTTTTTTTTTTTTTTTTTTTTTTTTTTTTTTAACGGGGTAAAAATGCATTACGCACTATCCCACCGCCTGGGTGAGCGGTGGGGGAGTGTGGGACTCTCCGCCGGTGAAGCCGGCGGCATACCCACTAAAAATACCCCGGTGTATCTCCGCTTCGCTTTTAGCGGGACGATGTGGGATTCCCTAAGGATTTCGGCCACATCGTCCCAAGCGGTCGGCCCAGCCACTGCCGGGCCTCCTCACGCCACGGGGGGGTAACCTGATACACGACAGATACCCCCCAGACAGGGACACCGTGCAATGCGAGTGAGACCCCCCGGTCTCACCCGCTGGTGTCCTAGGGAACTGGGAGAAGGCGGGCGAACCGCCTTCTCCGGGCTCCCAGCCGTCTGCGTCGGAGAGGGGCCGCCAGAGGATCGTCCTCCCTGGCCCTCTCCGCGGTCTCCTTCTGTGCCATGACCTCTTCACAGAAGGAGACCATCGCCTCCCACGACCTCTCGCTCTCGAGCATAGCACGAACTGCTCTTGGGAGCGAGAGGTCCCGGCCTGTTGCAGCAACTAGTGTGCTGCGCTGCACCTCCCAGGCCGGACACACCTCGAGGGTGTGCTGGGCGTCATCCTCAGGTGCACCACATTCGTGGCACACGGGGGTTGGCTCTCTTCTGGCTATATGGTGCAGGTATTGGCCGAAACAGCCATGCCCTGAGAGCACCTGCACCAGCCGGAAGGTGAGTGAGCCGAACCCCCTCTGACACCACCTATGAAGAACGGGCCTGATGGCGTCAATGGTACGTGTACCAAATCGTGACGCCTCCAGGTCGTTCTGCCAGCGCCAAAGCAGCTCATTTTGAGCTATGCGCCTCACCCTCTCAACCTCATCGAGGGCGGGGCGCTGTCCTCTTGCCCTCGCTGCTGCACGGTATTCGTACACCGCAGCGAGGACCCCGGCCTCTAGCTCCCACGGGGGCGTGCCGGCCAAAACGCAAGCAGCCCCCATGGATATGGTGCGGTATCCACGAACCGCCCTGGTCGCCACCACACGCTGCGCCCTCCGCAGCATGCGTTTATTGGTGACGTTCAGGGCGTCCGCCCACACTGGCGCTCCATAAAGAGCGATGCTCCTTACAATGCCGGCGTAAAGTCGCCGGCATGTAGTATCAGGGCCGCCTTGGTTGGGAAGAAGGCGGCCCAAGGCACTTGCAGCACTGACAAGGCGGGGGGCGAGCCTACTAAAGTGCTCGCCAAAGCGCCACCGCCCGTCAAGCAGAAGGCCCAAATATTTAATGTGGGCCCCCACCTTCACCACAACGCCACTGAGGCGTATTTTTGCACCAGGGGGAGGTCCCCTGCGAGGCCCGTGGAAAAGAAGGGCCTCGGTTTTTTGCAGGGCGACCTTCAACCCCAGCGCCTCTATCCGCCCCACAACAAGACTGGTGGCTACCTCTGCCAGTCTTGCCGCCTCATCGTAGGACCCTCCGCTGGCTACGACTAGGGTGTCATCTGCATAGCACAGGACACGCGTCCGTGGAAGGAGCGTGCCCCGCAGAACCCAGTCGTAGCCCATATTCCATAATAGGGGTCCCAAAACGGACCCCTGAGGAACCCCGCACTTCATTGTCCTACGGATGACATGTCCATCGGGGCCAACATATAGCACCTCACGATCGGTAAGGTAGCTCCCGATTAGCCGCCCTATATAAGGTGGCACGTCAAAGAACCGTAGCGCCTCCTTTATCGTGCCATAGGGCAAGCTATTGAAAGCATTGGCGATGTCAAGCGACACCGCCAGTGACCTGTCCCCTCTTGCGGACGCCTCGAGCGTCTCGGTCTTCAGGGCCTGAATGGCGTCAATAGTTGATCGCCCGGCCCTGAATCCGAACTGGTTGCCCGAAAGGTCATGTCCAGTGTCTGCCATGTGCTGGATGATCCGCGACGCAATGATGCGTTCAAAGAGTTTCGCGGATTCATCCAGCAGGACAATCGGGCGATAGGCCCCAGCAGTGTCAGGCGACCGCCCCTCCTTTTGTAAGAGACAGAGGCGGCCCTCCTTCCATATTTTGGGGAACTGTCCACTTGCAATCGCTACGTTGAACAGTTCCCGCAGCTGCTCGTGCATGTGCTGGAGCGCTATCCCCAACACTTTTCCCGGGACCCCGTCGGGTCCAGGGGCCTTCTTTTTAAGCCTGAGGCTTGCAGCCGCCGTCCCCAGTTCCTCTTCGGTGACAGGCGGCGCAGCAGGCTCGGCTTCATTCGAACTCACGCTGGGAGGAGCCATGGGTGGTGGGAAGTGTTCCTGACAGTCCGGAAACAGCTCCTGCACCACCCTTTCCAGCAGTTCAGGCTGGAGGGTCTCGATGACCGGGGGCCCTTGATTGCGCAGCTTATTACGTGCTGCGCGATAGGGCCGGCCCCATGGGTCACGGTTTAGACCCTCCAGGAGCTCCTCCCGAGCCTGAGCCTTGGCTTGGCTTATGGCCAACTGTAGCGCCTTTCTGTCGGAACAGTAGGTGGCATACAGTTGGCCCTCAACTAGTGGGTCGCGGTTAGCGCGACGCCGACTGCGGCCATACGCCCTCCTAGACCTTTGGCAGGTGCTCCGTAGGCCCGCGATTTCTTCGGACCACCAGTACACCTGCCGCCGAGGTGCTGCAGCTTTCACCCTCGGCATAGAGGCGTCGCATACCTCCTTGAGGAAAGCCTGCAGAACCCTAGCCGCCTCGTCAACCTCTGAGGAGACAGGGGCTGAGCACCAAGCCTGTACTATAGCGGCCTCTTCCGCCAGCTCTTTGTTGAGCTTGGTCAGGGCCCACCGCGGGAAAGAGGCCTGCCCCTGCCTCCGGGCTAGGGCCGCTGTGTCAGGTGAGGTGGAGATCTCAAATTGGATATACTTATGATCCGATAGAGTCTCCACCTCGCTGAGAACGCGCCAACACCGGACGCGACGTGCGATAGAAGGGGTGGCGAACGAAATGTCCACCACGGACCCCCCATTCCATCGCACGCACGTGTGTTCAGTCCCCCGGTTTAGGAGGGACAATCCGGCATCGACGGCCCAGTTTTGGACAGCGCGGCCCCAAGAGTTGGTGGTGGCACTACCCCACAAGGAGGACCAGGAGTTAAGGTCCCCCATCAAAAGGATAGGAAGGGGAGCCATCCGCTGAACCACTTCACCTAGTGTGGCCAAAAACACTTCTAGGCCTGCCAAAGTGCCATTGGGGGAGAAATATACACCAATTATGGCGTATTCTCTCCCCCAGGTGGCTGCCACATAGCCTGACCCCCTTTCTTTCACAGTGAGGGGGCGGGCGGAGCTGCCCGTCTTTGCAACTATGGCGACGGAGCCGTTGACATCCCCAGCCCAGTGTGGTTGGGGAGGTATAAAGTAGGGCTCCGCCACAACCGCAACATCCACTTGCCACTGCGCCATTGCTTGAACAAAAAGGTCCTGGGCTCCGGCGCAGTGGTTGGTGTTAATCTGTAGGAAATTGTAATGCCGGCTTATACTCATTCCGACATTACAATTTCCTCTGGCGCCGGTGCACGGCGCACTCCCACATTTGAGTCGGCCTGGGTCCTGGGGGCCAATTGTCCTCTCTTAGGGATAGGAGCACATTTCCTACTCCCCATTGCGTGCCCTGACGGCCTGCCCTCATCGGCACAGATAGCACAATGGGGTGCCTCTGCGCACTTTTCGGCCTTATGCCCCGACCGCCCGCACCGGAAGCATAGATCGCTCCGGTCCTTTTGCGAGGGGCATGTCTGGCGGGTGTGGCCCGTGCCCATGCACTTAAAGCAGCGTAAAGGCAGGGCATCTAGGGCACGCACCTGGGCCGAGGTCCAGCCAACGAGGAGGCGTCCTGCTTCCACAACTATTTTGGCCGCTGCCAACGGACATTTAATAGTGATGGACCCCGTACCACCAGGGCCAGAGCGGATCTCCCCAGCCCTTATTAGTTCTGCGGCACAGCCGCCCTTTGCCGCAATGGCGGCGACAACTTCCTCTTTTGAGATGGAATCGTCGAGGCCCCTGACAAGAAGATCAGCGCACTTTGTGGGCCTCGCGACGGTAGCGACATCTTTTAATACCTCGCGGATCTTCGCTGCGAGGTTATCAGCTTTATCCCCACTTTGGGAACCAGACAGCTCGAGCATTCTGGCTCCCGTTGCTGTGGTGCGGGTTTTAATATTGGCAATACCAAGTTCAGGCAAGGTTATGCCCTCCCTCGCTTGGTTTAGCGCCATGGCGTATGTAACGCCCTTCTCAATTGCCTCCGGCTGTAACGTAATTATCACAGCCGAGGACTTCGGCGGTGTTAGTTTCACCGCTTTTTTCTTCAGCACCGTCTTGTTGTTTGCCACATTCTTGTTTGTGGCCGTAGGCACGGAGGGTTGGGCAGGGGTTCGGGCTGGGGCGGGTGTGGAAGACTTCCCCTTGCCTTTGCCTTTTTGTTTTTGCCCACCTACCACATTCCACGTTTCCTCGCGGGTCGCAGGGGCAGCCGGCGTCGAAGCCGATGACGGGCCGGCAACAGCGGGAGGCGCCTGTTGCGGAACAGCCTTCGCTCTCCCCTTCCTGGTCCGCTTTGGTTTGGGAGCTGCAGCGGGCTGAGGCTGAGCCGGAGCAGTTGCGGAACCTGCAGCCTTAACTGCCTCCTCTCTTCTTTTATCGGCGGCAAGTGGTGGACGCACGATTGGTGCTGGTGGGAGACGCTCCTCAACCACCGCCAAGCGGGCGTTCACCATTTCGCCGAAAGTTCTGCACATGGAGGCTTTCAATTCCTCCGCCATCTCTTTGACCATTTTGGACATCTCGGCCATCAGGTCACTGGCCGAGTTGCCCACAGGGTCTTGGGAGGGAGGAGCTGGCCGCACCGGGGATTTGTCCCTCTGAGAGAAATCCCGGCGCATAGCCTTCACCTCTTTCTCGAGGTCCTCCACTTGGCGGCGCAGTCTCCGGTTTTCGAGACTGAGCCGCCGTGTCTCATCAGAGATCGTCCGCTCCGCTATCGTCTCGACAATCTCGTGGTATTCCGTGGCGTGGTTTTTTAGGTCACGCACGTACTCCCCCTTGAGATTGCCGGACTTTCTGGCAATATGGAAGATCTGGGCCCTCAAATTACCCGCCCTGGCACGCAACGTCTCGGTGTCAACGGCGGCGTCCAGCTCCGCGAGTGAGCATTCCTCGGGGAGGGGGTTCCGCGTGAAGTCGACAGGCTCGTCGGCTTCCACCTCTTGTGCATCCTCCCGAGATGCGTTGGAGTTTGACTCCAGGCGGTTCAAGGCGACTTACGCCGCCTTGGCCCTGAGGAATTCGGCCGCAGTGGCAACTGCCGCCTTTTTGGCCGCCGCCTTTTTAGCCGCAGTGCCAGTCGCCGCCTTTTTGGCCTTTTTGGCTACGACCTTTTTGGTCGAAGCCTTTTTTGGTGCCGTCGACCGTATCGTCGTGGCCACCTCCTCACTGTCTGAGACCGAAGCCTCAGACGCAAAAATGGGCGAACCCGCCGGCCTCTTAGGGCGTAGGCTACGCAACGCCCGTGTGACCCTCTGGTCCAGCTCGTCCGCCGAGTTTACCTCGACTGCGAGACCCTCAACTGAATTAACCGAGTTACGTTCGGTAGACATAATTACAAACAAAATACAAATACAAAACAAGAAACAAGCGAAAGAAAGAGAACTTTCGAGAACAAAGAGCGCGTTATTAGGCCACGCTCAACCTGCAACCGGAGATACCTCGACGGCCAGGGAGCTGAGAACACTAATAACACGAAAGATCAAAACAAGAGAGTTTTGATTTGACCTCACGAGAAGCCTATTAGGGCCCGCTCGACCTGAAACCGGAGATACCTCGACGGCCAGGGAGCTGGGAACACTAATAAACAAAATCGCAAGGATTGCCCCAAGTGCTAGAGTTTAGTCACCAGCCTGGCACTGCGTTACCGTGCACAGGACTGGGAGAGCCAGGGGAGACGACGAGGACGTATCTAGCACTAACAAAATCACATGGGGCCTCCCCCAACCTTTTTTTTTTTTTTTTTTTTTTTTTTTTTTTTAACGAGGTAAAAATGCATTACGCACTATCCCACCGCCTGGGTGGGCGGTGGGGGAGTGTGGGACTCTCCGCCGGTGAAGCCGGCGGCATACCCACTAAAAATACCCCGGTGTATCCCGCTTCGCTTTTAGCGGGACGATGTGGGATTCCCTAAGGATTTCGGCCACATCGTCCCAAGCGGTCGGCCCAGCCACTGCCGGGCCTCCTCACGCCACGGGGGGGTAACCTGATACACAACAGATACCCCCCAGACAGGGACACCGTGCAATGCGAGTGAGACCCCCCGGTCTCACCCGCTGGTGTCCTAGGGAACTGGGAGAAGGTGGGCGAACCGCCTTCTCCGGGCTCCCAGCCGTCTGCGTCGGAGAGGGGCCGCCAGAGGATCGTCCTCCCTGGCCCTCTCCGCGGTCTCCTTCTGTGTCATAACCTCTTCACAGAAGGAGACCATCGCCTCCCACGACCTCTCACTCTCGAGCATAGCGCGAATTACTCTTGGGAGCGAGAGGTCCCGGCCTGTTGCAGCAACTAGTGTGCTGCGCTGCACCTCCCAGGCCGGACACACCTCGAGGGTGTGCTGGGCATCGTCCTCGAGTGCGCCACATTCGTGGCACACGGGGGTTGGCTCTCTTCCGGCTATCTGGTGCAGGTATTGGCCGAAACAACCATGCCCAGAAAGCACCTGCACCAGCCGGAAGGTGAGCGCGCCAAACCCCCTTCGACACCACCTTCGGAGGACGGGCCTGATGGCGTCGATGGTACGTGTACCGTATCTTGGCCCCTCAAGCTCGTCCTGCCACCGCCAAATTAGCTCATTTTGAGCTAACTCGCGCACTCGCCCTACCTCCTCGGAGGCTAGGCGCTGTCCTCTGGCCCTCGCTGCTGCACGGTAATCGTATACCGCAGCGAGGACCCCGGCCTCTAACTCCCACGGGGGCGTGCCGGCCAAAACGCAGGCAGCCCCCATGGATATGGTGCGGTATCCACGCACCGCCCTAGTCGCCACCACACGCTGCGCTTTCCGCAGCATGCGCTTGTTGGCGACGTTAAGGGCATCTGCCCACACCGGTGCGCCGTAGAGGGCGATGCTTCGCACAATGCCGGCGTAAAGTCGCCGGCATGTAGTGTCCGGGCCGCCTTGGTTAGGAAGAAGGCGGCCCAAAGCACTCGCGGCGTTGATAAGGCGGGGGGCGAGCCTGCTAAAGTGCTCGCCGAAACGCCACCGCCCGTCAAGTAGGAGGCCCAAGTACTTCATGTGGGCCCCCACCTTCACCTCTACGCCATTGAGGCGTATTTTTGCACCAGGGGGAGGTCCCCTCCGAGGCCCGTGGAAAAGAAGGGCCTCGGTTTTTTGCAGGGCGACCTTCAACCCCAGTGCCTCTATGCGCCCCACAACAAGACTGGTGGCTACCTCTACCAGTCTTGCCGCCTCAACGTAGGATCCTCCGCGGGCTACGACTAGGGTGTCGTCTGCATAGCACAGGACCCGCGTCCGTGGAAGGAGCGTGCCCCGCAGAACCCAGTCGTAGCCCATATTCCATAATAGGGGTCCCAAAACGGACCCCTGAGGAACCCCACACCTCATTGTCCGACGGTGGATGCTTCCGTCGGAGCCCACGTAGAGTACCTCACGGTTTGTGAGGTAACTCTTTATCAGGCGCCCTATATACGGAGGCACATTGAAAAAGCGGAGCGCCTCCGCTATAGTGCCATAGGGCAAGCTATTAAAGGCATTGGCGATGTCCAGTGACACCGCCAATGACCTTTCTCCTCTCGCAGACGCTTCCAGTGTGTCGTTTTTCAGGGCCTGGAGGGCGTCGATGGTTGATCGCCTGGCCCTGAAACCAAACTGGTTGCCGGACAGATCAGGCCCAATGTCCGTCATGTGCTGGATGATCCGCGACGCAATGATGCGTTCAAAGAGTTTCGCGGATTCATCCAGCAGGACAATCGGGCGATAGGCCCCAGCTGTGTCAGGCGACCGCCCCTCCTTCTGTAAGAGACAGAGGCGGCCCTCCTTCCATATTTTGGGGAACTGTCCACGTGCAATTGCAACGTTGAACAGTTCCCGCAGCTGCTCGTGCAGGTGCCGGAGCGCTACCCCCAAGACAATTCCCGGGACCCCGTCGGGTCCAGGGGCCTTCTTCTTAAGCCTGAGGCTTGCAGCCGCTGTCTCCAGTTCCTCTTCGGTGACAGGCGGCGCCAGAGGCTCGGCTTCATTCGACCTCCCAGTGGGAGGAGCCATGGGTGGTGGGAAGTGTTCCTGACAGTCCGGAAACAACTCCTGCACCACCCTTTCCAGCAGTTCAGGCTGGAGGGTCTCGATGACCGGGGGCCCTTGATTGCGCAGCTTATTACGTGCTGCGCGATAGGGCCTTCCCCATGGATCACGGTTTAGACCCTCCAGGAGCTCCTCCCGAGCCTGAGCCTTGGCTTGGCTTATGGCCAGCTGTAGTGCCTTTCTGTCAGAACAGTAGGTGGTATACAGCTGGCTCTCGACCACTGGGTCGCGGTTGGCGCGACGCCGACTGCGGCCATACGCCCTCCTAGACCGTTGGCAGGTGTTTCGGAGGTCCGCGATTTCTTCGGACCACCAGTACACCTGCCGCCGAGGTGCTGCACCCTTTACTCTCGGCATGGATGCGTCGCACACCTCCTTAAGTGAGGCCCGAAATACACTGGCCGCCTCGTCGACCTCCAAGGAGATAGGAGCCGAGCACCAAGCCTTAACTATAGCGGCCTCTTCCGCTAGCTCCTTGTCGAGCTTAGTCAAGGCCCACCGCGGGAAAGAGGCCTGCCCTTGCCGCCGGGCTGGGGCCGCTGTATCAGGTGAGGTGGAGATCTCAAATTGGATATATTTGTGATCCGATAGAGTTTCCACCTCACTGAGGACCCGCCAACACCGGACGCGACGTGCGATAGAAGGGGTGGCGAACGAAATGTCCACCACGGACCCCCCGTTCCATCGCACGCACGTGTGTTCTGTCCCCCGATTTAAGAGGGACAGTCCGGCATCGACCGCCCAGCTTTGGACGGCGCGGCCCCAAGAATTCGTGGTGGCACTCCCCCACGATGAGGACCAAGAGTTGAGGTCCCCCATCAGTAAAGTGGGGAGAGGAGCCATACGCTGTACAACCTGAGCAAGGGTGTCTAGTAGCACCTCTAAGCCCGCCAAAGTGCCATTGGGGGAGAAATAGACACCAATTATGGCGAATTCTCTCCCCCAAGTAGCGGCCACATAGCCTGACCCTCTCTCTTTGACAATAAGAGGGCGGGCAGCGCTTCCCGTCTTGGCCATAATAGCGACGGAGCCGTTTGTATCCCCAGCCCAGTGTGGTTGGGGAGGCACAAAATAGGGCTCCGCCACCACCGCAACATCCACTTCCCACTGCGCCATTGCTTGAACAAGAAGGTCCTGGGCTCCAGCGCAGTGGTTGGTGTTAGTCTGTAGGAAATTGTAATGCCGGCTTACACTCATTCCGACATTACAACTTCCTGCGGCACCGATGCGCGGCGCACTTCCTCATTCGTGGTGGCCTGGGTCCTGGGGGCCATTGTTCCTCTTTTAGGGGAAGGAATACATTTCCTTCCCCCCATTGCGTGCCCTGACGGCCTTCCCTCATCAGCACAGATTGCACAACGGGGTGTCTCCGTGCACTTTTCAGCCTTATGCCCCGATCGCCCGCACCGGAAGCATAGATCGCTCCGGTCCTTTTGCGAGGGGCATGTCAGGCGGGTGTGGCCCGTGCCCATGCACTTAAAGCAGCGTAGAGGCAGGGCATCTAGGGCACGCACCTGGGCCGAGGTCCAGCCAACAAGGAGGCGTCCTGCTTCCACGACTATTTTGGCCGCTGCCACCGGACATTTAATCGTGATGGACGCCGTACCTCCAGGGCCGGAGCGGATCTCCCCAGCCCTAACAAGCTCCGCAGCACAGCCGCCTTTTGCCGAAATAGCGGCGACCACTTCCTCCTTTGTAATAGAGTCGTCGAGGCCCCTGATAAGAAGATCCACACACTTTGTGGGCCTCGCGACGGTGGCAACATCTTTCAATACCTCGCGGATCTTCTCCGCGAGGTTATCAGCCTTGTTCCCGCTTTGGGAGCCAGACAGCTCGAGCATTCTGGCTCCCGTGGCTGTAGTGCGGGTTTTAATGTTTGCAATGCCAAGTTCAGTCAGAGCTATGCTCTCCCTTGCTTGATTTAGAGCCATAGCATAGGTCACGCCCTTTTCAATTGCCTCGGGCTGCAATTTGATTATCACAGCCGAGGACTTTGGCGGTGTGAGCTTCTTCGCTTTTTGCTTAGGCGGCGCCGTCTTGTTTTTTGCCACAGTTTTAGGTGCAGCTGCCGACACGGAATTCTACTCACTACATGCGCCGTTCCCGCAGTGGCCAAAAGCGCCGCCTCTCGGAAGGTTTTACCACGGGCGGTGACCAGTGTGTCATCTGCGTAACACGTCACGCTGACACCCGGTAAATTCCCTCCTCGCAACACCCAGTCGTAACCGATGTTCCACAGGAGCGGCCCGAGGACCGAACCCTGTGGAACACCGCACGACATAGGCCGTCTGCACCATTCGTCTCGTCCGGGGTACTCAACATACCTCTCAGTGAGGTAATTGGCGATGAGGTTCCTCAGGTACACAGGTACCCGGTGGTACTTGAGGGCCTCTGTGATGCATGCCCAGGGGATGGTGTTAAAGGCGTTGGCGATATCTAAAGATACCGCCAAGACGACCTCTCCCCGGGCTATAGCCTCCTCGGCTTGGGTTTTTACCCGCAAAATGGCGTGCACAGTGGATCTGCGCCGCCGAAAGCCAAACTGACAATCCGCCAGGTTTGGACCAACCCCTTCGATGTGCTCGACGATACGAGCAGCGATGATTCGCTCAAAAAGTTTACCCATCTCGTCGAGCAGAACGATGGGGCGGTAAGCGGACGGAGAATCCACCGGTCGCCCTTCCTTCTTCAACAGGACCAGCTTCCCGGTCTTCCACTGCCGCGGAAACCGGCCCTGTCTGAAACAGTCCGAAAAAAGGGTCCGTAGTCTTGGGCCCAACCACTTAAGTGAAAGGGCCAAGGCACGTCCCGGTATGCCATCAAGGCCGGGCGCGGTGTTTTTGGCCCGCAGCCTCAGTACGGCTGCACCAAACTCGTCCTCGGTGACCTGCGGCGTCTCGAGTTCATCCTCATTCATTGGGCCAGCGGAGGCCATTGGTGGAGGTGTAAAGTCACCCCTTGTTGGGAACAAGGTTGCCACCACATTGCCAAGAAGCGAGGGCTCAATGCTCTCCGTTAACGGGGGGGCCCACGGCCGGAGCTTGGCCATCGCTATACGGTTAGGCCGCCCCCACGGATCACGATTGAGTGTTTGCAAAAACTCCTCCCGCGCTTCTGATTTGGCCTTGTAAATAGCCACCTTCAGCGCCTTTTTGGCCTCCCGATAGGCTCCGTAAAGGAGGGCCTCCTGCTCCTCGTTTCGGTTTGCTCTGCGCCGGTGTCGGGCGTATTGGCGTCTCGCCCTTATGCACGCGTATCTCAGCTGCGCTAGGTCTGCGGACCACCAATACACCTGGCGTTTCGCTGGAAGGGACCTGGCTCGGGGCATGGCCGCGTCACAAATATGCGACAGCGCCTCCCGAAACCACTCTGCCTCTCCTTCCACCTCAGACGGACCGTCCGGCACAGGCGCCCATGCCTGGACAATGGAGGCCAACTCCAGCGCCTCCCTATCAAGGCGCTTAAGCGCCCAGCGGGGGCAGTCCCTTGTCGGGGAGATTCGGTTCGGACCGGTGTGGAGCGGCGGTGATGCTGAGACGTCAAACCGGATATACCGGTGGTCCGAGAACGTTTCCACATCCTCCACCACTCTCCAGTCCGATACACGGCGCGCAAGGGCCGGGCTCGCGAACGAAATGTCCACGATGGACCCACCCAGCTGTCGCACGCACGTGTGAACCGTGCCTCGATTTAGAACCACCAGGCCGGTGGCGATCGCCCACTCCTCCATAGCAACACCTCGCGCATCAGTCGCCGGAGATCCCCACGTCAAAGATTTGGCGTTGAAATCCCCGACGACGAGCAGCTCATGGGAGCGGTTGCGGGCAATGAGCGCCTCCAGCCCCGAAAGGTGGCTCTCAAATTCTGCCATAGTTTTGTTGGGGGAAAAATATGTACCAACTACAAACGTTTGCCCCATGAGAGCGGCCACCCATCCGCTGCCTCGCTCGACCCTGCCAAAAAGCGGGGCACCTGCAGCAGCCTGCCTAACGATGGCGACCACTCTGTCGATATCGGCGACCCAGTTGTCCCTCTGCGGGACAAAATAGGGCTCAGCCACCACGGCGACGTGCACCGACCACTGTAGAAGACTCTGATGTAAAAGGTCCTGAGCCATTCTACAGTGGTTGAGGTTCGCCTGTAGATAGCTAATAGCCATTTAACTGGCGACCTCAGACATCTCCTCGTCCCTAATCGGAGGTGGGTGAGTCGTCTGCTGCTGGGTCTTGGCCACGGCGGCAGGCTTACTCCCTTTCTTAGGGCGCGGGGCCGTGCAGGACTTGCTGCCGACCCGATGTCCTGCAGGCTTTTTGGCTAACGCACAAAGAGTGCAGTGAGCTGCAGCCTTGCAGTCCCTAGAAATGTGGCCGAGTTGCCCACAACGGTAGCATTGGCTACTTCTATCCACCTCGGAAGTGCAGCGTTCCCGCACGTGCCCTACCTCAAGGCAGCGGAAACACCGCATTTGGCGGGGCTCCAGCAGCTTGACCTGGGCTGCCACCCAGCCTACCAGAACTCGCCGATCATCTGCGAGCTTTTTGGCAACCAAGGCAGGACAACGGACCCATGCCGTGCCCAGCCCCGAAAAGTCACGGCGAATAGCGCCCGTCTTAATCTCATCAGTAGAGCAGCCTCCAGCTTTGGCCACTGCTGCTGTCAACTCCTCAACTGTGACTGACTCGTCCAATCCGGTGATGCGGACCTCTGCCGTTTTTACGGGGCGGTGCACGCGAACGTCCTCAGGTCCCAGGACACTTTTCAGCTGTTCAGCCAGGGAGTTGGCCTTATCTCCACTGGCAGTGCCTGGAACTTCAATGATTGTGGCCCCGGTAGCGGCCCGCCTGAAACGAACCGACTCTATTCCTAGGCCCGACAAGTTTATTTTGGCTTTCGCCTGCCCCAAAATGCTGGCGTAAGTCACTCCCCTCTTTTCGGCGGCCGGTTGCAGCGTGACTACCACAGCCATAGAACGGGGAGAGCGAATTTTGGGGACCTTCCTATCTTTTTTAGTGGCCTCTTTTGCCTTCTCCGGGGGACCACGTTGTGGTTTGCGGCGTGCCTGAGGTTGCGATGACTTGGCAGCCCCTTCTTTGACGCTTTTACCGCCTTTCCCCACCCTAGTCCAGTCCTGTCTAGTGGTAGGGCGCACTGAGCCAATCGAATTGGGATTGGTGTCTGATGTGGGCACCCAGACCATAGGGGTTGCACCATCATCATTCACCTTTTTCGTCTTTTTGGCAGCTGTCGCGCTGCGGGCGTTTTGGGGCGCAGAGGCACCTTGAGGCGGAGCCTTTACACCCGCGTTCACAGCAGCTGCTGGCGGCGGCCTGTTCTTTGGCCGTGATTGTCTCTGCGGCTGCGGCTCGGACTGGGACGCCTGAGCTGCCGCGTCTCTGGCTCGGTCAGCGGCCAGCGGTGGTCTCATGCGCGGCTGCGCAGGATCTTCACCCGAGCCGTAGCGAGCCGACATCATGGTCCCCATTCTGACCGTCAAACTTCGCTCCATCTCATCCATTCGCTCCTGCTGCTGTTGCAGGAGGTCTTGGCGCAAGTTCTTCATTTCATTACCAAGGTCGTCCAACCGCTTCTGCAGCCGGGCATTTTCGCCCAGCACGCGGTCGCGGTCTTGCTGGAGGGCCTCGTTCTCCCGTCTCAACCTTGTGGTTTCCTCAGAAGCGTTAAGCCTCAGGATTCTGCCAGCAAGGGACTCAATATTCTCACTGGCGTCATACAAGGCTCGCTGGAACGTGCCCTTGAGGTGTTTGGACGCCTTGCCTACTTTTAGGACTACAGCGGCCACCTGCTGTAGGCTCTGCTTAATTGCAGGTGCCGAATCCGCCTCGTCATCATCTAATGACACTGACGACTCGCTAAGACGCGACACTACACCTGGCCGCGTCATTGTGCGAGTCATCACCGCCAACTCCTCCTCGGCCTGTTGTTCGGCCTCCATTTTTTCCTCCTCCTGCTGCTGCTTAAGAAAGGCAGCTTTTGTTTTTGCGAGGCCTACGTACTGGCCCGTTGTGGGCGGTCGGCCTCGGCCTCGCGGCGTCTTGATTATTTTTGGGGCTGAGACATCCTCCCCAGGGGAAGTGTCTGAGCTCGCCCGGTCACTCAAAGAGCGGTGCCTCGAACGGCTCCGCCTCCGTGGTTCCCAGAGTCGGCCCTGGCCCTCATCAGCGGACAAGGGGTCCGACTCCAAACGAGTTAGCCTTACGATAGGCACCTTCTCGGACCCCGTCAAAGGTGACGGGGTCAAAGCCTTTTCAGGCTCCACCGCGGAGGGACTAACGGTATCGCGCACGCCTGCCAACCAACCAGTGCGCACCGTATCACAGTCCCCTCCGACAGGGTTTTGAAGCTCAGCTACCTCTGAGTCTTCAACCCTATTTTCCATAACACTAAACCTGTTCTGAATACTAAAGCTAAAAGAAGAAAAATCGGAATTCATACTTGTTCCCACGAGTATGGGGGATATAAAACGTCCATCCAGGCGGTGCCCCCTGCACCTGGGTAACCCTAATACTGCACGAGGGCGGGTGGTCTCGTGCAGTTGTCGACGCTAGCGGGTAGGCGATCTCCCATCCTACCACCTCGAGACCGAGGCGGCCGAACGTCACGTGACCAACATCCGACCTTTTGGGGTTTTTTATTGAGGTTGTCTCCTCTCGGCCCGGGCGACCAAGCCAGGGCCCCTACTTCCCGAGGGCTGCGAGACATGTCCACAACACCCTTCGGGAGCAGGTTGCCAGACGGTTGACCGAAGTCACCCACCTAGTCGCGCAATCGCGAGTGGTGGGCCCGTCCAGCCGCAGGTCTTGAAGACCCGCCATCCCACGAGCCGAAGCTCCGCTAGTCCAGAGGACTCCCACACGCAGTGTAAACTGCACGGCGACAGAACACCCACACCACAGTTGTCGCTTAAAAGCGACCGCAAGCCTTGCAGGCCTGCCATACCACGCCATAACAAAAGATGGCCACTGGGCCCCGTAAGCCCCGAAAGACACTCTCGGCCCCTCTTCAGAAAGAGGAGGGAGAATACACCTCCTCGACAGTTTTGGTCCGCGCCGGCCGAAGCCGGTACCCCCTATATCTAGGGGGCATTCCCCTATCCGCCACCTGGGGACGCGCCCGATGGGAGACTGTCAAACTCCACACGGGAACCTTTTTTTTTTTTTTTTTTTTTTTTTTTTTTTTTTTTTTTTTTTTTTTGACGCGGGGAATCCATTTACGGACATCCCGCCCCCCGGGGGAGGGGCGGGGGGGTGTGGGACTCGCTCACCAGAGTGGTGAGAATACCCAAACTAAACCCCGCGGTGCTCCTACGTTGCCATTTGTCGCTGAACTGTGGGAACGCTAATGCACACCATAATTCGGCAACGGCTGTCCTTCTTCAGGGCCCATCTATCAAACTGTTCATCGTTTTTTTTTTTTTTTTTTTTGTGGTCAAGACGTGTGAGGAGCACTCGACACGCCTTCCACCGTTTCACAGAACAACTAACAGCCCCCGCTGTTGTTGCCCGTATGTGGTCTAGTGCAGGATCTGGCGGTTGTGGTCTCGCCGTCTGCGCCCGGTTCTCTGGCGACGGAGCGGGAGAGACTCTGGGTCCTCCTCTCGGATACGCTCCGCTCCTTCCTTTCCTTCCATGACCTCCTCGCAAAAAGCGGCGAAGGCTTCCCATGAGGCTTCGCTGTCGACCACAGATTTCACTACGACGGGCAGCGATAAGTCAGGGCCTATGGCATTTACAAGCTGGTCCCTTTGTACTTGCCACTTAGGGCAGTGGATCATAGTATGCTCGGCGGTGTCTTCTTGATGGCCGCACTCATGGCAGACCATTGTCATCTCACGTTTTGCTACGTTGCACAAATACCTCCCGAAACACCCGTGCCCTGTCAGGACCTGGGTGATCCGGAAAGTGAGTCCCCCGTGCCTGCGACTTATCCAGGTGTCCAAAATAGGACGAATGGCCTCAATTGTTTTACGCCCGTATGCAGGCGACTCCAGACGTTCTTTCCATTTTTCTAGGAGTTCCTCGTGGGAAATCTCCCTCCACCTCCTGATTTCTTCTATCATAGGATGCTCTCCTCGGGCGCGTACCTCGGCACATTTGTGATAGACGTCCGCAAGGACCGCGGCATCCAAATCCCAGGGTGGGATGGCCGCTAGTACGCATGCTGCTTCGCAGGCTATGGTGCGATAGCCCCTCACTGCCCGAATGGCCAGAACCCTCTGAGGTCTTCGTAGGAGGGCCTGGTTTTGGGCACTTAATGCGTCAGCCCATATTGGAGCACCGTAGAGGGCCATCGACCGCACGACACCAGTATATAGACGACGGCACGCCACACTAGGTCCGTCGATGTTGGGAAGAAGTCTTCCTAGCGCACCGGCCGCCTTCATCAGCTTGGGAGCCAGTTGTTTGAAATGCTCCTTGAAGTGCCACTGGCTATCAAGGACAATGCCAAGGTACCGCATCGTCGACTTGATTTCGATGGTTACTCCGCCAACTATGATGTGCGCTCCTTCAGGTGGTTTGTTTCGAGGGCCATGAAAACAAAGTGCCTCCGACTTGTGAAGCGCCACCTCTAGTCCTAGGCTACGCATTCGCTGGACCACATGCGCTACCCCGGCTGTAGCCAGCACCTTCACTTGTCTGTGAGTGGGGCCGCGGGCAGTGACGAGAGTATCATCGGCGTAGCATGTCACGTCGACGCCACTAAGATTTACGCCCCGCAGCACCCAGTCGTACCCGATGTTCCACAGGAGAGGGCCGAGCACCGACCCCTGCGGAACACCACACGACATCTCTCTCCTTTTCCATTCAGTGTTCGTGGGGTAAGCCACCGCCCTCTCAGACAGATAGGATGATATTATCTGCTGGAGGTAGCGGGGCACCCTATGGTACTTCAAAGCCGCCTTGATGCATTCCCAGGGGAGAGTGTTGAATGCGTTGGCGATGTCAAGAGAGACCGCCAAAACAATCTCACCCCGAGACACAGCCTCTTGCGTCGACGCCTTCACCTTCTTTATGGCATCAACTGTGGATCGTCCTCTCCGGAATCCGAATTGGTGTTCACTCAGATCCGGACCTTCGCTTCCCATGTGCTCAATGAGGCGAGCAGCTATGATGCGCTCGAAGAGCTTGTTGACCTCATCGAGCAAAACGATGGGGCGGTATGCCGATGGCGAGTCAGGCGGACGGTTGTCCTTCCGCAGCAGAACTAGTTTGCCGACTTTCCACTGACGAGGATATCGGCCCTGTTCGAAACAGGCGCGGAAAAGATTACGTACTCGCTGTTCCCAGCCTCCTTTCTTAAGTGCGAGTACCCAGGCTTTGCCAGGAATATTGTCCGGTCCCGGGGCAGTGTTTTTGGCCTGAACACGTAGAACCGCTGCTCCCAATTCCTCCTCAGTCACCTCCAGTATCTCCTCTGCTACCGTGGTGTTACATATGTTCGGTGGTGCCATCGGAGGAGGATCAAAGTTACCTCTGGATGGAAATAACGTTTCCACGACTTGCTGTACCAGCTGCGGTTCGAGACTGCTCGTCAAAGGAGGGGCCCAAGGGCGAATCTTCTGCCTCACCAGCTTGTACGGCTTCCCCCAAGGATCTCTTTCAAGTGTTGCCAGCAGCTCTTCCCACGCATCCGATTTGGCCTTTGCAATAGCCACCTGAAGTGCTGTTGCGCACGATCTGTACGTGGCATACAGCTCAGCCTCTCTGGCCTCGTCCCGGCGACGCCTTCTGCGGGACCTGGTGTACCGGCGTCTAGCCATCACGCAGTCAGATCTCAGCCGCGTGAGATCCGGTGACCACCAGTACACCTGTTTTTTAGGCGGAAAAGGCCGGGCACGGGGCATCGCTGCATCGCATGCTTGCGACATGGCCTCGTACATCCAAGCAGCTTCCTCGTCTACGTCTACTTGTCCTTCTGGGATCGGCAACCAAGTTTGTACTATCGCCGCTTCTACAAAAAGGTCCCTGTCTAGGCGTTTTAACGCCCATCTGGGACGCTCACCGTTCAGGGGCCGGCTTTCACTAATCACAGTATTACTTGAAATAGAAACACTGTACCGAATATAGCGATGGTCGGACAGCGTTTCAACACCCTCCAGAACCTCCCAGTTTTGAACACGGCGGGCAACGGTGGGATGTGCGAAAGTAAGATCGACGATGGATCCTCCCTGTTGCCTCACGCACGTGTGCACCGAACCACGATTCAGCACCTCCAATCCGGACATAGCCGCCCAGTCCTCGAGCACCTCACCACGTCTGTCCGTCACTGGGGACCCCCACACTGTCCACACGGGAACCTAACCTAACCTAACCTAACCTAACCTAACCAAACCTAACCTAACCTAACCTAACCTAACCTAACCTAACCTAACCTAACCTAACCTAACCTAACCTAACCTTTTTTTTTTTTTTTTTTTTTTTTTTTTTTTTTTTTTTTTCATGTCAGGGAAAATCCCTCATGGATACCACATGCCCGGGGGGGCAATGTGGTTATGTGAGACTCCTACTCACTAAAAAACCTGACAGTGTACCCTCAACCACTTGTTTAAAAATCGGACGGTACGGGATTATTACACTCGCCGTACCGCCCAGTGGTAGGTCAGGCCAGATGGTTGGCCCGACGTCCTTCGCTGGGAGGGATGCCCGGGTACACCTGGGCACCCCTCAGACAGGTGGTACCGTGCAATGCAGGTTGGGGCCCCCCGACCCCTTCCCGCTGGTACTACTAGGAGCAGAAGCAGTGATGCCTCCACCCCCCATCATTGCCTTCCGTAAAAGGCCGACCGAAGTAGCAAAGCTGCTTCGGTCGTATATTGCTGGCTTCGGCTTTGTGGGAGGTGGATTACACTCCCGGCCTCCCATTATGTGCTTAGCCGGCAAGTTTGCGTCAGCGCAGTGTGCACAGTGCGCTGGTGCCTGGCAATTCACCGCCTTGTGGCCCTCGTTCCCGCACCTGAAGCACAGGCCTGTGCGGTCCCTCGGAGTTGGGCAGCGCGGGCTTGTGTGCCCTACGCCCATACACTTATAGCAGCGCATAGGACGCGGGGTTAAGGCCCGGACCTGAGCGCTGCTCCACCCTAATCTCAGGTGGCCGTCCTTCAGTAAAATCTTTGCCGCGGCCACAGGGCAGCGGACAAAGCAGGCCCCGACACCTCTCGGCCCAGGGCGGACATCTCCGACTCTTGTGGCTTTCACGTCACAACCACCACGGGCTGCTATTGCTGAGGCCACCTCGCTGCTAGATAGCGAGTCATCCAGCCCACACAAACGAAGATCTATTGTTTTGGTAGGTCTGGCGACTTTTGCTAGATTCTCGAGGGTCGCTTGAGCAGCTACCTTGAGTTTCTCGGCCTTTTCTTCGTGTTCTGGGCCGGGAATTTCCAAAATTCGCGACCCTGTTTGGCCCACCCGCATGTTTACCCGGTCAATGCCTAGTTCGGAGAGCTTTATCTCCTCCTTCAGTCTCTCCATGACGGTCTTATATGTGAAACCCATCCGTAACGCTTCCGGGTCCAACGTTATCGTGACTGCAGCGGATCGGGGTTCGGAGAGCTTTGGCTTGCGACTTTTCTTCTTTTGTTGCGACTTGCCGGGTGGTTTGCCGATTGATTTCTTCGCAGCCGCTGTCGTCTCATCATGGGTTTTCTTTTTGCCACCCTTGCCTTTTGTAGCCTTGGCATACGTATTTGGCGCGGGTGGAGAAGCCGTATCAGGCTTTGGGCCTTCTTGCTGACGGGAAGCCGGCTGTGCTGGTGTTGTTGCTGCCGGTGTAGAATTTGTTTTCCCCTGCTTCTTCTTCTTGACCTTGCCCCCAAGGCCAACTTCGGTCCAGTCACCGTCCATTGGTTCGGCACGGGGTGGTGGTTGTACTTCGTGGTTTTGAGCCGCCACGGATGACAAAGCGGCAAAAGCCGCTGTTTTCTTGGCTTCCGCAGCCTTCTTTCGGTCTGCTGCAAGCGGGGGACGGACTGCTTCCTTCGCCAACCCGGATATCTTCGCGTCAACCATGAAACCGACTTGGCGGAGAATGGAAGGCTCAAACTCCGACCGAAGCCATTCCTTCAGCGCATCTGCCGTAGCCGGAGGGTCCGATTTGGCCAGAGGGGCCAGAGCAGCCTTCGCCTTGAGCTCGTCCAGCTCTGTTCGCATGCGGGCCATCTCGGCTTTCAGCCGGTGCGTTTCGTCGTTCTGAGTGCGACGTGCCAGACTGTCAACTGCGTCGACAAAAATCTTTGCGCAGTCTTTAATATCCTTAATAAAGGTGCCCTTCAGGTTTTTGCTTTTGTTGCAAATATCATATAGTTTCAGGGCGCTTTTGCCTGAAAGGGCCCTTACATCCTCAGCATTTAGATCATCCATATTAGGTGGCACTATTATGGACAGATCCTCTTCCGATGGGGCGTGCCCCTTGCGGATAGCGCGTCTCTTCAGTTGAGCGTCAACTTCAGCTTTAGTAGCCGCAGCCGACAGCTTCTTGAGTTTGCGTTCCGAATGTCGAAGGCCAACGTTGTGTTGTATTGGTCCTTTCTGTCTCTTCGATTTGAGCTGACTGGTCGATAATTGTTCCGAGTCGCTAGTAAAGTCGTCAGAGTCCGGGGTGTGGAGGACTTCTGAGTCTGACAGGTCGTACACGAAGTCAGGCAGGTACGCATAAGGGTGCGGCCGCTTGAACCCCGTGTCCGAGGTCTCTTCTTCAGTGTCGTCTTTGGAGATGACTGTGGTCTTCGGGGCTCCGCTAAGCGGGCCTGTCTCCAGCCGGGATAGAACTACCATCGGTTGGAGAAGAGAACTGGTTGCATCTCGCGTGATTGACGCGCGTGTGACACGGGTCGATGCTAAACCCTGGGTCTCCGTCACTGCGCTTGAAACAAAATCGGGGTTTCCCCCGGAGCATTTTCGTGCCCCTCCCAGAGTACGAACGGGGGCTGCCCCCAGATTGCCCGTGGAACCCGAAATCGGGCTCCGCGAGCGCTCCAGAGGGAGGGATTCCCCACTGCCGCAGGCAATGGGACCCTCCTGGGTAGTCTTTTCCAAAGATGCGTCCATATCATTTTGTTTCCCTTAAGGGCGGGTAACCCCTCGCTCGCATTTACCCACCTTCGGCACGGTTAGACCTCCGGCTTCGTGATTTTTATAGTGGTTGTCATCCACGCGGGTCTGATAAGGTAAAGGATGATTGAGCTGAGAACCCCGGCGCCGGATGCAGGTGCATGAAAACCATGCACAGCAGCCGGAACCGAAACAGACAACTCAATAGGACAAGGGACTGGGAAAAATGGGAAGGAGAAAAAGGAAAAAGGAACACAGGAATTTGGGAAAAGGATAGGAAAGGACAGACGCCCCGGTCCCAGTGCTGAAACACTATCCATAACAGAGTGAACTCTGCTAAGCATCGTGCCCCGAGTGCACTGGGATTACGGTCACATTCCCCCCCGAGAACAAAATCAACAGCAAGCGCGCCGGCCACCCCCCGAGAACAAAGAGTCTGACTCGAAACGAGACTCAATGACCCGGGGTAAGCGGCGAGCACACCGTCTGCTGACTTTGTCCTGAGTCAGGCGATACTTCCGGACCGAAGTCCGTACTAATACCACCCTCCTCCCCTGGTTTCGGTCCACGCCGGCCACTGCCGGTACCCTCCATATCTGGAGGGCGTTCCCCTATCCGCCACCCGGGGGACGCGCCTGGTAGCAGAACCATACTGCCCCAAGAACCTAACCTAACCTAACCTAACCTAACCTTTTTTTTTTTTTTTTTTTTTCGCGGGGAATCCATTTACGGACATCCCGCCGCTCCGGGGGGAGGGGCGGGGGGGTGTGGGACTCCCTCACCAGAGTGGTGAGAATACCCACTAAACCCCGCGGTGGCCATCTTCGCGCATGTCTCGAGTCACCGGGATTTCTACTGATAGAATGCGTCCGGTGAACTCGAGTGCGCAATGCCGCTTGCACAGCCCAGCTCGGAGAGAGTGATACCTCCCTCCTAACACCATCCAGTGTTACCCGGCAATGTGAGGCCACCCCACACTGCCGTCCTCCTCGGGGCCACTTGAGACGGTGCGCACAGCCCCCGCCGTGCACTCCTAGCGACCCCGAAGGCCCCCCTTTAGTCGCCTCTTACGACAGGCGGGGGGGAACCGTGGCCGTATTCTAACGCCCCGGACCACAGGGCGAAGGGGATTGCTGGGGCTTACATGCCACCACCCCGGCGTCGCCTTCTTCGCCTACTCGGATCCTCCTGCTCCCTGATCCTTTCGGCGGCCTCTTTTTGGGACATTATTGTGTCGCAAAAACTAGCAACTGCCACCCACGCCGTTCGGCTGACTGACATTTTATGGATGACAGTCGGCAGCGTCACGTCCCCACCGAGGGCAGCGCTTAGCACGTTGCGCTCCTGACCCCATGCTGGGCACACTTCCAGAGTGTGCTGGGCAGTGTCCTCGGCACAGTCACAATGGTGACATCTCTCCGAGGCCTCTCTGCCGATTCGGCTCAGGTATCTGCCAAAGCAGCCATGCCCCGACAGGACCTGCGTCACCCTGTAGGACAGAGAGCCGTGACGCCGCTCGAGCCACAGCTTGAAAACTGGGCGTATCGCCTCAATACTCCAATGGCCCGCTCCTGGAGCAGCCAGTCTGTTGTGCCAGATGGTGATGGCGTCATTTAGTAAATTGGCCCTTTGGCCGTCAACTTCTTGGGGTGCTGCCCGCCCGCCCGAGAGACGCACATCCTCACGCCAGTAGAAAACGGCTGAGAGGGCCCTCGCGTCTAGATCCCAGGGCAGTTGGCGAGCCAGCACACATGCCGCCTCAAAGGAGATCGTGCGATACCCCCGTATCGATCTTATGGCCATCGCTCTCTGCGGCCTGCGCAGGATGGCGATGCTCTGAGGCTTCAGAGCGTCGGCCCATACGGGGGCCGCGTAAAGGGCAATAGATCGCACGATCCCTGTGTAGAGCTTTCTACACGTTTCACTTGGCCCAGCAGAGTTCGGCAAGATTCTGCAGAGCGCGTTTGCCGTTTTTACGACTTTCGGCGCTAGCCGCTCAAAATGAGCGCGAAAGTCCAGTCGGCCGTCAAGGACTAGCCCCAGGTATTTGAGCGTCGACTCAACGTCAAGTTGGACTCCGCCGACCACAATGTGGGAACCAGCTGGAGGGGCTTGCCGGGGTCCGTGAAAACACAAGACCTCGGACTTGTGCAGAGCCACCTCCAAGCCCAGGCACCGAATTCTACTCACCACATGCGCCGTTCCCGCAGTGGCCAAAAGCGCTGCCTCTCGGAAGGTTTTACCACGGGCGGTGACCAGTGTGTCATCTGCGTAACACGTCACGCCGACACCCGGTAAATTCCCTCCTCGCAACACCCAGTCGTAACCGATGTTCCACAGGAGCGGCCCGAGGACCGAACCCTGTGGAACACCGCACGACATAGGCCGTCTGCACCATTCGTCTCGTCCAGGGTAGTCAACATACCTCTCAGTGAGGTAATTGGCGATGAGGTTCCTCAGGTACACAGGTACCCGGTGGTACTTGAGGGCCTCTGTGATGCATGCCCAGGGGATGGTGTTAAAGGCGTTGGCGATATCTAAAGATACCGCCAAAACGACCTCTCCCCGAGCTCTAGCCTCCTCGGCTTGGGTTTTTACCCGCAAAATGGCGTGCACAGTGGATCTGCGCCGCCGAAAGCCAAACTGATAATCCGCCAGGTTTGGACCAACCCCTTCGATGTGCTCGACGATACGAGCAGCGATGATTCGCTCAAAAAGTTTACCCATCTCGTCGAGCAGAACGATGGGGCGGTAAGCGGACGGAGAATCCACCGGTCGCCCTTCCTTCTTCAACAGGACCAGCTTCCCGGTCTTCCACTGCCGCGGAAACCGGCCCTGTCTGAGACAGTCCGAAAAAAGGGTCCGTAGTCTTGGGCCCAACCACTTAAGTGAAAGGGCCAAAGCACGTCCCGGTATGCCATCAAGGCCGGGCGCAGTGTTTTTGGCCCGCAGCCTCAGTACGGCTGCACCAAACTCGTCCTCGGTGACCTGCGGCGTCACGAGTTCATCCTCATTCAGTGGGCCAGCGGAGGCCATTGGTGGAGGTGTAAAGTCTCCCCTTGTTGGAAACAAGGTGGCCACCACATTGCCAAGAAGCGAGGGCTCAATGCTCTCCGTTAACGGGGGGGCCCACGGCCGGAGCTTGGCCATCGCCATACGGTAAGGCCGCCCCCACGGATCACGATTGAGTGTTTGCAAAAACTCCTCCCGCGCTTCTGATTTGGCCTTGTAAATAGCCACTTTCAGCGCCTTTTTGGCCTCCCGATAGGATCCGTAAAGGAGGGCCTCCTGCTCCTCATTTTGGTTTACTCTGCGCCGGTGTCGGGCGTATTGGCGTCTCGCCCTTACGCAAGCGTATCTCAGCTGCGCTAGGTCTGCGGACCACCAATATACCTGGCGTTTCGCTGGAAGGGACCTGGCTCGGGGCATGGCCGCGTCACAAACATGTGACAGCGCCTCCCGAAACCACTCCGCCTCTCCTTCCACCTCAGACGGGCCGTCCGGCACAGGCACCCAAGCCTGGACAATGGAGGCTAACTCCAATGCCTTCCTATCAAGGCGCTTAAGCGCCCAGCGGGGGCAGTCCCTAGTCAGAGACATTCGGTTCAGACCGGTATGGAGCGGCTGTGATGCGGAGACGTCAAACCGGATATACCGGTGGTCCGAGAACGTTTCCACATCCTCCACCACTCTCCAGTCCGATACACGGCGCGCAAGGGCCGGGCTCGCGAACGAAATGTCCACGATGGACCCACCCAGCTGTCGCACGCACGTGTGAACCGTGCCTCTATTCAAAACCACCAGGCCGGTGGCGATCGCCCACTCCTCCATAGCAACACCTCGTGCGTCAGTCGCCGGAGATCCCCACGTCAAGGATTTGGCATTGAAATCCCCGACGACGAGCAGCTCATGGGAGCGGTTGCAGGCAATCAGCGCCTCCAGCCCCGAAAGGTGGCTCTCAAATTCCGCCAGCGTTTTATTGGGGGAAAAGTAGCTCGCGACGATGAACGTTTGCCCCATGAGAGCAGCCACCCATCCGCTGCCTCGCTCGACCCTGCCAAAAAGCGGGGCACCTGCAGCAGACTACCTTACGATGGCGACCACTCCATCGTTATCGGCGACCCAGTTGTCCCTCTGCGGGACAAAATAGGGCTCAGCCACCACGGCGGCGTGCACCGACCACTGTAGAAGACTCTGATGTAAAAGGTCCTGAGCCATTCTACAGTGGTTGAGGTTCGCCTGTAAATAGCTAATAGCCATTTAGCTGGCGACCTCAGACATCTCCTCGTCCCTGATCGGAGGTGGGTGAGTCGTCTGCTGCTGGGTCTTGGCCACGGCGGCAGGCTTACTTCCTTTCTTAGGACGCAGGGCCGTGCAGGACTTGCTGCCGACCCTGTGCCCAGCGGGCTTTTTTGCAACTGCACAAAGTGTACAGTGGGCTGCAGCCCGGCAGTCGCTTGCTTTGTGGCCTAATTGACCACAGCGGTAACATTGACTACTGCGGTCAACCTCAGATGTGCAGCGTTCCCGCACGTGCCCAACCTCTAGGCAGCGGAAACACCGCATTTGGCGGGGCTCCAGCAGCTTGACCTGGGCTGCCACCCAACCCACCAGAACTCGCCGTTCTTCTGCTAGTTTTTTGGCGACTGTGACAGGACAGCGGACCCATGCCGTGCCTAGCCCTGAAAGGTCGCGGCGAATAGCGCCCGTCTTAATTTCCTCTGCAGAACAGCCGCCAGCTTTGGCCAACGCTGCAGTCAGCTCCTCGGCTGTTACTGACTCGTCCAGGCCGGAAACACGGACCTCCGCCGTTTTCACAGGGCGGTGCACGCGAACGTCCTCAGGTCCCAAAACACTTTTCAGTTGTTCAGCCAGAGAGTTGGCCTTTTCCCCGCTTGCAGTGCCTGGGACTTCAATGATCGTGGCCCCGGTAGCAGCCCGCCTGAAACGGACCGACTCTATGCCGAGGCCCGAAAGGTCTATTTTAGCTTTGGCCTGACCCAAAATGTTGGCGTAAGTCACTCCCCTCTTTTCGGCGTCCGGCTGCAGCGTGACCACCACAGCCATTGAACGGGGGGAGCGAATTTTGGGGGCCTTCTTTTCCTTTTTATTGGCCTCCTTGGTATTGGCCTTCTCCCGAGGACCACGTTGTGGTTTGCGGCGGGCCTGGGGTTGCGATGACTTGGCAGCCCCTTCTTTGACGCTTTTACCGCCTTTCCCTACCTTGATCCAGTCATTCCTCGTGGAAGGGCGTAGTGTGCCAATCGAGTGAGGGTTGGTGTTTGATGTGGGCACCCAGATCGTAGGGGTAACACCATCATCGTTTGCCTTCTTTGCTTTTAAGGCAGCTGTCGCGCCGCGAGTGTTTTGGGGCGCATTGGCACCTTGAGGCGGAGCCTTTACACCCGCGTTCACAGCAGCTGTTGTTGGCGGCGGCCTGTTCATCGGCCGTGATTGTCTCTGCGGCTGCGGCTCGGACTGGGACGCCTGAGCTGCCGCGTCTCTGGCACGGTCAGCGGCCAGCGGTGGTCTCATGCGTGGCTGCGTAGGATCTTCGCCGGAGCCGTAGCGAGCTGACATCATGGTCCCCATTCTGACCGTCAAGCTTCGCTCCATCTCATCCATTCTCTCCTGCTGCTGTTGCAGGAGATCTTGGCGCAAATTCCTTAACTCGTTGCCGAGGTCGTCTAACCGTTTCTGCAGCTGGGCATTTTCGCCGAGCACGCGGTCGCGCTCCTGCTGGAGGGCCTCGTTCTCCCGTCTCAACCTTGCGGTTTCCTCAGAAGCGTTAAGCCTCAGGATTCTGCTGGCAAGAGACTCGATGTTTTCACTGGCGTCGTAAAGGGCTCGCTGGAACGTGCCCTTGAGGTGTTTGGACGCCTTGCCTACTTTTAACACCACAGCGGCCACCTGCTGTAGGCTCTGTTTGATGGCAGGTGCCGAATCCGCCTCGTCATCATTAAGTGACACTGACGACTCGCTGAGACGCGACACTACACCTGGCCGCGTCATTGTGCGAGTCATCACCGCCAACTCCTCCTCGGCCTGTTGTTCGGCCTCCATTTTTTCCTCCTCCTGCTGCTGCTTAAGGAAGGCAGCTTTCGTTTTCGCGAGGCCTACGTACTGGCCCGTAGTGGGCGGTCGGCCTCGGCCTCGCGGCGTCTTTATCATTTTGGGGGCTGAGACACCCTCCCCAGGGGAAGTGTCTGGGCTCGCCCGGTCACTCAAAGAGCGATGCCGCGAACGGCTCCGCCTCCGTGGCTCCCAGAGTCGGCCCTGGCCCTCATCAGCGGACAAGGAATCCGACTCCATTCGAGTAAGCCTCACAACAGGCACCTTCTCGGACCCTGTCAAAGATGACGGGGTCGTAGCCTTTTCAGGCTCCACCGTGGAGGGACTAACGGTATCGCGCACGCCTACCAACCAACCAGTGCGCACCGTATCATGGTCCTCTCCGACAGGGTTTTGAAGCTCAGCTACTGAGTCTTCAGCCCTGTTTTCTAAAACATCATACCTATTCTTAACACTAAAACTAAAAGATAAAGGATCCATACTTGTTCCCACGAGTATGGGGGATATAAAACGTCCATCCAGGCGGTGCCCCCTGCACCTGGGTAACCCTAATACTGCACGAGGGCGGGTGGTCTCGTGCAGTTGTCGACGCTAGCGGGTAGGCGATCTCCCATCCTACCACCTCGAGACCGAGGCGGCCGAACGTCACGTGACCAACGTCCGACCTTTTGGGGTTTTTTATTGAGGTTGTCTCCTCTCGGCCCGGGCGACCAAGCCAGGGCCCCTACTTCCCGAGGGCTGCGAGACATGTCCACAACACCCTTCGGGAGCAGGTTGCCAGACGGTTGACCGAAGTCACCCACCTAGTCGCGCAATCGCGAGTGGTGGGCCCGTCCAGCCGCAGGTCTTGAAGACCCGCCATCCCACGAGCCGAAGCTCCGCTAGTCCAGAGGACTCCCACACGCAGTGTAAACTGCACGGTGACAGAACACCCACACCACAGTTGTCGCTTAAAAGCGACCGCAAGCCTTGCAGGCCTGCCATACCACGCCATCACAAAAGATGGCCACTGGGCCCCGTAAGCCCCGGAAGACCCTCTCGGCCCCTCTTCAGAAAGAGGAGGGAGAGCACACCTCCTCGACAGTTTTGGTCCGCGCCGGCCGAAGCCGGTACCCCCCATATCTGGGGGGCATTCCCCTATCCGCCACCTGGGGACGCGCCCGATGGGAGACTGTCAAACTCCACACGGGAACCTAACCTTTTTTTTTTTTTTTTTTTTTTTTTTTTTTTTTTTTTTTTTGCGTCAGGAAATGCATTTAGGCATTTCCAAGGCCCTGGGTTCGGGACACCTGGGATATGTGGGACTCTGAACTCCTGGGAAAACAGAGACCCCTACCCACTAAAACCTGACGGTGGTCATCTTCGGCGCAGAATGGAAGGGACCCGGGATCCCCAACGAGGGAGAGACTCCTCGCAGGACCCTTCGGCGCGCAAGGCCGCCTGGCAGCCAGCCTCGGGAGGAGCAAGCTCAACTCCAGTGCACGATAACACAGACCACTGTGTCCGAAGACACGCGTTACCGTCTTCCTCGAGATCGCAAACCGAAACACACGCAGGCCCCCCCGCGTGCGCTTCGCGACCCCAAGGGCCCTTTTAGTCGCCTCTTACGACAGGCAGGGATACCTCGGTAGTATTCTCGTCCCCTAACCGCAGGGAACCGCCGGGATTACGCACCACCATCCCGGCGGCCTCGCCTCCGACGTCGGGCGGGATTGTCCAGCTCGCGCTGGCGCTCGGCGCTCTCCTTCTGCGACACAACGGCGTCGCAGAAGGAGAGCACCGCATCCCACGAGCTCGCGCTCGCCACCATGGCAGAAACCACGGATGGCAGCGAGAGGTCGCGCCCGATCGAGGCGGTGAGCGTCTCGCGCTCGTTTGCCCAAGCTGGGCACACCTCCAGCGTGTGCTGAGCCGTGTCCTCGCTGGCGTCACAGTGGTGACAGGCATCGCTAGCCTCCCGTCCGATCCGGCACAGATAACTCCCGAAGCAGCCGTGCCCCGTGAGTATCTGCGTCAGACGGTACGTTACGGCGCCGTGACGCCGATTCAACCACTGCGTGAGGACAGGGCAGATCGCCTGGATCGTGCGATGGCCCGATCCGGGATCCGCGAGCCGCACATCCCAGAGCTCCACAGCAAGTGTGCGGAACTCTTCCAGCCAAGATGACACCTGGCTTGGGGTAACCCCGTGGACTGTGGACCGACGCGCCTCCTCTCGGTAGTGAAACACCGCCGAGAGGGTCCTCGCATCAAGGTCCCAGGGGAGTGTGCCGGCCAGCACACAGGCCGCCTCGTAAGAGATTGTGCGGTAGCCCCGTATGATCCTGACTGCCATCGCCCGCTGCGGTCTCCGCAGTTCGGCGATACACTGGCTTGTCAGGGTGTCGGCCCAGACAGGTGAGCCGTACAGGGCCATGGACCGCACAACTCCCGCGTAAAGCTTCCGGCATGAAGCCTTCGGCCCTGCGATGTTGGGTAGCAAGCTACCTAACGCGGCCGCCGTTCGCACCAGTTTAGGCGCCAAGCGCTTAAAGTGGGCGTGAAAGTTCCAGCGACTGTCGAGGACCAATCCCAGGTACTTCATGGTCGACTCGACACGGATCTGGACTCCACCCACCTGGATGCTCGAACCGGCTGGAGGTCCTCTCCGAGGCCCGTGGAAACAGGTCGCCTCGGATTTTTCTAGGGCCACGTGTAGCCCTAGGCGTCGGATTCTACCGACGACTTCCGCCACGCCTGCTGTGGCAAGGACGGCTGCATCCCGGAAGTTGTTCCCTCTCGCCGTTACCAGGGTATCGTCGGCGTAACAAGTTACTTCGACGCCCTGGAGGTTGACTTCGCGCAGCACCCAGTCATAACCAATGTTCCACAGGAGCGGCCCAAGAACCGAACCCTGTGGGACACCGCACGACATGGGATGACGCTGCCAGTCATCGCGCCCCGGGAACTCGACATACCTCTCTGTCAGGTAGTCTTCCAGGATGAGCCGTAGATAAAGGGGGACACCGTGGTGCCGTAGTGCCTCCTTTATGCAGGTCCACGGCAGGGTGTTGAAGGCGTTAGCTATATCGAGAGATACCGCTAACACCACTTGACCCTGCGACATCGCCTCCCTGGCGATGTCCTTCACGCGGAGGATCGCGTGAACCGTGGACCGACGACGCCTAAAGCCGTACTGGCAGTCTGCCAAGTCCGGCCCCACCTCCTCGAGGTGCCCAATCAGGCGGCCAGCGATTATGCGCTCGAGAAGTTTCCCAACCTCGTCGAGCAGCACAATCGGGCGGTAGGCCGAGGGGGAGTCAGATGGTCGACCCTCCTTCCTCAGTAGAACGAGCTTCCCCGTTTTCCACTGGCGCGGAAAACGTCCCTGCGACAGACAGGCCGAATACAGGCTCTGCAGTCTCGGCCCCAGCCACTCGAGGGACAGAACCCAAGCGCGGCCGGGTATGCCGTCTAGACCAGGAGCCGTACTCTTGGCCCGTAGCCGCGAGACTGCCGCATCAAACTCAACGTCGGACACGGCAGGGACCTCGTCTACACCTACTCTCACACCTGAGGGTGGCGTCATCACTGGCGGAGTGTGCTCTCCTCGGGTCGGAAACAGAGCCTGGACGACGTCGTGGAGCAAGGGAGGAGAGAGACTCTGCGTAACCGGGGGTGCCCAGGGGCGGAGCTTACTCAACGCCAACCTGTACGGCCTTCCCCACGGATCCGCATTAAGAGTCTCAAGAAACTCCTCTCTTGCCCTGGACTTGGCTCTGTTGATGGCGACCTTGAGCGCCTTTTTCGCCTCTCTATAGGCGTCATAAAGGCGGGCCTCATCGTCCTCAATCCGGGTGCGTCTGCGACGGTACCGGGAATACTGGCGTCTCGCCCTCACGCACGCAAAGCGCAAGCTCGCGAGGTCTGCGGACCACCAGTATACCTGCCGCTTAGGAGGGATAGGCCCGGCCCGGGGCATGGCCGCGTCGCAAATTTGCGACAGCGCCTCCCGAAACCATTCGGCCTCATCCTCCACCTCAGCAGGCCCATCCGGCACAGGCACCCATGCCTGGACGATAGCCGCACACTCCAACTTCTCGCGGTCGAGTCGCTTCAAAGCCCATCTCGGACTGTCTCTATGCCGGGTAGAACGGCTTGGACCGGTATGAATTGCCGGAAGCGTAGAAACGTCGAACCGGATATACCGGTGGTCCGACAACGTCTCCACACCCTTCAGCACTTCCCAGCCCTGGACACGTCGTGCTAGCGAAGGAGTCGCGAACGTCAAGTCCACGATGGACCCTCCCCGCATGCGCACACAGGTGTCTACCGAACCCCGATTCAAGACAGTCATGCCAGAAGCAACTGCCCACTCCTCGAGCGCCTCTCCACGCACATCTGTCGCTGGAGATCCCCATACCAAGGACTTGGCATTGAAATCCCCAGCGACCAGCACTTGGAGCGAACGATTGCGGCCGATCACAGCCTCCAACTCGGAGAGAAAACTCTCGAATTGAGCGAGAGGCCGGTTAGGAGAGAAATACACCCCGATAACCAGGGTGTCTCCCAACTCAGCCGCAACCCATCCGTGCCCCTTTTCAATCCTCTGAAAAGGGGGGCGCCGTTGGCCACTCGGGTGGCAATGGCCGCTGTGCCGTCCACATCCGAAACCCAATCGGGCGGGATGTAGTACGGCTCAGCCACTACCGCTATGGCTATCAACCTCTCCGCCAGACTCTGGACCCACAGGTCCTGAGCTCTGGCGCAGTGGTTGAGATTCCCCTGGAGGAATCTGAGTGCCATTTAAGGAGGTGCTATATGCATCTCCTCATCCGCGAGTGGCTCGGAGCGGGCCGGCTGCGACCGGGCCGTGGCCTCGGTAGCAGCTTGCCGACCGCGGTTTTTTGGTTTGGAGGCCTTGCAGGCTGGACCCCCAACCTTGTGACTGGCATTTCTGCCGGCCACTGCGCACACCGTGCAGTGTGGCGCCGCTTCACAGGCACGCGCCAGATGGCCTAGCTGACCGCAACGGTAGCACTGACTGCTACGGTCAACTTCCGAGCCGCACTTGCTCCGGACGTGTCCCTTTTCGAGACACCGGAAACAACGCAGCTCCCTGGCCTCCAGCAGTTTGACCCGCGCCGATGTCCAACCGACCAGCAGACGAGCACCGTCCACCAGCTTTTTGGCCACCGCCACGGGGCAACGTGCCCAGCAGGCGCCTTGCCCCCTCCTGTCTCGGCGGATCTCGCCCGTCTTAACAGACTCCACCGAGCACGCCCCAGTCTTAGCGACAGCGGCTGCGACTTCCTCTGCGGTGACGGAGTCATCCAACTCAGAAATGCGCAATTCTGCACACTTCACAGGTCGGGAAACTCGCACGTCTTCCGGCTTGAGGACCTCCCTTAGCTTGGAAGCCAGAGAGTCCGCCCTGCCGTCTGTCTCTGCGGCGCCCGGCAGCTCCAAAATGGCGCCTCCGGTGGCCGCTCGCCTAAAGCGCACGGACTCAATCCCGAGGCTCGCCAAGCTGATGCTGGCTTTGGCCTGCGAGATGACGTCACTATACGTCACGCCCCGCTTCTCGGCTTCTGGCTGTAGCGTTAGTACTACTGCCGCCGAGCGTGCGGGACGGAGATTCGGCACTTTAGGTTGCCTCGTCTGGGGTTTCGGGGGGGACTTCACTGCTGCTGCAGCTTGTGCACCCTTGCTCTTGCCCTTGCGGCCGGTCACGAGGTTCCACGGTAACTCCATGGTCTCGGGGGCCGGCGGCAAAGGGCGGGGCTCCTTTGGGGGCGGGACAGCGTTAGCCGCCTTGCCCTTCTTGGCCGACTTCCGTCCCTTCTTCCCCGCGGGAGGGTTCCCTCGGGATTCGGGGTTGGGCGGCGCTGGAGCCTTAGGCTTCGGCGCAGCTGCAGCTGGTGTGCTGCGAGCAGGGGGCGGCTGAGTCGCCCTCGTGCTCGCGGACGTCTTGTCCGGGGTTTTTGTCGTAGCCGGTGGTGGCGCGGCCGCTGGCGCAGTGGCCGGCGGCGGCGCGTTAGTCTGGCGCTTGTCCGCAGCCAGGGGGGGCCGAAGCCGCTCCAGCGGCAGTCGAGCCTCGATGGCCTCAAAACGCGCGTTGACGTAGGCAATGACATTACTGTCGTCACCTACGCCAGCCGCTCGGGGCGTTTGCCCGGCGAGGCTTTCGCGGAGGCTGTCCATCTCCTTACGGAGTTGGGCCAGCTCCTCCCCCTGTCGAGAGACCGCGGAGAGCAGGCGGTGGTTCACCACCCGCAGCTTCTCGGTCTCTTCGGAGACTGTGCGCTTGTACAGCACTGGAGCTAGAAGCTCCCAGTCTCCGACTGCCGTCTTCAGGGCCTTTTGGAAGGTACCCTTCAGATGTCCGGAAGTCGCAATGACCTTCCGGACTATCGCCGCCGACATCTCCATTCGCTCCTTGAGCGCGGAGGCTGTCAATTCTCGCTCATCGGCCTCGCCCTGGGACGAGTCTGACAAGCGGGTTGACTTCTCTTGAAGTTGGAGCAAAGCTCGATCCATTCCAGCGACCTCTTGCTCGGACCGCAGCTTTGCCTCCAACCTCTCGTCATCGCGCCCTAGGCGCATGAATTTTTCCCGGGCCTCCGCCATACAGGCGTTAGCACCGGGAGCGGGAGTACCGCCTCTCCCTCGTCGGGCCGCAGGCTTTCCAGAAGCAGAACCCCGTCCACTTTTGGCGCTCCTGTCGGAACCGGACCCTCCGTTTTTAGAGTACGGCCGCTTCCGTGTGCCCCAGAGTCGGCCGAGTTCCTCCCCGGAGGAAGGATCGACGGTCATCAGGCTGGTGCCTGAGTCCGACTCCTGGGCAGACGGAGAACGCGACCGTTCCCCTGCTGCGCTCGAACGGCCGCTGCGCAAAATGCGCTCGACCGTCGCCGAAGTTGAAGGCTCCGGCGTAGCAGCTCTAAGCTTCTCGGAGCTCAAGCGGGTCAGCCTCACTACGGGCTCCCGCACCACCTCGCTGCCAGTTTTCGGACATGGCTCGTCCTTTTGGCGTTTCTGGCCCTCCCCACAATACGAGTGAGGGCCGACAACGTCTGTCGTTGTAGCCACTGAGGCGTCAACCACAGGCGTCATGCGGGATTCCCCGGCTTCGTGCCGGGTACCCGCGTGGGTAGTTTCTTCGAAATCGCCGTTATCCATTTTTTTTTTTTTTTTTTTTTTTTTTGTTTTTTTTTGCCGCACTCGGGACTGGATTCCCACCAGCCATTCACCCCATAGACGTGCGGCGATCGTAGGGTTGGGGTAATTTTTATAGAGGTTGTCTTCCTCGCGACCCTGCTAGGCAGAGCCACCGGCCCGCTCAGTGCGGGTTACGGCTTGCCCGACGCCGACCGAGATCGACGCCGCGCGGTTGATTTTTTAGAGAGGTGGTCATCCTCGTGACCCTGCCAAAGCAGAGTCCCCGGTCCGCTCAGTGCGGGTTACGGGTGATTTTTATAGAGGTTTTCATCCTCGCAGTCCTGCTAGGCAAGACCCCCGGTCCGCGACTGCGGATTACGGTTGCCCGACGGTGGCCGAAGCCAGTGTCCACCAGCCGTGCGAACACAACTAACCAGACCCGCCGCGCCGTGAAGAAGGCGTTTCCGCCCCCTCCTGGTGTTTTTTATAGAGGTTTTCTCCTCGTGACCCTGCGAACAGAGTCCCCGGTCCGCACAATGCGGATTACGGTTTGCCTGGCGGGGGTCCGTTATCCGTGAAAGCACGGATGATCGGATAGCCACCAAGCGGCCACATCTTCGCATCATCTGCTTAGCAGAGGAATACGAAGAGCGGCCCCACCTCTTCAGTTTTGGTCCGCGCCGGCCGTAGCCGGTACCCTCCATATCTGGAGGGCGTTCCCCTATCCGCCACCCGGGGGACGCGCCCGATAGAAGACTGAAAACTCCCACGGGACACGGGAACCTAACCTAACCTAACCTAACCTTTTTTTTTTTTTTTTTTTTTTTTTTTTTTTTTTTTTTTTTCGCGGGGAATCCATTTACGGACATCCCGCCGCTCCGGGGGGAGGGGCGGGGGGGTGTGGGACTCCCTCACCAGACTGGTGAGAATACCCACTAAACCCCGCGGTGGCCATCTTCGCGCATGACTCGAGTCACCGGGATTTCTACAATAGAATGCGTCCGGTGAACTCGAGTGCGCAATGCCGCTTGCACAGCCCAGCTCGGAGAGAGTGATACCTCCCTCCTAACACCATCCAGTGTTACCCGGCAATGTGAGGCCACCCCACACTGCCGTCCTCCTCGAGGCCACTTGAGACGGAGCGCACAGCCCCCGCCGTGCACTCCTAGCGACCCCGAAGGCCCCCCTATAGTCGCCTCTTACGACAGGCGGGGGGGAACCGTGGCCGTATTCTAACGCCCCGGACCACAGGGCGAAGGGGATTGCTGGGGCTTACATGCCACCACCCCGGCGTCGCCTTCTTCGCCTACTCGGATCCTCCTGCTCCCTGATCCTTTCGGCGGCCTCTTTTTGGGACATTATTGTGTCACAAAAACTGGCAACTGCCACCCACGCCGTTCGGCTGACTGACATTTTATGGATGACAGTCGGCAGCGTCACGTCCCCACCGAGGGCAGCGCTTAGCACGTTGCGCTCCTGACCCCATGCTGGGCACACTTCCAGAGTGTGCTGGGCAGTGTCCTCGGCACAGTCACAATGGTGACATCTCTCCGAGGCCTCTCTGCCGATTCGGCTCAGGTACTTGCCAAAGCAGCCATGCCCCGACAGGACCTGCGTCACCCTGTAGGACAGAGAGCCGTGACGCCGCTCGAGCCACAGCTTCAAAACTGGGCGTATCGCCTCAATACTCCAATGGCCCGCTCCTGGAGCAGCCAGTCTGTTGTGCCAGATGGTGATGGCGTCGTTTATTAAATTGGCCCTTTGGCCGTCAACTTCTTGGGGTGCTGCCAGCCCGCCCGAGAGACGCACATCCTCACGCCAGTAGAAAACGGCTGAGAGGGCCCTCGCGTCTAGATCCCAGGGCAGTTGGCGAGCCAGCACACATGCCGCCTCAAAGGAGATCGTGCGATACCCCCGTATCGATCTTATGGCCATCGCTCTCTGCGGCCTGCGCAGGATGGCGATGCTCTGAGGCTTCAGAGCGTCGGCCCATACGGGGGCCCCGTAAAGGGCAATAGATCGCACGATCCCTGTGTAGAGCTTTCTACACGTTTCACTTGGCCCAGCAGAGTTCGGCAAGATTCTGCAGAGCGCGTTTGCCGTTTTTACGATTTTTGGCGCTAGCCGCTCAAAATGAGCGCGGAAGTCCAGTCGGCCGTCAAGGACTAGCCCCAGGTATTTGAGCGTCGACTCAACGTCAAGTCGGACTCCGCCGACCACAATGTGGGAACCAGCTGGAGGGGCTTGCCGGGGTCCGTGAAAACACAAGACCTCGGACTTGTGCAGAGCCACCTCTAGTCCCAGGCACCGAATTCTACTCACTACATGCGCCGTTCCCGCAGTGGCCAAAAGCGCTGCCTCTCGGAAGGTTTTACCACGGGCGGTGACCAGTGTGTCATCTGCGTAACACGTCACGCTGACACCCGGTAAATTCCCTCCTCGCAACACCCAGTCGTAACCGATGTTCCACAGGAGCGGCCCGAGGACCGAACCCTGTGGAACACCGCACGACATAGGCCGTCTGCACCATTCGTCTCGTCCGGGGTACTCAACATACCTCTCAGTGAGGTAATTGGCGATGAGGTTCCTCAGGTACACAGGTACCCGGTGGTACTTGAGGGCCTCTGTGATGCATGCCCAGGGGATGGTGTTAAAGGCGTTGGCGATATCTAAAGATACCGCCAAGACGACCTCTCCCCGGGCTATAGCCTCCTCGGCTTGGGTTTTTACCCGCAAAATGGCGTGCACAGTGGATCTGCGCCGCCGAAAGCCAAACTGACAATCCGCCAGGTTTGGACCAACCCCTTCGATGTGCTCGACGATACGAGCAGCGATGATTCGCTCAAAAAGTTTACCCATCTCGTCGAGCAGAACGATGGGGCGGTAAGCGGACGGAGAATCCACCGGTCGCCCTTCCTTCTTCAACAGGACCAGCTTCCCGGTCTTCCACTGCCGCGGAAACCGGCCCTGTCTGAAACAGTCCGAAAAAAGGGTCCGTAGTCTTGGGCCCAACCACTTAAGTGAAAGGGCCAAGGCACGTCCCGGTATGCCATCAAGGCCGGGCGCGGTGTTTTTGGCCCGCAGCCTCAGTACGGCTGCACCAAACTCGTCCTCGGTGACCTGCGGCGTCTCGAGTTCATCCTCATTCATTGGGCCAGCGGAGGCCATTGGTGGAGGTGTAAAGTCACCCCTTGTTGGGAACAAGGTTGCCACCACATTGCCAAGAAGCGAGGGCTCAATGCTCTCCGTTAACGGGGGGGCCCACGGCCGGAGCTTGGCCATCGCCATACGGTAAGGCCGCCCCCACGGATCACGATTGAGTGTTTGCAAAAACTCCTCCCGCGCTTCTGATTTGGCCTTGTAAATAGCCACCTTCAGCGCCTTTTTGGCCTCCCGATAGGCTCCGTAAAGGAGGGCCTCCTGCTCCTCGTTTCGGTTTGCTCTGCGCCGGTGTCGGGCGTATTGGCGTCTCGCCCTTATGCACGCGTATCTCAGCTGCGCTAGGTCTGCGGACCACCAATACACCTGGCGTTTCGCTGGAAGGGACCTGGCTCGGGGCATGGCCGCGTCACAAATATGCGACAGCGCCTCCCGAAACCACTCTGCCTCTCCTTCCACCTCAGACGGACCGTCCGGCACAGGCGCCCATGCCTGGACAATGGAGGCCAACTCCAGCGCCTCCCTATCAAGGCGCTTAAGCGCCCAGCGGGGGCAGTCCCTTGTCGGGGAGATTCGGTTCGGACCGGTATGGAGCGGCTGTGATGCGGAGACGTCAAACCGGATATACCGGTGGTCCGAGAACGTTTCCACATCCTCCACCACTCTCCAGTCCGATACACGGCGCGCAAGGGCCGGGCTCGCGAACGAAATGTCCACGATGGACCCACCCAGCTGTCGCACGCACGTGTGAACCGTGCCTCGATTTAGAACCACCAGGCCGGTGGCGATCGCCCACTCCTCCATAGCAACACCTCGCGCATCAGTCGCCGGAGATCCCCACGTCAAAGATTTGGCGTTGAAATCCCCGACGACGAGCAGCTCATGGGAGCGGTTGCGGGCAATGAGCGCCTCCAGCCCCGAAAGGTGGCTCTCAAATTCTGCCATAGTTTTGTTGGGGGAAAAATATGTACCAACTACAAACGTTTGCCCCATGAGAGCGGCCACCCATCCGCTGCCTCGCTCGACCCTGCCAAAAAGCGGGGCACCTGCAGCAGCCTGCCTAACGATGGCGACCACTCCGTCGATATCGGCGACCCAGTTGTCCCTCTGCGGGACAAAATAGGGCTCAGCCACCACGGCGACGTGCACCGACCACTGTAGAAGACTCTGATGTAAAAGGTCCTGAGCCATTCTACAGTGGTTGAGGTTCGCCTGTAGATAGCTAATAGCCATTTAACTGGCGACCTCAGACATCTCCTCGTCCCTAATCGGAGGTGGGTGAGTCGTCTGCTGCTGGGTCTGGGCCACGGCGGCAGGCTTACTCCCTTTCTTAGGGCGCAGGGCCGTGCAGGACTTGCTGCCGACCCGATGTCCTGCAGGCTTTTTGGCTAACGCACAAAGAGTGCAGTGAGCTGCAGCCTTGCAGTCCCTAGAAATGTGGCCGAGTTGCCCACAACGGTAGCATTGGCTACTTCTATCCACCTCGGAAGTGCAGCGTTCCCGCACGTGCCCTACCTCAAGGCAGCGGAAACACCGCATTTGGCGGGGCTCCAGCAGCTTGACCTGGGCTGCCACCCAGCCTACCAGAACTCGCCGATCATCTGCGAGCTTTTTGGCAACCAAGGCAGGACAACGGACCCATGCCGTGCCCAGCCCCGAAAAGTCACGGCGAATAGCGCCCGTCTTAATCTCATCAGTAGAGCAGCCTCCAGCTTTGGCCACTGCTGCTGTCAACTCCTCAACTGTGACTGACTCGTCCAATCCGGTGATGCGGACCTCTGCCGTTTTTACGGGGCGGTGCACGCGAACGTCCTCAGGTCCCAGGACACTTTTCAGCTGTTCAGCCAGGGAGTTGGCCTTATCTCCACTGGCAGTGCCTGGAACTTCAATGATTGTGGCCCCGGTAGCGGCCCGCCTGAAACGAACCGACTCTATTCCTAGGCCCGACAAGTTTATTTTGGCTTTCGCCTGCCCCAAAATGCTGGCGTAAGTCACTCCCCTCTTTTCGGCGGCCGGTTGCAGCGTGACTACCACAGCCATAGAACGGGGAGAGCGAATTTTGGGGACCTTCCTATCTTTTTTAGTGGCCTCTTTTGCCTTCTCCGGGGGACTACGTTGTGGTTTGCGGCGTGCCTGAGGTTGCGATGACTTGGCAGCCCCTTCTTTGACGCTTTTACCGCCTTTCCCCACCCTAGTCCAGTCCTGTCTAGTGGTAGGGCGCACTGAGCCAATCGAATTGGGATTGGTGTCTGATGTGGGCACCCAGACCATAGGGGTTGCACCATCATCATTCACCTTTTTCGTCTTTTTGGCAGCTGTCGCGCTGCGGGCGTTTTGGGGCGCAGAGGCACCTTGAGGCGGAGCCTTTACACCCGCGTTCACAGCAGCTGCTGGCGGCGGCCTGTTCTTTGGCCGTGATTGTCTCTGCGGCTGCGGCTCGGACTGGGACGCCTGAGCTGCCGCGTCTCTGGCTCGGTCAGCGGCCAGCGGTGGTCTCATGCGCGGCTGCGCAGGATCTTCACCCGAGCCGTAGCGAGCCGACATCATGGTCCCCATTCTGACCGTCAAACTTCGCTCCATCTCATCCATTCGCTCCTGCTGCTGTTGCAGGAGGTCTTGGCGCAAGTTCTTCATTTCATTACCAAGGTCGTCCAACCGCTTCTGCAGCCGGGCATTTTCGCCCAGCACGCGGTCGCGGTCTTGCTGGAGGGCCTCGTTCTCCCGTCTCAACCTTGTGGTTTCCTCAGAAGCGTTAAGCCTCAGGATTCTGCCAGCAAGGGACTCAATATTCTCACTGGCGTCATACAAGGCTCGCTGGAACGTGCCCTTGAGGTGTTTGGACGCCTTGCCTACTTTTAGGACTACAGCGGCCACCTGCTGTAGGCTCTGCTTAATTGCAGGTGCCGAATCAGCCTCGTCATCATTTAATGACACTGACGACTCGCTAAGACGCGACACTACACCTGGCCGCGTCATTGTGCGAGTCATCACCGCCAACTCCTCCTCGGCCTGTTGTTCGGCCTCCATTTTTTCCTCCTCCTGCTGCTGCTTAAGAAAGGCAGCTTTTGTTTTTGCGAGGCCTACGTACTGGCCCGTTGTGGGCGGTCGGCCTCGGCCTCGCGGCGTCTTTATCATTTTGGGGGCCGAGACATCCTCACCAGGGGAAGTGTCTGAGCTCGCCCGGTCACTCAAAGAGCGGTGCTTCGAACGGCTCCGCCTCCGTGGTTCCCAGAGTCGGCCCTGGCCCTCATCAGCGGACAAGGGATCCGACTCCAAACGAGTTAGCCTTACGATAGGCACCTTCTCGGACCCCGTCAAAGGTGACGGGGTCAAAGCCTTTTCAGGCTCCACCGCGGAGGGACTAACGGTATCGCGCACGCCTGCCAACCAACCAGTGCGCACCGTATCACAGTCCCCTCCGACAGGGTTTTGAAGCTCAGCTACCTCTGAGTCTTCAACCCTATTTTCCATAACACTAAACCTGTTCTGAATACTAAAGCTAAAAGAAGAAAAATCGGAATTCATACTTGTTCCCACGAGTATGGGGGATATAAAACGTCCATCCAGGCGGTGCCCCCTGCACCTGGGTAACCCTAATACTGCACGAGGGCGGGTGGTCTCGTGCAGTTGTCGACGCTAGCGGGTAGGCGATCTCCCATCCTACCACCTCGAGACCGAGGCGGCCGAACGTCACGTGACCAACATCCGACCTTTTGGGGTTTTTTATTGAGGTTGTCTCCTCTCGGCCCGGGCGACCAAGCCAGGGCCCCTACTTCCCGAGGGCTGCGAGACATGTCCACAACACCCTTCGGGAGCAGGTTGCCAGACGGTTGACCGAAGTCACCCACCTAGTCGCGCAATCGCGAGTGGTGGGCCCGTCCAGCCGCAGGTCTTGAAGACCCGCCATCCCACGAGCCGAAGCTCCGCTAGTCCAGAGGACTCCCACACGCAGTGTAAACTGCACGGCGACAGAACACCCACACCACAGTTGTCGCTTAAAAGCGACCGCAAGCCTTGCAGGCCTGCCATACCACGCCATAACAAAAGATGGCCACTGGGCCCCGTAAGCCCCGAAAGACACTCTCGGCCCCTCTTCAGAAAGAGGAGGGAGAATACACCTCCTCGACAGTTTTGGTCCGCGCCGGCCGAAGCCGGTACCCCCTATATCTAGGGGGCATTCCCCTATCCGCCACCTGGGGACGCGCCCGATGGGAGACTGTCAAACTCCACACGGGAACCTAACCTTTTTTTTTTTTTTTTTTTTTTTTTTTTCGCGGGGAATCCATTTACGGACATCCCGCCGCTCCGGGGGGAGGGGCGGGGGGGTGTGGGACTCCCTCACCAGACTGGTGAGAATACCCACTAAACCCCGCGGTGGCCATCTTCGCGCATGACTCGAGTCACCGGGATTTCTACTGATAGAATGCATCCGGTGAACTTGAGTGCGCAATGCTGCTGGCGCAGCCCAGCTCGGGGAGAGTGATACCTCCCCCCTAACACCATCCAGAGTTACCCGGCAATGTGAGGCCACCCCACACTGCCGTCCTCCTCGGGGTCACTTAAGACAGAGCGCACAGCCCCCGCCGTGCACTCTTAGCAACCCCGAAGGCCCCCCTTCAGTCGCCTCTTACGACAGGCGGGGGGGAACCGTGGCCGTATTCTAACGCCCCGAACCACAGGGCAAAGGGGTTGCTGGGGCTTACATGCCACCACCCCGGCGTCGCCTTCTTCGCCTACTAGGATCCTCCTGCTCCCTGATCCGTTCGGCGGCCTCTTTTCCGGACATTATTGCCTCACAAAAACTGGCAACTGCCACCCACGCCGTTCGGCTGACTGACATAGCTTGTATGACAGTCGGCAACGTCACGTCTCCTCCGAGGACAGTGCTTAGTTGGTTGCGCTCCTGAGCCCATGCTGGGCACACTTCTAGAGTGTGCTGGGCAGTGTCCTCGGCAGAGTCACAGTGGTGACATCTTGCTGTTGACTCCCTGCCAATTCGGTTCAAGTACCTGCCAAAGCAACCATGCCCCGACAGGACCTGCGTCATCCTAAAAGACAGGGAGCCGTGACGTCGCTCATGCCACAGTTTGAATACTGGGCGAATTGCCTCCAGAGTTCGCTGGCCCGCTCTTGGAGCAGCCAGTCTATTTTGCCAGATGGTGATGGCGTCATTTTGTAAATTGGCTCTTTGGCCATCAACTTCTTGGGGTGCAGTCCGCCCGCCCGAGGAACGCACATCCTCACGCCAGTAGAAAACGGCTGAAAGGGCCCTCGCGTCTAGATCCCAGGGCAGTTGGCGAGCCAGCACACATGCCGCCTCAAAAGAAATCGTACGATACCCCCGTATAGCTCGTATGGCCATCGCTCTCTGCGGCCTGCGCAGGATGGCGATACTCTGATTCTTCAGAGCGTTGGCCCATACGGGGGCCCCGTAAAGGGCAATAGATCGCACGATCCCGATGTATAATTTCCTACATAAGTCGCCTGGCCCAGATAAGTTAGGCAGGATCCTACTCAGAGCGTTAGCCGTCTTTATGAGTTTTGGCGCCAGCCGCTCAAAATGGGCGCGGAAGTCTAGTCGACCATCAAGGACTAGTCCGAGGTATTTTAGAGTCGACTTGACATCCAGGCGGACTCCACCCACCACAATATGGGAACCAGCTGGAGGGGCTTGCCGGGGCCCGTGAAAACACAAGACCTCGGACTTGTGCAGAGCCACCTCCAAACCCAGGCGCCGAATGCGGCCCACCACATGCGCCGTTCCCGCAGTGGCTAAAAGCGCTGCTTCGCGAAACGTTTTACCCCGAGCGGTGACCAGTGTGTCGTCCGCATAACACGTTACGCTGACACCCGGTAAATTCCCACCCCGCAACACCCAGTCGTAACCGATGTTCCACAGGAGCGGCCCAAGGACCGATCCCTGTGGGACACCGCACGACATAGGCCGTCTGCACCACGCATCCCGCCCGGGGTACTCAACGTACCTCTCGGAGAGGTAGTCGGCGATGAGGGTCCTCAGGTACGCAGGTACCCGGTGGTATTTGAGGGCCTCTCTGATGCATGCCCAGGGGATGGTGTTAAAGGCGTTGGCGATATCTAAAGATACCGCCAAAACGACCTCTCCCCGAGCTATAGCCTCCTCGGCTTGGGTTTTCACCCGCAAAATGGCGTGCACGGTGGATCTGCGCCGCCGAAAGCCAAACTGGCAATCCGCTAAGTTTGGACCAACCCCTTCGATGTGCTCGACGAGACGAGCAGCGATGATTCGCTCAAAAAGTTTACCCATCTCGTCGAGCAGAACGATGGGGCGGTAAGCGGACGGAGAATCCGCCGGTCGCCCTTCCTTCTTTAACAGGACCAATTTCCCGGTCTTCCACTGCCGCGGAAACCGGCCCTGTCTGAGACAGTTCGTAAAGAAGGTCCGTAGTCTCGGGCCCAACCATTTTAGTGCGAGGGCCAAAGCACGACCTGCTATGCCATCAAGGCCGGGCGCGGTGTTTTTCGCCCGCAGCCTCAGTACGGCTGCACCAAACTCGTCCTCGGTGACCTGCGGCGTCTCAATTTCATCCTCATGTAGTGGGCCAGCTGAGGCCATTGGTGGAGGGGAAAACTCACCCGTTGTTGGGAACAGGGTGGCCACCACATTGTCCAGAAGCGGGGGCTCAATGCTCTCCGTTAACGGGGGGGCCCACGGCCGGAGCTTGGCCATCGCCATTCGGTAAGGCCGCCCCCACGGATCACTATTGAGAGTTTGTAAAAACTCCTCCCGCGCTTCTGACTTGGCCTTGTTAATGGCCACCTTCAGTGACTTTTTGGCCTGTCGATATTCTTCATAAAGGAGCGCCTCCTGCTCCTCATTTCGGTTCGCTCTGCGCCGGTGTCGGGCGTATTGGCGTCTCGCCCTTACGCAAGCGTATCTCAGCTGCGCTAGGTCTGCGGACCACCAATACACCTGGCGTTTCGCTGGAAGGGACCTGGCTCGGGGCATGGCCGCGTCACAAATATGCGACAGCGCCTCCCGAAACCACTCTGCCTCTCCTTCCACCTCAGACGGACCGTCCGGCACAGGCACCCATGCCTGGACAATGGAGGCCAACTCCAGCGCCTCCCTATCAAGGCGCTTAAGCGCCCAGCGGGGGCAGTCCCTGGTCGCGGAGATTCGGTTCGGACCGGTGTGGAGCGGCGGTGATGCGGAAACGGCAAACCGGATATACCGGTGGTCCGAGAACGTTTCCACATCCTCCACCACTCTCCAGTCCGATACACGGCGCGCAAGGGCCGGGCTCGCGAACGAAATGTCCACGATGGACCCACCCAGCTGTCGCACGCACGTGTGTACCGCACCTTGGTTAAGAACCACCAGGCCAGTGGCGATCGCCCACTCTTCCATGGCAACACCTCGTGCATCAGTCGCCGGAGATCCCCACGTCAAGGATTTGGCGTTGAAATCCCCGACGACGAGCAGCTCATGGGAGCGGTTGCGGGCAATCAGCGCCTCCAGCCCCGAAAGGTGGCTCTCAAATTCCGCCAGGGTTTTGTTAGGGGAAAAGTATGTCCCGACAATGAACGTTTGCCCCATGAGAGCAGCCACCCATCCGCTGCCTCGCTCGACCCTGCCAAAAAGCGGGGCACCTGCAGCAGCCTGCCTAACGATGGCGACCACTCCGTCGATATCGGCGACCCAGTTGTCCCTCTGCGGGACAAAATAGGGCTCAGCCACCACGGCGACGTGCACCGACCACTGTAGAAGACTCTGATGTAAAAGGTCCTGAGCCATTCTACAGTGGTTGAGGTTCGCCTGCAGATAGCTGATAGCCATTTAACTGGCGACCTCAGACATCTCCTCGTCCCTAATCGGAGGTGGGTGAGTCGTCTGCTGCTGGGTCTTGGCCACGGCGGCAGGCTTACTCCCTTTCTTTGGGCGCGGGGCCGTGCAGGACTTGCTGCCGACCCGGTGTCCTGCAGGCTTTTTGGCTAACGCACAAAGAGTGCAGTGAGCTGCAGCCTTGCAGTCTCTCGAAATGTGGCCGAGTTGCCCGCAACGGTAGCATTGGCTGCTTCTATCCACCTCGGAAGTGCAGCGTTCCCGCACATGCCCTACCTCAAGGCAGCGGAAACACCGCATTTGGCGGGGCTCAAGCAGCTTGACCTGGGCTGCCACCCAACCTACCAGAATCCGTCGGTCGTCGGACAGTTTTTTAGCAATGGGAACAGGGCAACGTACCCAGACCGTCCCCAGTCCCGAAAAGTCTCGCCGAATCGTGCCAGTTTTTATGGCTTCAGCAGGGCAGCCACCGGATTTTGCCACCGCTGCTGTAAGTTCCTCCGCCGTCACCGATTCGTCCAATCCTGAGATACGGACTTCGGCAGTTTTTACGGGTCGGTGTATTCGCACGTCCTCCTCCCCTAGCACACCCTTTAGTTTCTCAGCCAAAGAGTTGGCTTTGTCGCCGCTGGTTGCGCCAGGAACCTCGATAATAGTTGCTCCGGTGGCAGCACGCCGGAAGCGCACCGATTCTATACCGAGGCCCAACAAGTCTATTTTGGCCTTGGCTTGGCCGATCACGTTGGCATAGGTGAGCCCCCGCTTTTCAGCCTCCGGCTGCAACGTGACGACCACTGCCATGCTGCGAGGAGCGTGGATCTTAGGCGCCTTCCTCTCGTCCTTCTTCGTTGGCTTCTTGTTGGCCTGCGCAGGTTTTCGGCGCGAATCAGGTTGTTGAGGCTTAGATGTTTTGCCTCCTTCCTTGGCCTTCTTTCCCCCTTTCCCCACCTTGGTCCAGTCGTTCCTCGTAGAAGGGCGTACTGTGCCAATAGAATGGGGGTTGGTTTCTGACGTGGGCACCCAGACCATAGGGGTTGCACCATCATCGTCCACCTTCTTCTTCGCCTTTTTGGCAGCTGTCGCGCCGCGGGTGTTTTGGGGCGCTGAGGCACCTTGAGGCGGGGCCTTTGAACCCGCATTAGCAGCAGCTGCTGGCGGTGGCCTGGTCTTTTGCCGAGATTGTCGCTGTGGCTGAGGCTCGGGCTGGGACGCCTGAGCAATCTCGCCTCTTACCCGGTCAGCGGCCAGCGGTGGCCTCATCCGCGGCAGCGTTGGGTCTTCGCCAGAGCCGTAGCGGGCGGACATCATAGTCCCCATCCGGATTGTAAGGCTACGCTCCATCTCGTCCATTCGCTCCTGTTGCTTCTGCAGGAGGTCCTGGCGCAAATTATGTAATTCGATGCCGAGGTCGTCCAACCGCTTCTGCAGCCGAGCATTTTCGCCCAGCACGCGGTCGCGGTCTTGCTGGAGGACCTCGTTCTCCCGTCTTAAGCGGATTGTCTCATCGGAGGCATTCAGCTTTAAAATTCTGCTGCCCAGAGACTCTGCCTTGTCATGTAGGTCGTACAAAGCTCTTTGGAAAGTCCCCTTCAGATGTTTTGAGGACTTCCCGACTTTCTGGGCGACGGCAGCGATTTGCAGAAGTTCATTTCTGATAGCCTGCGGGGAATCGTCGCACTCGTCTGCCGACATGGACGACTCGCTTAGACGGGTCACGTCCACTGGACGCGCCATTGCGCGAGTCATTACTGCTAACTCCTGCTCAGCCAGCTGTTCGGCTTCTTCCCGCTCCGCGTCCTCCCTCTGCTTGAGGAAGGCGGCTTTTGTCTTCGCGAGGCCTACATACTGGCCCGTAGTGGGCGGTCGGCCTCGGCCTCGCAGCGTCTTTATTATTTTGGGGGCCGAGACATCCTCCCCAGGGGGAGGGGCTGAGCTCGCCCGGTCACTCAAAGAGCGGTGCTTCGAACGGCTCCGCCTCCGTGGTTCCCAGAGTCGGCCCTGGCCCTCATCAGCGGACAAGGGATCCGACTCCATTCGAGTAAGCCTAACAACAGGCACCTTCTCGGACCCTGTCAAAGATGACGGGGTCGTAGCCTTTTCAGGCTCCACCGTGGAGGGACTAACGGTATCGCGCACGCCTACCAACCAACCAGTGCGCACCGTATCACGGTCCTCTCCGACAGGGGTTTGAAGCTCAGCTACCTCTGAGTCTTCAACCCTATTCTCCAAAACACTAAACCTATTTTTTACACAAAAACTAAAAGAAGAAAAATCGGAATCCATACTTGTTCCCACGAGTATGGGGGATATAAAATGTCCATCCAGGCGGTGCCCCCTGCACCTGGGTAACCCTAATACTGCACGAGGGCGGGTGGTCTCGTGCAGTTGTCGACGCTAGCGGGTAGGCGATCTCCCATCCTACCACCTCGAGACCGAGGCGGCCGAACGTCACGTGACCAACGTCCGACCTTTTGGGGTTTTTTATTGAGGTTGTCTCCTCTCGGCCCGGGCGACCAAGCCAGGGCCCCTACTTCCCGAGGACTGCGAGACATGTCCACAACACCCTTCGGGAGCAGGTTGCCAGACGGTTGACCGAAGTCACCCACCTAGTCGCGCAATCGCGAGTGGTGGGCCCGTCCAGCCGCAGGTCTTGAAGACCCGCCATCCCACGAGCCGAAGCTCCGCTAGTCCAGAGGACTCCCACACGCAGTGTAAACTGCACGGCGACAGAACACCCACACCACAGTTGTCGCTAAAAGCGACCGCAAGCCTTGCAGGCCTGCCATACCACGCCATCACAAAAGATGGCCGCTGGGCCCCGTAAGCCCCGAAAGCCACTCTCGGCCCCTCTTCAGAAAGAGGAGGGAGAATACACCTCCTCGACAGTTTTGGTCCGCGCCGGCCGAAGCCGGTACCCCCTATATCTAGGGGGCATTCCCCTATCCGCCACCTGGGGACGCGCCCGATGGGAGACTGTCAAACTCCACACGGGACGGGAACCTAACCTTTTTTTTTTTTTTTTTTTTTACGGGGAAAAAATGCGTTACGCACTATCCCACCGCCTGGGTGAGCGGTGGGGGAGTGTGGGACTCTCCGCCGGTAAAGCCGGCGGCATACCCACTAAAAGAACCCCGGTGTATCTCCGCTTCGCTTTTAGCGGGACGATGTGGGATTCCCTAAGGATTTCGGCCACATCGTCCCAAACGGTCGGCCCAGCCACTGCCGGGCCTCCTCACGCCACGGGGGGGTAACCTGATACACGACAGATACCCCCCAGACAGGGACACCGTGCATTGCGAGTGAGACCCCCCGGTCTCACCCGCTGGTGTCCTAGGGAACTGGGAGAAGGCGGGCGAACCGCCTTCTCCGGGCTCCCAACCGTCTGCGTCGGAGAGGTGCCGCCAGAGGATCTTCCTCCACAGAACCGTGGGGCCGTCTGGTAGAAACCTGGTCGGCCGACGCCGATATGTCCCTCCTTAACACAGGGACAGAACATACGTGCGTGCGATGGAATGGGGGGTCCGTGGTGGATCTATCATTCGCCACCCCTTCCGTCGCACGTCACGTTATGAACTGGAGGGTTCTTGAGGAGGTGGAGACCCTATCTGATCACAGGTACATTAGATTCGAGGTCTCCACCTCTCAAAATAGTGCGCCTCAATCTCGCCGGCAGGGGCATGGTTCTTTCCCTCGCTGGGCCCTTAGCCGGCTGGACAAAGAATTGGCCGAGGAAGCGGCCATCGTACAGGCCTGGTGTTCGACCCCAATGTCATCCGGGGTCGACGAGGCAGCCTGCGTTTTCCGCAACGCACTCACCGTGGTGTGTGATGCCGCCATGCCACGTGTGCGGGGCGCTGCTCCTCGAAGGCAGGTGTACTGGTGGACCGAAGATATAGCGGACCTCAGGAACACCTGCCAGCGGTCGCGGAGGGCCTATGGTCGGAGCCGTCGTCGGGCCACAAGAGACCCTGTAGTGGAGGGCCAGCTGTACACAACCTATTGCAGCAATAGAAAGGCGTTGCAGCTGGCCATTAGCCAGGCTAAATCAAGGGCCAGAGAAGAACTTCTGGCCAGCCTTGATAGGGACCCATGGGGGAGGCCCTACCGCACGGCGCGGAGCAAACTGCGCCATCAGGCCCCCCCCGTCATCGATACCATGCAGCCGGAGTTACTGGAGCGGGTAGTGCACGAGTTGTTTCCCGACACTCCTTCGCACACCCCTCCAGTAATGGCGCCTCCGATGAGGCAATATCTCTTTGAACCTCCGCCGCCGCCAGTCACCGATGAGGAAATGGAGATAGCGGTGGCGAGGCTGAGGTTAAAGAAGAAGGCGGGCGAACCGCCTTCTCCGGGCTCCCAACCGTCTGCGTCGGAGAGGTGCCGCCAGAGGATCTTCCTCCCGGGCCCTCTCCGCGGTCTCCTTCTGGGACATGACGTCCTCACAGAAGGAGACCATCGCCTCCCATGACCTTTCGTTGCCAAGCATAGAGCGAACTATGCTTGGCAACGAGAGGTCGCCTCCGACTGCCGCACTAAGCGCGCGGCGCTGCGACGCCCACGCCGGGCACACTGCGAGGGTGTGCTGTGCGTCATCCTCCACCTCTCCGCACTCGTGGCACTCGGGGGTCGGCTCCCTCCCGGCTATTGAATACAAGTACTTTCCAAAGCATCCATGCCCGGAAAGCACCTGTACCAGCCGAAAGGTTAGAGAGCCGAACCCCCTTTTACACCACCGCCTGAGGACTGGCCTAATTGCACTTATTGTGCGGACGCCGTAGGTAGCGTCGGCCAGATCCTCCTTCCACTGCTGCAGGACAGCTTCATTGGCGTCCTTACGTACGCGCTCGACATCTTCGAAAGAGGGGCGTTCGCCCCTGGCCCTTGCCGCTGCACGGTGCTGGTACACCGCGGCAAGAACCTCAGCCTCAAGCTCCCACGGGGGCATACTTGTTAAAACACAGGCAGCCCCCATGGAAACGGTGCGGTACGCCCTCGCGGCCCTTGTCGCCACCGTTCGTTGCGGTTTTCGCAATAGGCGCTTATTTGCAGGAGACAAGGCATCTGCCCATATGGGCGCCCCATAGAGCGCCATTGCCCTAATAATGCCCGCATATAAGCGCCGGCATGTAGTTTCGGGGCCGCCCTGATTTGGTAACAGGCGGCCCAGTGCGCCCGCGGCATTGACGAGCCTGGGCGCGAGCTTACGAAAATGCTCAGCAAAGCTCCAGCGCCCGTCAATCAGGAGGCCCAAATATTTCATTTGGGCCCCCACCCGCACTTCCACATCCCCGAGGCGGATTTTCGCCCCTGGGGGGGGTCCCCTCCAAGGCCCGTGAAACAGGAGGGCCTCTGTTTTTTGGAGGGCGACCTTGAGGCCCAGTTCCTCGATTCTGCCGACTACAACGCTTGTGGCAACTTCGGCCAGTCTCGCTGCCTCAGCGTAGGTGTCCCCTTGGGCTATGACCAGGGTGTCGTCTGCGTAACAAAGGACACGCACCCGCGGTGGGAGCGTGCCCCGCAGAACCCAGTCATAGCCCACGTTCCAGAGTAAGGGGCCCAGAACGGACCCCTGGGGAACCTCACACGACATACGCCGCCGGACAATGTCCCCATTTGGGCCAACGTGCAGTACCTCGCGGCCCGTGAGGTAACTGTTCAAGAGGCGCTGCAGATACGCAGGCACATTGAAATAATTTAGCGCCTCCCGTATGGTACCATAAGGCAGGCTATTGAACGCATTGGCGATGTCAAGAGACACCGCCAACGAACGCTCACCGCGGCTTGATGCCCCCGTCGTGATAGACTTCAGGGCCTGCAGAGCGTCAATAGTTGAACGCTCTGCCCTGAAGCCATATTGGTTCCCGGACAGGTCAGGACCGACCCCCGTCAGGTGTTTTATAAGCCGCGAGGCTATAACACGCTCAAAGAGCTTTGCGGCCTCATCAAGCAGCACGATGGGTCTGTAGGCTCCCGACGTGTCCGGCGATCGACCCTCTTTCTGGAGGAGGCACAGTCTGCCCTCCTTCCAAATTTTAGGAAACTGCCCGCGCGTGATAGATGCGTCAAGCAGTTCCCTAAGCTGCTGGTCCATACCGCCCAAAGCTAGGGCCAGGCCGAGCACTTTGCCATGGACACCGTCTGGACCTGGCGCCTTCTTCTTTAACCTCAGCCTCGCCACCGCTATCTCCATTTCCTCATCGGTGACTGGCGGCGGCGGAGGTTCAAAGAGATATTGCCTCATCGGAGGCGCCATTACTGGAGGGGTGTGCGAAGGAGTGTCGGGAAACAACTCGTGCACTACCCGCTCCAGTAACTCCGGCTGCATGGTATCGATGACGGGGGGGGCCTGATGGCGCAGTTTGCTCCGCGCCGTGCGGTAGGGCCTCCCCCATGGGTCCCTATCAAGGCTGGCCAGAAGTTCTTCTCTGGCCCTTGATTTAGCCTGGCTAATGGCCAGCTGCAACGCCTTTCTATTGCTGCAATAGGTTGTGTACAGCTGGCCCTCCACTACAGGGTCTCTTGTGGCCCGACGACGGCTCCGACCATAGGCCCTCCGCGACCGCTGGCAGGTGTTCCTGAGGTCCGCTATATCTTCGGTCCACCAGTACACCTGCCTTCGAGGAGCAGCGCCCCGCACACGTGGCATGGCGGCATCACACACCACGGTGAGTGCGTTGCGGAAAACGCAGGCTGCCTCGTCGACCCCGGATGACATTGGGGTCGAACACCAGGCCTGTACGATGGCCGCTTCCTCGGCCAATTCTTTGTCCAGCCGGCTAAGGGCCCAGCGAGGGAAAGAACCATGCCCCTGCCGGCGAGATTGAGGCGCACTATTTTGAGAGGTGGAGACCTCGAATCTAATGTACCTGTGATCAGATAGGGTCTCCACCTCCTCAAGAACCCTCCAGTTCATAACGTGACGTGCGACGGAAGGGGTGGCGAATGATAGATCCACCACGGACCCCCCATTCCATCGCACGCACGTATGTTCTGTCCCTGTGTTAAGGAGGGACATATCGGCGTCGGCCGACCAGGTTTCTACCAGACGGCCCCACGGTTCTGTGGTGACAGAGGCGCCTCCCCACATGGACGACTTCGAATTAAAATCACCCATTACGAGTGCAGGGAGAGGCGCTAGCCTTCTGATCACCAAGACCAAATTGTTCAGGAGGACTTCTAGGTCGGCTCGATTTCCATTGGGGGAGAAATAGACGCCTATTATGGCGTACTTTCCTCCCCAGACGGCTGCGACGTAACCCGGTCCCCTTTCTTTGACGACCAGGGGGCGGGAAGGAGCGCTGCATCTCACAATGATGGCGACGGAGCCTGACGTATCCCCAGCCCAGTGTGGTTGGGGAGGTATAAAGTAGGGCTCCGCCACAACCGCAACGTCCACTTCCCACTGCACCATTGCTTGAACACAAAGGTCCTGAGCTCCGGCGCAGTGGTTGGTGTTACTCTGGAGGAAATTGTAATGCCGGCTTACACTCATTCCGACATTACAATTTCCTCTGGCGCCGATGCGAGGCGCTCTCCCACATTCGTGGCGGCCTGGGTCCTGGGGGCCATTGTTCCTCTTTTAGGGGAAGGAACACATTTTCTTCCCCCCATTGCGTGCCCTGACGGCCTGCCCTCATCGGCACAGATAGCACAACGGGGTGCCTCTGTGCACTTTTCGGCCTTATGCCCCGATCGCCCGCACCGGAAGCATAGATCGCTCCGGTCCTTTTGCGAGGGGCATGTCTGGCGGGTGTGGCCCGTGCCCATGCACTTAAAGCAGCGTAAAGGCAGGGCATCTAGGGCACGCACCTGGGCCGAAGTCCAGCCAACGAGGAGGCGTCCGGCTTCCACAACTATTTTGGCCGCTGCCAACGGACATTTAATAGTGATGGACCCCGTACCACCAGGGCCAGAGCGGATCTCCCCAGCCCTAATTAGTTCTACGGCACAGCCGCCCTTTGCCGCAATGGCGGCCACCACTTCCTCTTTTGAGATGGAGTCGTCGAGGCCCCTGACAAGAAGATCAGCGCACTTTGTGGGCCTCGCGACGGTGGCGACGTCTTTTAATACCTCGCGGATCTTCGCTGCGAGGTTATCAGCTTTATCCCCACTTTGGGAACCAGACAGCTCAAGCATTCTGGCTCCCGTGGCTGTGGTACGGGTTTTGATATTTGCAATACCAAGTTCAGGCAAGGTTATGCCCTCCCTCGCTTGGTTTAGCGCCATGGCGTATGTAACGCCCTTCTCAATTGCCTCCGGCTGTAACGTAATTATCACAGCCGAGGACTTCGGCGGTGTTAGCTTCACCGCTTTTTTCTTCAGCACCGTCTTGTTGTTTGCCACATTTTCGGGTGTGGCCGTAGACACGGAGGGTTGGGCAGGGGTTCGGGCTGGGGCGGGTGTGGAAGACTTCCCCTTGCCTTTGCCTTTGCCTTTTCGTACCACATTCCACGTTTCCTCGCGGGTCGCAGGGGCAGCCGGCGTCGAAGCCGATGACGGGCCGGCAACAGCGGGAGGCGCCTGTTGCGGAACAGCCTTCGCTCTCCCCTTCCTGGTCCGCTTTGGTTTGGGAGGTGCAGCGGGCTGAGGCTGAGCCGGAGCAGTTGCGGAACCTGCAGCCTTAACTGCCTCCTCTCTTCTTTTATCGGCGGCAAGTGGTGGACGCACGATTGGTGCTGGTGGGAGGCGCTCCTCAACCACCGCCAAGCGAGCGTTCACCATTTCGCCGAAAGTTCGGCACATGGAGGCTTTCAATTCCTCCGCCATGTCTTTCACCATTTTGGACATCTCGGCCATCAAGTCACTGGCCGAGTTGCCCACAGGGTCTTGGGCGGGAAGGGCTGGCCGCGCCGGGGATTTGTCCCTCTGGGAGAAATCCCGACGCATAGCCTTCACCTCTTTCTCGAGGTCCTCCACTTGGCGGCGAAGTCTCCGGTTTTCGAGACTGAGCCGCCGTGTCTCATCCGAGATCGTCCGCTCCGCAATCGTCTCGACAATCTCGTGGTATTCCGTGGCGTGGTTTTTTAGGTCACGCACGTACTCCCCCTTGAGATTGCCGGACTTTCGGGCAATGTGGAATATCTGGGACCTCAGATGACCCGCCCGGGCACGCAGCGTCTCAGTGTCAACGGCGGCGTCAAGCTCCGCGAGTGAGCATTCCTCGGGGAGTGGGTTCCGCGTGAAGTCGACAGGCTCTTCGGCTTCCACCTCTTGTGCATCCTCCCGCGATGCGTTGGAGTTTGACTCCAGGCGGTTCAAGGCGACTTGCGCCGCCTTGGCCCTGAGGAATTCGGCCGCAGTGGCAACTGCCGCCTTTTTGGCCGCCGCCTTTTTAGCCGCAGTGCCAGTCGCCGCCTTTTTGGCCTTTTTGGCTACGACCTTTTTGGTCGAAGCCTTTTTTGGTGCCGTCGACCGTATCGTCGTGGCCACCTCCTCACTGTCTGAGACCGAAGCCTCAGACGCAAAAATGGGCGAGGCCGCCGGCCTCTTAGGGCGTAGGCTACGCAACGCCCGTGTGACCCTCTGGTCCAGCTCGTCCGCCGAGTTTACCTCGACTGCGAGACCCTCAACGGAATTAACCGAGTTACGTTCGGTAGACATAATTACAAACAGAATAAAAATACGAAACAAAAAACAAGTGAAAGAAGGAGAACTTTCAAGAACAAAGAGCGCGCTATTAGGCCACGCTCAACCTGCAACCGGAGATACCTCGACGGCCAGGGAGCTGAGAACACTAATAACACGAAAAATCAAAACACGAGAGTTTTGATTTGACCTCACGAGAAGCCTATTAGGGCCCGCTCGACCTGAAACCGGAGATACCTCGACGGCCAGGGAGCTGGGAACACTAATAAACAAAACCGCAAGGATTGCCCCAAGTGCTAGAATTTGGTCACCAGCCTGGCACTGCGTTACCGTGCACAGGACTGGGAGAGCCAGGGGAGACGACGGGGACGTATCTAGCACTTACAAAATCACATGGGGCCTCCCCCACGGGAACCTAACCTTTTTTTTTTTTTTTTTTTTTTTTTTTCTCGCGGGGAATCCATTTACGGACATCCCGCCTCTCCGGGGGGAGGGGCGGGGGGGTGTGGGACTCCCTCACCAGTCCAGACTGGTGAGAATACCCACTAAACCCCGCGGTGGCCATCTTCGCGCATGACTCGAGTCACCGGGATTTCTATTGATAGAATGCATCCGGTGAACTTGAGTGCGCAATGCTGCTGGCGCAGCCCAGCTCGGGGAGAGTGATACCTCCCCCCTAACACCATCCAGTGTTACCCGGCAATGTGAGGCCACCCCACACTGCCGTCCTCCTCGAGGCCACTTGAGACGGAGCGCACAGCCCCCGCCGTGCACTCTTAGCGACCCCGAAGGCCCCCCTTTAGTCGCCTCTTACGACAGGCGGGGGGGAACCGTGGCCGTATTCTAACGCCCCGGACCACAGGGCGAAGGGGATTGCTGGGGCTTACATGCCACCACCCCGGCGTCGCCTTCTTCGCCTACTCGGATCCTCCTGCTCCCTGATCCGTTCGGCTGCCTCTTTAATAGACATTATAGTGTCGCAAAAACTGGCAACTGCCACCCACGCCGTACGGCTGACTGACATTGCTTGTATGACTGTCGGTAACGTCACGTCCCCTCCGAGGACAGCGCTTAGTTCGATGCGCTCCTGACTCCATGCTGGGCACACTTCTACAGTGTGCTGGGCAGTATCCTCGGCAGAGTCACAGTGGTGACACCTTGCTGTTGACTCCCTGCCGATTCGGTTCAAGTACCTGCCGAAGCAACCATGCCCCGACAGGACCTGCGTCATCCTAAAGGACAGAGAGCCGTGACGCCGCTCTAGCCACAGCCTAAATACTGGGCGAATTGCCTCCAAGGTCCACTGGCCTGCTCCTGGAACAGCCAGTCTGTTGTGCCAGATGGTAATGGCGTCATTTTTGAAATTGGCCCTTTGGCCGTCCACTTCTTGGGGTGCAGCCCGCCCGCCCGAGCGACGCACATCCTCACGCCAGTAGAAAACGGCTGAGAGGGCCCTCGCGTCTAGATCCCAGGGCAGTTGGCGAGCCAGCACACATGCCGCCTCAAAAGATATCGTACGATACCCCCGTATAGCTCGTATGGCCATCGCTCTCTGCGGCCTGCGCAGGATGGCGATACTCTGATTCTTCAGAGCGTTGGCCCATACGGGGGCCCCGTAGAGGGCAATGGATCGCACGATCCCGATGTAAAGCCTTCGACACACGTCACCGGGCCCAGATAAATTGGGCAGGATCCTACTCAGTGCGCCTGCTGTCTTCAGCAGTTTTGGCGCCATCCGCTCAAAATGGGCGCGGAAGTCTAGTCGACCGTCGAGGACTAGCCCCAGGTATTTCAGCGTCGACTCGACGTCAAGTCGGACTCCACCCACCACAATATGGGAACCAGCTGGAGGGGCTTGCCGGGGCCCGTGAAAACACAAGACCTCGGACTTGTGCAGAGCTACCTCCAGACCCAGGCGCCGAATGCGGCCCACCACATGCGCAGTTCCCGCAGTGGCTAAAAGCGCTGCTTCGCGGAACGTTTTCCCCCGAGCGGTGACCAGTGTGTCGTCTGCATAACATGTTACGCTGACACCCGGTAGATTCCCACCTCGCAGTACCCAGTCGTAACCGATGTTCCACAGGAGCGGCCCAAGGACCGATCCCTGTGGGACACCGCACGACATAGGCCGTCTGCACCATGCATCCCGCCCGGGGTACTCAACGTACCTCTCGGAGAGGTAGTCGGCAATGAGGGCCCTGAGGTACGCAGGTACCCGATGGTATTTGAGGGCCTCTCTGATGCATGCCCAGGGGATGGTGTTAAAGGCGTTGGCGATATCTAAAGATACCGCCAAAACGACCTCTCCCCGGGCTATAGCCTCCTCGACTTGGGTTTTTACTCGCAAAATGGCGTGCACAGTGGATCTGCGCCGCCGAAAGCCAAACTGGCAATCCGCCAGGTTAGGACCAACCCCTTCGATGTGCTCGACGAGACGAGCAGCGATGATTCGCTCAAAAAGTTTACCCATCTCGTCGAGCAGAACGATGGGGCGGTAAGCGGACGGAGAATCCGCCGGTCGCCCTTCCTTCTTTAACAGGACCAATTTCCCGGTCTTCCACTGCCGCGGAAACCGGCCCTGTCTGAGACAGTTTGTAAAGAAGGTCCGTAGTCTCGGGCCCAACCATTTTAGCGCAAGGGCCAAAGCACGACCCGGTATGCCGTCCAGGCCGGGCGCGGTGTTTCTCGCCCGCAGCCTCAGTACGGCTGCACCTAGTTCTTCGTCGGTGACCTGCGGCGTCTCAATCGTGTCCTCATCGAGTGGGCCAGTGGAGGCCATTGGCGGCGGTGTAAAGTCACCCCTTCTTGGGAACAAGGTTACCACCACATTGTCTAGAAGCGCGGGCTCAATGCTCTCCGTTAATGGGGGGGCCCACGGCCGGAGCTTGGCCATCGCCATTCGGTATGGCCGCCCCCACGGATCACTATTGAGAGTTTGTAAAAACTCCTCCCGCGCTTCTGACTTCGCCTTGTAAATTGCCACCTTGAGTGACTTCTTCGCCTCCCGATAGACTACATAAAGGAGCGCCTCCTGCTCCTCATTTCGGTTCGCTCTGCGCCGGTGTCGGGCGTATTGGCGTCTCGCCCTTACGCAAGCGTATCTCAGCTGCGCTAGGTCTGCGGACCACCAATACACCTGGCGTTTCGCTGGAAGGGACCTGGCTCGGGGCAGGGGGGGGGGGGGTGTAAAAGGTCCTGAGCCATTCTACAGTGGTTGAGGTTCGCCTGTAGATAGCTCATAGCCATTTAACTGGCGACCTCAGACATCTCCTCGTCCCTAATCGTAGGTGGGTGAGTCGTCTGCTGCTGGGTCTTGGCCACGGCGGCAGGCTTACTCCCTTTCTTTGGGCGCGGGGCCGTGCAGGACTTGCTGCCGACCCGATGTCCTGCAGGCTTTTTGGCTAACGCACAAAGAGTGCAGTGAGCTGCAGCCTTGCAGTCTCTCGAAATGTGGCCGAGTTGCCCGCAACGGTAGCATTGGCTACTTCTATCCACCTCGGAAAAGCAGCGTTCCCGCACATGCCCTACCTCAAGGCAGCGGAAACACCGCATTTGGCGGGGCTCAAGCAGCTTGACCTGGGCTGCCACCCAACCTACCAGAATCCGTCGGTCGTCGGACAGTTTTTTAGCACTGGGAACAGGGCAACGTACCCAGGCCGTCCCCAGTCCCGAAAAGTCTCGCCGAATCGTGCCAGTTTTTATGGCTTCAGCAGGGCAGCCACCGGATTTTGCCACCGCTGCTGTAAGTTCCTCCGCCGTCACCGATTCGTCCAATCCTGAGATACGGACTTCGGCAGTTTTTACGGGTCGGTGTATTCGCACGTCCTCCTCCCCTAGCACACCCTTTAGTTTCTCAGCCAAAGAATTGGCTTTGTCGCCGCTGGTTGCGCCAGGAACCTCGATAATAGTTGCTCCGGTGGCAGCACGCCGGAAGCGCACCGATTCTATACCGAGGCCCGACAGGTCTATTTTGGCCTTGGCTTGGCCGATCACGTTGGCATAGGTGAGCCCCCGCTTTTCAGCCTCCGGATGCAACGTAACGACCACTGCCATGCTGCGAGGGGCGCGGATCTTAGGCGCCTTCCTCTCGTCTTTCTTCGTTGGCTTCTTGTTGGCCTGCGCAGGTTTTCGGCGCGAATCAGGTTGTTGAGGCTTAGATGTTTTGCCTCCTTCCTTGGCCTTCTTTCCCCCTTTCCCCACCTTGGTCCAGTCGTTCCTCGTAGAAGGGCGTACTGTGCCAATAGAATGGGGGTTGGTTTCTGACGTGGGCACCCAGACCATAGGGGTTGCACCATCATCGTCCACCTTCTTCTTTGCCTTTTTGGCAGCTGTCGCGCCGCGGGTGTTTTGGGGCGCTGGGGCACCTTGAGGCGGGGCCTTTGAACCCACATTCGCAGCAGCTGCTGGCGGTGGCCTGGTCTTTTGCCGAGATTGTCGCTGTGGCTGAGGTTCGGGCTGGGACGCCTGAGCAATCTCGTCCCTTACCCGGTCAGCGGCCAGCGGTGGCCTCATCCGCGGCAGCGTTAGGTCTTCGCCAGAGCCGTAGCGGGCCGACATCATGGTCCCCATCCGGATTGTGAGGCTACGCTCCATCTCGTCCATTCGCTCGTGCTGCTTCTGCAGGAGGTCTTGGCGCAAATTTTGTAGTTCCGTGCCGAGGTCGTCCAACCGCTTCTGCAGCCGGGCATTTTCGCTCAGCACGCGGTCACGGTCTTGCTGGAGGACCTCGTTATCCCGTCTCAAGCGGATTGTCTCATCGGAGGCATTCAGCTTTAAAATTCTACTGCCCAGAGACTCTGCCTTGTCATGTAGGTCGTACAAAGCTCTTTGAAAAGTCCCCTTCAGATGTTTTGAGGACTTCCCGACCTTCTGGGCGACGGCAGCGATTTGCAGAAGTTCATTTCTGATGGCCTGCGGGGAATCGTCGCACTCGTCTGCTGACATGGACGACTCGCTTAGACGGGTCACGTCCACTGGACGCGCCATTGCGCGAGTCATTACTGCCAACTCCTGCTCAGCCAGCTGTTCGGCTTCTTCCCGCTCCGCGTCCTCCTTCTGCTTGAGGAAGGCGGCTTTTGCCTTCGCGAGGCCTACGTACTGGCCCGTAGTGGGCGGTCGGCCTCGGCCTCGCAGAGTCTTTATTATTTTGGGGGCCGAGACATCCTCCCCAGGGGAAGTGTCTGAGCTCGCCCGGTCACTCAAAGAGCGGTGCTTTGAACGGCTCCGCCTCCGTGGTTCCCAGAGTCGGCCCTGGCCCTCATCAGCGGACAAGGGATCCGACTCCATTCGAGTAAGCCTAACAACAGGCACCTTCTCGGACCCTGTCAAAGATAACGGGGTCATAGCCTTTTCAGGCTCCACCGTGGAGGGACTAACGGTATCGCGCACGCCTACCAACCAACCAGTGCGCACCGTATCACGGTCCTCTCCTACAGGGTTTTGAAGCTCAGCTACCTCTGAGTCTTCCACCCTATTCTCCAAAACACTAAAACTAAAAGACGAAAAATCGGAATCCATATTTGTTCCCACGAGTATGGGGGATCTAAAAAGTCCACCCAGGCGGAGCCCCCTGCACCTGGGTAACCCTAATACTGCACGAGGGCGGGTGTTCTCGTGCAGGTGTCGCGCTAGCGGGTAGGCGTTAACCCATCCTACCACCTCGAGACCGAGGCGGCCGACCGTCACGCGACTAACGGCCAACCTTTTGGGGTTTTTTATTGAGGTTGACTCCTCTCGGCCCGGGCGACCAAGCCAAGGCCCCTACTTCCCGAGGGCTGCGAGACATGTCCACAACACCCTACGGGAGCAGGTTGCCAGACGGTTGACCGAAGTCACCCACCTAGTCGCGCAATCGCGAGTGGTGGGCCCGTCCAGCCGCAGGTCTTGAAGACCCGCCATCCCACGAGCCGAAGCTCCGCTAGTCCAGAGGACTCCCACACGCAGTGTAAACTGCACGGCGACAGAACACCCACAGCACAGTTGTCGCTTTAAAGCGACCGCAAGCCTTGCAGGCCTGCCATACCACGCCATCACAAAAAATGGCCGCTGGGCTCCGTAAGCCCCGAAAGACACTCTCGGCCCCTCTTCAGAAAGAGGAGGGAGAATACACCTCCTCGACAGTTTTGGTCCGCGCCGGCCGAAGCCGGTACCCCCCATATCTGGGGGGCATTCCCCTATCCGCCACCTGGGGACGCGCCCGATGGGAGACTGTCAAACTCCACACGGGACGGGAACCTAACCTTTTTTTTTTTTTTTTTTTTTTTTTTTTTTTTTTTTTTTTTTTTTTTGCGGGGGAAAAATGCATTACGCACTATCCCGCTGCCTGGGTGGGGCAGCGGGGGAGTGTGGGACTCTCCGTCACTGAAGGTGACGGCATACCCACTAAAAGACCCCCGGTATACCTCATCGCCTTGACGGGACGACATGGTGCCTAGTTCGGATTACCATGCCGTCCCTGGCGGACGGCCCAGCCTTCACGCCGGGCCTCCTCACGCAGCAGGGGCGTCCCGGTATACGGGGACACCCCCAGACAGGAGCACCGTGCAATGGGGTGAAAGCCCCCCGACTTTCACCCCGGTGCTGCTTTCAGGGAGCGGGGAGAAGGCGTGCAAACCGCCGTCTCCTCACTCCCCGCCGTCTGCGTCGGAGAGGGCCTGCCTGAGGATCTTCCTCCCGGGCCCTCTCCGCTGTCTCCTTCTGCGACATCACCTCTTCGCAGAAGGAGACCATCGCCTCCCATCCACTCTCGCTCGCCAGCATGGCCCGTATCAGGGCCGGGAGCGAGAGGTCGGTGCCGACCACATCCACTAGTGTGCGACGCTGCACCGCCCAAGCAGGGCACACCTCAAGGGTGTGCTGGGCGGTGTCCTCCTCAGCGTCGCACTGGTGGCACCTCGGGGTGGGCTCCCTCCGGGCGATGTTATGCAGGTACTTCCCGAAACAGCCGTGTCCGGAAAGTACCTGCACCAGCCGGTACGTAAGGGGCCTCTTCTCCCTACGCACCCACTGGTCGAGGACCGGCCTGATCGCCTCTATGGTTTGTCGGCCATAGAGCGGGTCGACCAGGTCCTCCGCCCACCTCCGCAGAAGCGCGCTCTGCGCGCGCCGGCGCACTCCCTCGACATCGTCCCAGTACGGGCGCTCTCCTCTTGCTCTTGCTGCTGTGCGGGACTGGTACACAGCAGCAAGAACGTCCGCCTCTAGTTCTCAGGGGGGCATGCCTGCTAGGACACAGGCAGCCCCCCCCGATACCGTACGGTACCCCCGTACGGCCCTCAACGCTATTTGCCTTTGAGGCGCCCGTAACAGGCGCCTGTTATTAGCGTTGAGGGCTCCCGCCCAGATTGGCGCTCCGTAGAGCGCCATACTTTTAAGTATGCCGGCGTAGAGACGCCGGCATGACTGGCCCGGGCCGCGCTCGTTGGGTAAGAGGCGGCCCAGAGCACCCGCGGTGCGGATTAGGCGGGGCGCGAGGCGGGAAAAATGCGCCCCAAAATTCCACCGCCCATCCAACACCAGGCCCAGATATTTCATCTGGGCCTCCACCCTCACATCAATCCCGTTGATACGGACAAACGCGCCGGGGGGTGGCCCCTGCCGAGGCCCATGGAAGAGGAGGGCCTCGGTCTTATTAAGGGCCACCTTCAGGCCCAGCGCCTCGATGCGGCCAACCACTAGACTGGCGCCGACTTCTGCCAGTCTTTTCACTTCTGGAAATGACTTTCCTCTGGCAATGACTAGGGTGTCATCCGCGTAACATATGACGCGCATCCTCGGAAGGAGCGCGCCGCGGAGCACCCAGTCATAACCAAGGTTCCATAACAGGGGCCCTAAAACGGACCCCTGGGGAACCCCACACCTCATCGGCCGGCGGACCAACCGTCCTCCTCCCTCGTAGAGGACTTCCCGCCCTCGGAGGTAGTCCTCCAACAGTCTGCCGAGATAAGTAGGCACTTCAAAATACTGAAGCGCCTCCCTTATCACGCCGAACGGCAGACTGTTGAAGGCGTTGGCGATATCCAGGCTTATCGCCAACGACCGCTCGCCCTGAGCGGTTGCTACCTCCGTAACCTCTTTCAGCAGCGCCAGCGCGTCTATCGTGCTGCGCCCCGCACGAAACCCGAACTGCTGCCCAGAAATATTCGGGCCCCTCTCATTTAAATGCTGGTTGAGGCGGGAAGAGAGGAGTCTCTCAAAGACCTTACCAGCCTCATCCAGCAGTACTATCGGCCGATACGCGCCGGCAACACCTGGGGGCCTACCGTCCTTCTTTAGGAGGCAAAGCCGCCCCTCCTTCCACAGCTTCGGGAACCGCGCTGATGTTAGCGCGGCGTTTAAACCAGCCAGGGGAGACGACGGGGACGTACTAGATACTCGTAAAAACACTCATGGGGCCTCCCCCACGGGAACCTAACCTTTTTTTTTTTTTTTTTTTTTTTTTTTTACGGGGAAAAAATGCGTTACGCACTATCCCACCGCCTGGGTGAGCGGTGGGGGAGTGTGGGACTCTCCGCCGGTGAAGCCGGCGGCATACCCACTAAAAGAACCCCGGTGTATCTCCGCTTCGCTTTTAGCGGGACGATGTGGGATTCCCTAAGGATTTCGGCCACATCGTCCCAAGCGGTCGGCCCAGCCACTGCCGGGCCTCCTCACGCCACGGGGGGGTAACCTGATACACGACAGATACCCCCCAGACAGGGACACCGTGCATTGCGAGTGAGACCCCCCGGTCTCACCCGCTGGTGTCCTAGGGAACTGGGAGAAGGTGGGCGAACCGCCGTCTCCGGGCTCCCATCCGTCTGCGTCGGAGAGGGGCCGCCAGAGGGTCGTCCTCCCTGGCCCTCTCCGCGGTCTCCTTCTGTGCCATGACCTCTTCACAGAAGGAGACCATCGCCTCCCACGACCTCTCGCTCTCGAGCATAGCTAGAATTACTCTTGGGAGCGAGAGGTCCCGGCCTATTGCAGCAACTAATGTGCTGCGCTGCACCTCCCAGGCCGGACACACCTCGAGGGTGTGCTGGGCATCGTCCTCAGGTGCACCACATTCGTGGCACACGGGGGTTGGCTCTCTTCTGGCTATCTGGTGCAGGTATTGGCCAAAACAGCCATGCCCAGAGAGCACCTGCACCAGCCGGAAGGTGAGTGCGCCGAACCCCCTCTGACACCACCTATGGAGGACGGGCCTGATGGCGTCTATGGTGCGTGTTCCGTACCGAGGCGCCTCCAGGTCCTCCTCCCATCGCCAAGTTAGCTCATTTTGAGCTGCGCGCCGTATTCGCTCTACCTCCTCGGAGGCTGGGCGCTGTCCTCTGGCCCTCGCTGCTGCACGGTATTCGTATACCGCAGCGAGGACCCCTGCCTCTAGATCCCACGGGGGCGTGCCGGCCAAGACGCAGGCAGCCCCCATGGAAATGGTGCGGTACCCCCGCACCGCCCTGGTCGCCACCACACGCTGCGCCCTCCGCAGCATGCGTTTATTGGTGACGTTCAGGGCGTCCGCCCACACTGGTGCTCCATACAGGGCGATACTTCTTACGATGCCGGCGTACAGTCGCCGGCATGTAGTATCAGGGCCGCCTGTGTTGGGAAGAAGGCGGCCCAAGGCACTCGCGGCACCGACGAGGCGAGGGGCGAGCCTGCTGAAGTGCTCGCCAAAACACCACCGCCCGTCAAGTAGGAGGCCCAAATACTTCATTTGGGCCCCCACCCTCACCTCCACGCCATCTAGGCGTATTTTAGCGCCTGAGGGAGGTCCCCTCCGAGGCCCGTGGAAAAGAAGGGCCTCGGTTTTTTGCAGGGCGACCTTCAGCCCCAGCGCCCCGATACGCCCCACCACAAGGCTTGTGCCTACTTCGGCCCGTCTAGCCACCTCATCGTACGTCCCCCCTCGGGCTATGACTAGGGTGTCATCAGCATAACACAGGACACGCATCCCAGGAAGGAGCGTGCCCCGCAACACCCAGTCATAGCCCATATTCCAAAGTAGGGGTCCTAAGACGGACCCCTGGGGGACCCCACATGTCATCGCCCGCCGAGCAGTGCTGCCGTCCGGGCCCACATAGAGCACCTCACGGCCAGTGAGGTAGCTTTTAACGAGCCGCGCTATATAAGGGGGCACATTAAAATAGCGCAGCGCCTCCTCAATTGTGCCATAGGGAAGGCTATTAAAAGCATTGGCGATGTCTAGTGACACCGCCAGTGACCTTTCCCCTATGGCAGACGCCTCCTGCGTCGTTGACTTCAGGGCCTGGAGGGCATCGATGGTAGACCGACCAGCCCTGAAGCCAAACTGGTTGTCGGACAGGTTGGGCCCAACGTCCGTCATATGCTGGATGATCCGCGACGCTATTATGCGTTCGAATAATTTCGCGGATTCATCCAGCAGGACTATCGGACGGTAGGCTCCAGCAGTGTCCGGCAGCCGTCCTTCTTTTTGAAGGAGGCATAGCCTTCCCTCTTTCCATAGTTTGGGGAACTGACCACGCGCGATTGCGACGTTGTACAGTTCCCGTAGCTTTTCGTCTAAGTGCCGAATCGCTAAACCCAGCACTTTCCCCGGAACCCCGTCGGGGCCTGGGGCCTTCTTTTTCAGCCGCAGGCTTGCCGCGGCTATCTCCAGCTCCTCTTTGGTGACAGGAGGCGGGAGAGGTTCATCCTCATCTGACCTCCTAGTGAGAGGAGCCATGGGTGGTGGGATGTGCTCTCGGGAGTCCGGAAACAACTCCTGCACCACCCTTTCCAGAGATTCGGGCTGGAGGGTCTCGATGACCGGGGGGCCTTGATTTCGCAGCTTATTGCGCGCTGCGCGATAAGGCCTACCCCACGGGTCGCGATTTAGCCCCTCCAGAAGCTCCTCCCGAGCCTGAGCCTTGGCTTTGCTGATGGCCAGCTGTAGCGCCTTCCTGTCAGAACAGTAGGTGGCATACAGCTGGCCCTCCACTACTGGGTCACGGTTGGCACGACGCCGGCTGCGACCATATGCCCTCCTTGAGCGTTGGCAGGTGCCTCGGAGGTCCGCGATTTCAGCGGACCACCAATACACCTGCCGCCGAGGTGCTCTGGCCTTCACCCGCGGCATGGAGGCGTCGCACACCTCTTTGAGGGAGGCTTGGAAAGCACCAGCCGCCTCGTCGACCTCTGAGTAGGTATGGGCCGAGCACCACGCCTGAACAATGGCGGCCTCTTCCGCTAGCTCTTCGTTGAGCTTGGTCAAGGCCCACCGCGGGAAAGAGGCCTGCCCTTGCCGCCGGGCTAGGGCCGCTCTGTCGGGTGAGGTGGAGATCTCAAACTGGATGTATTTATGATCCGATAGAGTCTCCACCTCACTGAGTACCCGCCAACACCGGACGTGACGTGCAATAGATGGGGTGGCGAACGAAATGTCCACCACGGACCCCCCATTCCATCGCACGCACGTGTGTTCTGTCCCCCGGTTTAAGAGGGACAATCCGGCATCGACAGCCCAGTTTTGGACAGCGCGGCCCCATGAGTTGGTAATGGCACTACCCCACGAGGAAGACCAGGAATTGAGGTCCCCCATCAAAACAACAGGAAGGGGAGCCATCCGATGAACCACTTGACCTAGAGTGTCCAGAAACACTTCTAGGCCTGCCAAAGTGCCATTGGGGGAGAAATATACACCAATTATAGCGTATTCCCTCCCCCAAGTGGCTGCCACATAACCCGACCCTCTTTCTTTCCTAACAAGAGGCCGGGCCGCGTTACCCGTCTTCGCAATAATGGCGACGGAACCATTGACATCCCCAGCCCAATGTGGTTGGGGAGACACAAAATAAGGCTCCGCCACGACCGCAACATCCACCTCCCACTGCGCCATTGCCTGGACAAGAAGGTCCTGGGCTCCAGCGCAGTGGTTGGTGTTCGTCTGTAGGAAATTGTAATGCCGGCTTACACTCATACCGACATTACAATTTCCTCTGTCGCTGCCTCACGGCGCACTTCCGCACTTGTGGAGGCCTGGGTCCTGGCGGCCAAAGTTCCTCTTTTAGGGGGAGGAGCGCATTTCCTACCCCCCATCACGTGCCCTGAGGGCTTCCCTGCCTCGGAGCAGATGGCGCAGCGGATTGTTGCCGTGCACTTTTCTGCTTTATGTCCAGGATGCCCGCAGCGGAAACACAAGTCGCTGCGGTCCTTTGGAGAGGGACACGTCTGCCTGGTGTGGCCTGTGCCCATGCATTTAAAACAGCGCATGGGCTGGGCATCCAAGGCACGCACCTGGGCTGAGCTCCAGCCGATGAGGAGCCTGCCGGCCTCCACCACAATTTTCGCAGCCGCCACCGGGCACTTGACTGTGATGGAGCCTGTACCAGAAGGGCCAGAGCGAATTTCTCCGGCCCGCACGAGCTCCCCAGAACAACCACCCTTTACTGCGACTGCGGCAATCACTTCCTCTTTGGTTATAGAGTCATCGAGGCCCCTGACTAAGAGATCAGCACACTTTGTGGGCCTCGCTACTGTAGCACAATCTTTTAACACCTCGCGAATTTTCTCGGCGAGGTTGTCGGCCTTCTCGCCGCTTTGGGAGCCAGGCAGTTCGAGCATTCTGGCCCCCGTCGCCGTATTGCGCGTTTTTATTGCGCCGATTCCTAGCTCAGAGAGAGCTATGCTCTCTCTTGCCTTGTTCATGGCCATGGCATATGTGACGCCTCTGCTGACCGCTTCTGGCTGGAGGGTGATAACCACAGCTGAAGACTTCGGCGGTGTGAGCTTCCCCACCTTTTGCTTTGGCGCCGTTTTCTTGTTGGCCACATTTTTAACTGTCGCCGCAGACACAGGGAGTTGAGCAGGGGTTCGGGCTGGGGCGGGCGTGGAAGATTTTCCCTTGCCTTTACCTTTACCTTTCTTCCCACCCACAACACTCCACTCCTCACGAGGGAGAGGTATCGCCGAAGTCAAAGCCGATGACGGGCCGGCAACAGCGGGAGGTGCCTGTTGCGGAACCGCCTTCGCTCTCTCCTTCCTGGTACGCTTCGGCTTGGGAGCTGCAGCGGGCTGAGGCTGAGCCGGAGCAGTTGAGGAACACGCAGCCTTAGCTGCCTCCTCTCTTCTTTTGTCGGCGGCCAGTGGAGGACGCACGATTGGTGCTGGTGGGAGGCGCTCCTCAACCACCGCCAAGCGGGCGTTAATCATATCCCCGGCTGTGCGGCACATCGAGGCTTTTAGTTCCTCAGCCATGTCCTTCACCATCTTGGACATCTCGCTCATTAGGTCTTTCGACGAGATGCCCGCAGGGTCTTGGGAGGGAAGGACTGGCCGCGCCGGGGATTTATCCCTCTGGGAGAAATCACGGCGCATGGCCTTTACCTCTTTTTCGAGGTCCTCCACTTGGCGGCGAAGTCTGCGGTTTTCGAGACTGAGCCGCCGTGTCTCATCCGAGATCGTCCGCTCCGCAATCGTCTCGACAATCTCGTGGTATTCCGTGGCGTGGTTTTTTAGGTCACGCACGTACTCCCCCTTGAGATTGCCGGACTTTCGGGCAATGTGGAAAATCTGGGACCTCAGATGACCCGCCCGGGCACGCAGCGTCTCGGTATCAACGGCGGCGTCCAGCTCCGCAAGTGAGCATTCCTCGGGGAGTGGGTTCCGCGTGAAGTCGACAGGCTCTTCGGCTTCCAGCTCTTCTGCATCCTCCCGAGATGCGTTGGAGTTTGACTCCAGGCGGGTCAAGGCGACTTGCGCCGCCTTGGCCCTGAGGAATTCGGCCGCAGTGGCAACTGCCGCCTTTTTGGCCGCCGCCTTTTTGGCCGCAGGGCCAGACGCCGCCTTTTTGGCCTTTTTGGCTACGACCTTTTTGGTCGACGCCTTTTTTGGTGCCGTCGACCGTATCGTCGTGGCCACCTCCTCACTGTCTGAGACCGAAGCCTCAGACGCAAAAATGGGCGAACCCGCCGGCCTCTTAGGGCGTAGGCTACGCAACGCCCGTGTGACCCTCTGGTCCAGCTCGTCCGCCGAGTTTACCTCGACTGCGAGACCCTCAACGGAATTAACCGAGTTACGTTCAGTAGACATAATTACAAACGAAATAAAAATACAAAACAAAAAAAAAAAAAAACAAGCGAAAGAAAGAGAACTTTCGAAAGCAAAGAGCGCGTTATTAGGCCCCGCTCAACCTGCAACCGGAGATACCTCGACGGCCAGGGAGCTGAGAACACTAATATACACGAAGAATCAAAACACAAGAGTTTTGATTTGACCTCACGGGAAGCCTATTAGGGCCCGCTCGACCTGAAACCGGAGATACCTCGACGGCCAGGGAGCTGGGAACACTAATAAACAAAACCGCAAGGATTGCCCCAAGTGCTAGAGTTTAGTCACCAGCCTGGCACTGCGTTACCGTGCACAGGACTGGGAGAGCCAGGGGAGACGACGTGGACGTATCTAGCACTTACAAAACACTCATGGGGCCTCCCCCACGGGAACCTAACCTTTTTTTTTTTTTTTTTTTTTTTTTTACGGGGAAAAAATGCGTTACGCACTATCCCACCGCCTGGGTGAGCGGTGGGGGAGTGTGGGACTCTCCGCCGGTAAAGCCGGCGGCATACCCACTAAAAGAACCCCGGTGTATCTCCGCTTCGCTTTTAGCGGGACGATGTGGGATTCCCTAAGGATTTCGGCCACATCGTCCCAAACGGTCGGCCCAGCCACTGCCGGGCCTCCTCACGCCACGGGGGGGTAACCTGATACACGACAGATACCCCCCAGACAGGGACACCGTGCATTGCGAGTGAGACCCCCCGGTCTCACCCGCTGGTGTCCTAGGGAACTGGGAGAAGGCGGGCGAACCGCCTTCTCCGGGCTCCCAACCGTCTGCGTCGGAGAGGTGCCGCCAGAGGATCTTCCTCCCGGGCCCTCTCCGCGGTCTCCTTCTGGGACATGACGTCCTCACAGAAGGAGACCATCGCCTCCCATGACCTTTCGTTGCCAAGCATAGAGCGAACTATGCTTGGCAACGAGAGGTCGCCTCCGACTGCCGCACTAAGCGCGCGGCGCTGCGACGCCCACGCCGGGCACACTGCGAGGGTGTGCTGTGCGTCATCCTCCACCTCTCCGCACTCGTGGCACTCGGGGGTCGGCTCCCTCCCGGCTATTGAATACAAGTACTTTCCAAAGCATCCATGCCCGGAAAGCACCTGTACCAGCCGAAAGGTTAGAGAGCCGAACCCCCTTTTACACCACCGCCTGAGGACTGGCCTAATTGCACTTATTGTGCGGACGCCGTAGGTAGCGTCGGCCAGATCCTCCTTCCACTGCTGCAGGACAGCTTCATTGGCGTCCTTACGTACGCGCTCGACATCTTCGAAAGAGGGGCGTTCGCCCCTGGCCCTTGCCGCTGCACGGTGCTGGTACACCGCGGCAAGAACCTCAGCCTCAAGCTCCCACGGGGGCATACTTGTTAAAACACAGGCAGCCCCCATGGAAACGGTGCGGTACGCCCTCGCGGCCCTTGTCGCCACCGTTCGTTGCGGTTTTCGCAATAGGCGCTTATTTGCAGGAGACAAGGCATCTGCCCATATGGGCGCCCCATAGAGCGCCATTGCCCTAATAATGCCCGCATATAAGCGCCGGCATGTAGTTTCGGGGCCGCCCTGATTCGGTAACAGGCGGCCCAGTGCGCCCGCGGCATTGACGAGCCTGGGCGCGAGCTTACGAAAATGCTCAGCAAAGCTCCAGCGCCCGTCAATCAGGAGGCCCAAATATTTCATTTGGGCCCCCACCCGCACTTCCACATCCCCGAGGCGGATTTTCGCCCCTCGGGGGGGTCCCCTCCGAGGCCCGTGAAACAGGAGGGCCTCTGTTTTTTGGAGGGCGACCTTGAGGCCCAGTTCCTCGATTCTGCCGACTACAACGCTTGTGGCAACTTCGGCCAGTCTCGCTGCCTCAGCGTAGGTGTCCCCTTGGGCTATGACCAGGGTGTCGTCTGCGTAACAAAGGACACGCACCCGCGGTGGGAGCGTGCCCCGCAGAACCCAGTCATAGCCCACGTTCCAGAGTAAGGGGCCCAGAACGGACCCCTGGGGAACCCCACACGACATACGCCGCCGGACAATGTCCCCATTTGGGCCAACGTGCAGTACCTCGCGGCCCGTGAGGTAACTGTTCAAGAGGCGCTGCAGATACGCAGGCACATTGAAATAATTTAGCGCCTCCCGTATGGTACCATAAGGCAGGCTATTGAACGCATTGGCGATGTCAAGAGACACCGCCAACGAACGCTCACCGCGGCTTGATGCCCCCGTCGTGATAGACTTCAGGGCCTGCAGAGCGTCAATAGTTGAACGCTCTGCCCTGAAGCCATATTGGTTCCCGGACAGGTCAGGACCGACCCCCGTCAGGTGTTTTATAAGCCGCGAGGCTATAACACGCTCAAAGAGCTTTGCGGCCTCATCAAGCAGCACGATGGGTCTGTAGGCTCCCGACGTGTCCGGCGATCGACCCTCTTTCTGGAGGAGGCACAGTCTGCCCTCCTTCCAAATTTTAGGAAACTGCCCGCGCGTGATAGATGCGTCAAGCAGTTCCCTAAGCTGCTGGTCCATACCGCCCAAAGCTAGGGCCAGGCCGAGCACTTTGCCATGGACACCGTCTGGACCTGGCGCCTTCTTCTTTAACCTCAGCCTCGCCACCGCTATCTCCATTTCCTCATCGGTGACTGGCGGCGGCGGAGGTTCAAAGAGATATTGCCTCATCGGAGGCGCCATTACTGGAGGGGTGTGCGAAGGAGTGTCGGGAAACAACTCGTGCACTACCCGCTCCAGTAACTCCGGCTGCATGGTATCGATGACGGGGGGGGCCTGATGGCGCAGTTTGCTCCGCGCCGTGCGGTAGGGCCTCCCCCATGGGTCCCTATCAAGGCTGGCCAGAAGTTCTTCTCTGGCCCTTGATTTAGCCTGGCTAATGGCCAGCTGCAACGCTTTCCTATTGCTGCAATAGGTTGTGTACAGCTGGCCCTCCACTACAGGGTCTCTTGTGGCCCGACGACGGCTCCGACCATAGGCCCTCCGCGACCGCTGGCAGGTGTTCCTGAGGTCCGCTATATCTTCGGTCCACCAGTACACCTGCCTTCGAGGAGCAGCGCCCCGCACACGTGGCATGGCGGCATCACACACCACGGTGAGTGCGTTGCGGAAAACGCAGGCTGCCTCGTCGACCCCGGATGACATTGGGGTCGAACACCAGGCCTGTACGATGGCCGCTTCCTCGGCCAATTCTTTGTCCAGCCGGCTAAGGGCCCAGCGAGGGAAAGAACCATGCCCCTGCCGGCGAGATTGAGGCGCACTATTTTGAGAGGTGGAGACCTCGAATCTAATGTACCTGTGATCAGATAGGGTCTCCACCTCCTCAAGAACCCTCCAGTTCATAACGTGACGTGCGACGGAAGGGGTGGCGAATGATAGATCCACCACGGACCCCCCATTCCATCGCACGCACGTATGTTCTGTCCCTGTGTTAAGGAGGGACATATCGGCGTCGGCCGACCAGGTTTCTACCAGACGGCCCCACGGTTCTGTGGTGACAGAGGCGCCTCCCCACATGGACGACTTCGAATTAAAATCACCCATTACGAGTGCAGGGAGAGGCGCTAGCCTTCTGATCACCAAGACCAAATTGTTCAGGAGGACTTCTAGGTCGGCTCGATTTCCATTGGGGGAGAAATAGACGCCTATTATGGCGTACTTTCCTCCCCAGACGGCTGCGACGTAACCCGGTCCCCTTTCTTTGACGACCAGGGGGCGGGAAGGAGCGCTGCATCTCACAATGATGGCGACGGAGCCTGACGTATCCCCAGCCCAGTGTGGTTGGGGAGGTATAAAGTAGGGCTCCGCCACAACCGCAACGTCCACTTCCCACTGCACCATTGCTTGAACAAAAAGGTCCTGAGCTCCGGCGCAGTGGTTGGTGTTACTCTGGAGGAAATTGTAATGCCGGCTTACACTCATTCCGACATTACAATTTCCTCTGGCGCCGATGCGAGGCGCTCTCCCACATTCGTGGCGGCCTGGGTCCTGGGGGCCATTGTTCCTCTTTTAGGGGAAGGAACACATTTTCTTCCCCCCATTGCGTGCCCTGACGGCCTGCCCTCATCGGCACAGATAGCACAACGGGGTGCCTCTGTGCACTTTTCGGCCTTATGCCCCGATCGCCCGCACCGGAAGCATAGATCGCTCCGGTCCTTTTGCGAGGGGCATGTCTGGCGGGTGTGGCCCGTGCCCATGCACTTAAAGCAGCGTAAAGGCAGGGCATCTAGGGCACGCACCTGGGCCGAAGTCCAGCCAACGAGGAGGCGTCCGGCTTCCACAACTATTTTGGCCGCTGCCAACGGACATTTAATAGTGATGGACCCCGTACCACCAGGGCCAGAGCGGATCTCCCCAGCCCTAATTAGTTCTACGGCACAGCCGCCCTTTGCCGCAATGGCGGCCACCACTTCCTCTTTTGAGATGGAGTCGTCGAGGCCCCTGACAAGAAGATCAGCGCACTTTGTGGGCCTCGCGACGGTGGCGACGTCTTTTAATACCTCGCGGATCTTCGCTGCGAGGTTATCAGCTTTATCCCCACTTTGGGAACCAGACAGCTCAAGCATTCTGGCTCCCGTGGCTGTGGTACGGGTTTTGATATTTGCAATACCAAGTTCAGGCAAGGTTATGCCCTCCCTCGCTTGGTTTAGCGCCATGGCGTATGTAACGCCCTTCTCAATTGCCTCCGGCTGTAACGTAATTATCACAGCCGAGGACTTCGGCGGTGTTAGCTTCACCGCTTTTTTCTTCAGCACCGTCTTGTTGTTTGCCACATTTTTGGGTGTGGCCGTAGACACGGAGGGTTGGGCAGGGGTTCGGGCTGGGGCGGGTGTGGAAGACTTCCCCTTGCCTTTGCCTTTGCCTTTTCGTACCACATTCCACGTTTCCTCGCGGGTCGCAGGGGCAGCCGGCGTCGAAGCCGATGACGGGCCGGCAACAGCGGGAGGCGCCTGTTGCGGAACAGCCTTCGCTCTCCCCTTCCTGGTCCGCTTTGGTTTGGGAGGTGCAGCGGGCTGAGGCTGAGCCGGAGCAGTTGCGGAACCTGCAGCCTTAACTGCCTCCTCTCTTCTTTTATCGGCGGCAAGTGGTGGACGCACGATTGGTGCTGGTGGGAGGCGCTCCTCAACCACCGCCAAGCGAGCGTTCACCATTTCGCCGAAAGTTCGGCACATGGAGGCTTTCAATTCCTCCGCCATGTCTTTCACCATTTTGGACATCTCGGCCATCAAGTCACTGGCCGAGTTGCCCACAGGGTCTTGGGCGGGAAGGGCTGGCCGCGCCGGGGATTTGTCCCTCTGGGAGAAATCCCGACGCATAGCCTTCACCTCTTTCTCGAGGTCCTCCACTTGGCGGCGAAGTCTCCGGTTTTCGAGACTGAGCCGCCGTGTCTCATCCGAGATCGTTCGCTCCGCAATCGTCTCGACAATCTCGTGGTATTCCGTGGCGTGGTTTTTTAGGTCACGCACGTACTCCCCCTTGAGATTGCCGGACTTTCGGGCAATGTGGAATATCTGGGACCTCAGATGACCCGCCCGGGCACGCAGCGTCTCAGTGTCAACGGCGGCGTCAAGCTCCGCGAGTGAGCATTCCTCGGGGAGTGGGTTCCGCGTGAAGTCGACAGGCTCTTCGGCTTCCACCTCTTGTGCATCCTCCCGCGATGCGTTGGAGTTTGACTCCAGGCGGTTCAAGGCGACTTGCGCCGCCTTGGCCCTGAGGAATTCGGCCGCAGTGGCAACTGCCGCCTTTTTGGCCGCCGCCTTTTTAGCCGCAGTGCCAGTCGCCGCCTTTTTGGCCTTTTTGGCTACGACCTTTTTGGTCGAAGCCTTTTTTGGTGCCGTCGACCGTATCGTCGTGGCCACCTCCTCACTGTCTGAGACCGAAGCCTCAGACGCAAAAATGGGCGAGGCCGCCGGCCTCTTAGGGCGTAGGCTACGCAACGCCCGTGTGACCCTCTGGTCCAGCTCGTCCGCCGAGTTTACCTCGACTGCGAGACCCTCAACGGAATTAACCGAGTTACGTTCGGTAGACATAATTACAAACAGAATAAAAATACGAAACAAAAAACAAGTGAAAGAAAGAGAACTTTCAAGAACAAAGAGCGCGCTATTAGGCCACGCTCAACCTGCAACCGGAGATACCTCGACGGCCAGGGAGCTGAGAACACTAATAACACGAAAAATCAAAACACGAGAGTTTTGATTTGACCTCACGAGAAGCCTATTAGGGCCCGCTCGACCTGAAACCGGAGATACCTCGACGGCCAGGGAGCTGGGAACACTAATAAACAAAACCGCAAGGATTGCCCCAAGTGCTAGAGTTTAGTCACCAGCCTGGCACTGCGTTACCGTGCACAGGACTGGGAGAGCCAGGGGAGACGACGAGGACGTATCTAGCACTAACAAAATCACATGGGGCCTCCCCCACGGGAACCTAACCTAACCTAACCTAACCTAACCTAACCTAACCTTTTTTTTTTTTTTTTTTTTTGTTCTCCGGGTGTGAAATGCATTACGCACTTTCCCACCGCCTGGGTGAGCGGTGGGGGAGTGTGGGACTCTCCGCCGGTGAAGCCGGCGGCATACCCACTAAAAATACCCCGGTGTATCCCGCTTCGCTTTTAGCGGGACGATGTGGGATTCCCTAAGGATTTCGGCCACATCGTCCCAAGCGGTCGGCCCAGCCACTGCCGGGCCTCCTCACGCCACGGGGGGGTATCTTGATACACAACAGATACCCCCCAGACAGGGACACCGTGTAATGCGAGTGAGACCCCCCGGTCTCACCCGCTGGTGTCCTAGGGAACTGGGAGAAGGTGGGCGAACCGCCTTCTCCGGGCTCCCAGCCGTCTGCGTCGGAGAGGGGCCGCTAGAGGATCGTCCTCCCTGGCCCTCTCCGCGGTCTCCTTCCGTGTCATAACCTCTTCACAGAAGGAGACCACCGCCTCCCACGACCTCTCGCTCTCGAGCATAGCTGGAATTACTCTTGGGAGCGAGAGGTCCCGGCCTGTTGCAGCAACCAGTGTGCTGCGCTGCACCTCCCAGGCCGGACACACCTCGAGGGTGTGCTGGGCATCGTCCTCGAGTGCGCCACATTCGTGGCACACGGGGGTTGGCTCTCTTCCGGCTATCTGGTGCAGGTATTGGCCGAAACAGCCATGCCCAGAGAGCACCTGCACCAGCCGGAAGGTGAGCGCGCCGAACCCCCTTCGACACCACCTACGGAGGACGGGCCTGATGGCGTCGATGGTACGTGTACCGTATCGCGACCCCTCAAGCTCGTCCTGCCACCGCCAAATTAGCTCATCTTGAGCTAACTCACGCACTCGCTCTACCTCCTCGGAGGCTGGGCGCTGTCCTCTGGACCTCGCTGCTGCACGGTATTCGTATACCGCAGCGAGGACCCCGGCCTCTAACTCCCACGGGGGCGTGCCGGCTAAAACGCAGGCAGCCCCCGTGGATATGGTGCGGTATCCACGCACCGCCCTGGTCGCCACCACACGCTGCGCTTTCCGCAGCATGCGCTTGTTGGCGACGTTAAGGGCATCTGCCCACACCGGTGCGCCGTAGAGGGCGATGCTTCGCACAATGCCGGCGTAAAGTCGCCGGCATGTGGTGTCCGGGCCGCCTTGGTTGGGAAGAAGGCGGCCCAAAGCACTCGCGGCATTAATAAGGCGTGGGGCGAGCCTGCTAAAATGTTCGCCAAAACGCCACCGCCCGTCAAGTAGGAGGCCCAAGTACTTCATGTGGGCCCCCACCTTCACCTCTACGCCATTGAGGCGTATTTTTGCACCAGGGGGAGGTCCCCTCCGAGGCCCGTGGAAAAGAAGGGCCTCGGTTTTTTGCAGGGCGACCTTCAACCCCAGCGCCTCAATTCGCCCCACAACAAGGCTGGTGGCTACCTCTATTAGCCTTGCTGCCTCATTGTAGGTTCCTCCGCGGGCTACGACTAGGGTGTCGTCTGCATAGCACAGGACACGCGTCCGTGGAAGGAGCGTGCCCCGCAGAACCCAGTCGTAGCCCATATTCCATAATAGGGGTCCCAAAACGGACCCCTGAGGAACCCCACACGTCATTGCCCGACGTTGGATACTTCCGTCGGGGCCCACGTAGAGTACCTCACGGTTTGTGAGGTAACTCTTTATCAGGCGCCCTATATATGGAGGCACATTGAAAAATCGTAGCGCCTCCGCTATAGTGCCATAGGGCAAGCTATTAAAGGCATTGGCGATGTCCAGTGACACCGCCAATGACCTTTCTCCTCTCGCGGACGCCTCAAGCGTCTCGGCTTTCAGGGCCTGGAGAGCGTCGATGGTTGATCGCCCTGCCCTGAATCCAAACTGATTACATGACAGATCAGGCCCAATGTCCGTCATGTGCTGGATGATCCGCGACGCAATGATGCGTTCAAAGAGTTTCGCGGATTCATCCAGCAGGACAATCGGGCGATAGGCCCCAGCAGTGTCAGGCGACCGCCCCTCCTTCTGTAAGAGACAGAGGCGGCCCTCCTTCCATATTTTGGGGAACTGCCCTCGTGCAATAGCAACGTTGAACAGTTCCCGCAGCTGCTCGTGCAGGTGCCGGAGCGCTATCCCCAAAACTTTTCCCGGGACCCCGTCGGGTCCAGGGGCCTTCTTTTTGAGCCTGAGGCTTGCGGCCGCCGTCCCCAGTTCCTCTTCGGTGACAGGCGGCGCAAGAGGCTCGGCTTCATTCGACCTCCCAGTGGGAGGAGCCATGGGTGGTGGGAAGTGTTCCTGACAGTCCGGAAACAACTCCTGCACCACCCTTTCCAGCAGTTCAGGCTGGAGGGTCTCGATGACTGGGGGCCCCTGATTGCGCAGCTTATTACGTGCTGCGCGATAGGGCCTGCCCCATGGGTCACGGTTTAGACCCTCCAGGAGCTCCTCCCGAGCCTGAGCCTTGGCTTGGCTTATGGCCAGCTGTAGCGCCTTTCTGTCAGAACAGTAGGTGGCATACAGCTGGCCCTCGACTACTGGGTCGCGGTTGGCACGACGCCGACTGCGGCCATACGCCCTTCTAGACCGTTGGCAGGTGCTCCGGAGGTCCGCGATTTCTTCGGACCACCAGTACACCTGCCGCCGAGGTGCTGCACCCTTCACCCTCGGCATGGATGCGTCGCACACCTCCGTAAGAGAGGCCCGAAATACACTGGCCGCCTCGTCGACCTCCAAGGAGATAGGGGCCGAGCACCAAGCCTGAACTATTGCGGCCTCTTCCGCTAGCTCCTTGTCCAGCCTAGTCAAGGCCCACCGCCGGAAGGAAGCCTGTCCCCGCCGCCGGGCCAGGGCCGCTGTGTCAGGTGAGGTGGAGATCTCAAATTGGATGTATTTGTGATCCGATAGAGTCTCCACCTCGCTGAGAACCCGCCAACACCGGACGCGACGTGCGATAGAAGGGGTGGCGAACGAAATGTCCACCACGGACCCCCCATTCCATCGCACGCACGTATGTTCTGTCCCCCGGTTCAGGAGAGACAATTCAGCATCGACCGCCCAGTTCTGGACGGTGCGGCCCCAGGAGTTGGTGATGGCACTTCCCCACGAGGAGGACCAAGAATTAAGGTCCCCCATCAATATAACAGGGAGGGGTGCCATCCGCTGCAAGACATGCCCTAGCGTGTCTAGAAGCACCTCCAGACCAGCCAGAGTGCCATTGGGGGAGTAATAGACACCGATAATGGCGTATTCTCTCCCCCAAGTGGCGGCCACATAGCCTGACCCCCTCTCCTTGACAATAAGAGGGCGGGCAGCGCTTCCCGTCTTCGCTATAATAGCGATGGAGCCGTTTACATCCCCAGCCCAGTGTGGGTGAGGAGGCACAAAATAGGGCTCCGCCACCACCGCAACATCCACTTCCCACTGCGCCATTGCTTGAACGAGAAGGTCCTGGGCTCCAGCGCAGTGGTTGGTGTTCGTCTGTAGGAAATTGTAATGCCGGCTTACACTCATTCCGACATTACAATTTCCCGCGGCGCCGATGCGTGGCGCACTACCTCATTCGTGGCGGCCTGGGTCCTGGGGGCCATTGTTCCTCTTTTAGGGGAAGGAACACATTTCCTTCCCCCCATTGCGTGCCCTGACGGCCTTCCCTCATCGGCACAGATCGCACAACGAGGTGTCTCTGTGCACTTTTCGGCCTTGTGCCCCGATCGCCCGCACCGGAAGCATAAATCGCTCCGGTCCTTTTGCGAGGGGCATGTCTGGCGGGTGTGGCCCGTGCCCATGCACTTAAAACAGCGTAAGGGCAGGGTATCAAGGGCACGCACCTGGGCCGAGGTCCAGCCAATGAAGAGGCGTCCCGCTTCCACGACTGTTTTGGCCGCAGCCACCGGGCACTTAACGGTGATAGAGCCCGTACCACCAGGGCCGGAGCGGATCTCCCCAGCCCTAACAAATTCCGCGGCACAGCCGCCCTTTGCCGCAACAGCGGTGACCACTTCCTCTTTTGTGATCGAGTCGTCAAGGCCCCGTACCAGGAGATCCACACACTTTGTGGGCCTTGCGACGGTGGCGACATCCTTTAAAACCTCACGGATTTTCTCCGCGAGGTTGTCAGCCTTATCCCCGCTTTGGGAACCAGGTAGCTCGAGCATTCTGGCTCCCGTGGCCGTGGTGCGAGTTTTTATTTTGGCAATGCCAAGCTCAGGCAGAGCTATGCTCTCCCTGGCCTGGTTCATTGCCATTGCGTATGTTACGCCCTTCTCAATTGCCTCCGGCTGTAATGTAATTATCACAGCCGAGGACTTTGGCGGTGTGAGTTTCACCGCTTTTTTCGTCTTCTTCTTCGCTACATTTTTGGGTGCAGCTGCCGACACGGAGGGTTGGGCAGCGGCGGGCGAGGAGGTCTTCCCCTTGCCTTTGCCTTTCCCTTTTTTCCTAGCCACCACATTCCATTGTCCCTCGCGGGTGACAGGGGCAGCAGGAGTCACTGCGGACGACGGGCCGGCAACAGCGAGGGGTGCTTGTTGCGGAACCACCCTCGCTTTACCCTTCCGCGTCCGTTTCGGCTTTGGAGCCGCAGTAGGCTGAGACTGGGCTGGTGCTTGTGTAGCTGAGGCCACTGCAGCCTTGGCTGCCTCCTCTCGCCTCTTGTCGGCGGCCAGTGGAGGACGCACGATTGGTGCTGGTGGGAGGCGCTCCTCAACCACCGCCAAGCGGGCGTTCACCATATCGCCGAAGGTTCGGCACATGGAGGCCTTCAAATCCTCCGCCATGTCTTTGACCATTTTGGACATCTCGGCCATCAGGTCATTGGCCGAGTTGCCCACCGGGACTTGGCAGGGAAGAGCTGGCCGCAGCGGGGATTTGTCCCTCTGTGAGAAGTCGCGGCGCATGGCTTTCACTTCCTTCTCTAGGTCCTCCACTTGGCGGCGAAGTCTCCGGTTTTCGAGACTGAGCCGCCGTGTTTCATCTGAGATCGTCCGCTCCGCAATCGTCTCGACAATCTCGTGGTATTCCGTGGCGTGATTTTTTAGGTCACGCACGTACTCCCCCTTGAGATTGCCGGACTTTCGGGCAATGTGGAAAATTTGGGACCTCAGATGACCCGCCCGGGCACGCAGCGTCTCGGTGTCAACGGCTGCGTCCAGCTCCGCGAGTGAGCATTCCTCGGGGAGTGGGTTCCGCGTGAAGTCGACAGGCTCTTCGGCTTCCACCTCTTGTGCATCCTCCCGAGATGCGTTGGAATTCGACTCCAGGCGGGTCAAGGCGACTTGCGCCGCCTTGGCCCTGAGGAATTCGGCCGCAGTGGCAACTGCCGCCTTTTTGGCCGCCGCCTTTTTGGCCGCAGGGCCAGATGCCGCCTTTTTGGCCTTTTTGGCTACGACCTTTTTGGTCGAAGCCTTTTTTGGTGCCGTCGACCGTATCGTCGTGGCCACCTCCTCACTGTCTGAGACCGAAGCCTCAGACGCAAAAATGGGCGAACCCGCCGGCCTCTTGGTGCGTGAGCTGCGCAACGCGCGTGTGACCATCTGGTCCAGCTCGTCCACCGAGGCTTCCGCGACTGCGAGACCCTCAATAGAGTTGGCTGAATTACGTCGGGTGGACATAATTACAGCACAAAATAAAAACAAAAAACAAGAATAAAGCTACAGTAAGAGAGCGCGTTATTAGGCCCCGCTCAACCTGCAACCGGAGATACCTCGACGGTCAGGGAGCTGAGAACACTAATATACACGAAAAATCAAAACACAAGAGTTTTGATTTGACCTCACGAGAAGCCTATTAGGGCCCGCTCGACCTGAAACCGGAGATACCTCGACGGCCAGGGAGCTGGGAACACTAATAAACAAAACCGCAAGGATTGCCCCAAGTGCTAGAGTTTAGTCACCAGCCTGGCACTGCGTTACCGTGCACAGGACTGGGAGAGCCAGGGGAGACGACGAGGACGTATCTAGCACTTACAAAACACTCATGGGGCCTTTTTTTTTTTTTTTTTTTTTTTTCGCGGGGAATCCTTTTACGGACATCCCGCCGCTCCGGGGGGAGGGGCGGGGGGGTGTGGGACTCCCTCACCAGTCCAGACTGGTGAGAATACCCACTAAACCCCGCGGTGGCCATCTTCGCGCATGTCTCGAGTCACTGGGATTTCTACAATAGAATGCGTCCGGTGAACTCGAGTGCGCAATGCCGCTTGCATAGCCCAGCTCGGAGAGAGTGATACCTCCCTCCTAACACCATCCAGTGTTACCCGGCAATGTGAGGCCACCTCACACTGCCGTCCTCCTCGGGGCCACTTGAGACGGAGCGCACAGCCCCCGCCGTGCACTCCTAGCGACCCCGAAGGCCCCCCTTTAGTCGCCTCTTACGACAGGCGGGGGGGATCCGTGGCCGTATTCTAACGCCCCGGACCACAGGGCGCAGGGGATTGCTGGGGCTTACATGCCACCACCCCGGCGTCGCCTTCTTCGCCTACTCGGATCCTCCTGCTCCCTGATCCTTTCGGCAGCCTCTTTTTGGGACATTATTGTGTCGCAAAAACTAGCAACTGCCACCCACGCCGTTCGGCTGACTGACATTTTATGGATGACAGTCGGCAGCGTCACGTCCCCACCGAGGGCAGCGCTTAGCACGTTGCGCTCCTGACCCCATGCTGGGCACACTTCGAGAGTGTGCTGGGCAGTGTCCTCGGCACAGTCACAATGGTGACATCTCTCCGAGGCCTCTCTGCCGATTCGGCTCAGGTACCTGCCAAAGCAGCCATGCCCCGACAGAACCTGTGTCACCCTGTAGGACAGAGAGCCGTGACGCCGCTCAAGCCACACCTTGAAAACTGGGCGAATCGCCTCAATACTCCAATGGCCCGCTCCTGGAGCAGCCAGTCTGTTGTGCCAGATGGTGATGGCGTCATTCAGTAAATTGGCCCTTTGGCCGTCAACTTCTTGGGGTGCTGCCCGCCCGCCCGAGAGACGCACATCCTCACGCCAGTAGAAAACGGCTGAGAGGGCCCTCGCGTCTAGATCCCAGGGCAGTTGGCGAGCCAGCACACATGCCGCCTCAAAGGAGATCGTGCGATACCCCCGTATCGATCTTATGGCCATCGCTCTCTGCGGCCTGCGCAGGATGGCGATGCTCTGATTCTTCAGAGCGTTGGCCCATACGGGGGCCCCGTAAAGGGCAATAGATCGCACGATCCCGATGTATAATTTCCTACATAAGTCGCCTGGCCCAGATAAATTAGGCAGGATCCTACTCAGAGCGTTAGCCGTCTTTATGAGTTTTGGCGCCAGCCGCTCAAAATGGGCGCGGAAGTCTAGTCGACCATCAAGGACTAGCCCCAAGTATTTCAGCGTCGATTCGACGTCAAGCCGGACTCCACCGACCACAATATGGGAACCAGCTGGAGGGGCTTGCCGGGGCCCGTGAAAACACAAGACCTCGGACTTGTGCAGAGCCACCTCCAAACCCAGGCGCCGAATGCGGCCCACCACATGCGCCGTTCCCGCAGTGGCTAAAAGCGCTGCTTCGCGAAACGTTTTCCCCCGAGCGGTGACCAGTGTGTCGTCCGCATAACACGTTACGCTGACACCCGGTAAATTCCCACCCCGCAACACCCAGTCGTAACCGATGTTCCACAGGAGCGGCCCAAGGACCGATCCCTGTGGGACACCGCACGACATAGGCCGTCTGCACCACGCATCCCGCCCGGGGTACTCAACGTACCTCTCGGAGAGGTAGTCGGCGATGAGGGTCCTCAGGTACACAGGTACCCGGTGGTATTTGAGGGCCTCTCTGATGCATGCCCAGGGGATGGTGTTAAAGGCGTTGGCGATATCTAAAGATACCGCCAAAACGACCTCTCCCCGAGCTATAGCCTCCTCGGCTTGGGTTTTCACCCGCAAAATGGCGTGCACGGTGGATCTGCGCCGCCGAAAGCCAAACTGGCAATCCGCCAGGTTTGGACCAACCCCTTCGATGTGCTCGACGAGACGAGCAGCGATGATTCGCTCAAAAAGTTTACCCATCTCGTCGAGCAGAACGATGGGGCGGTAAGCGGACGGAGAATCCGCCGGTCGCCCTTCCTTCTTTAACAGGACCAGCTTCCCGGTCTTCCACTGCCGCGGAAACCGGCCCTGTCTGAGACAGTTCGTAAAGAAGGTCCGTAGTCTCGGGCCCAACCATTTTAGTGCGAGGGCCAAAGCACGACCTGCTATGCCATCAAGGCCGGGCGCGGTGTTTTTCGCCCGCAGCCTCAGTACGGCTGCACCAAACTCGTCCTCGGTGACCTGCGGCGTCTCAATTTCATCCTCATGTAGTGGGCCAGCTGAGGCCATCGGTGGAGGGGAAAACTCACCCGTTGTTGGGAACAGGGTGGCCACCACATTGTCCAGAAGCGGGGGCTCAATGCTCTCCGTTAACGGGGGGGCCCACGGCCGGAGCTTGGCCATCGCCATTCGGTAAGGCCGCCCCCACGGATCACTATTGAGTGTTTGTAAAAACTCTTCCCGCGCTTCTGACTTGGCCTTGTTAATGGCCACCTTCAGTGACTTTTTGGCCTGTCGATATTCTTCATAAAGGAGCGCCTCCTGCTCCTCATTTCGGTTCGCTCTGCGCCGGTGTCGGGCGTATTGGCGTCTCGCCCTTACGCAAGCGTATCTCAGCTGCGCTAGGTCTGCGGACCACCAATACACCTGGCGTTTCGCTGGAAGGGACCTGGCTCGGGGCATGGCCGCGTCACAAATATGCGACAGCGCCTCCCGAAACCACTCTGCCTCTCCTTCCACCTCAGACGGACCGTCCGGCACAGGCACCCATGCCTGGACAATGGAGGCCAACTCCAGCGCCTCCCTATCAAGGCGCTTAAGCGCCCAGCGGGGGCAGTCCCTGGTCGCGGAGATTCGGTTCGGACCGGTGTGGAGCGGCGGTGATGCGGAAACGGCAAACCGGATATACCGGTGGTCCGAGAACGTTTCCACATCCTCCACCACTCTCCAGTCCGATACACGGCGCGCAAGGGCCGGGCTCGCGAACGAAATGTCCACGATGGACCCACCCAGCTGTCGCACGCACGTGTGTACCGCACCTTGGTTAAGAACCACCAGGCCAGTGGCGATCGCCCACTCTTCCATGGCAACACCTCGTGCATCAGTCGCCGGAGATCCCCACGTCAAGGATTTGGCGTTGAAATCCCCGACGACGAGCAGCTCATGGGAGCGGTTGCGGGCAATCAGCGCCTCCAGCCCCGAAAGGTGGCTCTCAAATTCCGCCAGGGTTTTGTTAGGGGAAAAGTATGTCCCGACAATGAACGTTTGCCCCATGAGAGCAGCCACCCATCCGCTGCCTCGCTCGACCCTGCCAAAAAGCGGGGCACCTGCAGCAGCCTGCCTAACGATGGCGACCACTCCGTCGATATCGGCGACCCAGTTGTCCCTCTGCGGGACAAAATAGGGCTCAGCCACCACGGCGACGTGCACCGACCACTGTAGAAGACTCTGATGTATAAGGTCCTGAGCCATTCTACAGTGGTTGAGGTTCGCCTGCAGATAGCTGATAGCCATTTAACTGGCGACCTCAGACATCTCCTCGTCCCTAATCGGAGGTGGGTGAGTCGTCTGCTGCTGGGTCTTGGCCACGCCGGCAGGCTTACTCCCTTTCTTTGGGCGCGGGGCCGTGCAGGACTTGCTGCCGACCCGGTGTCCTGCAGGCTTTTTGGCTAGCGCACAAAGAGTGCAGTGAGCTGCAGCCTTGCAGTCTCTCGAAATGTGGCCGAGTTGCCCGCAACGGTAGCATTGGCTGCTTCTATCCACCTCGGAAGTGCAGCGTTCCCGCACATGCCCTACCTCAAGGCAGCGGAAACACCGCATTTGGCGGGGCTCAAGCAGCTTGACCTGGGCTGCCACCCAACCTACCAGAATCCGTCGGTCGTCGGACAGTTTTTTAGCAATGGGAACAGGGCAACGTACCCAGACCGTCCCCAGTCCCGAAAAGTCTCGCCGAATCGTGCCAGTTTTTATGGCTTCAGCAGGGCAGCCACCGGATTTTGCCACCGCTGCTGTAAGTTCCTCCGCCGTCACCGATTCGTCCAATCCTGAGATACGGACTTCGGCAGTTTTTACGGGTCGGTGTATTCGCACGTCCTCCTCCCCTAGCACACCCTTTAGTTTCTCAGCCAAAGAGTTGGCTTTGTCGCCGCTGGTTGCGCCAGGAACCTCGATAATAGTTGCTCCGGTGGCAGCACGCCGGAAGCGCACCGATTCTATACCGAGGCCCAACAAGTCTATTTTGGCCTTGGCTTGGCCGATCACGTTGGCATAGGTGAGCCCCCGCTTTTCAGCCTCCGGCTGCAACGTGACGACCACTGCCATGCTGCGAGGAGCGTGGATCTTAGGCGCCTTCCTCTCGTCCTTCTTCGTTGGCTTCTTGTTGGCCTGCGCAGGTTTTCGGCGCGAATCAGGTTGTTGAGGCTTAGATGTTTTGCCTCCTTCCTTGGCCTTCTTTCCCCCTTTCCCCACCTTGGTCCAGTCGTTCCTCGTAGAAGGGCGTACTGTGCCAATAGAATGGGGGTTGGTTTCTGACGTGGGCACCCAGACCATAGGGGTTGCACCATCATCGTCCACCATCTTCTTCGCCTTTTTGGCAGCTGTCGCGCCGCGGGTGTTTTGGGGCGCTGAGACACCTTGAGGCGGGGCCTTTGAACCCGCATTAGCAGCAGCTGCTGGCGGTGGCCTGGTCTTTTGCCGAGATTGTCGCTGTGGCTGAGGCTCGGGCTGGGACGCCTGACAAATCTCGCCTCTTACCCGGTCAGCGGCCAGCGGTGGCCTCATCCGCGGCAGCGTTGGGTCTTCGCCAGAGCCGTAGCGGGCCGACATCATGGTCCCCATCCGGATTGTAAGACTACGCTCCATCTCGTCCATTCGCTCGTGCTGCTTCTGCAGGAGGTCTTGGCGCAAATTTTGTAGTTCCGTGCCGAGGTCGTCCAACCGCTTCTGCAGCCGGGCATTTTCGCTCAGCACGCGGTCACGGTCTTGCTGGAGGACCTCGTTCTCCCGTCTCAAGCGGATTGTCTCATCGGAGGCATTCAACTTTAAAATTCTACTGCCCAGAGACTCTGCCTTGTCATGTAGGTCGTACAAAGCTCTTTGGAAAGTCCCCTTCAGATGTTTTGAGGACTTCCCGACCTTCTGGGCGACGGCAGCGATTTGCAGAAGTTCATTTCTGATGGCCTGCGGGGAATCGTCGCACTCGTCTGCCGACATGGACGACTCGCTTAGACGGGTCACGTCCACTGGACGCGCCATTGCGCGAGTCATTACTGCCAACTCCTGCTCAGCCAGCTGTTCGGCTTCTTCCCGCTCCGCGTCCTCCCTCTGCTTGAGGAAGGCGGCTTTTGTCTTCGCAAGGCCTACGTACTGGCCCGTAGTGGGCGGTCGGCCTCGGCCTCGCAGCGTCTTTATTATTTTGGGGGCCGAGACATCCTCCCCAGGGGAAGTGTCTGAGCTCGCCCGGTCACTCAAAGAGCGGTGTTTCGAACGGCTCCGCCTCCGTGGTTCCCAGAGTCGGCCCTGGCCCTCATCAGCGGACAAGGGATCCGACTCCATTCGAGTAAGCCTAACAACAGGCACCTTCTCGGACCCTGTCAAAGATGACGGGGTCGTAGCCTTTTCAGGCTCCACCGTGGAGGGACTAACGGTATCGCGCACGCCTACCAACCAACCAGTGCGCACCGTATCACGGTCCTCTCCGACAGGGTTTTGAAGCTCAGCTACCTCTGAGTCTTCAACCCTATTCTCCAAAACACTAAACCTATTTTTTACACAAAAACTAAAAGAAGAAAAATCGGAATCCATACTTGTTCCCACGAGTATGGGGGATATAAAATGTCCATCCAGGCGGTGCCCCCTGCACCTGGGTAACCCTAATACTGCACGAGGGCGGGTGGTCTCGTGCAGTTGTCGACGCTAGCGGGTAGGCGATCTCCCATCCTACCACCTCGAGACCGAGGCGGCCGAACGTCACGTGACCAACGTCCGACCTTTTGGGGTTTTTTATTGAGGTTGTCTCCTCTCGGCCCGGGCGACCAAGCCAGGGCCCCTACTTCCCGAGGGCTGCGAGACATGTCCACAACACCCTTCGGGAGCAGGTTGCCAGACGGTTGACCGAAGTCACCCACCTAGTCGCGCAATCGCGAGTGGTGGGCCCGTCCAGCCGCAGGTCTTGAAGACCCGCCATCCCACGAGCCGAAGCTCCGCTAGTCCAGAGGACTTCCACACGCAGTGTAAACTGCACGGCGACAGAACACTCGCACCATAGTTGTCGCTTAAAAGCGACCGCAAGCCTTGGAGGCCTGCCATACCACGCCATCACAAAAGATGGCCGCTGGGCCCCGTAAGCCCCGAAAGACACTCTCGGCCCCTCTTCAGAAAGAGGAGGGAGAATACACCTCCTCGACAGTTTTGGTCCGCGCCGGCCGAAGCCGGTACCCCCTATATCTAGGGGGCATTCCCCTATCCGCCACCTGGGGACGCGCCCGATGGGAGACTGTCAAACTCCACACGGGAACACTCATGGGGCCTCCCCCAACCTAACCTAACCTAACCTAACCTAACCTAACCTAACCTAACCTAACCTAACCTTTTTTTTTTTTTTTTTTTTTTTTTTTTTTTTTTTTTTTTCGCGGGGAATCCATTTACGGACATCCCGCCGCTCCGGGGGGAGGGGCGGGGGGGTGTGGGACTCCCTCACCAGAGTGGTGAGAATACCCACTAAACCCCGCGGTGGCCATCTTCGCGCATGTCTCGAGTCACCGGGATTTCTACAATAGAATGCGTCCGGTGAACTCGAGTGCGCAATGCCGCTTGCACAGCCCAGCTCGGAGAGAGTGATACCTCCCTCCTAACACCATCCAGTGTTACCCGGCAATGTGAGGCCACCCCACACTGCCGTCCTCCTCGGGGCCACTTGAGACGGAGCGCACAGCCCCCGCCGTGCACTCCTAGCGACCCCGAAGGCCCCCCTTTAGTCGCCTCTTACGACAGGCGGGGGGGAACCGTGGCCGTATTCTAACGCCCCGGACCACAGGGCGAAGGGGATTGCTGGGGCTTACATGCCACCACCCCGGCGTCGCCTTCTTCGCCTACTCGGATCCTCCTGCTCCCTGATCCTTTCGGCGGCCTCTTTTTGTGACATTACTGTCTCGCAGAAATTGGCAACTGCCGCCCACGACGTACTGCTTACTGATATTGTCTGCAGAACAGTCGGCAACGTCACGTCCCCACCGAGGACAGCGCTTAGTTGATCGCGCTCCTGACCCCATGCTGGGCACACTTCCAGAGTGTGCTGGGCAGTATCCTCGGCACAGTCACAATGGTGACATCTCTCCGTGGCCTCTCTGCCGATTCGGCTTAGGTACCTGCCAAAGCAGCCATGCCCCGACAGAACCTGTGTCACCCTGTAGGACAGAGAGCCGTGACGCCGCTCAAGCCACAGTTTGAAAACTAGGCGAATTGCCTCCAAGATCCACTGGCCGGCTCCTGGAGCAGCCAGTCTGTTGTGCCAGATGGTATTGGCATCATTTAGGAAATTGGCCCTTTGGCCGTTAACCTCTTGGGGTGCTGCCCGGCCGCCCGAGGAACGCACATCCTCACGCCAGTAAAAAACGGCTGAGAGGGTCCTCGCGTCTAAATCCCAGGGCAGTTGGCGGGCTAGCACACATGCCGCCTCGAAGGAGATCGTGCGATACCCCCGTATTAATCGTATGGCCATCGCTCTCTGCGGCCTGCGAAGGATGGCGATGCTCTGAGGCTTCAGAGCGTCGGCCCATACGGGGGCCCCGTAGAGGGCAATGGATCGCACGATCCCAATGTATAGCTTCCTACACAAGTCACCTGGCCCAGATGAATTAGGCAGGATTCTGCTCAGCGCGCCTGCTGTCTTCAGCAGTTTCGGTGCCAGCTGCTCAAAGTGGGCGCGGAAATCCAGACGCCCGTCAAGGACTAGTCCGAGGTATTTTAGAGTCGACTTGACATCCAGGCGGACTCCACCCACCACAATATGGGAACCAGCTGGAGGGGCTTGCCGGGGCCCGTGAAAACACAAGACCTGGGACTTGTGCAGAGCCACCTCCAGTCCCAGGCACCGAATTCTTTTCACCACATGCGCCGTTCCCGCAGTGGCCAAAAGCGCTGCCTCTCGGAAGGTTTTACCACGGGCGGTGACCAGTGTGTCATCTGCGTAACACGTCACGCTGACACCCGGTAAATTCCCTCCTCGCAACACCCAGTCGTAACCGATGTTCCACAGGAGGGGCCCGAGGACCGAACCCTGTGGAACACCGCACGACATAGGCCGTCTGCACCATTCGTCCCGCCCGGGGTACTCAACGTACCTCTCGGAGAGGTAGTCAGCAATGAGGGTCCTCAGGTACACAGGTACCCGGTGGTATTTGAGGGCCTCTCTGATGCATGCCCAGGGGATGGTGTTAAAGGCGTTGGCGATATCTAAAGATACCGCCAAGACGACCTCTCCCCGAGCTATAGCCTCCTCAGCTTGGGTTTTCACCCGCAAAATGGCGTGCACAGTGGATCTGCGCCGCCGAAAGCCAAACTGACAATCCGCCAGGTTTGGACCAACCCCTTCGATGTGCTCGACGATACGAGCAGCGATGATTCGCTCAAAAAGTTTACCCATCTCGTCGAGCAGAACGATGGGGCGGTAAGCGGACGGAGAATCCACCGGTCGCCCTTCCTTCTTTAACAGGACCAGCTTCCCGGTCTTCCACTGCCGCGGAAACCGGCCCTGTCTGAGACAGTCCGAAAAAAGGGTCCGTAGTCTTGGGCCCAACCACTTAAGTGAAAGGGCCAAAGCACGTCCCGGTATGCCATCAAGGCCGGGCGCGGTGTTTTTGGCCCGCAGCCTCAGTACGGCTGCACCAAACTCGTCCTCGGTGACCTGCGGCGTCTCGAGTTCATCCTCATTCAGTGGGCCAGCGGAGGCCATTGGTGGAGGTGTAAAGTCACCCCTTGTTGGAAACAAGGTGGCCACCACATTGCCAAGAAGCGAGGGCTCAATGCTCTCCGTTAACGGGGGGGCCCACGGCCGGAGCTTGGCCATCGCCATACGGTAAGGCCGCCCCCACGGATCACGATTGAGTGTTTGCAAAAACTCCTCCCGCGCTTCTGATTTGGCCTTGTAAATAGCCACTTTCAGCGCCTTTTTGGCCTCCCGATAGGATCCGTAAAGGAGGGCCTCCTGCTCCTCATTTCGGTTTGCTCTGCGCCGGTGTCGGGCGTATTGGCGTCTCGCCCTAACGCAAGCGTATCTTAGCTGCGCTAGGTCTGCGGACCACCAATACACCTGGCGTTTCGCTGGAAGGGACCTGGCTCGGGGCATGGCCGCGTCACAAATATGCAACAGCGCCTCCCGAAACCACTCTGCCTCTCCTTCCACCTCAGACGGGCCGTCCGGCACAGGCACCCAAGCCTGGACAATGGAGGCTAACTCCAATGCCTCCCTATCAAGGCGCTTAAGCGCCCAGCGGGGGCAGTCCCTGGTCAGAGAGATTCGGTTCAGACCGGTATGGAGCGGCGGTGATGCGGAGACGTCAAACCGGATATACCGGTGGTCCGAGAACGTTTCCACATCCTCCACCACTCTCCAGTCCGATACACGGCGCGCAAGGGCCGGGCTCGCGAACGAAATGTCCACGATGGACCCACCCAGCTGTCGCACGCACGTGTGAACCGTGCCTCTATTCAAAACCACCAGGCCGGTGGCGATCGCCCACTCCTCCATAGCAAGACCTCGTGCGTCAGTCGCCGGAGATCCCCACGTCAAGGATTTGGCGTTGAAATCCCCGACGACGAGCAGCTCATGGGAGCGGTTGCAGGCAATCAGCGCCTCCAGCCCCGAAAGGTGGCTCTCAAATTCCGCCAGCGTTTTATTGGGGGAAAAGTAGCTCCCGACGATGAACGTTTGCCCCATGAGAGCAGCCACCCATCCGCTGCCTCGCTCGACCCTGCCAAAAAGCGGGGCACCAGCAGCAGCCTGCCTAACGATGGCGACCACTCCGTCGTTATCGGCGACCCAGTTATCCCTCTGCGGAACAAAGTATGGCTCAGCCACCACGGCGACGTGCACCGACCACTGTAGAAGACTCTGATGTAAAAGGTCCTGAGCCATTCTACAGTGGTTGAGGTTCGCCTGTAAATAGCTAATAGCCATTTAGCTGGCGACCTCAGACATCTCCTCGTCCCTGATCGGAGGTGGGTGAGTCGTCTGCTGCTGGGTCTTGGCCACGGCGGCAGGCTTACTTCCTTTCTTAGGACGCAGGGCCGTGCAGGACTTGCTGCCGACCCTGTGCCCAGCGGGCTTTTTTGCAACTGCACAAAGTGTACAGTGGGCTGCAGCCCGGCAGTCGCTTGCTTTGTGGCCTAATTGACCACAGCGGTAACATTGACTACTGCGGTCAACCTCAGATGTGCAGCGTTCCCGCACGTGCCCAACCTCTAGGCAGCGGAAACACCGCATTTGGCGGGGCTCCAGCAGCTTGACCTGGGCTGCCACCCAACCCACCAGAACTCGCCGTTCTTCTGCTAGTTTTTTGGCGACTGTGACAGGACAGCGGACCCATGCCGTGCCTAGCCCTGAAAGGTCGCGGCGAATAGCGCCCGTCTTAATTCCCTCTGCAGAACAGCCGGCAGCTTTGGCCAACGCTGCAGTCAGCTCCTCGGCTGTTACTGACTCGTCCAGGCCGGAAACGCGAACCTCCGCCGTTTTCACAGGGCGGTGCACGCGAACGTCCTCAGGTCCCAGAACACTTTTTAGTTGTTCAGCCAGAGAGTTGGCCTTTTCCCCGCTTGCAGTGCCTGGGACTTCAATGATCGTGGCCCCGGTAGCGGCCCGCCTGAAACGGACCGACTCTATGCCGAGGCCCGAAAGGTCTATTTTAGCTTTGGCCTGACCCAAAATGTTGGCGTAAGTCACTCCCCTCTTTTCGGCGTCCGGCTGCAGCGTGACCACCACAGCCATTGAACGGGGGGAGCGAATTTTGGGGGCCTTCTTTTCCTTTTTATTGGCCTCCTTGGTATTGGCCTTCTCCCGAGGACCACGTTGTGGTTTGCGGCGTGCCTGGGGTTGCGATGACTTGGCAGCCCCTTCTTTGACGCTTTTACCGCCTTTCCCTACCTTGGTCCAGTCATTCCTCGTGGAAGGGCGTAGTGTGCCAATCGAGTGAGGGTTGGTGTCTGATGTGGGCACCCAGATCATAGGGGTAACACCATCATCGTTTGCCTTCTTTGCTTTTAAGGCAGCTGTCGCGCCGCGAGTGTTTTGGGGCGCAGGGGCACCTCGAGGCGGAGCCTTTACACCCGCGTTCACAGCAGCTGCTGTTGGCGGCGGCCTGTTCTTTGGCCGTGATTGTCTCTGCGGCTGCGGCTCGGACTGGGACGCCTGAGCTGCCGCGTCTCTGGCACGGTCAGCGGCCAGCGGTGGTCTCATGCGTGGCTGCGTAGGATCTTCGCCGGAGCCGTAGCGAGCTGACATCATGGTCCCCATTCTGACCGTCAAGCTTCGCTCCATCTCATCCATTCGCTCCTGCTGCTGTTGCAGGAGATCTTGGCGCAAATTCTTTAACTCGTTGCCGAGGTCGTCTAACCGTTTCTGCAGCTGGGCATTTTCGCCGAGCACGCGGTCGCGCTCCTGCTGGAGGGCCTCGTTCTCCCGTCTCAACCTTGCGGTTTCCTCAGAAGCGTTAAGCCTCAGGATTCTGCTGGCAAGGGACTCGATGTTTTCACTGGCGTCGTACAGGGCTCGCTGGAACGTGCCCTTGAGGTGTTTGGACGCCTTGCCTACTTTTAACACCACAGCGGCCACCTGCTGTAGGCTCTGTTTGATGGCAGGTGCTGAATCCGCCTCGTCATCATTAAGTGACACTGACGACTCGCTGAGACGCGACACTACACCTGGCCGCGTCATTGTGCTAGTCATCACCGCCAACTCCTCCTCGGCCTGTTGTTCGGCCTCCATTTTTTCCTCCTCCTGCTGCTGCTTAAGGAAGGCAGCTTTCGTTTTCGCGAGGCCCACGTACTGGCCCGTAGTGGGCGGTCGGCCTCGGCCTCGCGGCGTCTTTATCATTTTGGGGGCTGAGACACCCTCCCCAGGGGAAGTGTCTGGGCTCGCCCGGTCACTCAAAGAGCGATGCCGCGAACGGCTCCGCCTCCGTGGCTCCCAGAGTCGGCCCTGGCCCTCATCAGCGGACAAGGAATCCGACTCCATTCGAGTAAGCCTCACAACAGGCACCTTCTCAGACCCTGTCAAAGATGACGGGGTCGTAGCCTTTTCAGGCTCCACCGTGGAGGGACTAACGGTATCGCGCACGCCTACCAACCAACCAGTGCGCACCGTATCATGGTCCTCTCCGACAGGGTTTTGAAGCTCAGCTACTGAGTCTTCAGCCCTGTTTTCTAAAACATCATACCTATTCTTAACACTAAAACTAAAAGATAAAGGATCCATACTTGTTCCCACGAGTATGGGGGATATAAAACGTCCATCCAGGCGGTGCCCCCTGCACCTGGGTAACCCTAATACTGCACGACGGCGGGTGGTCTCGTGCAGTTGTCGACGCTAGCGGGTAGGCGATCTCCCATCCTACCACCTCGAGACCGAGGCGGCCGAACGTCACGTGACCAACGTCCGACCTTTTGGGGTTTTTTATTGAGGTTGACTCCTCTCGGCCCGGGCGACCAAGCCAAGGCCCCTACTTCCCGAGGGCTGCGAGACATGTCCACAACACCCTTCGGGAGCAGGTTGCCAGACGGTTGACCAAAGTCACCCACCTAGTCGCGCAATCGCGAGTGGTGGGCCCGTCCAGCCGCAGGTCTTGAAGACCCGCCATCCCACGAGTCGAAGCTCCGCTAGTCCAGAGGACTCCCACACGCAGTGTAAACTGCACGGCGACAGAACACCCACACCACGGTTGTCGCTAAAAGCGACCGCAAGCCTTGCAGGCCCGCCATACCACGCCATCACAAAAGATGGCCGCTGGGCCCCGTAAGCCCCGAAAGACACTCTCGGCCCCTCTTCAGAAAGAGGAGGGAGAATACACCTCCTCGACAGTTTTGGTCCGCGCCGGCCGAAGCCGGTACCCCCTATATCTAGGGGGCATTCCCCTATCCGCCACCTGGGGACGCGCCCGATGGGAGACTGTCAAACTCCACACGGGAACCTAACCTAACCTAACCTTTTTTTTTTTTTTTTTTTTTAACGGGGTAAAAATGCATTACGCACTATCCCACCGCCTGGGTGAGCGGTGGGGGAGTGTGGGACTCTCCGCCGGTGAAGCCGGCGGCATACCCACTAAAAATACCTCGGTGTATCTCCGCTTTGCTTTTAGCGGGACGATGTGGGATTCCCTGAGAATATCAGCCACGTCGTCCCAAGCGGTCGGCCCAGCCACTGCCGGGCCTCCTCACGCCACGGGGGGGTAACCTGATACACGACAGATACCCCCCAGACAGGGACACCGTGCAATGCGAGCGAGACCCCCCAGTCTCACCCGCTGGTGTCCTAGGGAACTGGGAGAAGGCGGGCGAACCGCCTTCTCCGGGCTCCCAGCCGTCTGCGTCGGAGAGGGGCCGCCAGAGGATCGTCCTCCCTGGCCCTCTCCGCGGTCTCCTTCTGTGTCATAACCTCTTCACAGAAGGAGACCATCACCTCCCACGACCTCTCGCTCTCGAGCATACCTCGAACTACCTTCGGTAGCGAGAGGTCCCGGCCTATTGCAGCCACCAAATTGTGGCGCTGCGACTCCCAGGCCGGGCACACCTCGAGGGTGTGCTGGGCGTCATCTTCGAGTGCGCCACATTCGTGGCACACGGGGGTTGGCTCTCTTCTGGCTATCTGGTGCAGGTATTGGCCGAAACAGCCATGCCCAGAGAGCACCTGCACCAGCCGGAAGGTGAGTGCGCCGAACCCCCTCTGACACCACCTATGAAGGAGGGGCCTGATGGCATCTATGGTACGAATGCCGTACCTAGGCGCCTCCAGGTCCTCCTTCCATCGCCAAATCAGCTCATTCTGAGCTAAGCGCCGCACCCTCTCAACCTCGTCGAAGGCGCGGCGCTGTCCTCTGGTCCTCGCTGCTGCGCGGTATTCGTATACCGCAGCGAGGACCCCGGCCTCTAGCTCCCACGGGGGCGTACCGGCCAAAACGCAGGCAGCCCCCATGGAAATGGTGCGGTACCCCCGCACCGCCCTGGTCGCCACCACACGCTGCGCCCTCCGCAGCATGCGCTTGTTGGTGACGTTTAGGGCATCTGCCCACACAGGTGCGCCATAGAGGGCGATACTCCGTACAATGCCGGCGTAAAGTCGCCGGCATGTAGTATCGGGGCCGCCTTTGTTGGGTAGAAGGCGGCCCAAGGCACTCGCGGCACTGACGAGGCGGGGGGCGAGCCTGCTGAAGTGCTCGCCAAAACGCCACCGCCCGTCAAGTTGGAGGCCCAAATACTTCATTTGGGCCCCCACCCTCACCTCCACGCCATCGAGACGTATTTTCGCCCCGGGGGGAGGTCCCCTCCGAGGCCCGTGGAAAAGAAGGGCCTCGGTTTTTTGTAGGGCGACCTTCAACCCCAGCGCCTCTATCCGTCCCACAATAAGGCTGGTGGCGACCTCTGCCAGCCTTGCTGCCTCATTGTAGGTACCTCCACGGGCTACGACCAGGGTGTCGTCTGCATAACAAAGGACACGCGTCCGTGGAAGGAGCGTGCCCCGCAGAACCCAGTCGTAGCCCATATTCCATAGAAGGGGTCCCAAAACGGACCCCTGAGGAACCCCACACTTCATTGCCCGGCGGACGATGTTTCCGTCGGGGCCCACATAGAGCACCTCACGATCTGTGAGGTAACTCATTATTAGCCGCCCTATATACGGTGGCACGTTAAAGTGGCGTAGTGCCTCCTTTATCGTGCCATAGGGCAGGCTATTAAAGGCATTGGCGATGTCCAGCGACACCGCCAATGACCTATCCCCGCTCGCGGACGCCTCTTGCGTCTCGGTTTTCAGGGCCTGGACAGCATCAATGGTTGATCGCCCGGCCCTGAATCCGAACTGGTTGCCGGACAGATCTGACCCAGCGTTCGTCATGTGCTGGATGATCCGCGATGCAATGATGCGTTCAAATAGTTTCGCAGATTCATCCAGCAGGACAATCGGGCGATAGGCCCCCGCTGTGTCCGGCGACCGCCCCTCTTTCTGCAAGAGGCATAGGCGACCCTCCTTCCATACTTTAGGGAACTGTCCAAGTGCAATCGCAACATTGAACAGTTCCCGCAGCTGCTCGTCCATTTGACGGAGCGCGACCCCCAAGACTTTGCCCGGGACACCGTCGGGACCAGGGGCCTTCTTTTTAAGCCGGAGGCTTGCAGCCGCCGTCCCCAGTTCCTCTTCAGTGACGGGCGGTGCGGAAAGTTCGGCTTCATCCGGCCTCCCAGTGGGAGGAGCCATGGGTGGTGGGAAGTGTTCCTGACAATCAGGAAACAGCTCCTGCACCACCCTTTCAAGCAATTCGGGCTGGAGGGTTTCGATGACCGGGGGGCCTTGGTTTCGCAACTTGTTGCGAGCTGCGCGATAAGGCCTCCCCCATGGGTCGCGATTTAAACCCTCCAGAAGCTCCTCCCTAGCCTGGGCCTTGGCTTGGCTGATGGCCAGCTGCAGCGCCTTTCTGTTAGAACAGTAGGTGGCATACAGCTGGCCCTCCACCTCTGGGTCTCGGTTGGCCCGACGTCGACTGCGGCCGTATGCCCTCCTTGAACGCTGGCAGGTGCTCCGAAGGTCCGCGATTTCTGCGGACCACCAGTACACCTGCCGCCGAGGTGCTGCAGCCTTCACCCTCGGCATGGAGGCGTCACAAATCTCCCTCAGAGAGGCCCGAAAGGCGTTGGCTGCCTCGTCAACATCTGACGAGATTGGGGCCGAACACCACGCCTGAACAATGGCGGCCTCTTCCGCTAACTCTTGGTCGAGCTTGGTCAGGGCCCACCGCGGGAAAGAGGCCTGCCCTTGCCGCCGGGCTAAGGCCGCTGTATCAGGTGAGGTGGAGATCTCAAATTGGATGTATTTGTGATCCGATAGAGTCTCCACCTCACTGAGTACCCGCCAACACCGGACGTGACGTGCAATAGAAGGGGTGGCAAACGAAATGTCCACCACGGACCCCCCATTCCATCGCACGCACGTGTGTTCTGTCCCTCGATTTAAAAGGGACAGTCCGGCATCGGCCGCCCAGCTTTGGACGGTGCGGCCCCAAGAATTGGTGGTCACACTTCCCCATGAGGTGGACCAAGAATTGAGGTCCCCCATCAATAAAATAGGGAGGGGGGCCATCCGCTGCACAACCTGACCTAGGGTGTCCAGTAACACCTCTAGGTTTGCCAGAGTGCCATTGGGGGAGAAATATACACCAATTATGGCGTATTCTCTCCCCCAAGTGGCTGCCACATAGCCCGACCCCCTTTCTTTTACAATGAGGGGGCGGGCAGCGCTGCCCGTCTTAGCGACTATGGCGACGGAGCCATTGACATCCCCAGCCCAGTGAGGTTGGGGAGATACAAAGTAGGGCTCCGCCACGACCGCAATATCCACTTGCCACTGCGCCATTGCTTGAACAAAAAGGTCCTGGGCTCCGGCGCAGTGGTTAGTGTTAGTCTGTAGGAAATTGTAATGTCGGCTTACACTCATTCCGACATTACAATTTCCTCCGTCGCCGACTTATGGCGCACTCCCGCACTTGTAGAGGCCTGGGTCCTGGGGGCCAATGTTCCTCTCTTGGGGGTAGGAACACATTTCCTTCCCCCCATTGCATGCCCTGACGGCTTCCCCTCATCAGCACAGATTGCACAGCGAGGTGTTTCTGTGCATTTTTCAGCCTTATGCCCCGATCGCCCACACCGGAAGCATAAATCGCTCCGGTCCTTTTGCGAGGGGCATGTCTGGCGGGTGTGGCCCGTGCCCATGCACTTGAAACAGCGCAAGGGCAGGGCACCTAGGGCACGCACCTGAGCCGAGGTCCAGCCGATGAGGAGGCGTCCCGCTTCCACCACTATTTTGGCCGCTGCCACCGGACATTTAATGGTGATGGACCCCATGCCTCCAGGGCCGGAGCGGATCTCCCCAGCCCTAACTAGTTCCACGGCACAGCCGCCCTTTGCCGCAATAGCAGCAACCACTTCCTCCTTTGCAACTGAGTCGTCGAGGCCCCTGACAAGAAGATCCACACACTTTGTGGGCCTCGCGACGGTGGCGACGTCTTTTAATACCTCGCGGATCTTCTCCGCGAGGTTATCAGCCTTGTCCCCGCTTTGGGAGCCAGACAACTCGAGCATTCTGGCTCCCGTAGCTGTGGTGCGGGTTTTGATATTGGCAATGCCAAGCTCATTCAGCGCTATGCTCCCCTTTGCCTGGTTAAGGGCCATAGCGTACGTCATCCCTTTCTCCAGTGCCTCCGGCTGCAGCGTGATTATCACAGCTGAAGATTTTGGCGGTGAAAGTTTCACCACTTGTTTTGGCGCCTTCTTTTTGTTTGCCGCATTTTTAGGTACAACAGCCGATACGGAGGGTTGAGCAGGGGTTCGGGCTGCGGCGGGCGTAGAGACCTTCCCCTTGCCTTTGCCTTTCCCTTTATTCCCAACCACCACATTCCATTGTCCCTCGCTGGTGGCAGGGGCAGCCGGAGTCACCGCGGACGACGGGCCGGCAACAGCGAGGGGTGCTTGTTGTGGACCCACCCTAGCTTTGCCCTTCCGAGTCCGTTTCGGCTTAGGAGCCGCAGTAGGCAGAGGCTGGGCAGGCGCAGGCGCAGATGAGGCAACCGCAGCCCTGGCTGCCTCCTCTCGCTTCTTGTCGGCGGCAAGCGGAGGCCGCACGATTTTTGCGGGAGGAAGGCGCTCCTCAACGACCGCCAAGCGGGCGTTCACCATATCGCCGAAGGTTCGGCACATGGAGGCCTTCAATTCCTCCGCCATATCTTTGACCATTTTGGACATCTCGGCCATCAAGTCACTGGCCGAGTTGCCCACAGGGTCTTGGGAGGGAGGGGCTGGCCACGCCGGGGATTTGTCCCTCTGGGAGAAATCCCGGCGCATAGCCTTCACCTCTTTCTCGAGGTCCTCCACTTGGCGGCGAAGTCTTCGGTTTTCGAGACTGAGCCGCCGTGTCTCATCCGAGATCGTCCGCTCCGCAATCGTCTCGACAATCTCATGGTATTCCGTTGCGTGGTTTTTTAGGTCACGCACGTACTCACCCTTAAGATTGCCGGACTTTCTGGCAATTTGGAAGATCATCGACCTCAGATTACCCGCCCGGGCACGCAACGTCTCGGTGTCGACGGCTGCGTCCAACTCCGCGAGTGAGCATTCCTCGGGGAGTGGGTTCCTCGTGAAGTCGACAGGCTCGTCGGCCTCCACCTCCTGTGCATCTTCGCGAGATGCGTTGGAGTTAGACTCAAGGCGGGTCATGGCGACTTGCGCGGCCTTGGCCCTCAAAAATTCGGCCGCAGTGGCAACTGCCGCCTTTTTGGCCGCCGCCTTTTTGGCCGCAGGGCCAGACGCCGCCTTTTTAGGCTTTTTGGCTACGACCTTTTTGGCCGTAGCCTTTTTCGGTGCCGACGACCGTGTTGTCGTGGCTACCTCCTCACTGTCTGAGACCGAAGCCTCAGACGCAAAAATGGGCGAACCCGCCGGCCTCTTAGGCCGTTGGCTACGCAACGCCCGCGTAACCATTTGGTCCAGCTCATCGGCCAAGTTTTCCTCGACTGCGAGACCCTCGAGTGAGTTGGCTGAATTACGCCGGGTAGACATAATTGCAGACAAAACGAAAACACAAAAAAGAATAAAGTCACAACAAAGAGTGCGTTATTAGGCCACGCTCAACCTGCAACCGGAGATACCTCGACGGCCAGGGAGCTGAGAACACTAATAATCAAAGAGTGTTGATTTTCTAGAAAGAAAATCACCTCGCGAGAAGCCTATTAGAGCCCGCTCGACCTGAAACCGGAGATACTCGACGGCCAGGGAGCTGGGAACACTAGTAAGCAAAAACCGCAAGGTTGCCCCAGAGTATCTAGATTTGGTCACCAGCCTGGCACTGCGTTACCGTAACCAGGACTGGGAGAGCCAGGGGAGACGACGGGGACGTACTAGATACTCGTAAAAACACTCATGGGGCCTCCCCCAACCTAACCTAACCTAACCTAACCTAACCTAACCTAACCTTTTTTTTTTTTTTTTTTTTGCGGGGGAAAAAATGCATTACGCACTATCCCGCTGCCTGGGTGGGGCAGCGGGGGAGTGTGGGACTCTCCGTCACTAACGGTGACGGCATACCCACTAAAAAGACCCCCGGTATACCTCATCGCCTTGACGGGACGACATGGTGCCTAGTTCGGATTACCATGCCGTCCCTGGCGGACGGCCCAGCCTCCACGCCGGGCCTCCTCACGCAGCAGGGGCGTCCCGGTATACGGGGACACCCCCAGACAGGAGCACCGTGCAATGGGGTGAAAGCCCCCCGACTTTCACCCCGGTGCTGCTTTCAGGGAGCGGGGAGAAGGCGTGCAAACCGCCGTCTCCTCACTCCCCGCCGTCTGCGTCGGAGAGGGCCCGCCTGAGGATCTTCCTCCCGGGCCCTCTCCGCTGTCTCCTTCTGCGACATCACCTCTTCGCAGAAGGAGACCATCGCCTCCCATCCACTCTCGCTCGCCAGCATGGCCCGTATCAGGGCCGGGAGCGAGAGGTCGGTGCCGACCACATCCACTAGTGTGCGACGCTGCACCGCCCAAGCAGGGCACACCTCAAGGGTGTGCTGGGCGGTGTCCTCCTCGGCGTCGCACTGGTGGCACCTCGGGGTGGGCTCCCTCCGGGCGATGTTATGCAGGTACTTCCCGAAACAGCCGTGTCCGGAAAGTACCTGCACCAGCCGGTACGTAAGGGGCCTCTTCTCCCTACGCACCCACTGGTCGAGGACCGGCCTGATCGCCTCTATGGTTTGTCGGCCATAGAGCGGGTCGACCAGGTCCTCCGCCCACCTCCGCAGAAGCGCGCTCTGCGCGCGCCGTCGCACTCCCTCGACATCGTCCCAGTACGGGCGCTCTCCTCTTGCTCTTGCTGCTGTGCGGGACTGGTACACAGCAGCAAGAACGTCTGCCTCCAGTTCCCAGGGGGGCATGCCTGCTAGGACACAGGCAGCCCCGCCCGATACCGTACGGTACCCCCGTACGGCCCTCAACGCTATTTGCCTCTGAGGCGCCCGTAACAGGCGCCTGTTATTAGCGTTGAGGGCTCCCGCCCAGATTGGCGCTCCGTAGAGCGCCATACTTTTAAGTATGCCGGCGTAGAGACGCCGGCATGACTGGCCCGGGCCGCGCTCGTTGGGTAAGAGGCGGCCCAGAGCACCCGCGGTGCGGATTAGGCGGGGCGCGAGGCGGGAAAAATGCGCCCCAAAATTCCACCGCCCATCCAACACCAGGCCCAGATATTTCATCTGGGCCTCCACCCTCACATCAATCCCGTTGATACGGACAAACGCGCCGGGGGGTGGCCCCTGCCGAGGCCCATGGAAGAGGAGGGCCTCGGTCTTATTAAGGGCCACCTTCAGGCCCAGCGCCTCGATGCGGCCAACCACCAGACTGGCGCCGACTTCTGCCAGTCTTTTCGCCTCCGGAAAGGATTTTCCTCCGGCAATGACTAGGGTGTCATCCGCGTAACAGATGACGCGCATCCTCGGAAGGAGCGCGCCGCGGAGCACCCAGTCATAACCGAGGTTCCATAACAGGGGCCCTAAAACGGACCCCTGCGGAACCCCACACCTCATCGGCCGGCGGACCAACCGTCCTCCTCCCTCATAGAGGACTTCCCGCCCTCGGAGGTAGTCCTCCAACAGTCTGCCGAGATAAGTAGGCACTTCAAAATACTGAAGTGCCTCCCTTATCACGCCGAACGGCAGACTGTTGAAGGCGTTGGCGATATCCAGGCTTATCGCCAACGACCGCTCGCCCCGAGCGGTTGCTACCTCCGTAACCTCTTTTAGCTGCGCCAGCGCGTCTATCGTGCTGCGCCCCGCACGAAACCCGAACTGCTGCCCAGAAATATTCGGGCCCCTCTCATTTAAGTGCTGGTTGAGGCGGGAAGAGAGGAGTCTCTCAAAGACCTTCCCAGCCTCATCCAGCAGGACAATTGGCCGATACGCGCCGGCAACACCTGGGGGCCTACCATCCTTCTGTAGGAGGCAAAGCCGTCCCTCCTTCCACAGCTTCGGGAACCGCGCTGATGTTAGCGCGGCGTTAAAAATTTCCCGAAGCTGCCCCCCCAGGTGTTTCAGGGCCAGGCCAAGGACCCTGCCCGGCACTCCATCGGGACCAGGAGCCTTCTTCTTGCCCTTGAGCCGATCCAGCACTGTCTCCATCTCCTCGTCGGAGACTAGTGGGATCGGCTCGCCGTCCAGGGCTCTCGTGCGAGAGGTCATTCTCGGAGGTGTGAACGGTGGGGGCTCTGGAAAAAGCTCCCCTACCACCCGCTCTAACACCTCCGGCTGGAGGGTCTCCATCACGGGGGGGCCTTGGAAGCGCAGTTTATCCCGCGCAGCGCGGTAAGGCCTCCCCCATGGATCTCGGTCCAGACCCTCCAGCATTTCGTCTCGCGCCCTGGACTTGGCCTGCCAGATGGCCAGCTGTAGTGCCTTCTTGTCGGCTTTATAAGCCACGTACAGCTGGCCTTCCCTCTCCTGGTCCCTGTTGCTCCTCCTCAGGGCCCTCGTATATGCCCTCCTCGAATGTGAGCACATATCCCTCAATCGGGCAATTTCCGTGGACCACCAGTAAACCTGATGGCGCCGCGGAGGGGGTCCTCTTATTCGGGGCATGGCGGCATCGCAGATTTTTGAGACGAGGTCTCTAAAATGGGCCGCCGCCTCATCGACCCCCGATGTTGTGGGGGTCGCGCCCCAGGCCGCCACTATGGCCGCCTCCTCAGCCAGCTCGGGATCCAGCTTGGTGAGGGCCCACCGCGGAAAAAAGGCGTGGCCCTCCCGTCTACTCGGCGCCGCCGAGCCGTCGGAGGTGGAGACCTCGAACCTAATATATTTGTGGTCCGAGATCGTCTCCACCTCACTCAGCACCCGCCAGCCCCGGACGCGCCGTGCGAGGGAAGGGGTGGCAAACGTTACGTCCACCACGGACCCCCCTGCCCTACGCACACACGTGAAGGAAGTCCCCTGATTGAGAGGGGACATCCCGGAGCTGACAGCCCATTCCTCGACGGCTAGGCCCCTCACGTTTGTTGACACGCTCCCCCAGAGGGTCGACCATGCATTCAGGTCGCCCATGACCAAAACTGGGAGAGGTGCCAACCGCAGGATCACTGGACCGAGCCCCCTCAAAAAGGACTCCAAGCTGGCAAGCCCAGTGTTGGGGGAAACATACACTCCCACAACTGCCATGTTCCCCCAGGTGGCGGCCACATATCCGGCCCCCCTTTCCCGCACTTGTAGCGGCCGCGAGCGAGGCCCCGCTGCGACCACTATGGCCACAGAGCCAGAAATATCCCCAGCCCAATTAGGCTGGGGGGAAACAAAATAGGGCTCTGCAGCCACCGCCACGTCAATCTCCCACTGCGCCATAGACTGCATAAGCAAGTCCTGGGCCCCGGCGCAGTGGTTGAGGTTCCCCTGTAGGAAGCTGTAATGGAGGACTGAACTCATTGCTCCATTACAGCTTCCGCTGGCGCTACGCGCCTCCCGCTATCGGCGGCGGCCTGGGTCCTTGGAGCCGCCCTTGCTTTAGTGGGGGGAGGGTTGCAACTCCTCCCGCCCATCGTGTGGCCCGAGGGCCGACCCGCTTCGGCGCACACGACGCAGTGTGCCGCCGCCGTACATCCGGCGGCCCTGTGCCCCGGCCGTCCACACCGGAAGCACAGGTCCACCATCTCCTTATCGGACGGGCACAGCAGGCGCGTGTGCCCGATCCCCATGCACTTGAAGCAGCGCATGGGGAGTGCGTCGAGAGCTCGGACCTGAACCGAGCTCCATCCGATCAAGAGTCGACCTCCGCTGACAAGCACCTTTGCCGCCGCAATCGGACACTTGACAACGACCGACCCGGTCCCTTTGGGCCCAAAGCGAATTTCGGCCGCCTTGACTAGGGCCGGGTCACAGCCACCCTTGGCCGCGACTGCGGCCACCACCTCCTCGCGGGTGATGGTGTCGTCGAGCCCTGCGATGCGGAGGTCCGCACATTTTGTGGGCCTCGACACGTCAGCCACTCCCGCGAGTGCCTCCGTCAATTTGGCTGCCAAACGGTCAGCGGCCTCGGCGCTTTTTGCTCCCGCCAGCTCGAGCATGCGCGCCCCTGTGGCAGTCTGCCGGACGGACACACCTGGTATGCCCAAGTCGGGCAATGAGACCACCTCTCTTGCCTTCAACAAGGCCGACTTGTACGAGAACCCCCGCTCGATGGCGTCGGGCTGCAGTGTCACCACTACAGCCGATGAGCGAGGGGGGGTCAACTTAACCGACTTTTTACTATGCGCCTTTTTTGGGACTGGTGTAGTCTGCGCCTGTCTCACGGTGGGTTGGGCAGGGGATCGGGCTGCGGCGGGCGTTGAGGTCTTACCCTTGCCTTTTCCTTTATTCCTGCCCACCACATTCCACTGACCCTCGCGAATGGCAGAGACAGCCGGAGTCGCAGCAGATGATGGGCCAGCCACAGCGGGGGGTGCCTCTTGCGGAGCCGCCTTAGCTTTTCCCTTCCTAGTCCGCTTTGGCTTGGGAGCCGCAGCGGGCTGAGGCTGAGCCGGAGCAAGTGCAGGTGAAGCAACTGCAGCCTTGGCTGCCTCCTGTCTCCTCTTGTCGGCGGCAAGTGGAGGACGCACGATTGGTGCTGGTGGGAGGCGCTCCTCAACCACCGCCAGTCGAGCGTTAATCATATCGCCGACTGTGCGGCACATGGAAGCTTTCAGCTCCTCTGCCATATCCATCACCATTTTCGACATCTCGCCCATCAGGTGATTGGCCGAGATGCCCACAGGGTCTTGGGAGGGAGGAGCTGGCCGCACCGGGGATTTGTCCCTCTGGGAGAAATCCCGGCGCATAGCCTTCACCTCTTTCTCAAGGTCCTCCACTTGGCGGCGAAGTCTCCGGTTTTCGAGACTGAGCCGCCGTGTCTCATCCGAGATCGTCCGCTCCGCTATCGTCTCGACAATCTCATGGTATTCCGTAGCGTGGTTTTTTAAGTCACGCACGTACTCACCCTTAAGATTGCCGGACTTTCGGGCAATTTGGAAGATCAGGGACCTCAAATTACCCGCCCGGGCACGCAGCGTCTCCGTGTCGACGGCTGCGTCCAACTCCGCGAGTGAGCATTCCTCGGGGAGTGGGTTCCGCGTGAAGTCGACCGGCTCGTCGACTTCCACCTCTTGTGCATCCTCGCGAGATGCGTTGGAGTTAGACTCGAGGCGGGTCAAGGCGACTTGCGCCGCCTTGGCCCTGAGAAATTCGGCCGCAGTGGCAACTGCCGCCTTTTTGGCCGCCGCCTTTTTGGCCGCAGGGCCAGACGCCGCCTTTTTAGCCTTTTTGGCTACGACCTTTTTGGCCGTAGCCTTTTTCGGTGCCGACGACCGTGTTGTCGTGGCCACCTCCTCACTGTCTGAGACGGAAGCCTCAGACGCAAAAATGGGCGAACCCGCCGGCCTCTTAGGCCGTTGGCTACGCAACGCCCGCGTAACCATCTGGTCCAGCTCATCGGCCGAGTTTTCCTCGACTGCGAGACCCTCGACTAAGTTGGCAGAATTACGTCGGGTAGACATAATTACAAACCAAAGTAAAAACACAAAACAAGAAACAAATCAAAAACAAAGAGCGCGTTATTAGGCCACGCTCAACCTGCAACCGGAGATACCTCGACGGCCAGGGAGCTGAGAACACTAATAACACGAAAAATCAAAACACGAGAGTGTTCAATTAACCTCACGAGAAGCCTATTAGGGCCCGCTCGACCTGAAACCGGAGATACCTCGACGGCCAGGGAGCTGGGAACACTAGTAAGCTAAAACCGCAAGGTTGCCCCAGAGTATCTAGATTTGGTCACCAGCCTGGCACTGCGTTACCGTAACCAGGACTGGGAGAGCCAGGGGAGACGACGGGGACGTACTAGATACTCGTAAAAACACTCATGGGGCCTCCCCCAACCTAACCTAACCTAACCTAACCTAACCTAACCTAACCTTTTTTTTTTTTTTTTTTTTTTTTTTTTTTCGCGGGGAATCCATTTACGGACATCCCGCCGCTCCGGGGGGAGGGGCGGGGGGGGGTGGAACTCCCTCACCAGACTGGTGAGAATACCCACTAAACCCCGCGGTGGCCATCTTCGCGCATGACTCGAGTCACCGGGATTTCTACAATAGAATGCGTCCGGTGAACTCGAGTGCGCAATGCCGCTTGCGCAGCCCAGCTCGGGGAGAGTGATACCTCACCCCTAACACCTTCCAGTGATACCCGGCAATGTGAGGCCACCCCACACTGCCGTCCTCCTCGGGGTCACTTAAGACAGAGCGCACAGCCCCCGCCGTGCACTCTTAGCGACCCCGAAGGCCCCCCTTTAGTCGCCTCTTACGACAGGCGGGGGGGGAACCGTGGCCGAATTCTAACGCCCCGAACCACAGGGCAAAGGGGATTGCTGGGGCTTACATGCCACCACCCCGGCGTCGCCTTCTTCGCCTACTCGGATCCTCCTGCTCCCTGATCCTTTCTGCAGCCTCTTTTTGGGATATAACTGTCTCGCAGAAATTGGCAACTGCCGCCCACGCCGTACTGCTTACGGACATGTTCTGTAGAACAATCGGCAACGTCACGTCCCTACCGAGGATAGCGCTTAGTTGGTTGCGCTCCTGACCCCATGCTGGGCACACTTCCAGAGTGTGCTGGGCAGTGTCCTCGGCAGAATCACAGTGGTGACATCTTGCTGTTGACTCCCTGCCGATTCGGTTCAAGTAACTGCCGAAGCAACCATGCCCCGACAGGACCTGTGTTGCCCTGAACGACAGGGAGCCGTGACGCCGCTCTAGCCACAGCCTAAATACTGGGCGAATTGCCTCCAAGGTCCACTGGCCGGCTCCTGGTGCAGCCAATCTGTTGTGCCAGATGGTATTGGCATCATTTTGGAAATTGGCCCTTTGGCCGTCAACCTCCTGGCGTGCTGCCCGGCCGCCCGAGGAACGCACATCCTCACGCCAGTAAAAAACGGCTGAGAGGGCCCTCGCGTCTAAATCCCAGGGCAATTGGCGGGCTAGCACACACGCCGCCTCAAAGGAGATCGTGCGATACCCCCGTATTAATCGTATGGCCATCGCTCTCTGCGGCCTGCGCAGGATGGCGATGCTCTGAGGCTTCAGAGCGTCGGCCCATACGGGGGCCCCGTAGAGGGCAATGGATCGCACGATCCCGATGTATAGTTTCCTACACACATCACCTGGCCCAGATGAATTAGGCAGGATTCTGCTCAGCGCACCTGCTGTCTTCAGCAGTTTTGGCGCAAGCTGCTCAAAATGAGCGCGGAAATCCAGACGCCCGTCAAGGACTAGTCCGAGGTATTTTAGAGTCGACTTGACATCCAGGCGGACTCCACCCACCACAATATGGGAACCAGCTGGAGGGGCTTGCCGGGGCCCGTGAAAACACAAGACCTCGGACTTGTGCAGAGCCACCTCCAGACCCAGGCGCCGAATGCGGCCCACCACATGCGCCGTTCCCGCAGTTGCCAAAAGCGCTGCTTCTCGGACCGTTTTACCACGGGCGGTGACCAGTGTGTCATCTGCGTAGCAGGTCACGCTGACACCCAGTAAATTAGCTCCCCGCAACACCCAGTCGTAACCGATGTTCCACAGGAGCGGCCCGAGGACCGAACCCTGTGGAACACCGCACGACATAGGCCGTTTGCACCATGCATCTCGCCCGGGGTACTCCACAAATCTTTCGGAAAGGTAGTCGGCAATGAGGGTCCTCAGGTACACTGGTACCCGGTGGTATTTGAGGGCCTCTCTGATGCATGCCCAGGGGATGGTGTTAAAGGCGTTGGCGATATCTAAAGATACCGCCAAAACGACCTCTCCCCGAGCTATAGCCTCCTCGGCTTGGGTTTTCACCCGCAAAATGGCGTGCACAGTGGACCTGCACCGCCGAAAGCCAAACTGGCAATCCGCCAGGTTTGGACCAACCCCTTCAATGTGCTCGACGAGACGAGCAGCGATGATTCGCTCAAAAAGTTTACCCATCTCGTCGAGCAGAACGATGGGGCGGTAGGCGGACGGAGAATCCACCGGTCGCCCTTCCTTCTTTAACAGGACCAATTTCCCGGTCTTCCACTGCCGCGGAAACCGGCCCTGTCTGAGACAGTTTGTAAAGAAGGTCCTTAGTCTCGGGCCCAGCCATTTTAGCGCAAGGGCCAAAGCACGTCCTGGTATGCCATCAAAGCCGGGCGCGGTGTTTTTCGCCCGCAGCCTCAGTACGGCTGCACCGAACTCGTCATCGGTGACCTGCGGCGTCTCCATTCCATCCTCATTCAGTGGGCCGGCGGAGGCCATTGACGGAGGTAAAAACTCATCTCTTGTTGGGAACAAGGTTGAAACCACGTTGTCAAGCAACGGGGGCTCAATGCTCTCCGTTAACGGGGGAGCCCACGGCCGGAGCTTCGCCATTGCCATTCGGTACGGCCGCCCCCACGGATCGCTGTTGAGTGTTTGTAAAAACTCCTCCCGCGCTTCTGACTTGGCCTTGTTAATGGCCACCTTCAGCGATTTTTTGGCCTCGCGATAGGCTCCATAAAGAAGCGCCTCGTGTTCCTCATTCCTGTTCGCTCTGCGCCGGTGTCGGGCGTATTGGCGTCTCGCCCTTACGCAAGCGTATCTCAGCTGCGCTAGGTCTGCGGACCACCAATACACCTGGCGTTTCGCTGGAAGGGACCTGGCTCGGGGCATGGCCGCGTCACAAATATGCGACAGCGCCTCCCGAAACCACTCTGCCTCTTCTTCCACCTCAGACGGACCGTCCGGCACAGGCACCCATGCCTGGACAATGGAGGCCAACTCCAGCGCCTCCCTATCAAGGCGCTTAAGCGCCCAGCGGGGGCAGTCCCTTGTCGGGGAGATTCGGTTTGGACCGGTGTGGAGCGGTGGTGATGCGGAGACGTCAAACCGGATATACCGGTGGTCCGAGAACGTTTCCACATCCTCCACCACTCTCCAGTCCGATACACGGCGCGCAAGGGCCGGGCTCGCGAACGAAATGTCCACGATGGACCCACCCAGCTGTCGCACGCACGTGTGAACCGTGCCTCGATTTAGAACCACCAGGTCGGTGGCGATCACCCACTCTTCCATAGCAACACCTCGCGCATCAGTCGCCAGAGATCCCCACGTCAAAGATTTGGCGTTGAAATCCCCGACGACGAGCAGCTCATGGGAGCGGTTGCGGGCAATCAGCGCCTCCAGCCCCGAAAGGTGGCTCTCAAATTCTGCCATAGTTTTGTTGGGGGAAAAATATGTCCCAACAACAAACATTTGCCCCATAAGAGCGGCCACCCATCCGCTGCCTCGCTCGACCCTGCCAAAAAGCGGGGCACCTGCAGAAGGCTGCCTAGTGATGGCGACCACTCCGTCGTTATCGGCTACCCAGTTGTCCCTCTGCGGGACAAAGTATGGCTCAGCCACCACGGCGACGTGCACCGACCACTGTAGAAGACTCTGATGTAAAAGGTCCTGAGCCATTCTACAGTGGTTGAGGTTCGCCTGTAAACAGTTTAAAGCCATTCCTAACTGGCGACCTCAGACATCTCCTCGTCCCTAATCGGAGGTGGGTGATTCGGCTGCGGCTGGGTTTTGGCCTCGGCGGCAGACTTTCTCCCTTTCTTTGGGCGTGGGGCCGAGCAGGACTTGCTGCCGACCCGGTGTCCTGAAGGCTTTTTGGCTAACGCACAAAGAGTGCAGTGAGCTGCAGCCTTGCAGTCCCTCGAAATGTGGCCGAGTTGCCCACAACGGTAGCACTGGCTACTGCGATCCGCATCGGAAGTGCAGCGCTCCCGGACATGCCCCACTTCCAGGCACCGGTAGCACCGCATTTGCCGGGGCTCCAGCAGTTTAACTTGGGCTGCCACCCACCCTACCAGAATCCGTCGGTCGTCTGACAATTTTTTAGCAATGGGAACAGGGCAACGCACCCAGGCCGTCCCCATTCCCGAAAAGTCTCGCCGGATCGTGCCAGATTTTATGGCTTCAGCAGGGCAGCCACCAGATTTTGCAACCGCTGCTGTGAGTTCCTCCGCCGTTACCGACTCGTCTAATCCGGAGATACGGACTTCAGCAGTTTTTACTGGTCGGTGTATACGCACGTCCTCCTCCCCTAGCACACCTTTTAGTTTCTCAGCCAATGAATTGGCTTTGTCGCCGCTCGTTGCGCCTGGAACCTCGATAATAGTTGCTCCGGTTGCGGCGCGCCGGAAGCGCACCGATTCTATACCGAGGCCAGACAAGTCTATTTTAGCCTTGGCTTGGCCGATCACGTTGGCATAGGTGAGCCCCCGCTTTTCAGCCTCCGGCTGCAACGTGACGACCACTGCCATGCTGCGAGGGGCGCGTATTTTAGGCGCCTTCCTCTCGTCTTTCCTCGTTGGGTTTTTTTTATTGGACTGCGCAGGTTTTTGGCGCGTTTCAGGTTGTCGAGGCTTAGGTGTTTTGCCTCCTTCCTTGGCCTTCTTTCCCCCTTTCCCCACCTTGGTCCAGTCGTTCATCGTAGAAGGGCGTACTGTGCCAATAGAATGTGGGTTGGTGTCTGACGTGGGCACCCAGACCATAGGGATTGCACCATCATCGTTCGCCTTCTTCTTCGCCTTTTTGGCGGCTGTCGCGCCGCGGGTGTTTTGGGGCGCAGAGGCACCTTGAGGCGGAACCTTTGAACCCGCATTCGCAGCAGTTGCTGGCGGTAGCCTGGTCTTTTGCCGAGATTGTCGCTGCGGCTGAGGTTCGGGCTGGGACGCCTGAGCGGTCTCGTCTCTTGCCCGGTCTGCGGCAAGCGGTGGCCTTATCCGCGGCAGCGTGGGGTCTTCGCCGGAGCCATAGCGAGCCGACATCATGGTCCCCATTCGGATTGTGAGGCTGCGCTCCATCTCGTCCATTCGCTCCTGCTGCTGCTGTAAGAGGTCTTGGCGCAAGTTCTGCATTTCTTTGCCGAGGTCATCCAACCGCTTCTGCAACCGGGCATTTTCGCCCAGCACGAGGTCGCGATCCTGCTGGAGGGCCTCGTTCTCCCGTCTTAACCTTGCGGTTTCCTCAGAAGCATTAAGCCTCAGGATTCTGCCAGCAAGGGACTCAATGTTTTCACTGGCGTCGTAAAGGGCTCGTTGAAACGTGCCCTTGAGGTGTTTGGACGCCTTGCCTACTTTTAACACCACAGCGGCCACCTGCTGTAGGCTCTGTTTGATGGCAGGTGCCGAATCCGCCTCGTCATCATTTAGTGACACTGACGACTCACTAAGACGCGACACTACACCTGGCCGCGTCATTGTGCGAGTCATCACCGCCAACTCCTCCTCGGCCTGTTGTTCGGCCTCCATTTTCTCCTCCTCCTGCTGCTGCTTAAGGAAGGCAGCTTTCGTTTTTGCGAGGCCTACGTACTGGCCCGTAGTGGGCGGTCGGCCTCGGCCTCGCGGCGTCTTTATCATTTTGGGGGCCGAGACATCCTCACCAGGGGAAGTGTCTGAGCTCGCCCGGTCACTCAAAGAGCGGTGCTTCGAACGGCTCCGCCTCCGTGGTTCCCAGAGTCGGCCCTGGCCCTCATCAGCGGACAAGGAATCCGACTCCAAACGAGTCAGCCTTACGACAGGCACCTTCTCGGACCCTGTCAAAGGTGACTGGGTCGTAGCCTTTTCAGGCTCCACCGCGGAGGGACTAACGGTATCGCGCACGCCTGCCAACCAACCAGTGCGCACCGTATCTCGGTCTCCTCCGACAGGGTTTTGAAGCTCAGCTACCTCTGAGTCTTCAACCCTATTTTCCAAAACATTAAATCTATTCTGAAAACTAAAACTTAAAGAAGAAAAATCGGAATCCATACTTGTTCCCACGAGTATGGGGGATATAAAATGTCCATCCAGGCGGTGCCCCCTGCACCTGGGTAACCCTAGTACTGCACGAGGGCGGGTGGTCTCGTGCAGTTGTCGACGCTAGCGGGTAGGCGATCTCCCATCCTACCACCTCGAGACCGAGGCGGCCGCACGTCACGTGACCAACGTCCGACCTTTTGGGGTTTTTTATTGAGGTTGTCTCCTCTCGGCCCGGGCGACCAAGCCAGGGCCCCTACTTCCCGAGGGCTGCGAGACATGTCCACAACACCCTTCGGGAGCAGGTTGCCAGACGGTTGACCGAAGTCACCCACCTAGTCGCGCAATCGCGAGTGGTGGGCCCGTCCAGCCGCAGGCCTTGCAGACCCGCCATCCCACGAGCCAAAGCTCCGCTAGTCCAGAGGACTCCCACACGCAGTGTAAACTGCACGGCGACAGAACACCCACACCACAGTTGTCGCTTAAAAGCGACCGCAAGCCTTGCAGGCCCGCCATACCACGCCATCACAAAAGATGGCCGCTGGGCCCCGTAAGCCCCGAAAGACACTCTCGGCCCCTCTTCAGAAAGAGGAGGGAGAATACACCTCCTCGACAGTTTTGGTCCGCGCCGGCCGGAGCCGGTACCCCCTATATCTAGGGGGCATTCCCCTATCCGCCACCTGGGGACGCGCCCGATGGGAGACTGTCAAACTCCACACGGGAACCTAACCTAACCTTTTTTTTTTTTTTTTTTTTTTGACGCGGGGAATCCATTTACGGACATCCCGCCCCCCGGGGGAGGGGCGGGGGGGTGTGGGACTCGCTCACCAGAGTGGTGAGAATACCCAAACTAAACCCCGCGGTGCTCCTACGTTGCCATTTGTCGCTGAACTGTGGGAACGCTAATGCACACCATAATTCGGCAACGGCTGTCCTTCTTCAGGGCCCATCTATCAAACTGTTCATCGTTTTTTTTTTTTTTTTTTGTGGTCAAGACGTGTGAGGAGCACTCGACACGCCTTCCACCGTTTCACAGAACAACTAACAGCCCCCGCTGTTGTTGCCCGTATGTGGTCTAGTGCAGGATCTGGCGGTTGTGGTCTCGCCGTCTGCGCCCGGTTCTCTGGCGACGGAGCGGGAGAGACTCTGGGTCCTCCTCTCGGATACGCTCCGCTCCTTCCTTTCCTTCCATGACCTCCTCGCAAAAAGCGGCGAAGGCTTCCCATGAGGCTTCGCTGTCGACCACAGATTTCACTACGACGGGCAGCGATAAGTCAGGGCCTATGGCATTTACAAGCTGGTCCCTTTGTACTTGCCACTTAGGGCAGTGGATCATAGTATGCTCGGCGGTGTCTTCTTGATGGCCGCACTCATGGCAGACCATTGTCATCTCACGTTTTGCTACGTTGCACAAATACCTCCCGAAACACCCGTGCCCTGTCAGGACCTGGGTGATCCGGAAAGTGAGTCCCCCGTGCCTGCGACTTATCCAGGTGTCCAAAATAGGACGAATGGCCTCAATTGTTTTACGCCCGTATGCAGGCGACTCCAGACGTTCTTTCCATTTTTCTAGGAGTTCCTCGTGGGAAATCTCCCTCCACCTCCTGATTTCTTCTATCATAGGATGCTCTCCTCGGGCGCGTACCTCAGCACATTTGTGATAGACGTCCGCAAGGACCGCGGCATCCAAATCCCAGGGTGGGATGGCCGCTAGTACGCATGCTGCTTCGCAGGCTATGGTGCGATAGCCCCTCACTGCCCGAATGGCCAGAACCCTCTGAGGTCTTCGTAGGAGGGCCTGGTTTTGGGCACTTAATGCGTCAGCCCATATTGGAGCACCGTAGAGGGCCATCGACCGCACGACACCAGTATATAGACGACGGCACGCCACACTAGGTCCGTCGATGTTGGGAAGAAGTCTTCCTAGCGCACCGGCCGCCTTCATCAGCTTGGGAGCCAGTTGTTTGAAATGCTCCTTGAAGTGCCACTGGCTATCAAGGACAATGCCAAGGTACCGCATCGTCGACTTGATTTCGATGGTTACTCCGCCAACTATGATGTGCGCTCCTTCAGGTGGTTTGTTTCGAGGGCCATGAAAACAAAGTGCCTCCGACTTGTGAAGCGCCACCTCTAGTCCTAGGCTACGCATTCGCTGGACCACATGCGCTACCCCGGCTGTAGCCAGCACCTTCACTTGTCTGTGAGTGGGGCCGCGGGCAGTGACGAGAGTATCATCGGCGTAGCATGTCACGTCGACGCCACTAAGATTTACGCCCCGCAGCACCCAGTCGTACCCGATGTTCCACAGGAGAGGGCCGAGCACCGACCCCTGCGGAACACCACACGACATCTCTCTCCTTTTCCATTCAGTGTTCGTGGGGTAAGCCACCGCCCTCTCAGACAGATAGGATGATATTATCTGCTGGAGGTAGCGGGGCACCCTATGGTACTTCAAAGCCGCCTTGATGCATTCCCAGGGGAGAGTGTTGAATGCGTTGGCGATGTCAAGAGAGACCGCCAAAACAATCTCACCCCGAGACACAGCCTCTTGCGTCGACGCCTTCACCTTCTTTATGGCATCAACTGTGGATCGTCCTCTCCGGAATCCGAATTGGTGTTCACTCAGATCCGGACCTTCGCTTCCCATGTGCTCAATGAGGCGAGCAGCTATGATGCGCTCGAAGAGCTTGTTGACCTCATCGAGCAAAACGATGGGGCGGTATGCCGATGGCGAGTCAGGCGGACGGTTGTCCTTCCGCAGCAGAACTAGTTTGCCGACTTTCCACTGACGAGGATATCGGCCCTGTTCGAAACAGGCGCGGAAAAGATTACGTACTCGCTGTTCCCAGCCTCCTTTCTTAAGTGCGAGTACCCAGGCTTTGCCAGGAATATTGTCCGGTCCCGGGGCAGTGTTTTTGGCCTGAACACGTAGAACCGCTGCTCCCAATTCCTCCTCAGTCACCTCCAGTATCTCCTCTGCTACCGTGGTGTTACATATGTTCGGTGGTGCCATCGGAGGAGGATCAAAGTTACCTCTGGATGGAAATAACGTTTCCACGACTTGCTGTACCAGCTGCGGTTCGAGACTGCTCGTCAAAGGAGGGGCCCAAGGGCGAATCTTCTGCCTCACCAGCTTGTACGGCTTCCCCCAAGGATCTCTTTCAAGTGTTGCCAGCAGCTCTTCCCACGCATCCGATTTGGCCTTTGCAATAGCCACCTGAAGTGCTGTTGCGCACGATCTGTACGTGGCATACAGCTCAGCCTCTCTGGCCTCGTCCCGGCGACGCCTTCTGCGGGACCTGGTGTACCGGCGTCTAGCCATCACGCAGTCAGATCTCAGCCGCGTGAGATCCGGTGACCACCAGTACACCTGTTTTTTAGGCGGAAAAGGCCGGGCACGGGGCATCGCTGCATCGCATGCTTGCGACATGGCCTCGTACATCCAAGCAGCTTCCTCGTCTACGTCTACTTGTCCTTCTGGGATCGGCAACCAAGTTTGTACTATCGCCGCTTCTACAAAAAGGTCCCTGTCTAGGCGTTTTAACGCCCATCTGGGACGCTCACCGTTCAGGGGCCGGCTTTCACTAATCACAGTATTACTTGAAATAGAAACACTGTACCGAATATAGCGATGGTCGGACAGCGTTTCAACACCCTCCAGAACCTCCCAGTTTTGAACACGGCGGGCAACGGTGGGATGTGCGAAAGTAAGATCGACGATGGATCCTCCCTGTTGCCTCACGCACGTGTGCACCGAACCACGATTCAGCACCTCCAATCCGGACATAGCCGCCCAGTCCTCGAGCACCTCACCACGTCTGTCCGTCACTGGGGACCCCCACACTGTAGACTTGGCGTTGAGATCTCCTGCCACAATAACAGATTCCGTGTGGCCGATTAACGCAGTAACACGCAGAAGGTACTGTTCAAATTCCGCGAGCGGGCGATTAGGTGAAAAGTAAACGGCGACCACCATGAATCCTCTCAAAGTAACCGCTACGCATCCCTGGCCTTTCGCTACTTTTTCGAAAGACGGGGAGCCCGCAGTAGTCTGAGTGACGACAGCCACATCACCCGAAAGATCCCCAGCCCAGTTGTCTCTCGATGGAACTGTGTAGGGCTCAGATATCACAGCCACTTGGGTCACCCACTCCGCCATGCTCTGTGTCAGGAGATCCTGAGCTCTGGCGGAGTGATTGAGATTCGCCTGCAACATGTTAATGGCCATTTATTCCGTCGCCATTGCTTCCTCCACAGCCTGTTCTGGTGGGCGAACTGACTGCGAGGGGGCCCTGGAGCCATCGCGAGTCTTAGTCCAAGACCTACTTTTTATTTTGCCAGGTTTGGGGGCAGAGCACGACTTGCCTCCCATCCTGTGACCCGCTGGTTTGTTGGCTGCTGTGCAAAGACTGCACATTGGTATTGCAGTGCATTTTGCAGCTTTGTGTCCTAGTTGGCCACATCTGTAGCACAACTCGCTGCGGTCTGTCTCCGAAGTACAGCGCGCACTTACATGGCCTACTTCTAGGCACCGGTAGCACCTTAGAGGCCTGGGTTCGAGGACCTTGACCTGTGCTGAAACCCATCCCACCAAAAGTCGACCGTTTTCTGTCAATTTCTTGGCAGCGACAACCGGACATCGAAGCCATAAAACCCCGAGCCCATTGGTTTTGCTGCACTGGATTTCCCCACCCTTGATTGTGTCAATGGGGCATTCTCCGACGCGGGCAACAGAAGCCACCACCTCTTCTACCGTTACCGAGTCATCCAGACCCGCCACCCTCACATCGACCGTTTTGACAGGCCTAGACACCTTCACATCTCTCTCATGGAGTATTTCCCGTAGTTTTGAGGCCAAGGCATCGGCTTTCACTCCGCTGGCCTCTCCTACCACTTCCAAAATCCTTCCCCCGGTCGCTGCGCATTTGATACGAAGGGGCGGTAGCCCCAGCGCAGCAATGTCCAATTTAGACTTAGCCTCCTTCATAACTGCTTCATAGGTCAGTCCTCTTTCTTCCGCGCCAGGTTGCAGCGTTAAGGTGACTGCTGCTGAGCGAGGAGGATGAAGCTTTTTCTTCTTCTGGGTAGATGGCGCAGCCGATGGTTTGCTAACGCCTGCAGTCTTGAGCTTTTTGTTGCCCTTCCCAGCTACAACACTCCATTGCTCACTCGCAGGAGCAGGTGGTGGACGCAGCATGCGTGGCTCCCGTGATTCAGGATTCGACTGAACTTTCTGAGGTTTTTGAATTGTAGCAGCTTTCAAGACGTTATTTTTGGGACTTTTGTTCTTCTTTCCCTTTGCAGGAGGTGGAACTGAGCCACTGGGAATACTATCCCCTGCTGGTTCGGCCCGGACTGGGCCGGGCTTAGCAAGAGGAGGCTTTGCAGCAGTAGATGCAGCTTCCTTTTTCTTCTCATGGGCCAGTGGCGGTCGTAAGCGCACCTCTGGTTTCCTTTCATAGGCGTCGAGTTTCGCGTCCATTTTGAGGTCGATCATCACTATGACCTGCTGGACCACGGCACTAGAAACCTTCTCGACAACCACATCAATAAGTCCTTTTAAAAACTCCTCCGACACCAATTGCCGTTCCACTTCGTTGGTCGCTGTCTCCCGCAAGGTACAGGCGGCCCCGGGGGCATATGCTGGGAGCACATCTTCTTCCATTTTATAGGGCGAAAGAGCCCTCTTTTCTTCATTCCTATATGGACTCGCCCTTGCCTTTTCCAATTCCGCTCTGAGGCGGCTGTTTTCTGCCTCTAGGGCCATGGCCTTCTCTACCAGTGGCAGCTTTTTAATCTCGTCCACACCGCTAGCGATGGTGGACTGGGCTAAATTTAAGGCACCTTTAAACGTTCCCTTCAGGTTTTTAGAGCGTTCGTTTACTCCACCCACAATTTTCGCCCCGTCGACTATCTGCTTGAGCAGATCCAGCAAAGTCTTTTCCCCTTGCTCTTCTTCATTTTGGCCCTCGGAAGACTCTGAGAGCCGCGAGACCAACTTCTTGGCTCTTGTCTCCCTGACTTCTCTCATCTGTTCGGCCATCTCCCTTTCGGCTTGGAGCTCAAGCTCTAATACTTCAGCAGCCGCTGCCCGCTCTTTGGCTTGCGCCAGTCCTATGTACTGGCCAGTGGTTGGGGGTCGCCCCCTTCCCCTCCTGGCTGAGAATACCTTTGACAGTGGCATTGCATCATTGGTCGTATCATTGAGGTTTTCCCCATACCGCTTCCGCCGATTGTCCGGGCTCCGGGCATCGCTGGTGCCATCCGACTCCAGCTCGGGTACTGAGACAAAAGATGCATTATCTGAGTCTGACGATACGCCAGTCTCTAAAACACAGTCTGTCATTGTCACCTCGTTAGAGGTCTCCTTCTCTCGCTTCTTCCGAGCTCTTGCCTCCCTCTTTGTCTCCCGAGGTTTTGTTGCTCCGCCCTTGGATTTCATCCAGTGGGCCACTCCGCCTTTTCCATTCTCATCGAGAAGCACATCATCCGGCTTTTCACGGTCGGAATCGTCCTCACTGACGATTTTGTCTACTAAAGCTCCGCTGAGCGGGCTCATCTCCAAACGAACCAGCTCAATGTTGGGCTGTCCAAGTTGGAGGAAGTCGGGTGCATCTCGCCTTTTTGCAAATTTCGCGCGTGTGACACGGGCCGATGCTGAGCCCTGGTTCTCCGTCACTGCACTCTGGTTGAAAACGGGGTTTCCCCCGGAGCAGTTTTGTGCCCCCCCCAGTATACGAACGGGGGCTGCCCCCAGATTGCTCGTGGATCCCGAAATCGGGCTCCGCGAACGCTCCAGAGGGAGGGATTCCCCACTGCCTGAGGCAATGGGACCCTCCTGGGTAGTACTTTTCAAAATTGCTGCCATTTTCATCGTTTTCCCTTAAGGGCGGGTGTCCCCTCGCTAGTATTTACCCACCTTCGGCACGGTTAGACCTCCGGCTTCGTGATTTTTATAGTGGTTGTCATCCACGCGGGTCTGATAAGGTAAAAGGATGATTGAGCTGAGAACCCCGGAGCCGTATGCAGGTGCATGAAAACCATGCACAAGCAGCCGGACCCGAAAAAAAACAACTCAATAGGACAAGGGACTGGGAAAAATGGGAAGGAGAAAAAGGATAAAGAACACAGGAATTTGGGAAAAGGTAAGGAAAGGACAGACGCCCCGGTCCCAGTGCTGAAACACTACCCTTAACAGAGTGAACTCTGCTAAGCATCGTGCCCCGAATGCACTGGGATTACGGTCACATTCCCCCCCGAGAACAAAATCAACAGCAAGCGCGCCGGCCACCCTCCGAGAACAAAGAGTCTGACTCGAAACGAGACTCAAAGACCCGGGGTAAGCGGCGAGCACACCGTCTGCTGACTTTGTCCTGAGTCAGGCGATACTTCCGGACCGAAGTCCGTACTAATACCACCCTCCTCCCCTGGTTTCGGTCCACGCCGGCCACTGCCGGTACCCTCCATATCTGGAGGGCGTTCCCCTATCCGCCACCCGGGGGACGCGCCTGGTAGCAGAACCATACTGCCCCAAGAACCTAACCTAACCTAACCTAACCTTTTTTTTTTTTTTTTTTTTTTGCGTCAGGAAATGCATTTAGGCATTCCCAAGGCCCTGGGTTCGGGACACCTGGGATATGTGGGACTCGGAACTCCTGGGAAAACAGAGACCCCTACCCACTAAAACCTGACGGTGGTCATCTTCGGCGCAGAATGGAAGGGACCCGGGATCCCCAACGAGGGAGAGACTCCTCGCAGGACCCTTCGGCGCGCAAGGCCGCCTGGCAGCCAGCCTCGAGAGGAGCAAGCTCAACTCCAGTGCACGATAACACAGACCACTGTGTCCGAAGACACGCGTTACCGTCATCCTCGGGATCGCAAACCGAAACACACGCAGGCCCCCCCGCGTGCGCTTCGCGACCCCAAGGGCCCTTTTAGTCGCCTCTTACGACAGGCAGGGATACCTCGGTAGTATTCTTGTCCCCTAACCGCAGGGAACAACCTAACCTAACCTAACCTAACCTAACCTTTTTTTTTTTTTTTTTTTTTTTTTTTTTTTTTTTTTTTTTTTTAACGGGGTAAAAATGCATTACGCACTATCCCACCGCCTGGGTGAGCGGTGGGGGTGTGTGGGACTCTCCGCCGGTAAAGCCGGCGGCATACCCACTAAAAATACCCCGGTGTATCCCGCTTCACTTTTAGCGGGACGATGTGGGATTCCCTAAGGATTTCGGCCACATCGTCCCAAGCGGTCGGCCCAGCCACTGCCGGGCCTCCTCACGCCACGGGGGGGTAACCTGATACACAACAGGTACCCCGAGACAGGGACACCGTGCAATGCGAGTGAGACCCCCCGGTCTCACCCGCTGGTGTCCTAGGGAACTTGGAGAAGGTGGGCGAACCGCCTTCTCCGGGCTCCCAGCCGTCTGCGTCGGAGAGGGGCCGCCAGAGGATCGTCCTCCCTGGCCCTCTCCGCGGTCTCCTTCTGGGACATGACGTCCTCACAGAAGGAGACCATCGCCTCCCATGACCTTACGTTGCCAAGCATAGAGCGAACTATGGTTGGCAACGAGAGGTCGCCTCCGACTGCCGCACTAAGCGCGCGGCGCTGCGACGCCCACGCCGGGCACACTGCGAGAGTGTGCTGTGCGTCATCCTCCACCTCTCCACACTCGTGGCACTCGGGGGTCGGCTCCCTCCCGGCTATTGAATACAAGTACTTTCCAAAGCATCCATGCCCGGAAAGCACTTGTACCAGCCGAAAGGTTAGAGAGCCGAACCCCCTTTTACACCACCGCCTGAGGACTGGCCTGATTGCACTTATTGTGCGGACGCCGTAGGTAGCGTCGGCCAGATCCTCCTTCCACTGCTGAAGGACAGCTTCGTTGGCGTCCTTGCGTACGCGCTCAACCTCCTCGAAAGAGGGGCGTTCGCCCCTGGCCCTTGCCGCTGCACGGTGCTGGTACACCGCGGCAAGAACCTCAGCCTCAAGCTCCCACGGGGGCATACTTGTTAAAACACAAGCAGCCCCCATGGAAACGGTGCGGTACGCCCTCGCGGCCCTTGTCGCCACCGTTCGTTGCGGCTGTCGCAATAGCCGCTTATTTGCGGGAGACAGGGCATCGGCCCATATGGGCGCCCCATAGAGCGCCATTGCTCTAATAATGCCTGCATACAGGCGCCGGCATGTAGTGTCGGGGCCGCCCTGATTCGGTAACAGGCGGCCCAGTGCGCCCGCGGCATTGACGAGCCTGGGCGCGAGCTTACGAAAGTGCTCAGCGAAGCTCCAGCGCCCGTCAATCAGCAGGCCCAAATATTTCATTTGGGCCCCCACCCGCACTTCTACATCCCCGATGTGGATTTTCGCCCCTGGGGGAGGTCCCCTCCGAGGCCCGTGAAACAGGAGGGCCTCTGTTTTTTGGAGGGCGACCTTGAGGCCCAGTTCCTCGATTTTGCCGACTACGACGCTAGTAGCAACTTCGGCCAGTCTCGCTGCCTCAGCGTAGGTGTCCCCTTGGGCTATGACCAGGGTGTCGTCTGCGTAACAAAGGACACGCACCCGCGGTGGGAGCGTGCCTCGCAGAACCCAGTCATAGCCCACGTTCCAGAGTAAGGGGCCCAGAACGGACCCCTGGGGAACCCCACACGACATACGCCGCCGAACAATGTCCCCATTCGGGTCAACGCACAGTACCTCACGGCCCGTGAGGTAACTGTTCAGGAGGCGCTGCAGATACGCAGGCACTTTAAAATAATTTAGCGCCTCCCGTATGGTGCCATAAGGCAAGCTATTGAACGCATTGGCGATGTCAAGAGACACCGCCAACGACCGCTCACCGCGGCTTGAAGCCTCCGTCGTGATAGACTTCAGGGCCTGCAGGGCGTCAATAGTTGAGCGCTCTGCCCTGAAGCCATATTGGTTCCCGGACAGGTCGGGACCGACCCCCGTCAGGTGCTTAATAAGCCGCGAGGCTATAACACGCTCAAAGAGCTTTGCGGCCTCATCAAGCAGCACGATGGGTCTGTAGGCTCCCGACGTGTCCGGCGATCGACCCTCTTTCTGGAGGAGGCACAGTCTGCCCTCCTTCCAAATTTTAGGAAACTGCCCGCGCGTGATAGATGCGTCGAGCAGTTCCCTAAGCTGCTGGTCCATACCGCCCAAAGCTAGGGCCAGGCCGAGCACTTTGCCATGGACACCGTCTGGACCTGGCGCCTTCTTCTTTAACCTCAGCCTCGCCACCGCCATCTCCATTTCCTCATCGGTGACTGGCGGCGGCGGAGGTTCAAAGTGATATTGCCTCATCGGAGGCGCCATTACTGGAGGGGTGTGCGAAGGAGTGTCGGGAAACAACTCGTGCACTACCCGCTCCAGTAACTCCGGCTGCATGGTCTCGATGACGGGGGGGGCCTGATGGCGCAGTTTACTCCGCGCCGCGCGGTAGGGCCTCCCCCATGGGTCCCTATCAAGGCTGGCCAGAAGTTCTTCTCTGGCCCTTGATTTAGCCTGGCTAATGGCCAGCTGCAACGCTTTCCTATTGCTGCAATAGGTTGTGTACAGCTGGCCCTCCACTACAGGGTCTCTTAAGGCCCGACGACGGCTCCGACCATAGGCCCTCCGTGACCGCTGGCAGGTGTTCCTGAGGTCCGCTATATCTTCGGTCCACCAGTACACCTGCCTTCGAGGAGCAGCGCCCCGCACACGTGGCATGGCGGCATCACACACCACGGTGAGTGCGTTGCGGAAAACGCAGGCTGCCTCGTCGACCCCGGATGACATTGGGGTCGAACACCAGGCCTGTACGATGGCCGCTTCCTCGGCCAATTCTTTATCCAGCCGGCTAAGGGCCCAGCGAGGGAAAGAACCATGCCCCTGCCGGCGAGATTGAGGCGCACTATTTTGAGAGGTGGAGACCTCGAATCTAATGTACCTGTGATCAGATAGGGTCTCCACCTCCTCAATAACCCTCCAGTTCATAACGTGACGTGCGACGGAAGGGGTGGCGAATGATAAATCCACCACGGACCCCCCATTCCATCGCACGCACGTATGTTCTGTCCCTGTGTTAAGGAGGGACATATCGGCGTCGGCCGACCAGGTTTCTACCAGACGGCCCCACGGTTCTGTGGTGACAGAGGCGCCTCCCCACATGGACGACTTCGAATTAAAATCACCCATTACGAGCGCAGGGAGAGGCGCTAGCCTTCTGATCACCAAGACCAAATTGTTTAGCAGGACTTCTAGGTCGGCTCGATTTCCATTGGGGGAGAAATAGACGCCTATTATGGCGTACTTTCCTCCCCAGACGGCTGCGACGTAACCCGGTCCCCTTTCTTTGACGACCAGGGGGCGGGAAGGGGCGCTGCACCTCACAATGATGGCGACGGAGCCTGACGTATCCCCAGCCCAGTGTGGTTGGGGAGGTATAAAGTAGGGCTCCGCCACAACCGCAACATCCACTTCCCACTGCGCCATTGCTTGAACAAAAAGGTCCTGAGCTCCGGCGCAGTGGTTGGTGTTACTCTGGAGGAAATTGTATTGCCGGCTTACACTCATTCCGACATTACAATTTCCTCTGGCGCCGATGCGAGGCGTACTCCCACATTCGTGGCGGCCTGGGTCCTGGGGGCCATTGTTCCTCTTTTAGGGGAAGGAACACATTTCCTTCCCCCCATTGCGTGCCCTGACGGCCTTCCCTCATCGGCACAGATCGCACAACGAGGTGTCTCTGTGCACTTTTCGGCCTTATGCCCCGATCGCCCGCACCGGAAGCATAAATCGCTCCGGTCCTTTTGCGAGGGGCATGTTTGGCGGGTGTGGCCTGTGCCCATGCACTTATAACAGCGCAAGGGCTGGGCATCCAGAGCACGTACCTGGGCCGAGCTCCAGCCGATAAGGAGACGTCCCGCTTCCAAAACTGTTTTGGCCGCTGCCACCGGACATTTGATGGTGATCGACCCCATACCTCCAGGGCCGGAGCGGATCTCCCCAGCCCTAATTAGTTCCGTGGCACAGCCGCCCTTTGCTGCAATCGCGGCAACCACTTCCTGCTTTGTTATGGAGTCGTCGAGGCCCTTGACGAGAAGATCCGCACATTTTGTGGGCCTTGCAACGGTGGCGACATCCTTCAATACCTCACGGATCTTATCCGCGAGGTTATCAGCCTTATCCCCGCTTTGGGAACCAGAAAGCTCGAGCATTCTGGCTCCCGTGGCTGTAGTGCGGGTTTTAATATTGGCAATGCCAAGTTCATTCAGTGCTATGCTCCCCTTTGCCTGGTTAAGGGCCATAGCGTACGTCACGCCTTTTTCCCGTGCCTCCGGCTGCAGCGTGATTATCACAGCTGAAGTTTTCGGCGGTGAAAGTTTCACCATTTGTTTTGGCGCCTTCTTTTTGTTTGCCGCATTTTGGGGTGCAGCTGCCGACACGGAGGGTTGGGCAGGGGTTCGGGCAGCGGCGGGCGTGGATTTCTTCCCCTTGCCTTTGCCTTTCCCTTTATTTCCGACCACCACATTCCACTGTCCCTCGCGGATAGCAGAGACAGCCGGAGCCACAGAAGATGACGGGCCGGCCACAGCGGGGGGTAGCTCTTGCGGAACCGCCTTCGCTCTTCCCTTTCTAGTCCGCTTTGGCTTGGGAGCCGCAGCGGGCTGAGGCTGAGCCGGAGCAGGTGGGGCAACTGCAGCCTTGGCTGCCTCCTCCCGTCTTTTATCGGCGGCAAGTGGAGGACGCACGATTGGTGCTGGTGGGAGGCGCTCCTCAACCACCGCCAAGCGGGCGTTAATCATGTCGCCGACCGTGCGGCACATCGATGCTTTTAATTCCTCCGCCATGTCCTTAACCATCTTGGACATCTCGCTCATCAGGTCTTTCGACGAGATGCCCGCAGGGTCTTGGGAGGGAAGGGCCGGCCGCGCCGGGGATTTATCCCTCTGACAGAAATCACGACGCATGGCCTTCACCTCTTTTTCGAGGTCCTCCACTTGGCGGCGAAGTCTTCGGTTTTCGAGACCGAGCCGCCGTGTCTCGTCCGAGATCGTCCGCTCTGCAATCGTCTCGACAATCTCATGGTATTCCGTGGCGTGGTTTTTTAAGTCACGCACGTACTCCCCCTTGAGATTGCCGGACTTTCGGGCAATTTGGAAGATCAGGGACCTCAGATTACCCGCCCGGGCACGCAACGTCTCGGTGTCGACGGCTGCGTCCAACTCCGCGAGTGAGCATTCCTCGGGGAGTGGGTTCCTCGTGAAGTCGACAGGCTCGTCGGCTTCCACCTCTTGTGCATCTTCGCGAGATGCGTTCGAGTTCGACTCCAGGCGGGTCAGGGCAACTTGCGCCGCCTTGGCCCTCAGAAATTCGGCCGCAGTGGCAACTGCCGCCTTTTTGGCCGCCGCCTTTTTGGCCGCAGGGCCAGACGCCGCCTTTTTAGCCTTTTTGGCTACGACCTTTTTGGCCGTAGCCTTTTTCGGTGCCGACGACCGTGTTGTCGTGGCCACCTCCTCACTGTCTGATAGTGAGGCCTCAGATGCAAATATGGGCGAACCCGCTGGCCTCTTAGGGCGTGAGCTACGCAACGCCCGTGTCACCATCTGATCCAACTCGTCAGCCGAGTTCTCTTCGACTGCGAGACCCTCAAGTGAATTATGTCGGGTAGACATAATTGCAAACAAAAGATAAAAATAAAATAAAAACACAAAACAAGAAACAAACTACAATCAAAGAGCGCGTTATTAGGCCACGCTCAACCTGCAACCGGAGATACCTCAACGGCCAGGGAGCTGAGAACACTAATAACCCGAAAAATCAAAACACGAGAGTTTTGATTTGACCTCGCGAGAAGCCTATTAGGGCCCGCTCAACCTGAAACCGGAGACACCTCGACGGCCAGGGAGCTGGGAACACTAATAAACAAAACCGCAAGGATTGCCCCAAGTGCTAGAATTTGGTCACCAGCCTGGCACTGCGTTACCGTGCACAGGACTGGGAGAGCCAGGGGAGACGACGGGGACGTATCTAGCACTTACAAAATCACATGGGGCCTCCCCCAACCTAACCTAACCTAACCTAACCTTTTTTTTTTTTTTTTTTTTTTTTTTGCGTCAGGAAATGCATTTAGGCATTCCCAAGGCCCTGGGTTCGGGACACCTGGGATATGTGGGACTCGGAACTCCTGGGAAAACAGAGACCCCTACCCACTAAAACCTGACGGTGGTCATCTTCGGCGCAGAATGGAAGGGACCCGGGATCCCCAACGAGGGAGAGACTCCTCGCAGGACCCTTCGGCGCGCAAGGCCGCCTGGCAGCCAGCCTCGGGAGGAGCAAGCTCAACTCCAGTGCACGATAACACAGACCACTGTGTCCGAAGACACGCGTTACCGTCTTCCTCGGGATCGCAAACCGAAACACACGCAGGCCCCCCCGCGTGCGCTTCGCGACCCCAAGGGCCCTTTTAGTCGCCTCTTACGACAGGCAGGGATACCTCGGTAGTATTCTTGTCCCCTAACCGCAGGGAACCGCCGGGATTACGCACCACCACCCCGGCGGCCTCGCCTTCGACGTCGGGCGGGATTGTCCAGCTCGCGCTGGCGCTCGGCGCTCTCCTTCTGCGACACGACGGCGTCGCAGAAGGAGAGCACCGCATCCCACGAGCTCGCGCTCGCCACCATGGCAGAAACCACGGATGGCAGCGAGAGGCGGTGAGCGTCTCGCGCTCGTTTGCCCAAGCTGGGCACACCTCCAGCGTGTGCTGAGCCGTGTCCTCGCTGGCGTCGCAGTGGTGACAGGCATCGCTAGCCTCCCGTCCGATCCGGCACAGATAACTCCCGAAGCAGCCGTGCCCCGTGAGTATCTGCGTCAGACGGTACGTTACGGCGCCGTGACGCCGATTCAGCCACTGCGTGAGGACAGGGCGGATCGCCTGGATCGTGCGATGGCCCGATCCGGGATCCGCGAGCCGCACATCCCAGAGCTCCACAGCAAGTGTGCGGAACTCTTCCAGCCAGGATGAAACCTGACTTGGGGTAACCCCGTGGACTGTGGACCGACGCGCCTCCTCCCGGTAGTGAAACACCGCCGAGAGGGTCCTCGCATCAAGGTCCCAGGGAAGTGTGCCGGCCAGCACACAGGCCGCCTCGTAGGAAATTGTGCGGTAGCCCCGTATGACCCTGACTGCCATCGCCCGCTGCGGTCTCCGCAGTTCGGCGATACACTGGCTTGTCAGGGTGTCGGCCCAGACAGGTGAGCCGTACAGGGCCATGGACCGCACAACTCCCGCGTAAAGCCTCCGGCAAGAAGCCTTCGGCCCCGCGATGTTGGGCAGCAATCTGCCTAACGCGGCCGCCGTTCGCACCAGTTTAGGCGCCAAGCGCTTAAAATGGGCGTGGAAGTTCCAGCGACTGTCGAGGACCAATCCTAGGTACTTCATGGTCGACTCGACACGGATCTGGACTCCACCCACCTGGATAGCCGAACCGGCTGGAGGTCCTCTCCGAGGCCCGTGAAAGCAGGTCGCCTCGGATTTTTCTAGGGCTACATGTAGCCCTAGGCGTCGGATTCTGCCGACGACTTCCGCCACGCCTGCTGTGGCAAGGACGGCTGCATCCCGGAAGTTGTTCCCTCTCGCCGTTACCAAGGTATCGTCGGCGTAACAAGTTACGTCAACGCCCTGGAGGTTGACTGCTCGCAGCACCCAGTCATAACCAATGTTCCACAGGAGCGGCCCAAGAACCGAACCCTGTGGGACACCGCACGACATGGGATGACGCTGCCAGTCATCGCGCCCCGGGAACTCGACATACCTCTCTGTCAGGTAGTCTTCTAGGATCAGCCGTAAATAAAGGGGGACACCGTGGTGCCGTAGTGCCTCCTTTATGCAGGTCCACGGCAGGGTGTTGAAGGCGTTGGCTATATCGAGAGATACGGCCAACACCACTTGACCCTGCGATATCGCCTCCTTGGCGATGTCCTTCACGCGGAGGATCGCGTGAACCGTGGACCGACGACGCCTAAAGCCGTACTGGCACTCTGCCAAGTCCGGCCCCACCTCCTCGAGGTGCCCAATCAGGCGGCCAGCGATTATGCGCTCAAGAAGTTTCCCAACCTCGTCGAGCAGCACAATCGGGCGGTAGGCCGAGGGGGAGTCAGATGGTCGACCCTCCTTCCTCAGTAGGACGAGCTTCCCCGTTTTCCACTGGCGCGGAAAACGTCCCTGCGACAGACAGGCCGAATACAGGCTCTGCAGTCTCGGCCCCAGCCACTCGAGGGACAGAACCCAAGCGCGGCCGGGTATGCCGTCTAGACCAGGAGCCGTACTCTTGGCCCGTAGCCGCGAGACTGCCGCATCAAACTCAACGTCCGACACGGCAGGGACCTCGTCTACACCTACTCCTACACCTGTGGGTGGCGTCATCACTGGCGGAGTGTGCTCTCCTCGGGTCGGAAACAGAGCCTGGACGACGTCGTGGAGCAAGGGAGGAGAGAGACTCTGCGTAACCGGGGGTGCCCAGGGGCGGAGTTTACTCAACGCCAACCTGTACGGCCTTCCCCACGGATCCGCATTAAGAGTCTCAAGAAACTCCTCCCTTGCCCTGGACTTGGCTCTGTTGATGGCGACCTTGAGCGCCTTTTTCGCCTCTCTATAGGCGTCATAAAGGCGGGCCTCATCGTCCTCAATCCGGGTGCGTCTGCGACGGTACCGGGAATACTGGCGTCTCGCCCTCACGCACGCAAAGCGCAAGCTCGCGAGGTCTGCGGACCACCAGTATACCTGCCGCTTAGGAGGGATAGGCCCGGCCCGGGGCATGGCCGCGTCGCAAATTTGCGACAGCGCCTCCCGGAACCATTCGGCCTCATCCTCCACCTCAGCAGGCCCATCCGGCACAGGCACCCATGCCTGGACGATAGCCGCACACTCAAACTTCTCGCGGTCGAGTCGCTTCAAAGCCCATCTCGGACTGTCTCTATGCCGGGTAGAACGGCTTGGACCAGTATGAATTGCCGGAAGCGTAGAAACGTCGAACCGGATATACCGGTGGTCCGACAACGTCTCCACACCCTCCAGCACTTCCCAGCCTTGGACACGTCGTGCTAGCGAAGGAGTCGCGAACGTCAAGTCCACGATGGACCCTCCCCGCATGCGCACACAGGTGTCTACCGAACCCCGATTCAAGACAGTCATGCCAGAAGCGACTGCCCACTCCTCGAGCGCCTCTCCACGCACATCTGTCGCTGGAGATCCCCATACCAAGGACTTGGCATTGAAATCCCCAGCGACCAGCACTTGGAGCGAACGATTGCGGCCGATCACAGCCTCCAACTCGGAGAGAAAACTCTCAAATTGAGCGAGAGGCCGGTTAGGAGAGAAATACACCCCGATAACCAGGGTGTCTCCCAACTCAGCCGCAACCCATCCGTGCCCCTTTTCAATCCTCTGAAAAGGGGGGGCGCCGTTGGCCACTCGGGTGGCAATGGCCGCTGTGCCGTCCACATCCGAAACCCAATCGGGCGGGATGTAGTACGGCTCAGCCACTACCGCTATGGCTATCAACCTCTCCGCCAGACCCTGGACCCACAGGTCCTGAGCTCTGGCGCAGTGGTTGAGATTCCCCTGCAGGAATCTTAGGGCCATTTTAAGGGGATGCAATTAGCATCTCCTCGTCAGCGAGTGGCTTGGAGTGGGCCGGCTGCGACCGGGCCGTGGCCTCGGTGGCAGCTTGCCGCCTGCGGTTTTTGGGTTTGGAGGCCTTGCAAGCTGGGCCCCCAACCTTGTGACTGGCATTTCTGCCGGCCACTGCGCACACCGTGCAGTGTGGCGCTGCTTCACAGGCACGCGCCAGATGGCCTAGCTGACCGCAACGGTAGCACTGACTGCTACGGTCAACCTCCGAGCCGCACTTGCTCCGGACGTGTCCCTTTTCGAGACACCGGAAACAACGCAGCTCCCTGGCCTCCAGCAGTTTGACCCGCGCCGATGTCCAACCGACCAGCAGACGGGCACCGTCCACCAGCTTTTTGGCCACCGCCACGGGGCAACGTGCCCAGCAGGCGCCTTGCCCCCTCCTGTCTCGGCGGATCTCGCCCGTCTTCACGGACTCCACCGAGCACGCCCCAGTCTTAGCGACAGCGGCTGCGACTTCCTCTGCGGTGACGGAGTCATCCAACTCAGAAATGCGCAATTCTGCACACTTCACAGGTCGGGAAACTCTAACGTCTTCCGCCTTGAGGACCTCTCTTAGCTTGGTAGCCAGAGAGTCCGCCCTGCCGTCTGTCTCTGCGGCGCCCGGTAGCTCCAAAATGGCGCCTCCGGTGGCCGCTCGCCTAAAGCGCACGGACTCAATCCCGAGGCTCGCCAAGCTGATGCTGGCTTTGGCCTGCGAGATGACGTCACTATACGTCACGCCCCGCTTCTCGGCTTCTGGCTGTAGCGTTAGTACTACTGCCGCCGAGCGTGCGGGACGGAGATTCGGCACTTTAGGTTGCCTCGTCTGGGGTTTCGGGGGGGGCTTCACTGCTGCTGCAGCTTGTGCACCCTTGCTCTTGCCCTTGCGGCCGGTCACGAGGTTCCACGGTAACTCCATGGTCTCGGGGGCCGGCGGCAAAGGGCGGGGCTCCCTTGGGGGCGGGGCAGCGTTAGCCGCCTTGCCCTTCGTGGCCGACTTCCTTCCCTTCTTCCCCTTGGGAGGATTCCCTCGGGATTCGGGGTTGGGCGGCGCTGGAGCCTTAGGCTTCGGCGCAGCTGCAGCCGGTGTGCTGCGAACAGGGGGCGGCTGAGTCACCCTCTTGCTCGCGGACGTCTTGTCCGGGGTTTTTTGTGTCTTGTCCGGGGGTGGCGCGGCTGCCGGCGCAGTGGCCGGTGGCGGCGCGTTCGTCTTACTCCTGTCGGCAGCCAACGGGGGCCGAAGCCGCTCCGGGGGTAGCCGAGCCTCGATGGCCTCGAACCGAGCGTTGACGTAAGCGACAACATTGCTGTCGTCAGCCACGCCAGCCGCTCGGGGCGTTTGCCCAGTGATGCTCTCCCGGATGCTGTCCATCTCCTTGCGGAGTTGGGCCAGCTCCTTCCCCTGCCGAGAGACCTCGGAGAGCAGCCGGTGGTTTACCAGCCGCAGCTTCTCGGTCTCCTCGGAGACTGTTCGCTCGTACAGCACTGGAGCCAAAAGCTCCCAGTCCCCGACTGCCGTCTTCAAGGCCTTCTGAAAGGTCCCTTTCAGATGTCCGGAAGACGCGATGACCTTTCGGACTATGGCCGACGAAATATCCAGGCGCTCCTTAATAGCGGAGGCGGTCATGTTGCGCTCGTCGGTCTCGCCCTGGGACGATTCCGACAGACGCGACATGCGTTCCTGGGCATGGTGCAGAGCACGATCCATGTCCGCAACCTCCTGCTCGGACCGTAGCTCCGCCTCCAGCCTTTCCTCCTCGCGCCTGGGGCGCATAAATTCCCGCCGGGCCTCCGCCAAACTGGCATTGGTACCGGCTCTCGGGGTTCTGACCCTGCCTCTACGGGCCGCCGGTCTCCCAGAAGGGGAAACTGACCCCGGGTCACTCCTATCGGAGCCCGAGCCCCCACTCTTGGAGTACGGCCGCTTCCGTGTGCCCCAGAGTCGGCCGAGTTCCTCCCCGGAGGAAGGATCCACGGTCATCAGGCTCGCGCCTGAATCCGAATCCTGGGCAGACGGAGAACGCGACCGCTCTCCTGCTGCGCTTGAACGGCCGCTACGCAAAATGCGCTTGGCCGCCGCCGAAGTCGATGGCTCCGGCGTAGCAGCTCTGAGCTCCTCGGAGCTCAAGCGGGTCAGCCTCACTACGGGCTCCCGCACCACCTCAGTGCCAGTTTTGGGACGTGGCTCGTCCTTTTGGCGTTTCTGGCCCTCCCCACAATACGAGTGAGGGCCGACAACGTCTGTCGTTGTCGCGTCTGAGGCGTCAACCACAGGCGTCATGCGGGATTCCCCGGCTCCTGAGCCCATGCTGGGCACACTTCTAGAGTGTGCTGGGCAGTGTCCTCGGCAGAGTCACAGTGGTGACATCTTGCTGTTGACTCCCTGCCAATTCGGTTCAAGTACCTGCCGAAGCAACCATGCCCCGACAGGACCTGCGTCATCCTAAAAGACAGGGAGCCGTGACGTCGCTCATGCCACAGTTTGAATACTGGGCGAATTGCCTCCAGAGTTCGCTGGCCCGCTCCTGGAGCAGCCAGTCTATTTTGCCAGATGGTGATGGCGTCATTTTGTAAATTGGCTCTTTGGCCGTCAACTTCTTGGGGTGCAGCCCGCCCGCCCAACCTAACCTAACCTAACCTAACCTTTTTTTTTTTTTTTTTTTTTTTTTTTTTTTTTTTTTTTTTTTTTTTTTTGACGGGGAAAAAATGCGTTACGCACTATCCCACTGCCGGGGGAAGCAGTGGGGGAGTGTGGGACTCTCCGTCACAGAAGGTGACGGCCTACCCACTAAAAGAACCCCGGTGTATCTCCGCTTTGCTCTGGCGGGACGATGTGGGATTCCCTAAGGATCTCGGCCACACCGCCCCAAGCGGTCGGCCCAGCCACTGCCAGGCCTCCTTACGCTGAAGGGGGGGCATCCTGATACACAACAGATACCCCCCAGACGGTGACATCGTGCAATGCGAATGAGACCCCCCCGGGTCTCACTCACTGATGTCATTAGGGAACAGAGAGGTGACGGGCAAACCGCCGCCTCCGAGCTCCCTGCCGTCTACGTCGGAGAGGTGCCGCCAGAGGATCTTCCTCCCGGGCCCTCTCCGCGGTCTCCTTCTGGGACATGACGTCCTCACAGAAGGAGACCATCGCCTCCCATGACCTTTCGTTGCCAAGCATAGAGCGAACTATGCTTGGCAACGAGAGGTCGCCTCCGACTGCCGCAACAAGCGCGCGGCGCTGCGACGCCCACGCCGGGCACACTGCGAGGGTGTGCTGTGCGTCATCCTCCACCTCTCCGCACTCGTGGCACTCGGGGGTCGGCTCCCTCCCGGCTATTGAATACAAGTACTTTCCAAAGCATCCATGCCCGGAAAGCACCTGTACCAGCCGAAAGGTTAGAGAGCCGAACCCCCTTTTGCACCACCGCCTGAGGACTGGCCTGATTGCACTTATTGTGCGGACGCCGTAGGTAGCGTCGGCCAGATCCTCCTTCCAATGCTGCAGGACAGCTTCGTTCGCGTCCTTGCGTACGCGCTCAATTTCCTCGAGAGAGGGGCGGACGCCCCTGGCCCTTGCCGCTGCCCGGTGCTGGTACACCGCGGCAAGAACCTCAGCCTCAAGCTCCCACGGGGGCATACTTGTTAAAACACAGGCAGCCCCCATGGAAACGGTGCGGTACGCCCTCGCGGCCCTTGTTGCCACTGTTCTTTGCGGCTTACGCAATAGCCGCTTATTTGCGGTAGTCAGGGCATCTGCCCATATAGGCGCCCCATAGAGCGCCATTGCCCTAATAATGCCGGCATATAAGCGCCGGCATGTAGTGTCGGGGCCGCCCTGATTTGGTAACAGGCGGCCCAGTGCGCCCGCGGCATTGACGAGCCTGGGCGCGAGCTTACGAAAATGCTCAGCGAAGCTCCAGCGCCCGTCAATCAGGAGGCCCAAATATTTCATTTGGGCCCCCACCCGCACTTCTATATCCCCGAGGCGGATTTTCGCCCCTGGGGGAGGTCCCCTCCGAGGCCCGTGAAACAGGAGGGCCTCTGTTTTTTGGAGGGCGACCTTGAGGCCCAGTTCCTCGATCCTGCCGACTACGACGCTAGTAGCCACTTCGGCCAGTCTCGCTGCCTCAGCGTAAGTCTCCCTTTGGGCTATGACCAGGGTGTCGTCCGCGTAACAAAGGACACGCACCCTCGGTGGGAGCGTGCCCCGCAGAACCCAGTCATAGCCCACGTTCCAAAGTAAGGGGCCCAGAACGGACCCCTGGGGAACCCCACACGACATACGCCGCCGGACAATGTCCCCATTTGGGCCAACGTACAGTACCTCACGGCCCGTGAGGTAACTGTTCAGAAGGCGCTGCAGATAAGCAGGCACATTAAAATAATTTAGCGCCTCCCGCATGGTGCCATAAGGCAGGCTATTGAACGCATTGGCGATGTCAAGAGACACCGCCAACGACCGCTCACCGCGGCTTGAAGCCTCCGTCGTGATAGACTTCAGGGCCAGCAGAGCGTCAATAGTTGAGCGCTCTGCCCTGAAGCCATATTGATTCCCGGACAGGTCGGGACCGACCCCCGTCAGATGCTTTATGAGCCGCGAGGCTATAACACGCTCAAAGAGCTTCGCGGCCTCATCAAGCAGCACGATGGGTCTGTAGGCTCCCGACGTGTCCGGTGACCGACCCTCTTTCTGGAGGAGGCACAGTCTGCCCTCCTTCCAAATTTTAGGAAACTGCCCGCGCATGATAGATGCGTCGAGCAGTTCCCTAAGCTGCTGGTCCATACCGCCCAAAGCTAGGGCCAGGCCAAGCAGTTTGCCATGGACACCGTCTGGACCTGGCGCCTTCTTTTTTAGCCTCAGGCTCGCCACCGCCATCTCCATTTCCTCATCGGTGACTGGCGGCGGCGGAGGTTCAAACAGATATTGCCTCATCGGAGGCGCCATTACTGGAGGGGTGTGCGTAGGGGTGTTGGGAAACAACTCTTGTACTACCCTCTCCAGTAACTCCGGGTGCATGGTCTCGATGACAGGGGGGCCCTGACAGCGCAGTTTACTCCGCGCCGCGCGGTAGGGCCTCCCCCATGGGTCCCTATCAAGGCTGGCCAGAAGTTCTTCTCTGGCCCTTGATTTAGCCTGGCTAATGGCCAGCTGCAACGCTTTCCTATTGCTGCAATAGGTTGTGTACAGCTGGCCCTCCACTACAGGGTCTCTTGTGGCCCGACGACGGCTCCGACCATAGGCCCTCCGCGACCGCTGGCAGGTGTTCCTGAGGTCCGCTATATCTTCGGTCCACCAGTACACCTGCCTTCGAGGAGCAGCGCCCCGCACACGTGGCATGGCGGCATCACACACCACGGTGAGTGCGTTGCGGAAAACGCAGGCTGCCTCGTCGACCCCGGATGACATTGGGGTCGAACACCAGGCCTGTACGATGGCCGCTTCCTCGGCCAATTCTTTATCCAGCCGGCTAAGGGCCCAGCGAGGTAATGAACCATGCCCCTGCCGGCGAGATTGAGGCGCACTATTTTGAGAGGTGGAGACCTCGAATCTAATGTACCTGTGATCAGATAGGGTCTCCACCTCCCCAAGAACCCTCCAGTTCATAACGTGACGTGCGACGGAAGGGGTGGCGAATGATAGATCCACCACGGACCCCCCATTCCATCGCACGCACGTATGTTTTGTCCCTGTGTTAAGGAGGGACATATCGGCGTCGGCCGACCAGGTTTCTACCAGACGGCCCCACGGTTCTGTGGTGACAGAGGCGCCTCCCCACATGGACGACTTCGAATTAAAATCACCCATTACGAGCGCAGGGAGAGGCGCTAGCCTTCTGATCACCAAGACCAAATTGTTCAGGAGGACTTCTAGGTCGGCTCGATTTCCATTGGGGGAGAAATAGACGCCTATTATGGCGTACATTCCTCCCCAGACGGCTGCGACGTAACCCGGTCCCCTTTCTTTGACGACCAGGGGGCGGGAAGGGGCGCTGCACCTCGCAATAATGGCGACGGAGCCTGACGTATCCCCAGCCCAGTGTGGTTGGGGAGGTATAAAGTAGGGCTCCGCCACAACCGCAACATCCACTTCCCACTGCGCCATTGCTTGAACAAAAAGGTCCTGAGCTCCGGCGCAGTGGTTGGTGTTACTCTGGAGGAAATTGTATTGCCGGCTTACACTCATTCCGACATTACAATTTCCTCTGGCGCCGATGCGAGGCGCACTCCCACATTCGTGGCGGCCTGGGTCCTGGGGGCCATTGTTCCTCTTTTAGGGGAAGGAACACATTTCCTTCCCCCCATTGCATGCCCTGATGGCCTTCCCTCATCGGCACAGATCGCACAACGGGGTGTCTCTGTGCACTTTTCGGCCTTGTGCCCTGTGCGCCCGCACCGGAAGCATAAATCGCTCCGGTCCTTTTGTGAGGGGCATGTCTGACGGGTGTGGCCCGTGCCCATGCACTTGAAACAGCGCAAGGGCAGGGCATCGAGAGCACGCACCTGGGCCGAGCTCCAGCCGATGACGAGGCGTCCCGCTTTCACAACAGTTTTGGCCGCCGCCACCGGACACTTGATGGAGATGGCCCCCATACGTCCAGGGCTGAAGCGGATCTCCCCAGCCCTAACTAGTTCCGCGGCACACCCGCCCTTTGCTGCGATAGCGGCGACCACTTCCTCTTTTGTAATGGAGTCGTCGAGGCCCTTTACAAGAAGATCCGCACACTTTGTGGGCCTCGCGACGGTGGCGACATCCTTTAATGCCTCACGGATCTTCTCTGCGAGGCGGTCAGCCTTATCCCCACTTTGGGAACCAGGCAGCTCGAGCATTCTGGCTCCCGTGGCTGTGGTGCGGGTTTTGATATTAGCGATACCAAGTTCAGGCAAAGCTATGCCCTCCCTCGCTTGGTTAAGCGCCATGGCGTATGTAACACCCTTCTCGATTGCCTCCGGCTGTAACGTTATTATCACAGCCGAGGACTTTGGCGGTGTGAGTTTCACCGCCTTTAGCTTTTGTACCGACTTCTTGTTTGCCACATTTTTAACTGGAGCTGCAGGCACAGGGGGTTGGGCAGGGGTTTGGGCTAGGGCGAGCGCGGAAGTCTTGCCCTTGCCCTTGCCTTTGCCTTTTTGCCCACCTACCACACTCCACGATTCCTCGCGAGTGGTAGGGGCAGCCGGAGTCACTGCGGACGACGGGCCGGGAATAGCGGGGGGTGCCTGTTGCGGCACCACCCTCGCTCTACCCTTCCGAGTTCGTTTCGGCTTGGGAGCCGCAGTAGGCTCAGGCTGAGCTAATGCAGGTGCAGATAAAGCAGCTGCAGCCTTGGCTGCCTCATCTCGCCTCTTGTCGGCGGCAAGTGGAGGCCTCACGATTCTTGCGGGAGGAAGGCGCTCCTCAACCACCGCCAAGCGGGCGTTGACCATTTCACCGAAGGTTCGGCACATGGAGGCCTTCAACTCCTCCGCCATGTCCTTAACCATTTTGGACATCTCGGCCATCAAGTCATTTGGCGAGCTGCCCGCAGGGTCTTGGGAGGGGATGACCGGCCGCGCCGGGGATTTATCCCTTTGTGAGAAGTCGCGGCGCATGGCTTTCACCTCCTTCTCTAGGTCCTCCACTTGGCGGCGAAGTCTCCGGTTTTCGAGACTGAGCCGCCGTGTCTCATCCGAGATCGTCCGCTCCGCAATCGTCTCGACAATCTCGTGGTATTCCGTGGCGTGGTTTTTTAGGTCACGCACGTACTCCCCCTTGAGATTGCCGGACTTTCGGGCAATGTGGAAAATCTGGGACCTCAGATGACCCGCCCGGGCACGCAGCGTCTCGGTGTCAACGGCGGCGTCCAGCTCCGCGAGTGAGCATTCCTCGGGGAGTGGGTTTCGCGTGAAGTCGACAGGCTCGTCGGCTTCCACCTCTTGTGCATCCTCCCGAGATGCGTTGGAGTTTGACTCCAGGCGGTTCAAGGCGACTTGCGCCGCCTTGGCCCTGAGGAATTCGGCCGCAGTGGCAACTGCCGCCTTTTTGGCCGCCGCCTTTTTAGCCGCAGTGCCAGTCGCCGCCTTTTTGGCCTTTTTGGCTACGACCTTTTTGATCGAAGCCTTTTTTGGTGCCGTCGACCGTATCGTCGTGGCCACCTCCTCACTGTCTGAGACCGAAGCCTCAGACGCAAAAATGGGTGAACCCGCCGGCCTCTTAGGGCGTAGGCTACGCAACGCACGTGTGACCCTCTGGTCCAGCTCGTCCGCCGAGTTTACCTCGACTGCGAGACCCTCAACGGAATTAACCGAGTTACGTTCGGTAGACATAATATCAAACAAAATACAAATACAAAACAAGAAACAAGCGAAAGAAAGAGACTTTTCGAGAACAAAGAGCGCGTTATTAGGTCACGCTCAACCTGCAACCGGAGATACCTCGACGGCCAGGGAGCTGAGAACACTAATAACACGAAAAATCAAAACAAGAGAGTTTTGATATGACCTCACGAGAAGCCTATTAGGGCCCGCTCGACCTGAAACCGGATATACCTCGACGGCCAGGGAGCTGGGAACACTAATAAACAAAACCGCAAGGATTGCCCCAAGTGCTAGAGTTTAGTCACCAGCCTGGCACTGCGTTACCGTGCACAGGACTGGGAGAGCCAGGGGAGACGACGAGGACGTATCTAGCACTTACAAAATCACATGGGGCCTCCCCCAACCTAACCTAACCTAACCTAACCTTTTTTTTTTTTTTTTTTTTTTTTTTTTTTTGCGTCAGGAAATGCATTTAGGCATTCCCAAGGCCCTGGGTTCGGGACACCTGGGATATGTGGGACTCGGAACTCCTGGGAAAACAGAGACCCCTACCCACTAAAACCTGACGGTGGTCATCTTCGGCGCAGAATGGAAGGGACCCGGGATCCCCAACGAGGGAGAGACTCCTCGCAGGACCCTTCGGCGCGCAAGGCCGCCTGGCAGCCAGCCTCGGGAGGAGCAAGCTCAACTCCAGTGCACGATAACACTGACCACTGTGTCCGAAGACACGCGTTACCGTCATCCTCGGGATCGCAAACCGAAACACACGCAGGCCCCCCCGCGTGCGCTTCGCGACCCCAAGGGCCCTTTTAGTCGCCTCTTACGACAGGCAGGGATACCTCGGTAGTATTCTCGTCCCCTAACCGCAGGGAACCGCCGGGATTACGCACCACCATCCCGGCGGCCTCGCCTCCGACGTCGGGCGGGATTGTCCAGCTCGCGCTGGCGCTCGGCGCTCTCCTTCTGCGACACGACGGCATCGCAGAAGGAGAGCACCGCATCCCACGAGCTCGCGCTCGCCACCATGGCAGAAACCACGGATGGCAGCGAGAGGTCGCGCCCGATCGAGGCGGTGAGCGTCTCGCGCTCGTTTGCCCAAGCTGGGCACACCTCCAGCGTGTGCTGAGCCGTGTCCTCGCTGGCGTCACAGTGGTGACAGGCATCGCTAGCCTCCCGTCCGATCCGGCACAGATAACTCCCGAAGCAGCAGTGCCCCGTGAGTATCTGCGTCAGACGGTACGTTACGGCGCCGTGACGCCGATTCAGCCACTGTGTGAGGACAGGGCGGATCGCCTGGATCGTGCGATGGCCCGATCCGGGATCCGCGAGCCGCACATCCCAGAGTTTCACAGCAAGTGTGCGGAACTCTTCCAGCCAGGTTGAAACCTGGCTTGGGGTAACCCCGTGGACTGTGGACCGACGCGCCTCCTCCCGGTAGTGAAACACCGCCGAGAGGGTCCTCGCATCAAGGTCCCAGGGGAGTGTGCCGGCCAGCACACAGGCCGCCTCGTAGGAAATTGTGCGGTAGCCCCGTATGACCCTGACTGCCATCGCCCGCTGCGGTCTCCGCAGTTCGGCGATACACTGGCTTGTCAGGGTGTCGGCCCAGACAGGTGAGCCGTACAGGGCCATGGACCGCACAACTCCCGCGTAAAGCCTCCGGCATGAAGCCTTCGGCCCCGCGATGTTGGGCAGCAATCTGCCTAACGCGGCCGCCGTTCGCACCAGTTTAGGCGCCAAGCGCTTAAAATGGGCGTGGAAGTTCCAGCGACTGTCGAGGACCAATCCTAGGTACTTCATGGTCGACTCGACACGGATCTGGACTCCACCCACCTGGATAGCCGAACCGGCTGGAGGTCCTCTCCGAGGCCCGTGAAAACAGGTCGCCTCGGATTTTTCTAGGGCCACGTGTAGCCCTAGGCGTCGGATTCTGCCGACGACTTCCGCCACGCCTGCTGTGGCAAGGACGGCTGCATCCCGGAAGTTGTTCCCTCTCGCCGTTATCAGGGTATCGTCGGCGTAACAAGTTACTTCGACGCCCTGGAGGTTGACTGCTCGCAGCACCCAGTCATAACCAATGTTCCACAGGAGCGGCCCAAGAACCGAACCCTGTGGGACACCGCACGACATGGGATAACGCTGCCAGTCATCGCGCCCCGGGAACTCGACATACCTCTCTGTCAGGTAGTCTTCCAAGATGACACAACTGATGCAGGTGTAGCACTTATCAAACACATATTTGATGCTTGGGAAAACAAGCAAGATGCAGTAGGAATATTTTGTGACCTTTCAAAAGCATTTGATTGCGTGGATCATGAAATATTACTGATTAAGCTAAGACATTACGGTGTTTCAGGTATCTCATCTCAATTAATACAATCCTATCTTACAGATAGAACTCAAAAAGTTAGTATCAACGGAACTGCATCTTCCGGTGCCACCATACGTATGGGAGTGCCCCAGGGATCTATATTAGGACCTTTGCTTTTTCTTATTTATATAAATGATCTTCCTACCTATGTCAAAGATATTTGTGAGATAGTATTATTTGCTGACGATACCTCGTTGATTTTTAAAGTCGACAGAGGTAAGCAAGCATTTGACGATGTAAATAATACTCTCTCAAAAGTACTATGTTGGTTCACTAGTAATAATTTATTACTTAATGCAAAAAAAACAAAGTGCATCAAATTCTCTATGCCCAATGTGAGACAGGTTGATACTATTGTAACTATGAATGACGAGCCATTAGAATTAACAAATTCTACTGTATTTTTAGGAATAACTTTAGATTCTAAGTTGCAATGGGGTCCGCATATAACGGCCCTGGCAGGGAGACTCAGTTCCGCTGCTTGTGCTGTTAGAAAAATACGACTCTTGACTGATATTGAAACAGCAAGACTAGTATATTTTAGCTACTTTCATAGTGTTATGTCGTATGGTCTACTGTTGTGGGGTTCAGCTGCAGACTTGAACACCATTTTTGTACTTCAAAAAAGAGCCATCCGCTCCATTTACAAACTTAGACCACGCGACTCGCTTAGGGAAGTATTTAAGAAGATCGATATTTTAACTGTGCATGCTCAGTATATTTTAGATAACATAATGTATGTGCGCAAAAACTTGCATCTGTTCAAAAAAAACAGTGACACTCATAAACATAATACCAGAAATAAAAACAAATTGAAAACTCCCAGTCTTAGGCTACACAAGGTGGGAAACTCATTTGTGGGTCAATCTGTAAAATACTTTAACAAAATACCTCAAAGTCTTGTTGATCTACCTCTTCACAAGTTTAAGTCTGCAATTAAAGCAAAGTTAATGAAACAAGGTTATTATAATGTAGAGGATTACTTGAACGACAAAAGTTTGTGGTCATAGTAGGAATAATCTGCTCCTCTGCTCAATATTGTGTTCTTTTTTCTACTCGCATTGACTGTACTCTGAATTTATTTTTTGTAAAACAAACAAAGTTGAAAAGAGTAACTATCGAGTTTCTTGCCGGAGTCTTCTCGATAAGAAGCAACGTCCGAACCGGTGGTAGATTCACATTATGTATATTCACGATGTGTACTAATATTGTACTATTTTATTTACGTTTATTATTATTATTTCTGTATACTTTTTTTGACATGTCATAAGTGCTTTATACAAGCTTAAATGAATAAATGATTTTTTACTTTTTTACTTTTACTTTTGATGAGCCGTAAATAAAGGGGGACACCGTGGTGCCGTAGTGCCTCCTTTATGCAGGTCCACGGCAGGGTGTTGAAAGCGTTAGCTATATCGAGAGATACCGCTAACACCACTTGACCCTGCGACATCGCCTCCCTGGCGATGTCCTTCACGCGGAGGATCGCGTGAACCGTGGACCGACGACGCCTAAAGCCGTACTGGCAGTCTGCCAAGTCCGGCCCCACCTCCTCGAGGTGCCCAATCAGGCGGCCAGCGATTATGCGCTCAAGAAGTTTCCCAACCTCGTCGAGCAGCACAATCGGGCGGTAGGCCGAGGGGGAGTCAGATGGTCGACCCTCCTTCCTCAGTAGGACGAGCTTCCCCGTTTTCCACTGGCGCGGAAAACGTCCCTGCGACAGACAGGCCGAATACAGGCTCTGCAGTCTCGGCCCCAGCCACTCGAGGGACAGAACCCAAGCGCGGCCGGGTATGCCGTCTAGACCAGGAGCCGTACTCTTGGCCCGTAGCCGCGAGACTGCCGCATCAAACTCAACGTCGGACACGGCAGGGACCTCGTCTACACCTACTCCTACACCTGTGGGTGGCGTCATCACTGGCGGAGTGTGCTCTCCTCGGGTCGGAAACAGAGCCTGGACGACGTCGTGGAGCAAGGGAGGAGAGAGACTCTGCGTAACCGGGGGTGCCCAGGGGCGGAGCTTACTCAACGCCAACCTGTACGGCCTTCCCCACGGATCCGCATTTAGAGTCTCAAGAAACTCCTCCCTTGCCCTGGACTTGGCTCTGTTGATTGCGACCTTGAGCGCCTTTTTCGCCTCTCTATAGGCGTCATAAAGGCGGGCCTCATCGTCCTCAATCCGGGTGCGTCTGCGACGGTACCGGGAATACTGGCGTCTCGCCCTCACACACGCAAAGCGCAAGCTCGCGAGGTCTGCGGACCACCAGTATACCTGCCGCTTAGGAGGGATAGGCCCGGCCCGGGGCATGGCCGCGTCGCAAATTTGCGACAGCGCCTCCCGGAACCATTCGGCCTCATCCTCCACCTCAGCAGGCCCATCCGGCACAGGCACCCATGCCTGGACGATAGCCGCACACTCCAACTTCTCGCGGTCGAGTCGCTTCAAAGCCCATCTCGGACTGTCTCTATGCCGGGTAGAACGGCTTGGACCAGTGTGAATTGCCGGAAGTGTAGAAACGTCGAACCGGATATACCGGTGGTCCGACAACGTCTCCACACCCTCCAGCACCTCCCAGCCCTGGACACGTCGTGCTAGCGAAGGAGTCGCGAACGTCAAGTCCACGATGGACCCTCCCCGCATGCGCACACAGGTGTCTACCGAACCCCGATTCAAGACAGTCATGCCAGAAGCGACTGCCCACTCCTCGAGCGCCTCTCCACGCACATCTGTCGCTGGAGATCCCCATACCAAGGACTTGGCATTGAAATCCCCAGCGACCAGCACTTGGAGCGAACGATTGCGACCGATCACAGCCTCCAACTCGGAGAGAAAACTCTCGAATTGAGCGAGAGGCCGGTTAGGAGAGAAATACACCCCGATAACCAGGGTGTCTCCCAACTCAGCCGCAACCCATCCGTGCCCCTTTTCAATCCTCTGAAAAGGGGGGGCGCCGTTGGCCACTCGGGTGGCAATGGCCGCTGTGCCGTCCACATCCGAAACCCAATCGGGCGGGATGTAGTACGGCTCAGCCACTACCGCTATGGCTATCAACCTCTCCGCCAGACTCTGGACCCACAGGTCCTGAGCTCTGGCGCAGTGGTTGAGATTCCCTTGCAGGAATCTGAGAGCCATATTTAAGGAGATACAATTGGCATCTCCTCGTCACCGAGTGGCTTGGAGTGGGCCGGCTGCGACCGGGCCGTGGCCTCGGTGGCAGCTTGCCGACCGCGAATTTTGGGTTTGGGGGCCTTGCAGGCTTGGCCCCCAACCCTGTGACTGGCGTTCTTGCCAGCCACTGCGCACACCGTGCAGTGTGGCGCCGCCTCACAGGCACGCGCCAGATGGCCTAGCTGACCGCAGCGGTAGCACTGACTGCTACGATCAACTTCCGAGCCGCACTTGCTCCGGACGTGTCCCTTTTCGAGACACCGGAAACAACGCAGCTCCCTGGCCTCCAGCAGCTTGACCCGCGCCGATGTCCAACCAACCAGCAGACGAGCACCGTCCACCAGCTTTTTGGCCACCGCCACGGGGCAACGTGCCCAGCAGGCGCCTTGCCCCCTCCTGTCTCGGCGGATCTCGCCCGTCTTCACGGACTCCACCGAGCACGCCCCAGTCTTAGCGACAGCGGCTGCGACTTCCTCTGCGGTGACGGAGTCATCCAACTCAGAAATGCGCAATTCTGCACACTTCACAGGTCGGGAAACTCGAACGTCTTCCGCCTTGAGGACCTCCCTTAGCTTGGAAGCCAGAGAGTCCGCCCTGCCGTCTGTCTCTGCAGCGCCCGGCAGCTCCAAAATGGCGCCTCCGGTGGCCGCTCGCCTAAAGCGCACGGACTCAATCCCGAGGCTCGCCAAGCTGATGCTGGTTTTGGCCTTCGAGATGACGTCGCTATACGTCACGCCCCGCTTCTCGGCTTCTGGCTGTAGCGTTACCACTACTGCCGCCGAGCGTGCGGGACGGAGATTCGGCACTTTAGGTTGCCTCGTCTGGGGTTTCGGGGGGGGCTTCACTGCTGCTGCAGCTTGTGCACCCTTGCTCTTGCCCTTGCGGCTGGTCACGAGGTTCCACGGTAACTCCATGGTCTCGGGGGCCGGCGGCAAAGGGCGGGGCTCCCTTGGGGGCGGGGCAGCGTTAGCCGCCTTGCCCTTCTTGGCCGACGTCCTTCCCTTCTTCCCCGCGGGAGGATTCCCTCGGGATTCGGGGTTGGGCGGCGCTGGAGCCATGGGCTTCGGCGCAGCTGCAGTCGGTGTGCTGCGAGCAGGTGGCGGCTGAGTCGCCCTCTTGCTCGCGGACGTCTTGTCCGGGGTTTTTGTCGTAGCCGGTGGTGGCGCGGCCGCTGGCGCAGTGGCCGGCGGCGGCGCGTTAGTCTGGCGCTTGTCAGCAGCCAGGGGGGGCCGAAGCCGCTCCAGCGGCAGTCGAGCCTCGATGGCCTCAAAACGCGCGTTGACGTAGGCAATGACATTACTGTCGTCACCTACGCCAGCCGCTCGGGGCGTTTGCCCGGCGAGGCTTTCGCGGAGGCTGTCCATTTCCTTACGGAGTTGGGCCAGCTCCTCCCCCTGTCGAGAGACCGCGGAGAGCAGGCGGTGGTTCACCACCCGCAGCTTCTCGGTCTCTTCGGAGACTGTGCGCTTGTATAGCACTGGAGCTAGAAGCTCCCAGTCTCCGACTGCCGTCTTCAGGGCCTTTTGGAAGGTACCCTTCAGATGTCCGGAAGTCGCAATGACCTTCCGGACTATCGCCGCCGACATCTCCATTCGCTCCTTGAGCGCGGAGGCTGTCAATTCCCGCTCATCGGCCTCGCCCTGGGACGAGTCTGACAAGCGGGTTGACTTCTCTTGAAGTTGGAGCAAAGCTCGATCCATTCCAGCGACCTCTTGCTCGGACCGCAGCTTTGCCTCCAACCTCTCGTCATCGCGCCCTAGGCGCATGAATTTTTCCCGGGCCTCCGCCATACAGGCGTTAGCACCGGGAGCGGGCGTACCGCCTCTCCCTCGTCGGGCCGCAGGCTTTCCAGAAGCAGAACCCCGTCCACTTTTGGCGCTCCTGTCGGAACCCGACCCTCCGTTTTTAGAGTACGGCCGCTTCCGTGTACCCCAGAGTCGGCCGAGTTCCTCCCCGGAGGAAGGATCGACGGTCATCAGGCTGGTGCCTGAGTCCGACTCCTGGGCAGACGGAGAACGCGACCGTTCCCCAGCTGCGCTCGAACGGCCGCTGCGCAAAATGCGCTCGACCGTCGCCGAAGTTGAAGGCTCCGGCGTCGCAACTAAAAGTTCCGCAGAACTTAAGCGGGTGAGCCTTACGATAGGCTCCCGCCCCACCTCTTTGCCAGTAGCACACTGCGACGCAGATGACATCGCCGCAGCCTGTGCCGGCTCCACCTCCGAGGGACTAGCATCCTTACGCGCTCCTACCAACCTACCTATGCGCGATGCATCGTCACCCTCCTCGACGTCCAAGAAAAGAGAAAAAGAATCCATGAACAGTCCCACGAGTATGGGGGATCTAAAAAGTCCACCCAGGCGGTGCCCCCTGCACCTGGGTAACCCTAATACTGCACGAGGGCGGGTGTTCTCGTGCAGGTGTCGCGCTAGCGGGTAGGCGTTAACCCATCCTACCACCTCGAGACCGAGGCGGCCGACCGTCACGCGACTAACGGCCAACCTTTTGGGGTTTTTTATTGAGGTTGACTCCTCTTGGCCCGGGCGACCAAGCCAAGGCCCCTACTTCCCGAGGGCTGCGAGACATGTCCACAACACCCTACGGGAGCAGGTTGCCAGACGGTTGACCGAAGTCACCCACCTAGTCGCGAAATCGCGAGTGGTGGGCCCGTCCAGCCGCAGGTCTTGCAGACCTGCCATCCACCGAGCCGAAGCTCCACTAGTCCTTAAGGACTCCCAACACAGCCAAAGCTGCCCGGCGACAGAGCGCCCTCACCTCGTTTTTTAAAGAGGTTGTCCTCCTCGCGACCCTGCCGAAGCAGAGTCCCCGGCCCGCTCAGTGCGGGTTGCGGGTGATTTTTTATAGAGGTTTTCATCCTCGCAGCCCTGCTAGGCAAGACCCCCGGTCCGCGTCTGCGGATTACGGTTGCCCGACGGTGGCCGAAGCCAGTGTCCACCAGTCGTGCGAGCACAACTAGCCAGACCCGCCGCGCCGTGAAGAAGGCGTTTCCGCCCCCTCCTGGTGTTTTTTATAGAGGTTTTCTCCTCGTGACCCTGCGAACAGAGTCCCCGGTCCGCAAAATGCGGATTACGGCTTGCCTGGCGGGGGTCCGTTATCCGTGAAATCACGGATGATCGGATAGCCACCAAGCGGCCACATCTTCGCATCATCTGCTTAACAGAGGAATACGAAGAGCGGCCCCACCTCTTCAGTTTTGGTCCGCGCCGGCCGTAGCCGGTACCCCCCATATCTGGAGGGCATTCCCCTATCCGCCACCCGGGGGACGCGCCCGATAGAAGACTGAAAACTCCCACGGGAACCTAACCTAACCTTTTTTTTTTTTTTTTTTTTTTTTTATTATCGTGGGGAAATCCTCATGGATACCTCGTCGCTCGGGGGAACGACGAGGTTATGTCGGACTTCTACCGACTAAAACCCCACGGTACTCGACCTCAACACTTCAGCGGCGAGGCGGGGTCCCTAAAAAAAAAAACCTAACCTAACCTAACCTAACCTTTCTTTTTTTTTTTTTTTTTTTTTTTACGGGGAAAAAATGCGTTACGCACTATCCCACCGCCTGGGTGAGCGGTGGGGGAGTGTGGGACTCTCCGCCGGTAAAGCCGGCGGCATACCCACTAAAAGAACCCCGGTGTATCTCCGCTTCGCTTTTAGCGGGACGATGTGGGATTCCCTAAGGATTTCGGCCACATCGTCCCAAACGGTCGGCCCAGCCACTGCCGGGCCTCCTCACGCCACGGGGGGGTAACCTGATACACGACAGATACCCCCCAGACAGGGACACCGTGCATTGCGAGTGAGACCCCCCGGTCTCACCCGCTGGTGTCCTAGGGAACTGGGAGAAGGCGGGCGAACCGCCTTCTCCGGGCTCCCAACCGTCTGCGTCGGAGAGGTGCCGCCAGAGGATCTTCCTCCCGGGCCCTCTCCGCGGTCTCCTTCTGGGACATGACGTCCTCACAGAAGGAGACCATCGCCTCCCATGACCTTTCGTTGCCAAGCATAGAGCGAACTATGCTTGGCAACGAGAGGTCGCCTCCGACTGCCGCACTAAGCGCGCGGCGCTGCGACGCCCACGCCGGGCACACTGCGAGGGTGTGCTGTGCGTCATCCTCCACCTCTCCGCACTCGTGGCACTCGGGGGTCGGCTCCCTCCCGGCTATTGAATACAAGTACTTTCCAAAGCATCCATGCCCGGAAAGCACCTGTACCAGCCGAAAGGTTAGAGAGCCGAACCCCCTTTTACACCACCGCCTGAGGACTGGCCTAATTGCACTTATTGTGCGGACGCCGTAGGTAGCGTCGGCCAGATCCTCCTTCCACTGCTGCAGGACAGCTTCATTGGCGTCCTTACGTACGCGCTCGACATCTTCGAAAGAGGGGCGTTCGCCCCTGGCCCTTGCCGCTGCACGGTGCTGGTACACCGCGGCAAGAACCTCAGCCTCAAGCTCCCACGGGGGCATACTTGTTAAAACACAGGCAGCCCCCATGGAAACGGTGCGGTACGCCCTCGCGGCCCTTGTCGCCACCGTTCGTTGCGGTTTTCGCAATAGGCGCTTATTTGCAGGAGACAAGGCATCTGCCCATATGGGCGCCCCATAGAGCGCCATTGCCCTAATAATGCCCGCATATAAGCGCCGGCATGTAGTTTCGGGGCCGCCCTGATTCGGTAACAGGCGGCCCAGTGCGCCCGCGGCATTGACGAGCCTGGGCGCGAGCTTACGAAAATGCTCAGCAAAGCTCCAGCGCCCGTCAATCAGGAGGCCCAAATATTTCATTTGGGCCCCCACCCGCACTTCCACATCCCCGAGGCGGATTTTCGCCCCTGGGGGGGGTCCCCTCCGAGGCCCGTGAAACAGGAGGGCCTCTGTTTTTTGGAGGGCGACCTTGAGGCCCAGTTCCTCGATTCTGCCGACTACAACGCTTGTGGCAACTTCGGCCAGTCTCGCTGCCTCAGCGTAGGTGTCCCCTTGGGCTATGACCAGGGTGTCGTCTGCGTAACAAAGGACACGCACCCGCGGTGGGAGCGTGCCCCGCAGAACCCAGTCATAGCCCACGTTCCAGAGTAAGGGGCCCAGAACGGACCCCTGGGGAACCCCACACGACATACGCCGCCGGACAATGTCCCCATTTGGGCCAACGTGCAGTACCTCGCGGCCCGTGAGGTAACTGTTCAAGAGGCGCTGCAGATACGCAGGCACATTGAAATAATTTAGCGCCTCCCGTATGGTACCATAAGGCAGGCTATTGAACGCATTGGCGATGTCAAGAGACACCGCCAACGAACGCTCACCGCGGCTTGATGCCCCCGTCGTGATAGACTTCAGGGCCTGCAGAGCGTCAATAGTTGAACGCTCTGCCCTGAAGCCATATTGGTTCCCGGACAGGTCAGGACCGACCCCCGTCAGGTGTTTTATAAGCCGCGAGGCTATAACACGCTCAAAGAGCTTTGCGGCCTCATCAAGCAGCACGATGGGTCTGTAGGCTCCCGACGTGTCCGGCGATCGACCCTCTTTCTGGAGGAGGCACAGTCTGCCCTCCTTCCAAATTTTAGGAAACTGCCCGCGCGTGATAGATGCGTCAAGCAGTTCCCTAAGCTGCTGGTCCATACCGCCCAAAGCTAGGGCCAGGCCGAGCACTTTGCCATGGACACCGTCTGGACCTGGCGCCTTCTTCTTTAACCTCAGCCTCGCCACCGCTATCTCCATTTCCTCATCGGTGACTGGCGGCGGCGGAGGTTCAAAGAGATATTGCCTCATCGGAGGCGCCATTACTGGAGGGGTGTGCGAAGGAGTGTCGGGAAACAACTCGTGCACTACCCGCTCCAGTAACTCCGGCTGCATGGTATCGATGACGGGGGGGGCCTGATGGCGCAGTTTGCTCCGCGCCGTGCGGTAGGGCCTCCCCCATGGGTCCCTATCAAGGCTGGCCAGAAGTTCTTCTCTGGCCCTTGATTTAGCCTGGCTAATGGCCAGCTGCAACGCCTTTCTATTGCTGCAATAGGTTGTGTACAGCTGGCCCTCCACTACAAGGTCTCTTGTGGCCCGACGACGGCTCCGACCATAGGCCCTCCGCGACCGCTGGCAGGTGTTCCTGAGGTCCGCTATATCTTCGGTCCACCAGTACACCTGCCTTCGAGGAGCAGCGCCCCGCACACGTGGCATGGCGGCATCACACACCACGGTGAGTGCGTTGCGGAAAACGCAGGCTGCCTCGTCGACCCCGGATGACATTGGGGTCGAACACCAGGCCTGTACGATGGCCGCTTCCTCGGCCAATTCTTTGTCCAGCCGGCTAAGGGCCCAGCGAGGGAAAGAACCATGCCCCTGCCGGCGAGATTGAGGCGCACTATTTTGAGAGGTGGAGACCTCGAATCTAATGTACCTGTGATCAGATAGGGTCTCCACCTCCTCAAGAACCCTCCAGTTCATAACGTGACGTGCGACGGAAGGGGTGGCGAATGATAGATCCACCACGGACCCCCCATTCCATCGCACGCACGTATGTTCTGTCCCTGTGTTAAGGAGGGACATATCGGCGTCGGCCGACCAGGTTTCTACCAGACGGCCCCACGGTTCTGTGGTGACAGAGGCGCCTCCCCACATGGACGACTTCGAATTAAAATCACCCATTACGAGTGCAGGGAGAGGCGCTAGCCTTCTGATCACCAAGACCAAATTGTTCAGGAGGACTTCTAGGTCGGCTCGATTTCCATTGGGGGAGAAATAGACGCCTATTATGGCGTACTTTCCTCCCCAGACGGCTGCGACGTAACCCGGTCCCCTTTCTTTGACGACCAGGGGGCGGGAAGGAGCGCTGCATCTCACAATGATGGCGACGGAGCCTGACGTATCCCCAGCCCAGTGTGGTTGGGGAGGTATAAAGTAGGGCTCCGCCACAACCGCAACGTCCACTTCCCACTGCACCATTGCTTGAACAAAAAGGTCCTGAGCTCCGGCGCAGTGGTTGGTGTTACTCTGGAGGAAATTGTAATGCCGGCTTACACTCATTCCGACATTACAATTTCCTCTGGCGCCGATGCGAGGCGCTCTCCCACATTCGTGGCGGCCTGGGTCCTGGGGGCCATTGTTCCTCTTTTAGGGGAAGGAACACATTTTCTTCCCCCCATTGCGTGCCCTGACGGCCTGCCCTCATCGGCACAGATAGCACAACGGGGTGCCTCTGTGCACTTTTCGGCCTTATGCCCCGATCGCCCGCACCGGAAGCATAGATCGCTCCGGTCCTTTTGCGAGGGGCATGTCTGGCGGGTGTGGCCCGTGCCCATGCACTTAAAGCAGCGTAAAGGCAGGGCATCTAGGGCACGCACCTGGGCCGAAGTCCAGCCAACGAGGAGGCGTCCGGCTTCCACAACTATTTTGGCCGCTGCCAACGGACATTTAATAGTGATGGACCCCGTACCACCAGGGCCAGAGCGGATCTCCCCAGCCCTAATTAGTTCTACGGCACAGCCGCCCTTTGCCGCAATGGCGGCCACCACTTCCTCTTTTGAGATGGAGTCGTCGAGGCCCCTGACAAGAAGATCAGCGCACTTTGTGGGCCTCGCGACGGTGGCGACGTCTTTTAATACCTCGCGGATCTTCGCTGCGAGGTTATCAGCTTTATCCCCACTTTGGGAACCAGACAGCTCAAGCATTCTGGCTCCCGTGGCTGTGGTACGGGTTTTGATATTTGCAATACCAAGTTCAGGCAAGGTTATGCCCTCCCTCGCTTGGTTTAGCGCCATGGCGTATGTAACGCCCTTCTCAATTGCCTCCGGCTGTAACGTAATTATCACAGCCGAGGACTTCGGCGGTGTTAGCTTCACCGCTTTTTTCTTCAGCACCGTCTTGTTGTTTGCCACATTTTTGGGTGTGGCCGTAGACACGGAGGGTTGGGCAGGGGTTCGGGCTGGGGCGGGTGTGGAAGACTTCCCCTTGCCTTTGCCTTTGCCTTTTCGTACCACATTCCACGTTTCCTCGCGGGTCGCAGGGGCAGCCGGCGTCGAAGCCGATGACGGGCCGGCTACAGCGGGAGGCGCCTGTTGCGGAACAGCCTTCGCTCTCCCCTTCCTGGTCCGCTTTGGTTTGGGAGGTGCAGCGGGCTGAGGCTGAGCCGGAGCAGTTGCGGAACCTGCAGCCTTAACTGCCTCCTCTCTTCTTTTATCGGCGGCAAGTGGTGGACGCACGATTGGTGCTGGTGGGAGGCGCTCCTCAACCACCGCCAAGCGAGCGTTCACCATTTCGCCGAAAGTTCGGCACATGGAGGCTTTCAATTCCTCCGCCATGTCTTTCACCATTTTGGACATCTCGGCCATCAAGTCACTGGCCGAGTTGCCCACAGGGTCTTGGGCGGGAAGGGCTGGCCGCGCCGGGGATTTGTCCCTCTGGGAGAAATCCCGACGCATAGCCTTCACCTCTTTCTCGAGGTCCTCCACTTGGCGGCGAAGTCTCCGGTTTTCGAGACTGAGCCGCCGTGTCTCATCCGAGATCGTCCGCTCCGCAATCGTCTCGACAATCTCGTGGTATTCCGTGGCGTGGTTTTTTAGGTCACGCACGTACTCCCCCTTGAGATTGCCGGACTTTCGGGCAATGTGGAATATCTGGGACCTCAGATGACCCGCCCGGGCACGCAGCGTCTCAGTGTCAACGGCGGCGTCAAGCTCCGCGAGTGAGCATTCCTCGGGGAGTGGGTTCCGCGTGAAGTCGACAGGCTCTTCGGCTTCCACCTCTTGTGCATCCTCCCGCGATGCGTTGGAGTTTGACTCCAGGCGGTTCAAGGCGACTTGCGCCGCCTTGGCCCTGAGGAATTCGGCCGCAGTGGCAACTGCCGCCTTTTTGGCCGCCGCCTTTTTAGCCGCAGTGCCAGTCGCCGCCTTTTTGGCCTTTTTGGCTACGACCTTTTTGGTCGAAGCCTTTTTTGGTGCCGTCGACCGTATCGTCGTGGCCACCTCCTCACTGTCTGAGACCGAAGCCTCAGACGCAAAAATGGGCGAGGCCGCCGGCCTCTTAGGGCGTAGGCTACGCAACGCCCGTGTGACCCTCTGGTCCAGCTCGTCCGCCGAGTTTACCTCGACTGCGAGACCCTCAACGGAATTAACCGAGTTACGTTCGGTAGACATAATTACAAACAGAATAAAAATACGAAACAAAAAACAAGTGAAAGAAGGAGAACTTTCAAGAACAAAGAGCGCGCTATTAGGCCACGCTCAACCTGCAACCGGAGATACCTCGACGGCCAGGGAGCTGAGAACACTAATAACACGAAAAATCAAAACACGAGAGTTTTGATTTGACCTCACGAGAAGCCTATTAGGGCCCGCTCGACCTGAAACCGGAGATACCTCGACGGCCAGGGAGCTGGGAACACTAATAAACAAAACCGCAAGGATTGCCCCAAGTGCTAGAATTTGGTCACCAGCCTGGCACTGCGTTACCGTGCACAGGACTGGGAGAGCCAGGGGAGACGACGGGGACGTATCTAGCACTTACAAAATCACATGGGGCCTCCCCCAACCTAACCTTTTTTTTTTTTTTTTTTTTTTTTTTTTTTTTTTGCGTCAGGAAATGCATTTAGGCATTCCCAAGGCCCTGGGTTCGGGACACCTGGGATATGTGGGACTCGGAACTCCTGGGAATCAGAGACCCCTACCCACTAAAACCTGACGGTGGTCGTCTTCGGCGCAGAATGGAAGGGACCCGGGATCCCCAACGAGGGAGAGACTCCTCGCAGGACCCTTCGGCGCGCAAGGCCGCCTGGCAGCCAGCCTCGGGAGGAGCAAGCTCAACTCCAGTGCACGATAACACAGACCACTGTGTCCGAAGACACGCGTTACCGTCATCCTCGGGATCGCAAACCGAAACACACGCAGGCCCCCCCGCGTGCGCTTCGCGACCCCAAGGGCCCTTTTAGTCGCCTCTTACGACAGGCAGGGATACCTCGGTAGTATTCTCGTCCCCTAACCGCAGGGAACTCCCCCAACCTAACCTAACCTTTTTTTTTTTTTTTTTTTTTTTTTTTGCGTCAGGAAATGCATTTAGGCATTCCCAAGGCCCTGGGTTCGGGACACCTGGGATATGTGGGACTCGGAACTCCTGGGAAAACAGAGACCCCTACCCACTAAAACCTGACGGTGGTCATCTTCGGCGCAGAATGGAAGGGACCCGGGATCCCCAACGAGGGAGAGACTCCTCGCAGGACCCTTCGGCGCGCAAGGCCGCCTGGCAGCCAGCCTCGGGAGGAGCAAGCTCAACTCCAGTGCACGATAACACAGACCACTGTGTCCGAAGACACGCGTTACCGTCTTCCTCGGGATCGCAAACCGAAACACACGCAGGCCCCCCCGCGTGCGCTTCGCGACCCCAAGGGCCCTTTTAGTCGCCTCTTACGACAGGCAGGGATACCTCGGTAGTATTCTTGTCCCCTAACCGCAGGGAACAACCTAACCTAACCTAACCTAACCTAACCTAACCTAACCTAACCTAACCTAACCTTTTTTTTTTTTTTTTGACGCGGGGAATCCATTTACGGACATCCCGCCCCCCGGGGGAGGGGCGGGGGGGTGTGGGACTCGCTCACCAGAGTGGTGAGAATACCCAAACTAAACCCCGCGGTGCTCCTACGTTGCCATTTGTCGCTGAACTGTGGGAACGCTAATGCACACCATAATTCGGCAACGGCTGTCCTTCTTCAGGGCCCATCTATCAAACTGTTCATCGTTTTTTTTTTTTTTTTTTGTGGTCAAGACGTGTGAGGAGCACTCGACACGCCTTCCACCGTTTCACAGAACAACTAACAGCCCCCGCTGTTGTTGCCCGTATGTGGTCTAGTGCAGGATCTGGCGGTTGTGGTCTCGCCGTCTGCGCCCGGTTCTCCGGCGACGGAGCGGGAGAGACTCTGGGTCCTCCTCTCGGATACGCTCCGCTCCTTCCTTTCCTTCCATGACCTCCTCGCAAAAAGCGGCGAAGGCTTCCCATAAGGCTTCGCTGTCGACCACAGATTTCACTACGACGGGCAGCGATAAGTCAGGGCCTATGGCATTTACAAGCTGGTCCCTTTGTACTTGCCACTTAGGGCAGTGGATCATAGTATGCTCGGCGGTGTCTTCTTGATGGCCGCACTCATGGCAGACCATTGTCATCTCACGTTTTGCTACGTTGCACAAATACCTCCCGAAACACCCGTGCCCTGTCAGGACCTGGGTGATCCGGAAAGTGAGTCCCCCGTGCCTGCGACTTATCCAGGTGTCCAAAATAGGACGAATGGCTTCAATTGTTTTACGCCCGTATGCAGGCGACTCCAGACGTTCTTTCCATTTTTCTAGGAGTTCCCCGTGGGAAATCTCCCTCCACCTCCTGATTTCTTCTAACATAGGATGCTCTCCTCGGGCGCGTACCTCGGCACATTTGTGGTAGACGTCCGCAAGGACCGCGGCATCCAAATCCCAGGGTGGGATGGCCGCTAGTACGCATGCCGCTTCGCAGGCTATGGTGCGATAGCCCCTCACTGCCCGAATGGCCAGAACCCTCTGAGGTCTTCGTAGGAGGGCCTGGTTTTGGGTACTTAATGCGTCAGCCCATATTGGAGCGCCGTAGAGGGCCATCGACCGCACGACACCAGTATATAGACGACGGCACGCCACGCTAGGTCCGTCGATGTTGGGAAGAAGTCTTCCTAGCGCACCGGCCGCCTTCATCAGCTTGGGAGCCAGTTGTTCGAAATGCTCCTTGAAGTTCCACTGGCTATCAAGGACAATGCCAAGGTACCGCATCGTCGACTTGATTTCGATGGTTACTCCGCCAACTATGATGTGCGCTCCTTCAGGTGGTTTGTTTCGAGGGCCATGAAAACAAAGTGCCTCCGACTTGTGAAGCGCCACCTCTAGTCCTAGGCTACGCATTCGCTGGACCACATGCGCTACGCCGGCTGTAGCCAGCACCTTCACTTGTCTGTGAGTGGGGCCGCGGGCAGTGACGAGAGTATCATCGGCGTAGCATGTCACGTCGACGCCACTAAGATTTACGCCCCGCAGCACCCAGTCGTACCCGATGTTCCACAGGAGAGGGCCGAGCACCGACCCCTGCGGAACACCACACGACATCTCTCTCCTTTTCCATTCAGTGTTCGTGGGGTAAGCCACCGCCCTCTCAGACAGATAGGATGATATTATCTGCTGGAGGTAGCGGGGCATTCTATGGTACTTCAAGGCCGCCTTGATGCATTCCCAGGGGAGAGTGTTGAATGCGTTGGCGATGTCAAGAGAGACCGCCAAAACAATCTCACCCCGAGACACAGCCTCTTGCGTCGACGCCTTCACCTTCTTTATGGCATCAACTGTGGATCGTCCTCTCCGGAATCCGAATTGGTGTTCACTCAGATCCGGACCTTCGCTTCCCATGTGCTCAATGAGGCGAGCAGCTATGATGCGCTCGAAGAGCTTGTTGACCTCATCGAGCAAAACGATGGGGCGGTATGCCGATGGCGAGTCAGGCGGGCGGTTGTCCTTCCGCAGCAGAACTAGTTTGCCGACTTTCCACTGACGAGGATATCGGCCCTGTTCGAAACAGGCGCGGAAAACGTTACGCACTCGCTGTTCCCAGCCTCCTTTCTTGAGTGCGAGTACCCAGGCTTTGCCAGGAATATTGTCCGGTCCCGGGGCAGTGTTTTTGGCCTGAACACGTAGAACCGCTGCTCCCAATTCCTCCTCAGTCACCTCCGGTATCTCCTCTGCCACCGTGTTGTTATATATGATCGGTGGTGCCATCGGCGGAGGATCAAAGTTACCTCTGGATGGAAATAACGTTTCCACGACTTGCTGTACCAGCTGCGGTTCGAGACTGCTCGTCAAAGGAGGGGTCCAAGGGCGAATCTTCTGCCTCACCAACTTGTACGGCTTCCCCCAAGGATCTCTTTCAAGTGTTGCCAGCAGCTCTTCCCACGCATCCGATTTGGCCTTTGCAATAGCCACCTGAAGTGCTGTTGCGCACGATCTGTACGTGGCATACAGCTCAGCCTCTCTGGCCTCGTCCCGGCGACGCCTTCTGCGGGACCTGGTGTACCGGCGTCTAGCCATCACGCAGTCAGATCTCAGCCGCGTGAGATACGGCGACCACCAGTACACCTGTTTTTTAGGCGGAAAAGGCCGGGCACGGGGCATCGCTGCATCGCATGCTTGCGACATGGCCTCGTACATCCAAGCAGCTTCCTCGTCTACGTCTACTTGTCCTTCTGGGATCGGCAGCCAAGTTTGAACTATCGCCGCTTCTATAAAAAGGTCCCTGTCTAGGCGTTTTAACGCCCATCTGGGACGCTCACCGTTCAGGGGCCGGCTTTGACTAATCAGAGTGTTAGTTGAAATAGAAACACTGTACCGAATATAGCGATGGTCGGACAGCGTTTCAACACCCTCCAGGACCTTCCAGTTTTGTACACGGCGGGCAACGGTGGGATGTGCGAAAGTAAGATCGACGATGGATCCTCCCTGTTGCCTCACGCACGTGTGCACCGAACCACGATTCAGCACCTCCAATCCGGACATAGCCGCCCAGTCCTCGAGCACCTCACCACGTCTGTCCGTCACTGGGGACCCCCACACTGTAGACTTGGCGTTGAGATCTCCTGCCACAATAACAGATTCCGTGTGGCCGATTAACGCAGTAACACGCAGAAGGTACTGTTCAAATTCCGCGAGCGGGCGATTAGGTGAAAAGTAAACGGCGACCACCATGAATCCTCTCAAAGAAACCGCTACGCATCCCTGGCCTTTCGCTACTTTTTCGAAAGACGGGGAGCCCGCAGTAGTCTGAGTGACGACAGCCACATCACCCGAAAGATCCCCAGCCCAGTTGTCTCTCGATGGAACTGTGTAGGGCTCAGATATCACAGCCACTTGGGTCACCCACTCCGCCATGCTCTGTGTCAGGAGATCCTGAGCTCTGGCGGAGTGATTGAGATTCGCCTGCAACATGTTAATGGCCATTTATTCCGTCGCCATTGCTTCCTCCACAGCCCGTTCTGGTGGGCGAACTGACTGCGAGGGGGCCCTGGAGCCATCGCGAGTCTTAGTCCAAGACCTACTTTTTATTTTGCCAGGTTTGGGGGCAGAGCACGACTTGCCTCCCATCCTGTGACCCGCCGGTTTGTTGGCTGCTGTGCAAAGACTGCACGTTGGTATTGCAGTGCATTTTGCAGCTTTGTGTCCTAGTTGGCCACATCTGTAGCACAACTCGCTGCGGTCTGTCTCCGACGTACAGCGCGCACTTACATGGCCTACTTCTAGGCACCGGTAGCACCTTAGAGGCCTGGGTTCGAGGACCTTGACCTGTGCTGAAACCCATCCCACCAAAAGTCGACCGTTTTCTGTCAATTTCTTGGCAGCGACAACCGGACATCGAAGCCATAAAACCCCAAGCCCATTGGTTTTGCTGCATTGGATTTCTCCACCCTTGATTGTGTCGACGGGGCATTCCCCGACACGGGCAACAGCAGCCACGACCTCCTCTACTGTTACCGAGTCATCCAGACCCGCCACCCTTACATCGACCGTTTTGACGGGCCTTGACACCTTCACATCTGCTTCATGGAGTATTTCCCGTAGCTTTGAGGCCAGGGCATCGGCTTTTACCCCGCTGGCCTCTCCCACCACTTCCAAAATCCTTCCCCCGGTCGCTGCGCATTTGATATGAAGGGGCGGTAGCCCTAGCGCCGCAATGTCCAATTTGGACTTGGCCTCTTTCATTATAACTTCGTAGGACAGTCCTCTTTCCTCCGCACCAGGTTGCAACGTTAAAGTGACTGCCGCTGAGCGAGGAGGATGAAGCTTTTTCTTCTTCTGGGTAGATGGCACTGATGGTTTGCTAACGCCTGCAGTCTTGAGCTTTTTGTTGCCCTTCCCAGCTACAACACTCCATTGCTCACTGGTAGGAGCAGGTGGTGGACGCAGCATGCGTGGCTCCCGTGATTCAACATTTGACTGAACTTTCTCAGGTTTATTCTTGGGACCTTTGTTCTTCTTTCCCTTTGCAGGAGGTGGAACTGAGCCACTGGGAATACTATCCCCTGCTGGTTCGGCCCGGACTGGCCCGTGCTCAGCAAGAGGAGTCTTTGCAGCAGTAGATGCAGCTTCCTTTTTCTTCTCATGGGCCAGTGGCGGTCGTAAGCGCACCTCTGGTTTCTTTTCGTAGGCGTCGAGTTTCGCGTCCATTTTGAGGTCGATCATCACTATGACCTGCTGAACCACGGCACTAGAAACCTTCTCGACAACCACATCGATAAGTTCTTTTAAAAACTCCTCCGACACCAATTGCCGTTCCACTTCGTTGGTCGCCGTCTCCCGCAAGGTACAGGCGGCCCCGGGGGCATATGCTGGGAGCACATCTTCTTCCATTTTATCGGGCGAAGGAGCCCTCTTTTCTGCATTTCTATAAGAGCTCGCCCTTGCCTTTTCCAATTCAGCTCTGAGGCGGTTGTTTTCTGCCTCTAAGGCCATGGCCTTCTCTACCAGTGGCAACTTTTTAATCTCGTCCACACCGTTGGCGATGGTGGACTGGGCTAGATTTAGGGCACCTTTAAACGTTCCTTTCAGGTTTTTAGAGCGTTCGTTTACTCCACCCACAATTTTCGCCCCGTCTACTATCTGCTTGAGCAGATCCAGCAAAGACTTTTCCCCTCGCTCTTCTTCATTTTGGCCCTCGGAAGACTCTGAGAGCCGCGAGACCAACTTCTTGGCTCTTGTCTCCCTGACTTCTCTCATCTGTTCGGCCATCTCCCTTTCGGCTTGGAGCTCAAGCTCTAATACTTCAGCAGCCGCTGCCCGCTCTTTGGCTTGCGCCAGTCCTATGTACTGGCCAGTGGTTGGGGGTCGCCCCCTTCCCCTCCTGGCTGAGAATACCTTTGACAGTGGCATTGCATCATTGGTCGTATCATTGAGGTTTTCCCCATACCGCTTCCGCCGATTGTCCGGGCTCCGGGCATCGCTGGTGCCATCCGACTCCAGCTCGGGTACTGAGACAAAAGATGCATTATCTGAGTCTGACGATACGCCAGTCTCTAAAACACAGTCTGTCATTGTCACCTCGTTAGAGGTCTCCTTCTCTCGCTTCTTCCGAGCTCTTGCCTCCCTCTTTGTCTCCCGAGGTTTTGTTGCTCCGCCCTTGGATTTCATCCAGTGGGCCACTCCGCCTTTTCCATTCTCATCGAGAAGCACATCATCCGGCTTTTCACGGTCGGAATCGTCCTCACTGACGATTTTGTCTACTAAAGCTCCGCTGAGCGGGCTCATCTCCAAACGAACCAGCTCAATGTTGGGCTGTCCAAGTTGGAGGAAGTCGGGTGCATCTCGCCTTTTTGCGAATTTCGCGCGTGTGACACGGGCCGATGCTGAGCCCTGGTTCTCCGTCACTGCACTCTGGTTGAAAACGGGGTTTCCCCCGGAGCAGTTTTGTGCCCCCCCCAGTATACGAACGGGGGCTGCCCCCAGATTGCTCGTGGATCCCGAAATCGGGCTCCGCGAACGCTCCAGAGGGAGGGATTCCCCACTGCCTGAGGCAATGGGACCCTCCTGGGTAGTACTTTTCAAAATTGCTGCCATTTTCATCGTTTTCCCTTAAGGGCGGGTGTCCCCTCGCTAGTATTTACCCACCTTCGGCACGGTTAGACCTCCGGCTTCGTGATTTTTATAGTGGTTGTCATCCACGCGGGTCTGATAAGGTAAAAGGATGATTGAGCTGAGAACCCCGGCGCCGGATGCAGGTGCATGAAAACCATGCACAAGCAGCCGGACCCGAAAACAAACAACTCAATAGGACAAGGGACTGGGAAAAAATGGGAAGGAGAAAAGGATAAAGGAACACAGGAATTTGGGAAAAGGAAAGGAAAGGACAGACGCCCCGGTCCCAGTGCTGAAACACTATCCTTAACAGAGTGTACTCTGCTAAGCATCGTGCCCCGAGTGCACTGGGATTACGGTCACATTCCCCCCCGAGAACAAAATCAACAGCAAGCGCGCCGGCCACCCCCCGAGAACAAAGAGTCTGACTCGAAACGAGACTCAAAGACCCGGGGTAAGCGGCGAGCACACCGTCTGCTGACTTTGTCCTGAGTCAGGCGATACTTCCGGACCGAAGTCCGTACTAATACCACCCTCCTCCCCTGGTTTCGGTCCACGCCGGCCACTGCCGGTACCCTCCATATCTGGAGGGCGTTCCCCTATCCGCCACCCGGGGGACGCGCCTGGTAGCAGAACCATACTGCCCCAAGAACCTAACCTAACCTAACCTTTTTTTTTTTTTTTTTTTTTAACGGGGTAAAAATGCATTACGCACTATCCCACCGCCTGGGTGAGCGGTGGGGGTGTGTGGGACTCTCCGCCGGTAAAGCCGGCGGCATACCCACTAAAAATACCCCGGTGTATCCCGCTTCACTTTTAGCGGGACGATGTGGGATTCCCTAAGGATTTCGGCCACATCGTCCCAAGCGGTCGGCCCAGCCACTGCCGGGCCTCCTCACGCCACGGGGGGGTAACCTGATACACAACAGGTACCCCCCAGACAGGGACATACCTCCCTGGCCCTCTCCGCGGTCTCCTTCTGTGCCATGACCTCTTCACAGAAGGAGACCATCGCCTCCCACGACCTCTCGCTCTCGAGCATAGCGCGAATTACTCTTGGGAGCGAGAGGTCCCGGCCTGTTGCAGCAACTAGTGTACTGCGCTGCACCTCCCAGGCCGGACACACCTCGAGGGTGTGCTGGGCATCGTCCTCGAGTGCGCCACATTCGTGGCACACGGGGGTTGGCTCTCTTCTGGCTATCTGGTGCAGGTATTGGCCGAAACAGCCATGCCCAGAAAGCACCTGCACCAGCCGGAAGGTGAGCGCGCCGAACCCCCTACGACACCACCTATGCAGGACTGGCCTGATGGCGTCAATGGTACGTGTACCAAATCGTGGCGCCTCCAAGTCGTCCTGCCAACGCCAAATAACCTCCTTTTGGGCTATGCGCCTCACCCTCTCTACCTCGTCGAAGGTGGGGCGCTGTCTTCTAGCCCTCGCTACTGCACGGTATTTGTATACCGCAGCGAGGACCCCAGCCTCTAGCTCCCACGGGGGCGTGCCGGCCAAAACGCAGGCAGCCCCCATGGAAATGGTGCGGTAACCCCGCACCGCCCTGGTTGCCACCACACGCTGTGCTTTCCTCAGCATGCGTTTATTGGTGGCGTTCAGGGCGTCCGCCCACACTGGCGCTCCATAAAGAGCGATGCTCTTCACGATGCCGGCGTAAAGTCGCCGGCATGTGGTATCAGGGCCGCCTTTGTTGGGAAGAAGGCGGCCCAAGGCACTCGCGGCACTGACCAGGCGGGGGGCGAGCCTGCTGAAGTGCTCGCCAAAGCGCCACCGCCCGTCCAGTAGGAGGCCCAAATACTTCATTTGGGCCCCCACCCTCACCTCCACGCCATCGAGGCGAATTTTAGCGCCGGAGGGAGGTCCCCTCCGAGGCCCATGGAAAAGAAGGGCCTCGGTTTTTTGCAGGGCGACCTTCAGCCCCAGCGCCTCGATGCGCTCCACCACAAGGCTTGTTCCCACTAACCTAACCTTTTTTTTTTTTTTTTTTTTTTTTGCGTCAGGAAATGCTTTTAGGCATTCCCAAGGCCCTGGGTTCGGGACACCTGGGATATGTGGGACTCGGAACTCCTGGGAAAACAGAGACCCCTACCCACTAAAACCTGACGGTGGTCATCTTCGGCGCAGAATGGAAGGGACCCGGGATCCCCAACGAAGGAGAGACTCCTCGCAGGACCCTTCGGCGCGCAAGGCCGCCTGGCAGCCAGCCTCGGGAGGAGCAAGCTCAACTCCAGTGCACGATAACACAGACCACTGTGTCCGAAGACACGCGTTACCGTCATCCTCGGGATCGCAAACCGAAACACACACAGGCCCCCCCGCGTGCGCTTCGCGACCCCAAGGGCCCTTTTAGTCGCCTTTTACGACAGGCAGGGATACCTCGGTAGTATTCTTGTCCGCAGGGAACCGCCGGGACTACGCACCACCACCCCGGCGGCCTCGCCTCCGACGTCGGGCGGGATTGTCCAGCTCGCGCTGGCGCTCGGCGCTCTCCTTCTGCGACACGACGGCGTCGCAGAAGGAGAGCACCGCATCCCACGAGCTCGCGCTCGCCACCATGGCAGAAACCACGGATGGCAGCGAGAGGTCGCGCCCGATCGAGGCGGTGAGCGTCTCGCGCTCGTTTGCCCAAGCTGGGCACACCTCCAGCGTGTGCTGCGCCGTGTCCTCGCTGGCGTCGCAGTGGTGACAGGCACCGCTAGCCTCCCGTCCGATCCGGCACAGATAACTCCCGAAGCAGCCGTGCCCCGTGAGTATCTGCGTCAGACGGTACGTTACGGCGCCGTGACGCCGATTCAACCACTGCGTGAGGACAGGGCGGATCGCCTGGATCGTGCGATGGCCCGATCCGGGATCCGCGAGCCGCACATCCCAGAGCTCCACAGCAAGTGTGCGGAACTCTTCCAGCCAGGATGAAACCTGGCTTGGGGTAACCCCGTGGACTGTGGACCGACGCGCCTCCTCCCGGTAGTGAAACACCGCCGAGAGGGTCCTCGCATCAAGGTCCCAGGGGAGTGTGCCGGCCAGCACACAGGCCGCCTCGTATGAAATTGTGCGGTAGCCCCGTATGACCCTGACTGCCATCGCCCGCTGCGGTCTCCGCAGTTCGGCGATACACTGGCTTGTCAGGGTGTCGGCCCAGACAGGTGAGCCGTACAGGGCCATGGACCGCACAACTCCCGCGTAAAGCCTCCGGCATGAAGCCTTCGGCCCCGCGATGTTGGGCAGCAATCTGCCTAACGCGGCCGCCGTTCGCACCAGTTTAGGCGCCAAGCGCTTAAAATGGGCGTGGAAGTTCCAGCGACTGTCGAGGACCAATCCTAGGTATTTCATGGTCGACTCGACACGGATCTGGACTCCACCCACCTGGATAGCCGAACCGGCTGGAGGTCCTCTCCGAGGCCCGTGAAAACAGGTCGCCTCGGATTTTTCTAGGGCCACGTGTAGCCCTAGGCGTCGGATTCTGCCGACGACTTCCGCCACGCCTGCTGTGGCAAGGACGGCTGCATCCCGGAAGTTGTTCCCTCTCGCCGTTACCAGGGTATCGTCGGCGTAACAAGTTACTTCGACGCCCTGGAGGTTGACTGCTCGCAGCACCCAGTCATAACCAATGTTCCACAGGAGCGGCCCAAGAACCGAACCCTGTGGGACACCGCACGACATGGGATAACGCTGCCAGTCATCGCGCCCCGGGAACTCGACATACCTCTCTGTCAGGTAGTCTTCCAAGATGAGCCGTAAATAAAGGGGGACACCGTGGTGCCGTAGTGCCTCCTTTATGCAGGTCCACGGCAGGGTGTTGAAAGCGTTAGCTATATCGAGAGATACCGCTAACACCACTTGACCCTGCGACATCGCCTCCCTGGCGATGTCCTTCACGCGGAGGATCGCGTGAACCGTGGACCGACGACGCCTAAAGCCGTACTGGCAGTCTGCCAAGTCCGGCCCCACCTCCTCGAGGTGCCCAATCAGGCGGCCAGCGATTATGCGCTCAAGAAGTTTCCCAACCTCGTCGAGCAGCACAATCGGGCGGTAGGCCGAGGGGGAGTCAGATGGTCGACCCTCCTTCCTCAGTAGGACGAGCTTCCCCGTTTTCCACTGGCGCGGAAAACGTCCCTGCGACAGACAGGCCGAATACAGGCTCTGCAGTCTCGGCCCCAGCCACTCGAGGGACAGAACCCAAGCGCGGCCGGGTATGCCGTCTAGACCAGGAGCCGTACTCTTGGCCCGTAGCCGCGAGACTGCCGCATCAAACTCAACGTCCGACACGGCAGGGACCTCGTCTACACCTACTCTCACACCTGAGGGTGGCGTCATCACTGGCGGAGTGTGCTCTCCTCGGGTCGGAAACAGAGCCTGGACGACGTCGTGGAGCAAGGGAGGAGAGAGACTCTGCGTAACCGGGGGTGCCCAGGGGCGGAGCTTACTCAACGTCAACCTGTACGGCCTTCCCCACGGATCCGCATTAAGAGTCTCAAGAAACTCCTCTCTTGCCCTGGACTTGGCTCTGTTGATGGCGACCTTGAGCGCCTTTTTCGCCTCTCTATAGGCGTCATAAAGGCGGGTCTCATCGTCCTCAATCCGGGTGCGTCTGCGACGGTACCGGGAATACTGGCGTCTCGCCCTCACGCACGCAAAGCGCAAGCTCGCGAGGTCTGCGGACCACCAGTATACCTGCCGCTTAGGAGGGATAGGCCCGGCCCGGGGCATGGCCGCGTCGCAAATTTGCGACAGCGCCTCCCGGAACCATTCGGCCTCATCCTCCACCTCAGCAGGCCCATCCGGCACAGGCACCCATGCCTGGACGATAGCCGCACACTCCAACTTCTCGCGGTCGAGTCGCTTCAAAGCCCATCTCGGACTGTCTCTATGCCGGGTAGAACGGCTTGGACCGGTATGAATTGCCGGAAGCGTAGAAACGTCGAACCGGATATACCGGTGGTCCGACAACGTCTCCACACCCTCCAGCACTTCCCAGCCCTGGACACGTCGTGCTAGCGAAGGAGTCGCGAACGTCAAGTCCACGATGGACCCTCCCCGCATTCGCACACAGGTGTCTACCGAGCCCCGATTCAAGACAGTCATGCCAGAAGCGACTGCCCACTCCTCGAGCGCCTCTCCACGCACATCTGTCGCTGGAGATCCCCATACCAAGGACTTGGCATTGAAATCCCCAGCGACCAGCACTTGGAGCGAACGATTGCGGCCGATCACAGCCTCCAACTCGGAGAGAAAACTCTCAAATTGAGCGAGAGGCCGGTTAGGAGAGAAATACACCCCGATAACCAGGGTGTCTCCCAACTCAGCCGCAACCCATCCGTGCCCCTTTTCAATCCTCTGAAAAGGGGGGGCGCCGTTAGCCACTCGGGTGGCAATGGCCGCTGTGCCGTCCACATCCGAAACCCAATCGGGCGGGATGTAGTACGGCTCAGCCACTACCGCTATGGCAATCAACCTCTCCGCCAGACCCTGGACCCACAGGTCCTGAGCTCTGGCGCAGTGGTTGAGATTCCCCTGGAGGAATCTAAGAGCCATATTTAAGGGGATGCAATTGGCATCTCCTCATCACCGAGTGGCTTGGAGTGGGCCGGCTGCGACCGGGCCGTGGCCTCGGTGGCAGCTTGCCGACCGCGGTTTTTGGTTTTGGAGGCCTTGCAGGCTGGGCCCCCAACCTTGTGACTGGCATTTCTGCCGGCCACTGCGCACACCGTGCAGTGTGGCGCCGCCTCACAGGCACGTGCCAGATGGCCTAGCTGACCGCAACGGTAGCACTGACTGCTACGGTCAACTTCCGAGCCGCACTTGCTCCTGACGTGTCCCTTTTCGAGACACCGGAAACAGCGTAGCTCTCTGGCCTCCAGCAGTTTGACCCGCGCCGATGTCCAACCGACCAGCAGACGAGCACCGTCCACCAGCTTTTTGGCCACCGCCACGGGGCAACGTGCCCAGCAGGCGCCTTGCCCCCTCCTGTCTCGGCGGATCTCGCCCGTCTTCACGGACTCCACCGAGCACGCCCCAGTCTTGGCGACAGCGGCTGCGACTTCCTCTGCGGTGACGGAGTCATCCAACTCAGAAATGCGCAATTCTGCACACTTCACAGGCCGGGAAACTCGGACGTCTTCCGCGTTGAGGACCTCTCTTAGCTTGGTAGCCAGAGAGTCCGCCCTACCGTCTGTCTCCGCAGCGCCCGGCAGCTCCAAAATGGCGCCTCCGGTGGCTGCTCGCTTAAAGCGCACGGACTCAATCCCGAGGCTGGCCAAGCTGATGCTGGCTTTAGCCTGCGAGATGACGCCAGAGTACGTCACGCCCCGCTTCTCGGCTTCTGGCTGTAGCGTGATCACTACTGCCGCCGAGCGTGCGGGACGGAGATTTGGCACTTTAGGTTGCCTCGTCTGGGGTTTTGGGGGGGGCTTCACTGCTGCTGCAGCTTTTGCACCCTTGCTCTTGCCCTTGCGGCCGGTCACGAGGTTCCACGGTAACTCCATGGTCTCGGGGGCTGGCGGCAAAGGGCGGGGCTCCCTTGGGGGCGGGGCAGCGTTAGCCGCCTTGCCCTTCGTGGCCGACTTCCTTCCCTTCTTCCACCGGTCCACGGTCATCAGGCTCGCGCCTGAATCCGAATCCTGGGCAGACGGAGAACGCGACCGCTCTCCTGCTGCGCTTGAACGGCCGCTACGCAAAATGCGCTTGGCCGCCGCCGAAGTAGATGGCTCCGGCGTAGCAGCTCTGAGCTCCTCGGAGCTCAAGCGGGTCAGCCTCACTACGGGCTCCCGCACCACCTCAGTGCCAGTTTTGGGACTTGGCTCGTCCTTTTGGCGTTTCTGGCCCTCCCCACAATACGAGTGAGGGCCGACAACGTCTGTCGTTGTCGCCACTGAGGCGTCAACCACAGGCGTCATGCGGGATTCCCCGGCTTCGTGCCGGGTACCCGCGTGGGTAGTTTTTTTGAAAGCGCCGTGATTCATTTTTGTTTTTTCCGCACTCGGGACTGGATTCCCACCAGCCATTCACCCCATAGACGTGCGGCGATCGTAGGGTTGGGGTAATTTTTATAGAGGTTGTCTTCCTCGCGACCCTGCTAGGCAGAGCCACCGGCCCGCTCAATGCGGGTTACGGCTTGCCCGACGCCGACCGAGATCGACGCCGCGCAGGTGATTTTTTAGAGAGGTGGTCATCCTCGTGACCCTGCCGAAGCAGAGTCCCCGGTCCGCTCAGTGCGGGTTACGGGTGATTTTTTATAGAGGTTTTCATCCTCGCAGTCCTGCTAGGCAAGACCCCCGGTCCGCGACTGCGGATTACGGTTGCCCGACGGTGGCCGAAGCCAGTGTCCACCAGTCGTGCGAGCACAACTAGCCAGACCCGCCGCGCCGTGAAGAAGGCGTGTCCGCCCCCTCCTGGTGTTTTTTATAGAGGTTTTCTCCTCGTGACCCTGCGAACAGAGTCCCCGGTCCGCACAATGCGGATTACGGTTTGCCTGGCGGGGGTCCGTTATCCGTGAAAGCACGGATGATCGGATAGCCACCAAGCGGCCACATCTTCGCATCATCTGCTTAGCAGAGGAATACGAAGAGCGGCCCCACCTCTTCAGTTTTGGTCCGCGCCGGCCGTAGCCGGTACCCCCCATATCTGGAGGGCGTTCCCCTATCCGCCACCCGAGGGACGCGCCCGATAGAAGACTGAAAACTCCCACGGGAACCTAACCTAACCTAACCTTTTTTTTTTTTTTTTTTTTTTTTTTTTTTTTTTTTTTTTTTTTTTGCGGGGGAAAAATGCATTACGCACTATCCCGCTGCCTGGGTGGGGCAGCGGGGGAGTGTGGGACTCTCCGTCACGAACAGTGACGGCATACCCACTAAAAGACCCCCGGTATACCTCATCGCCTTGACGGGACGACATGGTGCCTAGTTCGGATTACCATGCCGTCCCTGGCGGACGGCCCAGCCTTCACGCCGGGCCTCCTCACGCAGCAGGGGCGTCCCGGTATACAGGGACACCCCCAGACAGGAGCACCGTGCAATGGGGTGAAAGCCCCCCGACTTTCACCCCGGTGCTGCTTTCAGGGAGCGTGGAGAAGGCGTGCAAACCGCCGTCTCCTCACTCCCCGCCGTCTGCGTCGGAGAGGGCCCGCCTGAGGATCTTCCTCCCGGGCCCTCTCCGCTGTCTCCTTCTGCGACATCACCTCTTCGCAGAAGGAGACCATCGCCCCCCATCCACTCTCGCTCGCCAGCATGGCCCGTATCAGGGCCGGGAGCGAGAGGTCGGTGCCGACCACATCCACTAGTGTGCGACGCTGCACCGCCCAAGCAGGGCACACCTCAAGGGTGCGCTGGGCGGTGTCCTCCTCGGCGTCGCACTGGTGGCACCTCGGGGTGGGCTCCCTCCGGGCGATGTTATGCAGGTACTTCCCGAAACAGCCGTGTCCGGAAAGTACCTGCACCAGCCGGTACGTAAGGGGAACCTAACCTAACCTAACCTAACCTAACCTAACCTTTTTTTTTTTTTTTTTTTTTTTTTTTTTTTTTTTTTTTTTTTTTTTTTTTAACGGGGTAAAAATGCATTACGCACTATCCCACCGCCTGGGTGAGCGGTGGGGGTGTGTGGGACTCTCCGCCGGTAAAGCCGGCGGCATACCCACTAAAAATACCCCGGTGTATCCCGCTTCACTTTTAGCGGGACGATGTGGGATTCCCTAAGGATTTCGGCCACATCGTCCCAAGCGGTCGGCCCAGCCACTGCCGGGCCTCCTCACGCCACGGGGGGGTAACCTGATACACAACAGGTACCCCCCAGACAGGGACACCGTGCAATGCGAGTGAGACCCCCCGGTCTCACCCGCTGGTGTCCTAGGGAACTTGGAGAAGGTGGGCGAACCGCCTTCTCCGGGCTCCCAGCCGTCTGCGTCGGAGAGGGGCCGCCAGAGGATCGTCCTCCCTGGCCCTCTCCGCGGTCTCCTTCTGGGACATGACGTCCTCACAGAAGGAGACCATCGCCTCCCATGACCTTACGTTGCCAAGCATAGAGCGAACTATGGTTGGCAACGAGAGGTCGCCTCCGACTGCCGCACTAAGCGCGCGGCGCTGCGACGCCCACGCCGGGCACACTGCGAGAGTGTGCTGTGCGTCATCCTCCACCTCTCCACACTCGTGGCACTCGGGGGTCGGCTCCCTCCCGGCTATTGAATACAAGTACTTTCCAAAGCATCCATGCCCGGAAAGCACTTGTACCAGCCGAAAGGTTAGAGAGCCGAACCCCCTTTTACACCACCGCCTGAGGACTGGCCTGATTGCACTTATTGTGCGGACGCCGTAGGTAGCGTCGGCCAGATCCTCCTTCCACTGCTGAAGGACAGCTTCGTTGGCGTCCTTGCGTACGCGCTCAACCTCCTCGAAAGAGGGGCGTTCGCCCCTGGCCCTTGCCGCTGCACGGTGCTGGTACACCGCGGCAAGAACCTCAGCCTCAAGCTCCCACGGGGGCATACTTGTTAAAACACAAGCAGCCCCCATGGAAACGGTGCGGTACGCCCTCGCGGCCCTTGTCGCCACCGTTCGTTGCGGCTGTCGCAATAGCCGCTTATTTGCGGGAGACAGGGCATCGGCCCATATGGGCGCCCCATAGAGCGCCATTGCTCTAATAATGCCTGCATACAGGCGCCGGCATGTAGTGTCGGGGCCGCCCTGATTCGGTAACAGGCGGCCCAGTGCGCCCGCGGCATTGACGAGCCTGGGCGCGAGCTTACGAAAGTGCTCAGCGAAGCTCCAGCGCCCGTCAATCAGCAGGCCCAAATATTTCATTTGGGCCCCCACCCGCACTTCTACATCCCCGATGTGGATTTTCGCCCCTGGGGGAGGTCCCCTCCGAGGCCCGTGAAACAGGAGGGCCTCTGTTTTTTGGAGGGCGACCTTGAGGCCCAGTTCCTCGATTTTGCCGACTACGACGCTAGTAGCAACTTCGGCCAGTCTCGCTGCCTCAGCGTAGGTGTCCCCTTGGGCTATGACCAGGGTGTCGTCTGCGTAACAAAGGACACGCACCCGCGGTGGGAGCGTGCCTCGCAGAACCCAGTCATAGCCCACGTTCCAGAGTAAGGGGCCCAGAACGGACCCCTGGGGAACCCCACACGACATACGCCGCCGAACAATGTCCCCATTCGGGTCAACGCACAGTACCTCACGGCCCGTGAGGTAACTGTTCAGGAGGCGCTGCAGATACGCAGGCACTTTAAAATAATTTAGCGCCTCCCGTATGGTGCCATAAGGCAAGCTATTGAACGCATTGGCGATGTCAAGAGACACCGCCAACGACCGCTCACCGCGGCTTGAAGCCTCCGTCGTGATAGACTTCAGGGCCTGCAGGGCGTCAATAGTTGAGCGCTCTGCCCTGAAGCCATATTGGTTCCCGGACAGGTCGGGACCGACCCCCGTCAGGTGCTTAATAAGCCGCGAGGCTATAACACGCTCAAAGAGCTTTGCGGCCTCATCAAGCAGCACGATGGGTCTGTAGGCTCCCGACGTGTCCGGCGATCGACCCTCTTTCTGGAGGAGGCACAGTCTGCCCTCCTTCCAAATTTTAGGAAACTGCCCGCGCGTGATAGATGCGTCGAGCAGTTCCCTAAGCTGCTGGTCCATACCGCCCAAAGCTAGGGCCAGGCCGAGCACTTTGCCATGGACACCGTCTGGACCTGGCGCCTTCTTCTTTAACCTCAGCCTCGCCACCGCCATCTCCATTTCCTCATCGGTGACTGGCGGCGGCGGAGGTTCAAAGTGATATTGCCTCATCGGAGGCGCCATTACTGGAGGGGTGTGCGAAGGAGTGTCGGGAAACAACTCGTGCACTACCCGCTCCAGTAACTCCGGCTGCATGGTCTCGATGACGGGGGGGGCCTGATGGCGCAAACCTAACCTAACCTTTTTTTTTTTTTTTTTTTTTTTGCGGGGGAAAAAATGCATTACGCACTATCCCGCTGCCTGGGTGGGGCAGCGGGGGAGTGTGGGACTCTCCGTCACTGAAGGTGACGGCATACCCACTAAAAAGACCCCCGGTATACCTCATCGCCTTGACGGGACGACATGGTGCCTAGTTCGGATTACCATGCCGTCCCTGGCGGACGGCCCAGCCTTAACGCCGGGCCTCCTCACGCAGCAGGGGCGTCCCGGTATACGGGGACACCCCCAGACAGGAGCACCGTGCAATGGGGTGAAAGCCCCCCGACTTTCACCCCGGTGCTGCTTTCAGGGAGCGGGGAGAAGGCGTGCAAACCGCCGTCTCCTCACTCCCCGCCGTCTGCGACGGAGAGGGCCCGCCTGAGGATCTTCCTCCCGGGCCCTCTCCGCTGTCTCCTTCTGCGACATCACCTCTTCGCAGAAGGAGACCATCGCCTCCCATCCACTCTCGCTCGCCAGCATGGCCCGTATCAGGGCCGGGAGCGAGAGGTCGGTGCCGACCACATCCACTAGTGTGCGACGCTGCACCGCCCAAGCAGGGCACACCTCAAGGGTGTGCTGGGCGGTGTCCTCCTCGGCGTCGCACTGGTGGCACCTCGGGGTGGGCTCCCTCCGGGCGATGTTATGCAGGTACTTCCCGAAACAGCCGTGTCCGGAAAGTACCTGCACCAGCCGGTACGTAAGGGGCCTCTTCTCCCTACGCACCCACTGGTCGAGGACCGGCCTGATCGCCTCTATGGTTTGTCGGCCATAGAGCGGGTCGACCAGGTCCTCCGCCCACCTCCGCAGAAGCGCGCTCTGCGCGCGCCGGCGCACTCCCTCGACATCGTCCCAGTACGGGCGCTCTCCTCTTGCTCTTGCTGCTGTGCGGGACTGGTACACAGCAGCAAGAACGTCCGCCTCCAGTTCCCAGGGGGGCATGCCTGCTAGGACACAGGCAGCCCCCCCCGATACCGTACGGTAACCCCGTATAGCCCTCAACGCTATTTGCCTCTGAGGCGCCCGTAACAGGCGCCTGTTATTAGCGTTGAGGGCTCCCGCCCAAATTGGCGCTCCGTAGAGCGCCATGCTTTTAAGTATGCCGGCGTAGAGACGCCGGCATGATTGGCCCGGGCCGCGCTCGTTGGGTAAGAGGCGGCCCAGAGCACCCGCGGTGCGGATTAAGCGGGGCGCAAGGTTGGAAAAATGCGCCCCAAAATTCCACCGCCCATCCGGCACTAGACCCAGATATTTCATCTGGGCCTTCACCCTCAGATCGGTGCCGTTGAGGCGGACTACTGCGCCGGGAGGCGGCCCCTGCCGAGGCCCATGGAAGAGGAGGGCCTCGGTCTTATTAAGGGCCACCTTCAGGCCCAGCGCCTCGATGCGGCCAACCACCAGACTGGCGCCGACTTCTGCCTGTCTTTTCGCCTCCGGAAAGGATTTTCCTCCGGCAATGACTAGGGTGTCATCCGCGTAACAAATGACGCGCATCCTCGGAAGGAGCGCGCCGCGGAGCACCCAGTCATAACCGAGGTTCCATAACAGGGGCCCTAAAACGGACCCCTGGGGAACCCCACACCTCATCGGCCGGCGGACCAACCGTCCTCCTCCCTCGTAGAGGACTTCCCGCCCTCGGAGGTAGTCCTCCAACAGTCTGCCGAGATAAGTAGGCACTTCAAAATACTGAAGCGCCTCCCTTATCACGCCGAACGGCAGACTGTTGAAGGCGTTGGCGATATCCAGGCTTATCGCCAACGACCGCTCGCCCCGAGCGGTTGCTACCTCCGTTACCTCTTTTAGCTGCGCTAGCGCGTCTATCGTGCTGCGCCCCGCACGGAAACCAAATTGTTGGCCAGAGATATTTGGGCCCCTCTCATTTAAATGCTGGTTGAGGCGGGAAGAGAGGAGTCTCTCAAAGACCTTCCCAGCCTCATCCAGCAGGACTATCGGCCGATACGCGCCGGCAACACCTGGGGGCCTACCGTCCTTCTGTAGGAGGCAAAGCCGCCCCTCCTTCCACAGCTTCGGGAACCGCGCTGATGTTAGCGCGGCGTTAAAAATTTCCCGAAGCTGCCCCCCCAGGTGTTTCAGGGCCAGGCCGAGGACCCTGCCCGGCACTCCGTCGGGACCAGGAGCCTTCTTCTTGCCCTTGAGCCGATCCAGCACTGTCTCCATCTCCTCGTCGGAAACTAGTGGGATCGGCTCGCCGTCCAGGGCTCTCGTGCGAGAGGTCATTCTCGGAGGTGTGAACGAAACCTAACCTTTTTTTTTTTTTTTTTTTTTTTTTTTTTTTCATGTCAGGGAAAATCCCTCATGGATACCACATGCCCGGGGGGGCAATGTGGTTATGTGAGACTCCTACTCACTAAAAAACCTGACAGTGTACCCTCTACCACTTATATAAAAAACGGACGGTACGGGATTATTACACTCGCCGTACCGCCCAGTGGTAGGTCAGGCCAGATGGTTGGCCCGACGTCCTTCGCTGGGAGGGATGCCCGGGTACACCAGGGCACCCCTCAGACAGGTGGTACCGTGCAATGCAGGTTAGGGCCCCCCGACCCCTCCCCGCTAGTACCACTTAGACTGCTAGGACCTCTGCGTTTCATGTCCTCTAGCCTTTTCGAATTTGCAAAACTGCTGCGGTCAAATATCGCTACTCTCGGCCGTGTGGGAGGTGGGTTACATTCTCGACCTCCCATAATATGCTTAGCCGGCAAGTTTGCTTCAGCGCAGTGTGCGCAGTGCGCTGTTGCCTGGCAATCTGCCGCCTTGTGTCCCTCTTTTCCACACCTAAAACATAGGCCGGTCCGGTCCCGAGGAGATGGGCAGCGTGGGCTTGTGTGCCCCACTCCCATACACTTATAGCAGCGCATGGGGCGCGGGGTCAGGGCCCGGACCTGAGCGCTGCTCCACCCTATTGTTAGGTAGCCATCTTTTAGTAACATCTTTGCCGCGGCCACAGGGCACCGGACAAAACAAGCCCCGACACCTCTCGGCCCAGGGCGGACGTCTCCGACTCGGATGGTTTCCGCGTCACATCCACCACGGGCTGCAATCGCCGAGGCTACCTCTCTGCTATTTAGTGAGTCGTCCAGCCCACACAAACGGAGATCTATGGTTTTGGTGGGTCTGGTGACTTTTGCTAAGTTCTCGAGGATCACGTGTGCGGCGTCCTTGAGTTTTTCGGCCTTCTCTTCATTACCTAAGCCAGGAATTTCCAAAATTCTCGACCCTGTTTGGCCCACCCGCATGTTGACTCGGTCTATGCCTAACTCGGAGAGCTTTATCTCTTCCTTTAGTCTCTCCAATACTATTTTGTAGGTGAAACCCATCCTTAGCGCTTCCGGGCCCAACGTTATCGCGACTGCAGCGGATCGGGGTTCGGAGAGCTTCGGCTTGCGGCTCTTCTTTCGTTGGGACTTTTTGGCAGATGTTTTGCCTTTTGATGTATTTGCGGCCGCTGTCGTCACACCTGTTGTTGTTGATTTTTGGCTGCCCTTGCCTTTCGTAGCCGTGGCATACGTATTTGGAGCAGGTGGAGAAGTCGTATCAGGATTTTTGCCATCTTTCTTTTGGGAAGCCGGCTGCGCTGATGTTGTTGCTGCCGGTGTAGAAGTTTTCTTCCCTTGCTTTTTCTTCTTGACCTTCCCCCCGGGGCCGACTTCGGTCCAGTCACCGTCCATTGGTTCGGCACGGGGTTGTGGTTGCTCTTCTCTCGTTGGAGCCGCCACCGATGGCAAAGTGGCAAAAGCTGCTGCTTTCTTGGCCTCAGCTGCCTTTCTTCGGTCTGCCGCAAGCGGGGGACGGACTGCCTCCGTCGTCAACCCCGCTAACTTCGCGTCAACCATAAAACCGACTTGGCGGAGAATCGAAGGCTCAAACTCCTGCCGAAGCCAGTCCTTCAACGCATCGGCGGTCGCTGGGGGGTCCGGTTTGGCAATAGGGGCCAAAGCGGCCTTCGCCTTGAGCTCGTCCAGCTCTGCACGCATGCGGGCCATCTCGGCTCTGAGCCGGTGTGTCTCGTCGTTTTGGGTGCGACGTGTAAGACTGTCAACTGCATCGACAAATAGCTTTGCGCAGTCTTTTAAATCCTTGATAAAGGTGCCCTTCAGATTCTTGCTTTTATTGCAAATATCGTATACCTTCAGTGCGCTTTTGCCTGAAAGAGCCCTCACTTCTTCGGCATTCAAGTCGTCCATATTAGGTGGAACTATTATGGTGAGATCTTCTTCGGATGGGGCATGCCCTTTACGTATAGCACGTTTCTTGAGTTGAGCGTCGACTTCAGCTTTATTGGCCGCAGCCGACAGCTTTTTAAGTTTGCGCTCCGACTGGCGACGACCAACATCGTGATGTTTTGTTGGACCTTTTTGTCTCTTCGATGTGAGCAGCTGACTGGTTGAAAAAGGTTCCGAGTCGCTAGTAAAGTCGTCAGAGTCCGGGGTGTGAAGGACTTCTGAATCTGAAATGTCGTACACGAAGTCAGGCAGGAACGCATAAGGGTGCGGCCGCTTGAACCCCGTGTCCGAGGTCTCTTCTTCTGTGTCGTCTTTGGAGGCGACTGTGGTCTTCGGGGCTCCGCCAAGCGGGCTTGTCTCCAGCCGGGATAAAACTACCATCGGTTGGAGAGAACTGGTTGCATCTCGCGTACTTGACGCGCGTGTGACACGGGTCGATGCTGAACCCTGGGTCTCCGTCACTGCGCTTGGAACAAAAACAGGGTTTCCCCCGGAGCATTTTTGTGCCCCCCCCAGACTACGAACGGGGGCTGCCCCCAGATCACCCGTGGAACCCGAAATCGGGCTCCGCGAGCGCTCCAGAGGGAGGGATTCCCCACTGCCGCAGGCAATGGGACCCTCCTGGGTAGTCTTATTCAAAGATGCGTCCATTTTATTTTTTGTTTTCCCTTAAGGGCGGGTAACCCCTCGCTCGCATTTACCCACCTTCGGCACGGTTAGACCTCCGGCTTCGTGATTTTTATAGTGGTTGTCATCCACGCGGGTCTGATAAGGTAAAGGATGATTGAGCTGAGAACCCCGGCGCCGAATGCAGGTGCATGAAAACCATGCACAAGCAGCCGGAACAGAAACAAACAGCTCAAAAGGACAAGGGACTGGGAAGAAATGGGAAGGAGAAAAAGGATAAAGGAACACGGGAATTTGGGAAAAGGACAGGAAAGGACAGACGCCCCGGTCCCAGTGCTGGAACACTATCCATAACTGAGTGAACTCTGCTAAGCATCGTGCCCCGAGTGCACTGGGATTACGGTCACATTCCCCCCCGAGAACAAAATCAACAGCAAGCGCGCCGGCCACCCCCCGAGAACAAAGAGTCTGACTCGAAACGAGACTCAATGACCCGGGGTAAGCGGCGAGCACACCGTCTGCTGACTTTGTCCCGAGTCAGGCGATACTTCCGGACCGAAGTCCGTACTAATACCACCCTCCTCCCCTGGTTTCGGTCCACGCCGGCCACTGCCGGTACCCTCCATATCTGGAGGGCGTTCCCCTATCCGCCACCCGGGGGACGCGCCTGGTAGCAGAACCATACTGCCCCAGGAACGAAACCTAACCTAACCTAACCTAACCTAACCTAACCTTTTTTTTTTTTTTTTTTTTTTGCGTCAGGAAATGCATTTAGGCATTCCCAAGGCCCTGGGTTCGGGACACCTGGGATATGTGGGACTCGGAACTCCTGGGAAAACAGAGACCCCTACCCACTAAAACCTGACGGTGGTCATCTTCGGCGCAGAATGGAAGGGACCCGGGATCCCCAACGAGGGAGAGACTCCTCGCAGGACCCTTCGGCGCGCAAGGCCGCCTGGCAGCCAGCCTCGGGAGGAGCAAACTCAACTCCAGTGCACGATAACACAGACCACTGTGTCCGAAGACACGCGTTACCGTCTTCCTCGGGATCGCAAACCGAAACACACGCAGGCCCCCCCGCGTGCGCTTCGCGACCCCAAGGGCCCTTTTAGTCGCCTCTTACGACAGGCAGGGATACCTCGGTAGTATTCTTGTCCCCTAACCACAGGGAACCGCCGGGATTACGCACCACCACCCCGGCGGCCTCGCCTCCGACGTCGGGCGGGATTGTCCAGCTCGCGCTGGCGCTCGGCGCTCTCCTTCTGCGACACGACGGCATCGCAGAAGGAGAGCACCGCATCCCACGAGCTCGCGCTCGCCACCATGGCAGAAACCACGGATGGCAGCGAGAGGTCGCGCCCGATCGAGGCGGTGAGCGTCTCGCGCTCGTTTGCCCATGCTGGGCACACCTCCAGCGTGTGCTGCGCCGTGTCCTCGCTGGCGTCACAGTGGTGACAGGCATCGCTAGCCTCCCGTCCGATCCGGCACAGGCAACTCCCGAAGCAGCCATGCCCCGTGAGTACCTGCGTCAGACGGTACGTTACGGCGCCGTGACGCCGATTCAGCCACTGTGTGAGAACAGGGCGGATCGCCTGGATCGTGCGATGGCCCGATCCGGGATCCGCAAGCCGCACATCCCAGAGCTCCACAGCCAGTGTGCGGAACTCTTCCAGCCAGGATGAAACCTGGCTTGGGGTAACCCCGTGGACTGTGGACCGACGCGCCTCCTCCCGGTAGTGAAACACCGCCGAGAGGGTCCTCGCATCAAGGTCCCAGGGGAGTGTGCCGGCCAGCACACAGGCCGCCTCGTAGGAAATTGTGCGGTAGCCCCGTATGACCCTGACTGCCATCGCCCGCTGCGGTCTCCGCAGTTCGGCGATACACTGGCTTGTCAGGGTGTCGGCCCAAACAGGTGAGCCGTACAGGGCCATGGACCGCACAACTCCCGCGTAAAGCCTCCGGCATGAAGCCTTCGGCCCCGCGATGTTGGGCAGCAATCTGCCTAACGCGGCCGCCGTTCGCACCAGTTTAGGCGCCAAGCGCTTAAAGTGGGCGTGGAAGTTCCAGCGACTGTCGAGGACCAATCCTAGGTACTTCATGGTCGACTCGACACGGATCTGGACTCCACCCACCTGGATAGCCGAACCGGCTGGAGGTCCTCTCCGAGGCCCGTGAAAACAGGTCGCCTCGGATTTTTCTAGGGCCACGTGTAGCCCTAGGCGTCGGATTCTGCCGACGACTTCCGCCACGCCTGCTGTGGCAAGGACGGCTGCATCCCGGAAGTTGTTCCCTCTCGCCGTTACCAGGGTATCGTCGGCGTAACAAGTTACTTCGACGCCCTGGAGGTTGACTGCTCGCAGCACCCAGTCATAACCAATGTTCCACAGGAGCGGCCCAAGAACCGAACCCTGTGGGACACCGCACGACATGGGATAACGCTGCCAGTCATCGCGCCCCGGGAACTCGACATACCTGTCTGTCAGGTAGTCTTCCAAGATGAGCCGTAAATAAAGGGGGACACCGTGGTGCCGTAGTGCCTCCTTTATGCAGGTCCACGGCAGGGTGTTGAAAGCGTTAGCTATATCGAGAGATACCGCTAACACCACTTGACCCTGCGACATCGCCTCCCTGGCGATGTCCTTCACGCGGAGGATCGCGTGAACCGTGGACCGACGACGCCTAAAGCCGTACTGGCAGTCTGCCAAGTCCGGCCCCACCTCCTCGAGGTGCCCAATCAGGCGGCCAGCGATTATGCGCTCAAGAAGTTTCCCAACCTCGTCGAGCAGCACAATCGGGCGGTAGGCCGAGGGGGAGTCAGATGGTCGACCCTCCTTCCTCAGTAGGACGAGCTTCCCCGTTTTCCACTGGCGCGGAAAACGTCCCTGCGACAGACAGGCCGAATACAGGCTCTGCAGTCTCGGCCCCAGCCACTCGAGGGACAGAACCCAAGCGCGGCCGGGTATGCCGTCTAGACCAGGAGCCGTACTCTTGGCCCGTAGCCGCGAGACTGCCGCATCAAACTCAACGTCCGACACGGCAGGGACCTCGTCTACACCTACTCTCACACCTGTGGGTGGCGTCATCACTGGCGGAGTGTGCTCTCCTCGGGTCGGAAACAGAGCCTGGACGACGTCGTGGAGCAAGGGAGGAGAGAGACTCTGCGTAACCGGGGGTGCCCAGGGGCGGAGCTTACTCAACGCTAACCTGTACGGCCTTCCCCACGGATCCGCATTAAGAGTCTCAAGAAACTCCTCTCTTGCCCTGGACTTAGCTCTATTGATCGCGACCTTGAGCGCCTTTTTCGCCTCTCTATAGGCGTCATAAAGGCGGGCCTCATCGTCCTCAATCCGGGTGCGTCTGCGACGGTACCGGGAATACTGGCGTCTCGCCCTCACGCACGCAAAGCGCAAGCTCGCGAGGTCTGCGGACCACCAGTATACCTGCCGCTTAGGAGGGATAGGCCCGGCCCGGGGCATGGCCGCATCGCAAATTTGCGACAGCGCCTCCCGGAACCATTCGGCCTCATCCTCCACCTCAGCAGGCCCATCCGGCACAGGCACCCATGCCTGGACGATAGCCGCACACTCCAACTTCTCGCGGTCGAGTCGCTTCAAAGCCCATCTCGGACTGTCTTTATGCCGGGTAGAACGGCTTGGACCGGTATGAATTGCCGGAAGCGTAGAAACGTCGAACCGGATATACCGGTGGTCCGACAACGTCTCCACACCCTCCAGCACTTCCCAGCCCTGGACACGTCGTGCTAGCGAAGGAGTCGCGAACGTCAAGTCCACGATGGACCCTCCCCGCATGCGCACACAGGTGTCTACCGAGCCCCGATTCAAGACAGTCATGCCAGAAGCGACTGCCCACTCCTCGAGCGCCTCTCCACGCACATCTGTCGCTGGAGATCCCCATACCAAGGACTTGGCATTGAAATCCCCAGCGACCAGCACTTGGAGCGAACGATTGCGGCCGATCACAGCCTCCAACTCGAAGAGAAAACTCTCGAATTGAGCGAGAGGCCGGTTAGGAGAGAAATACACCCCGATAACCAGGGTGTCTCCCAACTCAGCCGCAACCCATCCGTGCCCCTTTTCAATCCTCTGAAAAGGGGGGGCGCCGTTGGCCACTCGGGTGGCAATGGCCGCTGTGCCGTCCACATCCGAAACCCAATCGGGCGGGATGTAGTACGGCTCAGCCACTACCGCTATGGCTATCAACCTCTCCGCCAGACTCTGGACCCACAGGTCCTGAGCTCTGGCGCAGTGGTTGAGATTCCCCTGGAGGAATCTGAGTGCCATTTTAAGGAGGTGCAATTTGCATCTCCTCATCCGCGAGTGGCTCGGAGCGGGCCGGCTGCGACCGGGCCGTGGCCTCGGTGGCAGCTTGCCGACCGCGGTTTTTTGGTTTGGAGGCCTTGCAGGCTGGACCCCCAACCTTGTGACTGGCATTTCTGCCGGCCACTGCGCACACCGTGCAGTGTGGCGCCGCCTCACAGGCACGCGCCAGATGGCCTAGCTGACCGCAACGGTAGCACTGACTGCTACGGTCAACTTCCGAGCCGCACTTGCTCCGGACGTGTCCCTTTTCGAGACACCGGAAACAGCGTAGCTCCCTGGCCTCTAGCAGTTTGACCCGCGCCGATGTCCAACCGACCAGCAGACGAGCACCGTCCACCAGCTTTTTGGCCACCGCCACGGGGCAACGTGCCCAGCAGGCGCCTTGCCCCCTCCTGTCTCGGCGGATCTCGCCCGTCTTCACGGACTCCACCGAGCACGCCCCAGTCTTAGCGACAGCGGCTGCGACTTCCTCTGCGGTGACGGAGTCATCCAACTCAGAAATGCGCAATTCTGCACACTTCACAGGTCGGGAAACTCGAACGTCTTCCGCCTTGAGGACCTCCCTTAGCTTGGAAGCCAGAGAGTCCGCCCTGCCGTCTGTCTCTGCGGCGCCCGGCAGCTCCAAAATGGCGCCTCCGGTGGCCGCTCGCCTAAAGCGCACGGACTCAATCCCGAGGCTCGCCAAGCTGATGCTGGCTTTGGCCTGCGAGATGACGTCGCTATACGTCACGCCCCGCTTCTCGGCTTCTGGCTGTAGCGTTACCACTACTGCCGCCGAGCGTGCGGGACGGAGATTTGGCACTTTAGGTTGCCTCGTCTGGGGTTTCGGGGGGGGCTTCACTGCTGCTGCAGCTTGTGCACCCTTGCTCTTGCCCTTGCGGCCGGTCACGAGGTTCCACGGTAACTCCATGGTCTCGGGGGCCGGCGGCAAAGGGCGGGGCTCCCTTGGGGGCGGGGCAGCATTTGCCGCCTTGCCCTTCTTGGCCGACTTCCTTCCCTTCTTCCCCTTGGGAGGATTCCCTCGGGATTCGGGGTTGGGCGGCGCTGGAGCCTTAGGCTTCGGCGCAGCTGCAGCCGGTGTGCTGCGAACAGGGGGCGGCTGAGTCACCCTCTTGCTCGCGGACGTCTTGTCCGGGGTTTTCGTTTTCGTCTTGTCCGGTGGTGGCGCGGCCGGCTCAGTGGCCGGCGGCGGCGCGTTCTTGGAGCGCATGTCGGCAGCCAGAGGGGGCCGAAGCCGCTCCAGGGGCAGCCGAGCCTCTATGGCCTCGAACCGAGCGTTGACGTAGGCAATGACATTACTGTCGTCACCCACGCCAGCCGCTCGGGGCGTTTGCCCGTTGAGGCTCTCTCGGAGACTGTCCATCTCCTTACGGAGTTTGGCCAGCTCCTCCCCCTGCCGAGAGACCGCGGAGAGCAGGCGGTGGTTCACCACCCGCAGCTTCTCGGTCTCTTCGGAGACTGTGCGCTTGTACAGCACTGGAGCTAAAAGCTCCCAGTCTCCGACTGCCGTTTTCAGCGCCTTCTGGAATGTGCCTTTCAGATGTCCGGAGGTCGCAATGACTTTCCGGACTATGGCTGCTGACATTTCCATGCGCTCCTTTAGCGCGGAGGCGGTCAATTCCCGCTGGTCGGCCTCGCCCTGGGACGAGTCTGACAAGCGGGATGTTCTCGCCTGAGCTTGGAGCAAAGCGCGATCCATCTCCGCAACCTCTTGCTCGGACCGCAGCTTCGCCTCCACTCTCTCGTCGTCGCGCCCTAGGCGCATAAATTTCTCCCGGGCCTCCGCCATGCAGGCGTTAGCGCCGGGTGCGGGGGTACCGCCTCTTCCTCGTCGGGCCGTAGGCTTTCCGGAAGCAGAACTACGTCCACTTCTGGCACTCCTGTCGGAACCCGACTCGCCGGTTTTTGAGTACGGCCGCTTCCGTCTGCCCCAGAGTTTGCCGAGTTCCTCCCCGGAGGAAGGATCTACGGTCATCAGGCTAGTGCCCGAATCCGACCCCTGAGCAGATGGAGAGCGCGACCGCTCCGCTGCTGCACTTGTGCGGCCGCTGCGCATAACGCAGTCAGCCGCCGCCGAAGTTGATGGCTCCGGCGTCACAGCTTTAAGCTCTGAAGAGCTCAAGCGGGTAAGCCTGACTACAGGCTCCCGTACCACCTCCAAGCCAGCTTCACGCTGCGACTTCGATGTTATCGTCGCAGCCTGTGACGGCTCCACCTCCAGGGAACTAGCGTCCGTGCGTACTCCAACCAACCTACCTGTACGCGACGCATTCTCGTCCTCCCTGGCGACCAAAAAAGAAGAAGTTGAAAGATCCATTTTAGTCCCACGAGTATGGGGGATATAAAAAGTCCACCCAGGCGTCGCCCCCTGCACCTGGGTAACCCTAATACTGCACGAGGGCGGGTGTTCTCGTGCAGGTGTCACGCTAGCGGGTAGGCGTTAACCCATCCTACCACCTCGAGACCGAGGCGGCCGACCGTCACGCGACTAACGGCCAACCTTTTGGGGTTTTTTATTGAGGTTGACTCCTCTCGGCCCGGGCGACCAAGCCAAGGCCCCTACTTCCCGAGGGCTGCGAGACATGTCCACAACACCCTACGGGAGCAGGTTGCCAGACGGTTGACCGAAGTCACCCACCTAGTCGCGAAATCGCGAGTGGTGGGCCCGTCCAGCCGCAGGTCTTGCAGACCTGACATCCACCGAGCCGAAGCTCCACTAGTCCTTAAGGACTCCCACACACAGCCAAAGCTGCCCGGCGACAGAGCGCCCACACCTCGCTTTTTAAAGAGGTTGTCCTCCTCGCGACCCTGCCGAAGCAGAGTCCCCGGCCCGCTCAGTGCGGGTTACGGGTGATTTTTTATAGAGGTTTTCATCCTCGCAGCCCTGCTAGGCAAGACCCCCGGTTCGCGACTGCGGATTACGGTTGCCCGACGGTGGCCGAAGCCAGTGTCCGCCAGTCGTGCAAGCACAACCAGTCAGACCCGCCGCGCCGTGAAGAAGGCGTTTCCGCCCCCTCCTGGTGTTTTTTATAGAGGTTTTCTCCTCGTGACCCTGCGAACAGAGTCCCCGGTCCGCAAAATGCGGATTACGGTTTGCCTGGCGGGGGTCCGTTATCCGTGAAAGCACGGATAATCGGATAGCCACCAAGCGGCCACATCTTCGCATCATCTGCTTAGCAGAGGAATACGTAGAGCGGCCCCACCTCTTCAGTTTTGGTCCGCGCCGGCCGTAGCCGGTACCCCCCATATCTGGAGGGCGTTCCCCTATCCGCCACCCGGGGGACGCGCCCGATAGAAGACTGAAAACTCCCACGGGAACCTAACCTAACCTAACCTAACCTAACCGGACCTCACCTCACGCGGACGGGCGCGGGCGCGCAGTTAGGTTCATGTTTGTAACCTAACCTAACCAAACCTCACCTCACGCGGACGGGCGCGGGCGCGCAGTTAGGTTCATGTTTGTAACCTATCCTAACCAGACCTCACCTCACGCGGACGGGCGCGGGCGCGCAGTTAGGTTCATGTTTGTAACCTAACCTAACCGGACCTCACCTCACGCGAACGGGCGCGGGCGCGCAGTTAGGTTCATGTTTGTAACCTAACCTAACCGGACCTCACCTCACGCGGACGGGCGCGGGCGCGCAGTTAGTTTCATGTTTGTAACCTAACCTAACCAAACCTCACCTCACGCGGACGGGCGCGGGCGCGCAGTTAGGTTCATGTTTGTAACCTAACCTAACCAGACCTCACCTCACACGGGCGGGCGCGGGCGCGCAGTTTAGTTCATGTTTGTAACCTAACCTCAACAGACCTTACCTCACGCGGACGGGCGCGGGCGCGCAGTTAGGTTCATGTTTGTAACCTAACCTAACCAGACCTCACCTCACGCGGACGGGCGCGGGCGCGCAGTTAGGTTCATGTTTGTAACCTATCCTAACCAGACCTCACCTCACGCGGACGGGCGCGGGCGCGCAGTTAGGTTCATGTTTGTAACCTAACCTAACCGGACCTCACCTCACGCGAACGGGCGCGGGCGCGCAGTTAGGTTCATGTTTGTAACCTAACCTAACCGGACCTCACCTCACGCGGACGGGCGCGGGCACGCAGTTAGGTTCATGTTTGTAACCTAACCTAACCAAACCTCACCTCACGCGGACGGGCGCGGGCGCGCAGTTAGGTTCATGTTTGTAACCTAACCTAACCAGACCTCACCTCACACGGGCGGGCGCGGGCGCGCAGTTTAGTTCATGTTTGTAACCTAACCTCAACAGACCTTACCTCACGCGGACGGGCGCGGGCGCGCAGTTAGGTTCATGTTTGTAACCTAACCTAACCAGACCTCACCTCACGCGGACGGGCGCGGGCGCGCAGTTAGGTTCATGTTTGTAACCTATCCTAACCAGACCTCACCTCACGCGGACGGGCGCGGGCGCGCAGTTAGGTTCATGTTTGTAACCTAACCTAACCGGACCTCACCTCACGCGAACGGGCGCGGGCGCGCAGTTAGGTTCATGTTTGTAACCTAACCTAACCGGACCTCACCTCACGCGGACGGGCGCGGGCACGCAGTTAGGTTCATGTTTGTAACCTAACCTAACCAAACCTCACCTCACGCGGACGGGCGCGGGCGCGCAGTTAGGTTCATGTTTGTAACCTAACCTAACCAGACCTCACCTCACGCGGACGGGCGCGGGCGCGCAGTTAGGTTCATGTTTGTAACCTAACCTAACCGGACCTCACCTCACGCGGACGGGCGCGGGCGCTTTGTTAGGTTCATGTTTGTAACCTAACCTAACCAAACCTCACCTCACGCGGACGGGCGCGGGCGCGCAGTTAGGTTCATGTTTGTAACCTATCCTGACCAGACCTCACCTCACGCGGACGGGCGCGGGCGCGCAGTTAGGTTCATGTTTGTAACCTAACCTAACCAGACCTCACCTCACGCGGACGGGCGCGGGCGCGCAGTTAGGTTCATGTTTGTAACCTAACCTAACCGGACCTCACCTCACGCGGACGGGCGCGGGCGCGCTTTTAGGTTCATGTTTGTAACCTAACCTAACCAAACCTCACCTCACGCGGACGGGCGCGGGCGCGCAGTTAGGTTCATGTTTGTAACCTATCCTGACCAGACCTCACCTCACGCAGACGGGCGCGGGCGCGCAGTTAGGTTCATGTTTGTAACCTAACCTAACCAAACCTCACCTCACGCGGACGGGCGCGGGCGCGCAGTTAGGTTCATGTTTGTAACCTAACCAGACTTCACCTCACACGGGCGGGCGCGGGTGCGCAGTTTAGTTAATGTTTGTAACCTAACCTAAACAGACCTCACCTCACGTGGACGGGCGCGGGCGCGCAGTTAGGTTCATGTTTGTAACCTAACCTAACCAGACCTCACCTCACGCGGACGGGCGCGGGCGCGCAGTTAGGTTCATGTTTGTAACCTAACCTAACCGGACCTCACCTCACGCGGACGGGCGCGGGCGCGCAGTTAGATTCATGTTTGTAACCTAACCTAACCAAACCTCACCTCACGCGGACGGGCGCGGGCGCGTAGTTAGGTTCATGTTTGTAACCTAACCTAACCAGACCTCACCTCACACGGGCGGGCGCGGGCGCGCAGTTTAGTTCATGTTTGTAACCTAACCTCAACAGACCTTACCTCACGCGGACGGGCGCGGGCGCGCAGTTAGGTTCATGTTTGTAACCTAACCTAACCAGACCTCACCTCACGCGGACGGGCGCGGGCGCGCAGTTAGGTTCATGTTTGTAACCTAACCTAACCGGACCTCACCTCACGCGGACGGGCGCGGGCGCGCAGTTAGGTTCATGTTTGTAACCTAACCTAACCAAACCTCACCTCACGCGGACGGGCGCGGGCGCGCAGTTAGGTTCATGTTTGTAACATATCCTAACCAGACCTCAAATCACGCGGACGGGCGCGGGCGCGCAGTTAGGTTCATGTTTGTAACCTAACCTAACCGGACCTCACCTCACGCGAACGGACGCGGGCGCGCAGTTAGGTTCATGTTTGTAACCTAACCTAACCGGACCTCACCTCACGCGGACGGGCGCGGGCGCGCAGTTAGGTTCATGTTTGTAACCTAAACAGACCTCACCTCACACGGGCGGGCGCGGGCGCGCAGTTTAGTTCATGTTTGTAACCTAACCTAAACAGACCTCACCTCACACGGGCGGGCGCGGGCGCGCAGTTTAGTTCATGTTTGTAACCTAACCTAAACAGACCTCACCTCACGTGGACGGGCGCGGGCGCGCAGTTAGGTTCATGTTTGTAACCTAACCTAACCAGACCTCACCTCACGCGGACGGGCGCGGGCGCGCAGTTAGGTTCATGTTTGTAACCTAACCTAACCGGACCTCACCTCACGCGGACGGGCGCGGGCGCGCAGTTAGGTTCATGTTTGTAACCTAACCTAACCAAACCTCACCTCACGCGGACGGGCGCGGGCGCGCAGTTAGGTTCATGTTTGTAACCTATCCTAACCAGACCTCACCTCACGCGGACGGGCGCGGGCGCGCAGTTAGGTTCATGTTTGTAACCTAACCTAACCGGACCTCACCTCACGCGAACGGGCGCGGGCGCGCAGTTAGTTTCATGTTTGTAACCTAACCTAACCAAACCTCACCTCACGCGGACGGGCGCGGGCGCGCAGTTAGGTTCATGTTTGTAACCTAACCTAACCAGACCTCACCTCACACGGGAGGGCGCGGGCGCGCAGTTTAGTTCATGTTTGTAACCTAACCTCAACAGACCTTACCTCACGCGGACGGGCGCGGGCGCGCAGTTAGGTTCATGTTTGTAACCTAACCTAACCAGACCTCACCTCACGCGGACGGGCGCGGGCGCGCAGTTAGGTTCATGTTTGTAACTAGGTTCATGTTTGTAACCTAACCTAACCAGACCTCACCTCACACGGGCGGGCGCGGGCGCGCAGTTTAGTTCATGTTTGTAACCTAACCTCAACAGACCTTACCTCACGCGGACGGGCGCGGGCGCGCAGTTAGGTTCATGTTTGTAACCTAACCTAACCAGACCTCACCTCACGCGGACGGGCGCGGGCGCGCAGTTAGGTTCATGTTTGTAACCTAACCTAACCGGACCTCACCTCACGCGGACGGGCGCGGGCGCTTTGTTAGGTTCATGTTTGTAACCTAACCTAACCAAACCTCACCTCACGCGGACGGGCGCGGGCGCGCAGTTAGGTTCATGTTTGTAACCTATCCTGACCAGACCTCACCTCACGCGGACGGGCGCGGGCGCGCAGTTAGGTTCATGTTTGTAACCTAACCTAACCAGACCTCACCTCACACGGGCGGGCGCGGGCGCGCAGTTTAGTTCATGTTTGTAACCTAACCTCAACAGACCTCACCTCACGCGGACGGGCGCGGGCGCGCAGTTAGGTTCATGTTTGTAACCTAACCTAACCAAACCCCACCTCACGCGGACGGGCGCGGGCGCGCAGTTAGGTTCATGTTTGTAACCTAACCTAACCAAACCTCACCTCACGCGGACGGGCGCGGGCGCGCAGTTAGGTTCATGTTTGTAACCTATCCTGACCAGACCTCACCTCACGCGGACGGGCGCGGGCGCGCAGTTAGGTTCATGTTTGTAACCTAACCTAACCAGACCTCACCTCACACGGGCGGGCGCGGGCGCGCAGTTTAGTTCATGTTTGTAACCTAACCTCAACAGACCTCACCTCACGCGGACGGGCGCGGGCGCGCAGTTAGTTTCATGTTTGTAACCTAACCTAACCAAACCTCACCTCACGCGGACGGGCGCGGGCGCGCAGTTAGGTTCATGTTTGTAACCTAACCTAACCAGACCTCACCTCACACGGGAGGGCGCGGGCGCGCAGTTTAGTTCATGTTTGTAACCTAACCTCAACAGACCTTACCTCACGCGGACGGGCGCGGGCGCGCAGTTAGGTTCATGTTTGTAACCTAACCTAACCAGACCTCACCTCACGCGGACGGGCGCGGGCGCGCAGTTAGGTTCATGTTTGTAACCTAACCTAACCGGACCTCACCTCACGCGGACGGGCGCGGGCGCTTTGTTAGGTTCATGTTTGTAACCTAACCTAACCAAACCTCACCTCACGCGGACGGGCGCGGGCGCGCAGTTAGGTTCATGTTTGTAACCTATCCTGACCAGACCTCACCTCACGCGGACGGGCGCGGGCGCGCAGTTAGGTTCATGTTTGTAACCTAACCAGACCTCACCTCACACGGGCGGGCGCGGGTGCGCAGTTTAGTTCATGTTTGTAACCTAACCTAAACAGACCTCACCTCACGTGGTCGGGCGCGGGCGCGCAGTTAGGTTCATGTTTGTAACCTAACCTTACCGGACCTCACCTCACGCGGACGGGCGCGGGCGCGCAGTTAGGTTCATGTTTGTAACCTAACCTAACCAAACCTCACCTCACGCGGACGGGCGCGGGCGCGCAGTTAGGTTCATGTTTGTAACCTATCCTAACCAGACCTCACCTCACGCGGACGGGCGCGGGCGCGCAGTTAGGTTCATGTTTGTAACCTAACCTAACCGGACCTCACCTCACGCGAACGGGCGCGGGCGCGCAGTTAGGTTCATGTTTGTAACCTAACCTAACCGGACCTCACCTCACGCGGACGGGCGCGGGCGCGCAGTTAGGTTCATGTTTGTAACCTAACCTCAACAGACCTTACCTCACGCGGACGAGCGCGGGCGCGCAGTTAGGTTCATGTTTGTAACCTAACCTAACCAGACCTCACCTCACGCGGACGGGCGCGGGCGCGCAGTTAGGTTCATGTTTGTAACCTAACCTAACTGGACCTCACCTCACGCGGACGGGCGCGGGCGCTTTGTTAGGTTCATGTTTGTAACCTAACCTAACCAAACCTCACCTCACGCGGACGGGCGCGGGCGCGCAGTTAGGTTCATGTTTGTAACCTATCCTGACCAGACCTCACCTCACGCGGACGGGCGCGGGCGCGCAGTTAGGTTCATGTTTGTAACCTAACCTAACCAGACCTCACCTCACACGGGCGGGCGCGGGCGCGCAGTTTAGTTCATGTTTGTAACCTAACCTCAACAGACCTCACCTCACGCGGACGGGCGCGGGCGCGCAGTTAGGTTCATGTTTGTAACCTAACCTAACCAAACCCCACCTCACGCGGACGGGCGCGGGCGCGCAGTTAGGTTCATGTTTGTAACCTAACCTAACCAAACCTCACCTCACGCGGACGGGCGCGGGCGCGCAGTTAGGTTCATGTTTGTAACCTATCCTGACCAGACCTCACCTCACGCGGACGGGCGCGGGCGCGCAGTTAGGTTCATGTTTGTAACCTAACCTAACCAGACCTCACCTCACACGGGCGGGCGCGGGCGCGCAGTTTAGTTCATGTTTGTAACCTAACCTCAACAGACCTCACCTCACGCGGACGGGCGCGGGCGCGCAGTTAGTTTCATGTTTGTAACCTAACCTAACCAAACCTCACCTCACGCGGACGGGCGCGGGCGCGCAGTTAGGTTCATGTTTGTAACCTAACCTAACCAGACCTCACCTCACACGGGAGGGCGCGGGCGCGCAGTTTAGTTCATGTTTGTAACCTAACCTCAACAGACCTTACCTCACGCGGACGGGCGCGGGCGCGCAGTTAGGTTCATGTTTGTAACCTAACCTAACCGGACCTCACCTCACGCGGACGGGCGCGGGCGCGCAGTTAGGTTCATGTTTGTAACCTAACCTAACCGGACCTCACCTCACGCGGACGGGCGCGGGCGCTTTGTTAGGTTCATGTTTGTAACCTAACCTAACCAAACCTCACCTCACGCGGACGGGCGCGGGCGCGCAGTTAGGTTCATGTTTGTAACCTATCCTGACCAGACCTCACCTCACGCGGACGGGCGCGGGCGCGCAGTTAGGTTCATGTTTGTAACCTAACCAGACCTCACCTCACACGGGCGGGCGCGGGTGCGCAGTTTAGTTCATGTTTGTAACCTAACCTAAACAGACCTCACCTCACGTGGTCGGGCGCGGGCGCGCAGTTAGGTTCATGTTTGTAACCTAACCTTACCGGACCTCACCTCACGCGGACGGGCGCGGGCGCGCAGTTAGGTTCATGTTTGTAACCTAACCTAACCAAACCTCACCTCACGCGGACGGGCGCGGGCGCGCAGTTAGGTTCATGTTTGTAACCTATCCTAACCAGACCTCACCTCACGCGGACGGGCGCAGGCGCGCAGTTAGGTTCATGTTTGTAACCTAACCTAACCGGACCTCACCTCACGCGAACGGGCGCGGGCGCGCAGTTAGGTTCATGTTTGTAACCTAACCTAACCGGACCTCACCTCACGCGGACGGGCGCGGGCGCGCAGTTAGGTTCATGTTTGTAACCTAACCTAACCAAACCTTACCTCACGCGGACGGGCGCGGGCGCGCAGTTAGGTTCATGTTTGTAACCTAACCTAACCAGACCTCACCTCACACGGGCGGGCGCGGGCGCGCAGTTTAGTTCATGTTTGTAACCTAACCTCAACAGACCTTACCTCACGCGGACGGGCGCGGGCGCGCAGTTAGGTTCATGTTTGTAACCTAACCTAACCAGACCTCACCTCACGCGGACGGGCGCGGGCGCGCAGTTAGGTTCATGTTTGTAACCTAACCTTACCGGACCTCACCTCACGCGGACGGGCGCGGGCGCGCAGTTAGGTTCATGTTTGTAACCTAACCTAACCAAACCTCACCTCACGCGGACGGGCGCGGGCGCGCAGTTAGGTTCATGTTTGTAACCTATCCTAACCAGACCTCACCTCACGCGGACGGGCGCGGGCGCGCAGTTAGGTTCATGTTTGTAACCTAACCTAACCAGACCTCACCTCACGCGGACGGGCGCGGGCGCGCAGTTAGGTTCATGTTTGTAACCTAACCTAACCGGACCTCACCTCACGCGGACGGGCGCGGGCGCGCTGTTAGGTTCATGTTTGTAACCTAACCTAACCAAACCTCACCTCACGCGGACGGGCGCGGGCGCGCAGTTAGGTTCATGTTTGTAACCTATCCTGACCAGACCTCACCTCACGCGGACGGGCGCGGGCGCGCAGTTAGGTTCATGTTTGTAACCTAACCTAACCAAACCTCACCTCACGCGGACGGGCGCGGGCGCGCAGTTAGGTTCATGTTTGTAACCTATCCTAACCAGACCTCACCTCACGCGGACGGGCGCGGGCGCGCAGTTAGGTTCATGTTTGTAACCTAACCTAACCGGACCTCACCTCACGCGAACGGGCGCGGGCGCGCAGTTAGGTTCATGTTTGTAACCTAACCTAACCGGACCTCACCTCACGCGGACGGGCGCGGGCGCGCAGTTAGGTTCATGTTTGTAACCTAACCTAACCAGACCTCACCTCACACGGGCGGGCGCGGGCGCGCAGTTTAGTTCATGTTTGTAACCTAACCTCAACAGACCTTACCTCACGCGAACGGGCGCGGGCGCGCAGTTAGGTTCATGTTTGTAACCTAACCTAACCAGACCTCACCTCACGCGGACGGGCGCGTGCGCGCAGTTAGGTTCATGTTTGTAACCTAACCTAACCGGACCTCACCTCACGCGGACGGGCGCGGGCGCTTTGTTAGGTTCATGTTTGTAACCTAACCTAACCAAACCTCACCTCACGCGGACGGGCGCGGGCGCGCAGTTAGGTTCATGTTTGTAACCTATCCTGACCAGACCTCACCTCACGCGGACGGGCGCGGGCGCGCAGTTAGGTTCATGTTTGTAACCTAACCAGACCTCACCTCACACGGGCGGGCGCGGGTGCGCAGTTTAGTTCATGTTTGTAACCTAACCTAAACAGACCTCACCTCACGTGGACGGGCGCGGGCGCGCAGTTAGGTTCATGTTTGTAACCTAACCTAACCAGACCTCACCTCACGCGGACGGGCGCGGGCGCGCAGTTAGGTTCATGTTTGTAACCTAACCTAACCAGACCTCACCTCACACGGGAGGGCGCGGGCGCGCAGTTTAGTTCATGTTTGTAACCTAACCTCAACAGACCTTACCTCACGCGGACGGGCGCGGGCGCGCAGTTAGGTTCATGTTTGTAACCTAACCTAACCAGACCTCACCTCACGCGGACGGGCGCGGGTGCGCAGTTAGGTTCATGTTTGTAACCTAACCTAACCGGACCTCACCTCACGCGGACGGGCGCGGGCGCTTTGTTAGGTTCATGTTTGTAACCTAACCTAACCAAACCTCACCTCACGCGGACGGGCGCGGGCGCGCAGTTAGGTTCATGTTTGTAACCTATCCTGACCAGACCTCACCTCACGCGGACGGGCGCGGGCGCGCAGTTAGGTTCATGTTTGTAACCTAACCAGACCTCACCTCACACGGGCGGGCGCGGGTGCGCAGTTTAGTTCATGTTTGTAACCTAACCTAAACAGACCTCACCTCACGTGGTCGGGCGCGGGCGCGCAGTTAGGTTCATGTTTGTAACCTAACCTTACCGGACCTCACCTCACGCGGACGGGCGCGGGCGCGCAGTTAGGTTCATGTTTGTAACCTAACCTAACCAAACCTCACCTCACGCGGACGGGCGCGGGCGCGCAGTTAGGTTCATGTTTGTAACCTATCCTAACCAGACCTCACCTCACGCGGACGGGCGCGGGCGCGCAGTTAGGTTCATGTTTGTAACCTAACCTAACCGGACCTCACCTCACGCGAACGGGCGCGGGCGCGCAGTTAGGTTCATGTTTGTAACCTAACCTAACCGGACCTCACCTCACGCGGACGGGCGCGGGCGCGCAGTTAGGTTCATGTTTGTAACCTAACCTAACCAAACCTTACCTCACCCGGACGGGCGCGGGCGCGCAGTTAGGTTCATGTTTGTAACCTAACCTAACCAGACCTCACCTCACACGGGCGGGCGCGGGCGCGCAGTTTAGTTCATGTTTGTAACCTAACCTCAACAGACCTTACCTCACGCGGACGGGCGCGGGCGCGCAGTTAGGTTCATGTTTGTAACCTAACCTAACCAGACCTCACCTCACGCGGACGGGCGCGGGCGCGCAGTTAGGTTCATGTTTGTAACCTAACCTTACCGGACCTCACCTCACGCGGACGGGCGCGGGCGCGCAGTTAGGTTCATGTTTGTAACCTTACCTAACCAAACCTCACCTCACGCGGACGGGCGCGGGCGCGCAGTTAGGTTCATGTTTGTAACCTATCCTAACCAGACCTCACCTCACGCGGACGGGCGCGGGCGCGCAGTTAGGTTCATGTTTGTAACCTAACCTAACCAGACCTCACCTCACGCGGACGGGCGCGGGCGCGCAGTTAGGTTCATGTTTGTAACCTAACCTAACCGGACCTCACCTCACGCGGACGGGCGCGGGCGCGCTGTTAGGTTCATGTTTGTAACCTAACCTAACCAAACCTCACCTCACGCGGACGGGCGCGGGCGCGCAGTTAGGTTCATGTTTGTAACCTATCCTGACCAGACCTCACCTCACGCGGACGGGCGCGGGCGCGCAGTTAGGTTCATGTTTGTAACCTAACCTAACCAAACCTCACCTCACGCGGACGGGCGCGGGCGCGCAGTTAGGTTCATGTTTGTAACCTATCCTAACCAGACCTCACCTCACGCGGACGGGCGCGGGCGCGCAGTTAGGTTCATGTTTGTAACCTAACCTAACCGGACCTCACCTCACGCGAACGGGCGCGGGCGCGCAGTTAGGTTCATGTTTGTAACCTAACCTAACCGGACCTCACCTCACGCGGACGGGCGCGGGCGCGCAGTTAGGTTCATGTTTGTAACCTAACCTAACCAGACCTCACCTCACACGGGCGGGCGCGGGCGCGCAGTTTAGTTCATGTTTGTAACCTAACCTCAACAGACCTTACCTCACGCGAACGGGCGCGGGCGCGCAGTTAGGTTCATGTTTGTAACCTAACCTAACCAGACCTCACCTCACGCGGACGGGCGCGTGCGCGCAGTTAGGTTCATGTTTGTAACCTAACCTAACCGGACCTCACCTCACGCGGACGGGCGCGGGCGCGCAGTTAGGTTCATGTTTGTAACCTATCCTGACCAGACCTCACCTCACGCGGACGGGCGCGGGCGCGCAGTTAGGTTCATGTTTGTAACCTAACCTAACCAAACCTCACCTCACGCGGACGGGCGCGGGCGCGCAGTTAGGTTCATGTTTGTAACCTATCCTAACCAGACCTCACCTCACGCGGACGGGCGCGGGCGCGCAGTTAGGTTCATGTTTGTAACCTAACCTAACCGGACCTCACCTCACGCGAACGGGCGCGGGCGCGCAGTTAGGTTCATGTTTGTAACCTAACCTAACCGGACCTCACCTCACGCGGACGGGCGCGGGCGCGCAGTTAGGTTCATGTTTGTAACCTAACCTAACCAGACCTCACCTCACACGGGCGGGCGCGGGCGCGCAGTTTAGTTCATGTTTGTAACCTAACCTCAACAGACCTTACCTCACGCGAACGGGCGCGGGCGCGCAGTTAGGTTCATGTTTGTAACCTAACCTAACCAGACCTCACCTCACGCGGACGGGCGCGTGCGCGCAGTTAGGTTCATGTTTGTAACCTAACCTAACCGGACCTCACCTCACGCGGACGGGCGCGGGCGCTTTGTTAGGTTCATGTTTGTAACCTAACCTAACCAAACCTCACCTCACGCGGACGGGCGCGGGCGCGCAGTTAGGTTCATGTTTGTAACCTATCCTGACCAGACCTCACCTCACGCGGACGGGCGCGGGCGCGCAGTTAGGTTCATGTTTGTAACCTAACCAGACCTCACCTCACACGGGCGGGCGCGGGTGCGCAGTTTAGTTCATGTTTGTAACCTAACCTAAACAGACCTCACCTCACGTGGACGGGCGCGGGCGCGCAGTTAGGTTCATGTTTGTAACCTAACCTAACCAGACCTCACCTCACGCGGACGGGCGCGGGCGCGCAGTTAGGTTCATGTTTGTAACCTAACCTAACCAGACCTCACCTCACACGGGAGGGCGCGGGCGCGCAGTTTAGTTCATGTTTGTAACCTAACCTCAACAGACCTTACCTCACGCGGACGGGCGCGGGCGCGCAGTTAGGTTCATGTTTGTAACCTAACCTAACCAGACCTCACCTCACGCGGACGGGCGCGGGTGCGCAGTTAGGTTCATGTTTGTAACCTAACCTAACCGGACCTCACCTCACGCGGACGGGCGCGGGCGCTTTGTTAGGTTCATGTTTGTAACCTAACCTAACCAAACCTCACCTCACGCGGACGGGCGCGGGCGCGCAGTTAGGTTCATGTTTGTAACCTATCCTGACCAGACCTCACCTCACGCGGACGGGCGCGGGCGCGCAGTTAGGTTCATGTTTGTAACCTAACCAGACCTCACCTCACACGGGCGGGCGCGGGTGCGCAGTTTAGTTCATGTTTGTAACCTAACCTAAACAGACCTCACCTCACGTGGTCGGGCGCGGGCGCGCAGTTAGGTTCATGTTTGTAACCTAACCTTACCGGACCTCACCTCACGCGGACGGGCGCGGGCGCGCAGTTAGGTTCATGTTTGTAACCTAACCTAACCAAACCTCACCTCACGCGGACGGGCGCGGGCGCGCAGTTAGGTTCATGTTTGTAACCTATCCTAACCAGACCTCACCTCACGCGGACGGGCGCGGGCGCGCAGTTAGGTTCATGTTTGTAACCTAACCTAACCGGACCTCACCTCACGCGGACGGGCGCGGGCGCGCAGTTAGGTTCATGTTTGTAACCTAACCTAACCAAACCTCACCTCACGCGGACGGGCGCGGGCGCGCAGTTAGGTTCATGTTTGTAACCTAACCTAACCGGACCTCACCTCACGCGGACGGGCGCGGGCGCGCTGTTAGGTTCATGTTTGTAACCTAACCTAACCAAACCTCACCTCACGCGGACGGGCGCGGGCGCGCAGTTAGGTTCATGTTTGTAACCTATCCTGACCAGACCTCACCTCACGCGGACGGGCGCGGGCGCGCAGTTAGGTTCATGTTTGTAACCTAACCTAACCAAACCTCACCTCACGCGGACGGGCGCGGGCGCGCAGTTAGGTTCATGTTTGTAACCTATCCTAACCAGACCTCACCTCACGCGGACGGGCGCGGGCGCGCAGTTAGGTTCATGTTTGTAACCTAACCTAACCGGACCTCACCTCACGCGAACGGGCGCGGGCGCGCAGTTAGGTTCATGTTTGTAACCTAACCTAACCGGACCTCACCTCACGCGGACGGGCGCGGGCGCGCAGTTAGGTTCATGTTTGTAACCTAACCTAACCAGACCTCACCTCACACGGGCGGGCGCGGGCGCGCAGTTTAGTTCATGTTTGTAACCTAACCTCAACAGACCTTACCTCACGCGAACGGGCGCGGGCGCGCAGTTAGGTTCATGTTTGTAACCTAACCTAACCAGACCTCACCTCACGCGGACGGGCGCGTGCGCGCAGTTAGGTTCATGTTTGTAACCTAACCTAACCGGACCTCACCTCACGCGGACGGGCGCGGGCGCTTTGTTAGGTTCATGTTTGTAACCTAACCTAACCAAACCTCACCTCACGCGGACGGGCGCGGGCGCGCAGTTAGGTTCATGTTTGTAACCTATCCTGACCAGACCTCACCTCACGCGGACGGGCGCGGGCGCGCAGTTAGGTTCATGTTTGTAACCTAACCAGACCTCACCTCACACGGGCGGGCGCGGGTGCGCAGTTTAGTTCATGTTTGTAACCTAACCTAAACAGACCTCACCTCACGTGGACGGGCGCGGGCGCGCAGTTAGGTTCATGTTTGTAACCTAACCTAACCAGACCTCACCTCACGCGGACGGGCGCGGGCGCGCAGTTATATTCATATTCATATTCATATTCTTTATTAATCAAGTTAGGTTCATGTTTGTAACCTAACGAAGTTTGAAAATGGTGTTGCTTGTGTTTTTCCTTGCCACTAGATGGCGTTAACCTACTTTAGATCGCGGTATGAATATTATTTTGCAGTTGATATGTCTATTTTTATAAATCGACTGCGTCGCTGTCGCTGTCGTCCGAGTCTGAGTCGAAAAATCAAGTGAAAGACTAATGCTGGCCTTTTTTTGAAATTAAAAGCAGAATATATTTTTCCAAATTATCATGTAAGCGGATGATCAAAATACTTCAACTGGAAAATCTTTTCGATAAGTAAAATTTGTACTACTTCTGAGCAAAGGCCTCCATCATTGAAATCAAGTTATTGCTACAATGATGAATTTTAGCTTAAATCAACATCCAAACTGCTTGCCTAACGCGATTGGTTATCTCAAAACTGGGCGATCATCCAAAAAAAAAATCAACTGCCCGAACAGTGATTTGAACTTAAGACCTCCGAATTTAGGTCTCGCTCTGTTACCATTCGACTGCGGAGTTGTTAAATAAAGCAAGATATTAATATAATATAAGTATTAAGCTAAATAATAATCCCTTGCACTACGTTCATGAAGAGTAAACATGCAATCATTTTTGCCAACTTTAAAAAATATAATAGGCGGCTTAAAATCCAGGAATAAAAGGTTTTTTTTATTGGAGTAAATATTAAATTTATATTTATTATAATAAATAGGTAGGAATTGGCCGTAATTGTTCGTTGCAAAACCCCGTTAAGTATTAGAATCAAATCGTGGCATATAAAATTAAAAGCAGTTAAACGCCATAATATGATTGTATGGAGTTTTTAGCTGCTTTTGATGTTATGTATGAGTCATACAACGTATAATAACGTATAATATGTCTATAAATAGATAAATATACGCCAGACCACACACAAATTGTCATGGTCTCTAAATAATGATAATCTTAGCGCTCACGCTACCGGTCGGCATCCCCTCCTCTAACGGTCGTTTGACTTCTCCGCCAACAATAAATATACACTCGCGTCATGAAGTACCAGACAGAGATTTTGGCCAGAGGCATCTCCCGGTCCCAGCACAGCCAGACAATATAGAAAATTTCATTTCTGAATTGACCCGACGGGGAATCGAAGCTGGGACTTTACGTAAGTCGGTGCAAGAAACTGCGCTACAGCGCACAACACCAATCGTGAAGTCAATTTAGTATTAACTACTTTGGAACTTGCAGATAATAACATCCTGACTAAACCAACGTATATTTTAGTCAAATTAGTCTTGAAAGGGGAATCGAACCCAAAACCTTCGGCGCTGTAGTAAAACCTCAATACCTCGCGCCAATCCAAACTAAGTATGTGTATAGTCAATTTCTGTATATAAGTTTAGTCCGCTAGTGTGGTAATAGATGGCGTTGATCTTTCAGGAATTGTTAATCCTAGAAGGCGGTGTCACGATTTTTCTCTGTTTTTATATAAGTATTTTGGCACCCGAAAACTACATTGATGTATTATTTTTTCTACCATTAACCATAAGAACCTGCACTTTGCTGTGGGTTTGTTCAGTATGTTACTTATTAAAAATTAAGATTGATTTAATTACCCACTTGCCTCTTTCTGCCTGCTGTCTTTTTTGCATCGCACATAGCCATAATATGCCGCAGTATCTAAAAAACACCAATTTTAGCGAAGAAAAATCAGTAGTTACATTCAAAGACATTTAATCTCATAAAAACATAGAAGTTCACTCAGAATGAGACAATAATAAACTTATTATAAATTAAAATTAGGCGCAGCGCAACTGCATGCTAGATGTTATGAATTAGCTTAATATAAAACTTAAGGTGGTAGCTTATCTCCGTGCCCGTACCACACAGGCGCACACACACAGCGGAAAGGTTTTGTTTTCTGCTACATATTCAGAGCGCATACCGGTCTAGGGTCTGGCACGGCTGCCGCTAGTTCACTGTCGTAACGGAAGTAATTATTAGCCAAACTATCATACTGTCCCACTGCTGGGCAAAGGCCCATCATCGCAATGGGCGAATGTCTATCATTGAAAACATTATTGAGCCCAACAATCGCTACGATTGATGGGTATTGGCTTCATCACCACGCTTGTTAAATGCGGATTGGTGATCGTCACAAACCCGATTTTTGTAATGAGAAATCCGAAAACACACTTTGCCCTACCTGGCTTATGACAGTGGGACCTCGGGATTTCAGGCCGAGATCTATTTATTTACATTTGCTTACTAGGTATATTCCATTATACAGGTGTTAGATATAACGATAGAAAGAACTTAGGACCTAGTTACCCAGAATGTATAGCAAATTTGAGGGCAGCTTAATGTAACTAGTTAAACGAAATATAGATATAAATCCTTGTAATGGTTATGTACTTATATAGAGCAGACTAGATTACAGAAATGTTATTTTGTTATTTGGTATTTAAATATTCACCCAATGAGTAGTAGCATTTTGATATTAAGTAAGAGCGTAGACTTCGTGAAAATGATTTTAAATTGGGTTTGTTTTTTTATTACAGACAAACTCTCTTGGGGGACTAACTATTGTGACAACTCAGCGACTAAAGAAAATACTTGCGGCAGATCCCTCTAACATTTTTGATGTTTTTTTTTAATAGGACGGTTTTTAGACAATTAAGCACAGATATAGCTTATCGGGAGACGCCACCGGCTCAATTCTTGTCTGCTACCTCGTAACGCGAGTATTTTAAATTCAGAGACCACAAAGACCCCAGGTGCAGTGTTGTCTGGCGCATCTTAAATCTCACATGGCGTAATCCCCAAATCGTCACTTTTCAGGAGAGCCAAAACAAAGAAAAAAAAAACAAATTATTCTATTAATGTTATTTAAATGAAACTTGGATGTAATTATATGGCATCGGGAGCTTTATAACACAGTTCTATGGTATTAAAAATTCAACCAATAATTACAAAAATGATTTGTGATTACGCCAAAAAAAATTGATATCTTTGCGTTTACGACCCAGAAAAAACGCTGTTCTGTAAAAAGTTATGATGTAACAGCCTCGTTGGCTTAGAGAGAACTCATTTTAAATGGCTATTTTAGGTTTTTTATAAGTAAAAACACTTTGAGGAAGATGCAAATAAAGTTTAATTTTTACAAAATTATTATCTGGTTTTATTACTTCAATTAAACAAACTCAATTATTTTGGTTTGAAGTTCAAACTAAAGTTATTGTTTATGTATAATTCTATTTTGTTTTTAGACTAGGATAAATAATATAATTATACTTTGCATGAACTAAGGCTACTTAAATCCGCACTGACAGGAATCTTACTTAGCGCCTGAATTGTAAATTGTCTTCTACGAGAAGTGTGTAAATAAGTGAAACAAACGTTTATTTTTAAAATGTCAAAGCTAGGATATAATATCTATATTAAATTTAGGCGCTAGCAACACTCCTGCCACTTCGATTATTTTTCAGGTTTTGCGAGCAAATAAACAATCTTCAATACGAGTACTATTTTAGGCACAAGAAATAAAACACGTCAACTTCCTTATATTAACTAGAGTTAAATATTTAAATCACAACCTTAAGTTTCTTCAAGTTTAATTATAAATCACAGACTTGATTCAATTCGGTTCAACGATCGATGAAAAACATTATCATGAAAAAAATTACGTAATATAAGGAATTAAACTGAGTTATCTACAGATTCCTCTCCTTCATCCTCTTCATCGGTTTCTGCTAATACGTCGAGTACATTTTTATCTGAGGGCAGACGACGATACTCTTCGTGATATATTTTTGGTGTTGTACTATTATTACAAAGCTGCAAAAGGCCTTTGTATTTTGGCAATGATAAAGGTATTTTTTTGAGGTAAAGAGGTTTCACATTATAATATCTTTCTTGACACGTACTTTCTACATTTTCACAATCTTTATCTTGCCCTATTTCAACTCCTTTAACTTTCCCTTTACCCTTGCCTTTTCCATTTCCCTTACCTTTACCTTTCCCTTTATGCTTGACGTTTCCTTTTTCACATAATGTAATATTAACTTCTTGTACATCATCTTTCATGAAGTATTTTACGTAGATTACATTGGGATTTCTTTTTAAATGTTACTGTGCTTATGTCTTTGAGCATAATACTTTTTAATAAAGATGGAGTGAAGCTATAATTAGTCACGTCTTCAAAATTTAAGAAGTCTGTGTGATCTAAGACTTCAACATGATAAGGTCTTGGCCTTTAGCGAGCTGATGAAAAGAATGACGGCCACTGTGATGGACTCCATACAATTAAGCGTTTTACTTCTCTCTCAATGATTGCATGTACTGAATCCACTGGCATGTATGTATGACCAGGCAACAAATAATTTATCAGAATAACATCAACATTAACAGCAGTTTTTTAAGAAGTAATTTAACGCAGCCAATACAGTTTTGATTTTGTTTTGTACCACACGAGTCGCAATAGAGTAATGTGTACTTATTTCCTTTTTCATCCGTGCTTAAGATACTTTAGTAAGCATGTGGCGACTTCATTGCTGCCGAGTTTCCCGCCGCTCTCTCCCCAAGTAAAGCAAAAGGCATCTTGAGTATTGCTCTCATACAGTGTGAAGTTATACACTGTATATTTTCTCGAATAATACAGTAACATACTATCACCATGCGGAGTGTTAAGCACTTTCTGTAAGTCAAACGATGTAACAACTGTATCTTTTTTAGTTTTTTAAGTGTCGTTTTCTGTTGATGAGCGTTGAATCTTTTATAAGTTGCGTGTTTTTCCTCAAGGTGTTTTTCGGACTGCAGTTCATCAACAACACTGTTATTTTCTTTTTACGTGCATACAACGCATTTATCCTTCTAAGGCACATGAAGACCTATATTGTATTCACTTAATATCTGTCTGAAAATTGATTAATTAACAGCGTTTTTCTCATTTTTAGAGCAATCTTCTAAATAAAAGCGATATACACTTGATATACTCCTAAATTCTTGGGATAAGTACATTTTGTTAGTCCGTTTTCTGCTATAGTGAGAAGGCATCATAGGAATTCTTTGAATAAATGTTGTAACGCAGTTTTTTGGTGTACTTCGGGGGAACGTTAGGTTTTCTTTTATCTTTCATAGCCATGTCATCTGTGGCGTTTTGTAACGTGTACATAACAAAAATTATTGACTAATGTCTAAGGTGTCCAGCAAAAATTGTTAGCATACTGGTCTATGATCCTCCCCGTTATTTATGTAATATTCATATGTATTGCTTCTACGACTTTGTGGAGTCTTTGTTCTCTTCCTTTTTACTGGAATACATCGAGGGCATCTAAGTATCTAATCGCGCCTGCGCTGAATATCAAGTCTATAAAAGTGTTCAAATAAAGACGCTCGTCTTTCTTCCGAAATTTCATAACAATTTCTTACACATCTTTTTTTGATGCAAGGGTTGGCTTTCATAGCTTTTTCTGGAATGTCATCACCTTTCCGGGTTTTGTAAGATTTTCCATATTTTTTTAGTATTTTTCTATTTTTTTTTGAATAGGGCGCTTTTCTTTTTTTTTGGTGGTACTTTCTTTAGATTTGGTTACTCTCTTCAACTTTTTTTTCTTCTGTTTTGTTGAGTCCTCACTAGAATAGTCAGACTAGTCATTAGTCCATAAGTCTATTTCTAATTATTATTATTATTTTTAATTATCAAAGAAATCAAGTAAGTTAAGTATTATTATTAAAGAGCGTCGTGGCCCAGTGGTTAAACACTCTGGCTCGGAACCCGGTGGTCCCGAGATCGAATCTGGCCGGAACACCTACTTTGTGTTCATACTTTGTGTTCATTGTAAAATTTGCGGCTAACTCTCCGGCGATGGAAAACACCGATAAAAAACCCAAGCAACCCGGATAACGGCGGTAGGCTCACCCCCTACCACGTTGGGTTCAAATTCCTTTGGCGAAATGTGGGCTTCTGAATGTTCCGTTCACTATGACGGCAACAATCAGTCTGCCCCTGACTAACCCGTTTGGGATATGGTCGTGAGGGTATGTTATCTTATGTTATTAAAAAAAGTAGTACTATGCTTGTCATGTATGTTACGAATTTATGAATCCCATTTATTATTATTATTTAAAAACAAATCAATTCAATAGTGGAATAACTTTTTTCGCCGGTGGTTGTCAAAAAAGAAAGACGCGTATATCGACGCTCCCCAATATAAAATTCCTAAACAGTGCAAAAAGTGTTTGTTTCGATCTAAATTTTATACTAAACTGTTCCTTGAATGTTGACCCACAAAGTAGTATAAATTTTAATACGAAAAAGTGACGGTAAAGTGCAGCTAAGTGAAGCTAAAACATGCAAGTTGTGTTGATTTTGTGAAGTACTATCTACCACACATAATAGACAGAAGCTTCGAGGCAAACAAAAGAGCTGGACTTTGACCCAAGGAAACATTAGATAGCGAAGACAGAAATGCCTAGTGGGGCGTAATTTCGTTCATCAACTAAACAACTCGTTGGCCCAGCGGTACCGAAGCACGGCGTGTCCCCTAAAAGTGCCGGATCAAATCCCGAAGATACAATTTTTTTTTTTTTTTTTTTTGTTTTGGTTTTGTTTGTTTATTAACAAAACAGAAATGAACTGCAACGCCTGCAGGTGCACGCTTGAACCTAACAGCTTCCTGCATTGTCGGTTATGTAAACATGACTATCACTACAAGTGCCTGAACATAAAAAGTAGTCAATTTGCAGCACTTTCCGAAGAATTTTTGCTATCATGGGTCTGCCCAGCGTGCACGAATGTTACCAGACGTAATAAAAGCAACTGTAACACCCCAGTCCGGCAGCATCTACTTGCAGACGCCGAGCAGTCACTGAATATGTCTTTTGATACTGATATGAATATTTCCATACCCATCACAACCAGTGAATCTCAGTCGGAACTGCAACGTCCAACTACTTCTCGCACTTCAGACCCGACGGTAACAATGGACAAAATAAGTCAAATGATGGACGAAAAACTGAATGCAGCATTATCATATTATATGTCTACATTACGTACCGCTTTGAAGACGGACATTGAGAAAATGGTCCGAAGCGAAATTCATGAAGCCATAAAAGAGGTTAAAAATGATTTTACTGTTACCACGGATTATCTTAGCTCAGAACAAAAAGACCTTAAGACTAAGATTGTTAAGCAAAATGCTATAATTCACGATTTGGAGAAAGAGAATAGTGATATTAAGAGTCAGCTAAACAAAGTGGAAAACAAACTAAGCACCATGGACAATTTGTCTCGTAGCCTCAATTTAGAAATCCACGCTGTCCCGGAGGGTAGAAACGAGAACGTGGTTGCCCTATTCCACAAGCTCTGCGAAGTGGTTGGAGCAGGAATTGAAGATACATCTGTGCGCGCGTGTCGCAGAGTAGCAAAGATGAATGCTGGCTCCAGCCGCCCTCGGAACATCCTAGTGACTTTATCGTCCCCGCGTCAACGAGATCTAGTTATGTCAGCCGTGTATCGATACAACAAAAAACATCCAGATGCAATGCTTAACTCTGTTGACCTGGGTTTGCCAGCGACTGCTGCCTGCAGAATATACGTAGCCGAACATCTGTCACCCGAATTGAAATTGTTACATGCAGAGGCACGCAAAATGGCTTCCAACAACCACTACATGTACGTCTGGGTGCGATTTGGTAGGATTTACGTTCGTAAAGACGACGCCTCAAGTGCCATACACATTAAGAACGAAGATTCTTTGAAGAAGCTGCTTCAAAAGTAGTCCTTTTTTTATAAAACAAATACCCCACATTTGCTTCTGTATTTTTTTTTTAATGGAAGTATTATACCAAAATGTTAACAGAATACGCTCTAAAACTCATGATTTACATCTAAATATATTAAATAGTAACTACAATATTATATGTTTAGCTGAGACGAATCTAATTGAAACTATCTCGGACGTTGAGATTTTCGACACCAGATACAATGTTTTTCGGCGAGATAGATGTACCTCTGCTAATGTTAAAAAAGATGGAGGAGGGGTAGCCCTAGCCATCAAAAAATGTTACAATGTTGTTCGTCAGACGTCATGGGAGACCGATCTTGAAGATATTTGGATTACTATAGGTCATAACATGGATTGCAAAAGAATTGTTAATTTACTCTTGTGTTACATACCTCCATACACACCAATTGACAATCTAGCTAAATACTATCAACATTGCCAGGATTTGGTGCTTGGAGCCAGCGATAATGATGAGTTTATCTGTGTTGGCGATTTTAACACGCCTCATATCCAGTGGACTAAGTCACCCGATTTTTCTTATTTTATTCCTTCTCCGGTGGCGGATAGAAAGTCTACCCTGTTAATAGACACTATAGCGTTGTGTGGTTTCAATCAATTTAACGGTGTATGTAACAAAAACAATAGACAACTTGACCTAGTGCTTAGTACCATCAATAACATAGTAGTGGAAGAATGCTCCCCATTGAGTCGTTTAGATTTGCATCACCCAGCAATTGTTATCACGCTACACTTACAGTGTAATCCCAAAATTATTCGACCTAAGCTCAGCAGGCGCCTTAATTTCGGAAGGAGCAATTTTGACAAAATCAGATCTGACCTCAAAGGCGTCGTTTGGTCTGATGTGTTGGTCTCATCCGATGTCAATACAAACACAGCTATTTTCACCGATACTTTCATGAAAATCATTACGAAACATACCCCCACCACCTCGAAGAACTGTAACAGTTACCCTAAGTGGTTTAGTGCCTCAGTTATACGCTGCTTAAATGAGAAACACAAATATCACAAGCTTTACAAAAAATTCCACAACCCGCGTGACTATGATGTTTTTTCATTGCTCCGGGCTCGATGTAAGCGGTTAATAGACCGATGCTACAGGAACTACGTGAGTTCAGTTGAGGAAGGCTTAACCGCAAATGTTAAATATTTCTGGTCATTTGTGAATAGTAAGCGAGCAAAGAGTAACGCAGTTCCTAAGGTAATGAAATATGGCAACAGCGAAGCATCTGACTTGAAGGGTGTGTGTGAGTTGTTTTCTCAATACTTTAGCTCTGTTTTTGAGGATCCGGCTGTTGCCAGCACATCGGGTCGGAAATCCACATTTGCCCTGAATAGTTGTCTCTCTTCCGTTGTCATTTCCGAGGATGAAGTAATAAAAAACTTAAAAAAGATAGACGTAAATAAGGGTGCTGGACCAGATAGAATTCCTCCTCTTGCCTTCAAACAATGTGCAGACGAGCTTTCACTGCCATTGACTTTAATATTTAATCAATCACTAAGCTCAGGAGTTTTTCCTGACTCCTGGAAGAATGCTTATGTCGTTCCTATACACAAAAGCGGTGACAAGTCTATGTGTGAAAACTATAGACCTATAAGCATTTTATCCTGTTGCCCTAAACTTTTTGAATCTTTAGTCTACGATACTATTTACTCTCACGTTCGGCCATTACTCTCCGCCTATCAACATGGCTTCCTTAGAAATAGGTCCACCATGACGAACCTTTTGGAGTATAAGAATTATTTATGTGAAGCTTCCGCTAGAAACACCCAGGTAGACTCCATTCACACGGACTTTTCCAAAGCCTTTGATAAAGTTAACCACGCTATCCTATGTCAAAAACTAAATACCATGGGTATACATGGCTCATTACTTAGATGGATTGAATCGTACTTGTCTAGTCGAAGTCAGTTAGTTGCTCTTAAAGGCGTAGTTTCTGCACCAACATTGGTTACTTCCGGGGTCCCCCAGGGATCACATCTGGGCCCCTTACTCTTTAACGTGTTTATCAATGACCTAACAGAAAGCCTCATCAGTCCATGTCTATTATATGCTGACGACCTTAAGATTTATTCATCTGTCGCTGGCCCAAGTGACACGGAAACTCTTCAACGCGATCGCAACATCGTCTCTCAATGGTGCGCCGAAAACCAAATGTTCTTGAACGTTGATAAATGCTTTGTCTTGACATTCACAAGGAATAGAAATAAAATTAATTTTGAATACCGCTTGAACAATCAAATCTTAAATCGTCAAAGTAAAGTTAAAGATTTAGGCATAATATTCGATGACAAACTATCATTTAGAGAACATTGTAATCATATTCACAATAAAGGTTCAAGAATGTTGGGATTTGTCCTGCGAAATACGAGACATTTCAAAAAATCACGAGCCATAATATACCTTTACAATATGCTTGTTAGAAGCAACTTGGAATACGGGGCTGTTATCTGGTCGCCGTTCTACAATATACATAGTAGTCATATTGAATCGATTCAGAGAAAGTTCTTGAAAATCCTTTCCTTCCGACAAGGGTTACACCGTAAACTATTAACTTATAGTGATAGATTGATAAAGTTCGGTATGGTGACACTAGAGACAAGACGTAAACAGACTGATTTAATTTATTTACACAAAATTCTTAATTCAATTTTAGATTCTCCATCACTTCTCTCATCTATAAACTTTAACACTAGGTACAGAATTCGTAATCCTAAATTATTTTCTCTTAAAGTATATCGTAACAACACATCTTATTACAACCCCTTGGTCCGCATGTGTCGTCAATATAATGATCTAGCACAGGATATTGACATTTTCACTGTTAGTCCAAATGTTTTCAAGAGGCGCCTTAAAGCCCTTTACCCTCAAATTGCTTGCTCCGGTACACGTTAAAGTGCAACTACTCAAACATGTACTGAATCATTCAGTGAATGCACTGTTTAAATTGAAACTGTTATTTTAAACTATATAGTTATAAGTATTTAGCCTAGTAAATATTGTTTTTCTTTGCCCATCAAGTCAGGGACACATGTTTTTGGGTGATAGTTTAGTCTGTAAGTTTTTTGCATGCTTAAATTGATAATGTCCTGTAACTGTTACCTGTAATGTGTTCTTAATAAAATAAAATAAAAAAATAAAATAAAAAAATAACTACTATGACTAGTTCAAAAGTTAAGTAGAAAGCAAGATTGTTTACACTCTAGAATCCTAGTCGTTAAAAACAACGTGCTATTCAACCTTTAAATATAAACTACCAAAAGATTGAAAACCATGGTTTTGAATAAATATTCGGATAATAGGTATCTACTCAAAACTGATAAAATTGGCTTACCTTTTAAGTTTTCGTTGACTGTTAGCTATTGAAGCAAGCTGTTGACGACGTTTCAGTAAAGGGTTAAACTTTTTGTTTTCGTGGGCATCCATTAGAATATAAATTACACCAGAACTTAATTGAAAATAATCACACAGTGTTTATCGTTCACTTGTTTGTTCACAACTAAACTGAGTTTAACTGAGTCAACGTCACTGGACTCTGCTTAGATTTGCCGTGTGAAATAAATGGTGCTATCATTTTCTAGTGTCGTGTAAACGTATGCTAGAAAGAGATAATTATTGTTTCATAGCTCTGCACCGTACTAATTCGGAGCTACTCGGGATGATAGAGTGTACAGGACAGGTGAAATTGTTACAAATTATGTACATGGTTTGGAGCGTAAACACCACACGTTAATAATGATTTTTAAAAATCATGGGGCCTAACTGTCAATTCATTTTAGAATACAGTTTTTTTTTGGCTTAAACGCCACATTTCGTACAACATGGTTGATACGACAAAAACAAATAACATATTTTCATAATTCCATGGGTTGTAAACGCCAAATTAAATGTAATAAGTTAGGGACTGAACGAACGCTACACTTCCCGAATGCGATTTTGAGATGCTTATTTGTAGAAAACTTAACCTGTGGGACCTCACTAAACAATAAACTAGAGAAGAATTGGTAAAAAATAAAAAAACGCAAGTGGGTCTTATTGCTAAGCAATCTCTCCCAGACCAAAAAATATACTTTTTGTTAAACTTGGATCCCAAAGTTCTCTGTATTACCACTCCAAAATGACTACTCATTTGTGTATGTGACTGTTTATGTGTGTGGGTTTGTGACAATTCAGAGCAAAGTATTAAAGTACCTACTAAGTAATGCACTGTTTCGTCTCATATCATTCTTCACCTGAACATTTGTAGGTAAGCGGCCAAACAGTACATTGAAACATACACGTGTCCTTCCTCTTATAGTCCCGGGTTCTTCAAGCGGGGCGTGAAAAGGCATTCATGCAGGCCTTCAAGGTGAGGATGGCCAGCCCAGTGTTTCGTACGAATGACTGGGCTTGTCAGCCTCATATCTGGACCTCACGAACGCTTTCCATCAGATGGAGTGAGGTCATCTTGACGGTACGTATAAAAAAAACATTCGCTAAAAAAGTGTCAAAGAACTCATTAGATTATAATGAAGTTGTACGGGGTGGTAGGTATATTTCCTATGTATACCTCGACCAGCCCGTTTAAGACTCACAGAAGGTTGTAAAGAAGCTTATAATAATATCACAAAATGGTCACTGATGTTTCTCCATTCTGATTTCACAAAAGACATACCTACATAAAATTAACGTTACATTCAGCCAAATGCATGTTACCAACTGTGTCCCTACAAAGTAGAATTTTGAAAATAAATTCTCACTGTACGGTTAAACACTGTACATTTTCTTGTAGTAAGCGCAGTGGCTAATTTAGGTCACGCGCGCGTCAGCTGTTTACTTCATGTTAAATATATTTTAATTACTAAGAGAGTTCGTTCATAACCACGATCGAGACAAGACCCTTTCATCTCTAACTAACTGTAACTGGCACATCAAACGTAATAAAGTTAAGTCTCGTGAAGTGAATCTGTCTGTTCTCCACAAAATCCTCATATCAACTAATATCTGGCGCCGTCAACTACGTGCCAGAAAACACTAACTTGAACTACAACAACTACTTACTGTATGGTGCTTGCGGTCAACTAAGCCAGCATCATACATTTTGGTCCTTCGAGCCGGAACTTACGTCAGACCTGAGCACAGAAACATTCATTGCTGCTTTCAAAATGATGTGTGGGAGAAGAGGAACACCAGAACATATTTACTCCGATAACGGAACGAATTTCGTGGGCGCATCCAACGTTATGAAACAAGATTTTGCCAACTTCAAGCAGCTACTATCGCCAGAATTCTTCAATGAAATTAACAAACTAGAAGTCCAATGACATTTTAACGCCCCGGCTTGGCCCATTGCAGGTGGGCTCTGGGAAGCGGCTGTGAAAGCGATGAAACACCACTTGAGACGAACGCTCGGTGACCAAAAACTCACCTACGAGGAGCTACTTACTCTACTCACGGAACTCTGTCCTCTAACTGAAGACCTGGAAGAGTTTTACAATTGTTTGACACCGGGACACTTTCTCACTGGGGGCCCTATCATGTCATTACCGCAGTCGGACAGCAGTGACATTAGAACCATAAACATTAGAAAACGCTGGCAACTAACATGTCACATGCTGCAACGTTTCTGGAAAACTTGGTCAAACGATTATTTGCACCAACTGCAAGTAAGAAGCAAATGGCAAAAACGTATGCCAAACATCAGAGAAGATGATATCGTCCTAATAAAGGAACACAATCTTCCCCCTGGAAAATGGGCTCTAGGGCGCATAACCAAGATTCATCCAGGCAGCGACGGCCTTGTCAGAGTAACTACTGTCAAAACGCAAACTGGAGTAATAAAACGACCAGTTACAAAACTGGCACCATTACCCATAAAGGACACTGAAGCCAAGAAAGTACTACATCAGCAACTGACAGACGTTCAGCGGTTAGACAAAAATAAAAATCTTTGAACACCCAGTCTCGAAAATACAAAGCCTGGCAGACGCAGGTTTTCAATGTTATTTGCGACACTGCTCACACTTTTTACGACAATAAGTCACCGCGTCGGCAACAAATACTCAAATTACAAGCCTACAACACAGACAGATTTATTACGATTTTAATGGAAAAATACAACTTATACACGATGAATGGATTTTACTGATGTACTACAATTTAACAACTTATTGGGAAGGAACTCAGAGTATGCAGATTTATCTCGATCATCTGAACAACGCATGTGAAAAAATGGACCTACATACTGCAGGAATACGGTCGACCAATTATATCATGAAATGAACCTACTGAACTACTTTAACACTATGTTACTGGCACCACATCAACATTTGTCTACTCGAAGAAAGCGTGGTCTGATTGACGGCGTGGGTTATGTGGCGAATAGTCTCTTTGGGGTATTAGATGAACGGTTTGCTGAGAAATACCATCAAGATATCAAGGCTATTCAGAATAATGAGAAATATCTCCTAACTTTGGTCAAAAATCAAATTTCCATCGTACAATTAGAGAATAACGCTCTGAAGAAAAATGAAGCCAACATCAAGCAACAATTTGACAGCATCAGAACTTTTTTGGAAGAAGCAAACATGAGCTTCACCAAGATGGAAAATGGAATGGAAACCCTAATGGCCATCAACTATCTTAGCTCATCATCAATCACTGCCACACTTCTGTTTGATAACCTAAGAAGAATGCAAGAGATGTTCTTTAATACATTGACTGATATATATCAAGGCCATATTGATATACATTTGCTAACACCAGTAAACTTAATCAAACAACTGACTGAGATATCGGGTCACCTGCCCAGAACATTATTCCTGCCTATCGACAATATCAGAGAACAAATGAAAGACGTATACCATCTACTTTACGTCAGAGGCAGGGTAACTAACAACTATTTTCTATTCGAGGTTCATATTCCTCTTATTTGTGACGAAGAATTCACATTTTACCGAGCGATTCCACTGCCTATTTCTATGAACAATGAAACTGCAAAATGGGTACAAATATCATACGACTTCATAGCTGTCAACTTACGAAAAAACACCTACATGACATTAACACAAGAGGACTTAAAACTCTGCACCCAGAGAAGCGAGGATAATTATATCTGTAATGCAAAACTACCGATATACAATTAACGTAACGATAAAGCGCCTTGCGAAGCAAAACTACTGGATCAACGAACGACATTGCCCTGTGAAATGGGACACGGCCAATGCCGCGATTCCTGGATCAAATTGCACACAACAAACACATGGTTGATCATTTGTTGCGATAAATCCACCTTAAGGATGATATGTGATAATGACGTCACAGTTCACAGAATCACACTTCCAGCATAGTGAATATTGCCCAAGGTTGCATGTTACAAGGTGAAGAGTTGACTATCTACGCTCACAATCAGTTCAACAGCAAAGTGAAGATGGATTCTGATGTCCACATCCCAACTATTAACTCCTCTATAAACAAGGTTGTAGAGTTAGCTATTCGAAACGTGCCTAATACGAGTCGGATAACTCTGCATTAAAAGAGATCGACCGAAAGCTATCTGTGCAAAGAGAACAAGAAAATCGGAGCTTAGCTGTTTCATCTCACGACATACACCAGTACTGTTTATTGTATATATTGTTGGTGTCTGCTCTCATCGTCTCGTCCGTGTGGGTGGCGAGGAAGCGTTGCCGCCGCGTCGGACGCCCCGCAGCAGAGAACAACACACGGACCGAGGATATCGAGATGCAAGAAATTTGACCAGCAGCAGCTTCGGCGAATCAGTGTCATGACAAGTGACAACGTGTCATTTCATTTTTAATTAATAATTTATTTAGTTATATTTTATTTACTTACTTTTTACTTATAGATTACTCTTATTTTACCTTTATACCTACTTTTACAGCATATTTTTTTCTTTGTGAATGATTGGATCTTATCTCGAGTTTTAGATACGAACGATATCATTGTATTGTTAATTTTGGTAAAAATAATCTTATGGATTATAAGATAGCTCATAAAAAAAATAAGAAAATTTACCTTTGTGCATTTGAAGGCAGGTTTTGGCTAAAAAAGGCCTATTAAGGACCACGTTTTTTATCATAATTAAAGCTTATGGTCTTGACCAGTTTTAAAATTCCTTTTTTAAATTTTTTATTTAAAGTTGAAAATTTAACAGTGAATCGCTTTCCCCTCAATTTTTAACTTTCGGTCAATATTTTTGTACCTCACATTAATGGCAAGAAGCTGGGTATTTTATAAGTGAAAGTACAAGTCATGAGATCTATGCTCCAAAAAAAAATTCAATAAAAGATGCATACTTTGCGAAAAGAAAAATATTTAAGTAGGTCAAGTCGAAAATTCTCAAATTTAATTTTAAAAAATCATAACTCGAAAACTACAAAAAACGCGGAACATGCATGGGGTATTTTCGGGTACACCTAGATGTCAGGTATCCAAAAAAAAATTTTTTGTGTCACCTTTCGGTCCACCCTGTATGTATAACAATATGGATCTAAAATTACCTTATAAGGCTGCTCGCACACGTCCGATAATCGGTGATTTTTTGTAGGTGAAAAATAGAACGTACTGATAGCAATGGAGCAACGCACACGTCCGACAAAAAGTAGGTCAGAAATAATATGAAATACAAAATCGGCCCGATTATCGGTCCGACAAAAAGTCTGACGTGGGTGTGCACCCTAAGGGTTTTTTTTATTTTTAGCATTAACAATGCACTATTAACAATTGATAAATATTGGCATATTGCGAAAACCAGTTTTGTATGGGTAAAGTGGAAGCACCTGAAAACATTTTTTTCTGGCATTTTTGAGTCCAGTCGTTTCCACTTTACCCATCAAAAAGTGTTCGGTGTCGGTAACTGGACAGAAAAGTGTCCAGTGTTTGCGCTCTGCCTTAATAAACGTCAATAAAAGAATGCCTCCGTGGCCGAGTAGTAACAGAACTAAGCCCGAAATGGAGGCCCTGGGTTCGAATGCCATGTAGGCCAAAGTGTGATAATGGATTTTCGGAGCAGCCCGGCATGGTTATTCACTAACTTCTATCACAAGAAAATCGAGATTTTGGAAGCGTTTAAACTGCTTTTTGTCTCCAACTGTATCGTCATGGGCTACCTACCTGTCAAAATGCGTCTGACATATCGAGACGCAGAACGTCCTAATCGCAAAGTGTCCTCCGTTGAAAAATAGTCCGATTCTCAAATTGTCCTATTCGCAGAATGTCCTATTCGCAAAACGTCATTTAGGATTTGCGACGAGATGCAATTGACACAGACTGGTCGGTGGTTCTCAGTGCTCAAGGTGTTGACGAGAAGGTCAATTTATTTAATTCACTTTTAATCCAGCTGTTTGATAAGCACGCACCTGTTCGGCCTGTTAAGATGAAGCATTTTCCTGTACCCTGGCCGTCTGATGACCTAAAAACGTTAAGAAATATGAAGAACGCTGCTAAATCTAAAAACAAAATGGACAGAAATCGTGTAAAATACAAGCTGATAAGAAATCGCTGCAATAGGTTGTGTAGAGACGCCCAACGACGCCATGTCCAAGAGTCTGTTGAAAATGGTAATCCTGGCAAAGTCTGGAAGTTCTTAAAATCGCTAGGATTTGGAAGACCACGTAGTGAATTTGTCCCTAAAGATGTTAACATTGACCTTTTGAATAACCACTTCTGCTCATCTACTTCTATTGAGAGTACTAAAAAACGCAACACTATAAATCAACTGTCATATCTTCCAACCCCTGATTACCCCCCCTTTGACTTGACCTTGACCGACTGTGATGTTAAGAAGAATATCATGGCTGTCGCATCGAATGCCGTTGGTAACGATAGCGTTAGTCGTAATATGGTCTTACCCTCCTTGATATCCTTAACCCAATTCTTACCCACATCCTTAACCACTCTCTCCTTTCGAGCACCTTCCCACTTATATGGAAAGAGGCTCAAGTAATTCCTCTCCCAAAAAAGTCTAACCCTGCATCTTTTTCCGATTACCGTCCTAAGTAAAGTAAAGTAAAAAATCATTTATTCAAATACTTGTACAAAGCACTTATGACATGTCAAAAAAAGTATATGGAAATAATAATAATAAACGTAAATAAAATAGTACAATATTAGTACACATCGTGAATATACATAATGTGAATCTACCACCGGTTCGGACGTTGCTTCTTATCGAGAAGACTCCGGCAAGAAACTCGATAGTTACTCTTTTTAACTTTGTTTGTTTTACAAAAAATAAATTCAGAGTACAGTCAATGCGAGTAGAAAAAAGAACACAATATTGAGCAGAGGAGCAGATTATTCCTACTATGACCACAAACTTTTGTCGTTCAAGTAATCCTCTACATTATAATAACCTTGTTTCATTAACTTTGCTTTAATTGCAGACTTAAACTTGTGAAGAGGTAGATCAACAAGACTTTGAGGTATTTTGTTAAAGTATTTTACAGATTGACCCACAAATGAGTTTCCCACCTTGTGTAGCCTAAGACTGGGAGTTTTCAATTTGTTTTTATTTCTGGTATTATGTTTATGAGTGTCACTGTTTTTTTTGAACAGATGCAAGTTTTTGCGCACATACATTATGTTATCTACAATATACTGAGCATGCACAGTTAAAATATCGATCTTCTTAAATACTTCCCTAAGCGATTCGCGTGGTCTAAGTTTGTAAATGGAGCGGATGGCTCTTTTTTGAAGTACAAAAATGGTGTTCAAGTCTGCATCTGAACCCCACAACAGTAGACCATACGACATAACACTATGAAAGTAGCTAAAATATACTAGTCTTGCTGTTTCAATATCAGTCAAGAGTCTTATATTTCTAACAGCACAAGCAGCGGAACTGAGTCTCCCTGCCAGGGCCGTTATATGCGGACCCCATTGTAAATTAGAATCTAAAGTTATTCCTAAAAATACAGTAGAATTTGTTAATTCTAATGGCTCGTCATTCATAGTTACAATAGTATCAACCTGTCTCACATTGGGCATAGAGAATTTGATGCACTTTGTTTTTTTTGCATTAGGTAATAAATTATTACTAGTGAACCAACATAGTACTTTTGAGAGAGTATTATTTACATCGTCAAATGCTTGCTTACCTCTGTCGACTTTAAAAATCAACGAGGTATCGTCAGCAAATAATACTATCTCACAAATATCTTTGACACAGGTAGGAAGATCATTTGTATAAATAAGAAAAAGCAAAGGTCCTAATATAGAACCCTGGGGCACTCCCATACGTATGGTGGCACCGGAAGATGCAGTTCCGTTGATACCAACTTTTTGAGTTCTATCTGTAAGATAGGATTGTATTAATTGAGATGAGATACCTGAAACACCGTAATGTCTTAGCTTAATCAGTAATATTTCATGATCCACGCAATCAAATGCTTTTGAAAGATCACAAAATATTCCTACTGCATCTTGCTTGTTTTCCCAAGCATCAAATATGTGTTTGATAAGTGCTACACCTGCATCAGTTGTGCTCTTGTGTTTAGTAAGTGTAGTTCCTATATCTATACTACCGATCCTATCCAAAGTACTTGAGCGTCTTGTTCATCTCCAGCTCAGTAGTTTCCTCTCCAAAAACAACCTCCTAAATTCATTTCAATCCGGATTCTGACCTGGCCATAGTACGACTACAGCTTTAGTTAAGATTACCGACGACATGCGGCGTGACTGGGTTGGCGCTGCTTGACTTTAGTAACGCATTTAATACAGTTGACTTTGACATTCTTCTTGGCCTGTTGCGTTCTATAAACATATCTCCAGCGGTGCTTGACTGGTTTCATAGTTACTTGCATGGACGCCGGCAACGCATTCGCGTTGAGGACTCTTTCTCCGCATGGCACGATATTTCAGCCGGTGTTCCGCAAAGTGGCGTCCTCTCTGCTCTTCATTTTTCCATCTTCATAAATTCAATCACCCATAACTCTTCTTTCTACCACCTATATGCAGACGATCTTCAAATATATTCGCAAGGTAGCCTAGAAAACCTTCATGAAGTCGTGCAGACTGTTAATGCTGATCTGGCACGTATTTTGGTTTGGAGCAAAGATTTTGGACTCGAGGTGAATCCCAACAAAACTCAAGTTATTATCATAGGAAGCTCGTGGTTGGTATCGAGAATCGAGTGGAAGTCGATGCCTCCTATTATGTTTGACGGGATCCAAATAACTTACAACAATACAGTTGAAAACCTTGGTATCTATCTTGATGGTACATTAAATTGGGAAAAACAGATTGGCGAGGTGAGCCGGAAAATGTTTTCATCGGCAAGCTCCAGTAGACTCCGCAACTTTTAACCCATACCCACCAAAATCGCTCTCGTGCAGGCTCTGCTATTACCAATCCTAGACTATGCCGATTGTTGTTATTTAGATATTAGCGAAAATTTCCTCAATAAACTCGAGCGCCTCCAAAATTTCTGCATACGCATCATTTACGGTTTGCGTAAATTCAATCATGTCTCTCAATTCCGGGCACAGTTGAAATGGCTTCCAATACGTTTTCGCCGAGATCTTCATATTCTGTCCCTTCTCTACACTGTCTTGTCTAATCCCCTTTCACCTCCGTACCTCAAAGAACTATTCACTTTCAGCAATCTGCCAAAAGTGAAGACATGCGGTCTTGTCGGAAACTGCATCTAACCGTCCCCTAACATTCCACTTCCTATTATTCCAAATCATTTATTGTTCGCTCCATTCGTCTGTGGAATTCCTTACCTTTACCCATCCGCAAATCTCAGTCCTTACATGTCTTTAATATAAATCCCAACTCAAATCATACTTCCTCTCTCTGTAACCTAGTATTTTATTATGTCTCATCCTTTATTTTTCAGTCCTTAAAAATGGAAACTGGTGATCCTATTGCAATACCTTAAGTAGTCTAAGTAACACGATGCATTTTGTTTATTATTTAAATATCTCTTACTTATCCTTTATTTTGCACAGCCTTACCCGTTATATTATACAAGTCTCTCTTCAGAAGGTAGTCTGGAAGAGATCGCTTTAAAGCGATAAGACCGCCTAAATTGTACATTTTATGTCTACTTACTGTTTAACTTGCTGTATTTGTTTGTTTGTGCAATAAAGATTATTTATCTTATCTTAATAAAAAATAAACAGAACAACCTTACAAGTACCTACAGCAAAGCTACTTAAATAAAACAATAGGCAGTCATATTAATAATTCCAAAAATAAAAATTGGTAGTCATTAATACACTTAAGTCTGGTATTTAATTAATATGTATTACAAGAGGTAACTGATCCCGCACCGAGCAGAGAGCTTTAATCCCAGGCTTTTTTATCTAAAAAGTAATCATTGGTAGTTTAATACTCCTTTTTTAATAAAAGAGATTTTATGTGGTTTTTGAATCTGTGCAGCGGTAACATACAAATTGCCTGAGGAACTTTGTTGTAGTAGTGTACACCTTGCCCCTTAAAGGATCCCAAAGATTTTTTGTAACAAACCTAAACAATGCAAGCGCAATTTTATCCTTATTCCTTGTATTTTTGGCGTGTACATCGCAGTGTTTTGTGAAAAGACTGATATTCTTTTTCACCAAGACAATACAGTTGTAAACAAATTGGGAAGCCACTGTAAGAATCCCAATTTTCTGAAAAAGCTCTCTGAGTGAGGCCCGCGCACGAAGCTTATAGATAGATCTGATCGCTCGCTTTTGCAGGATAAAGATAGTTTGTATATCCGCCGCCTTACCCCAAAGTACAATTCCGTAAGACATTATACTGTGGAAATAGCTGAATTAAACAGGACGAGCAGTATCAACATCTGTTAATAACCTTATTTTACTGACAGCGAATGCTGCTGAACTAAGTTTGGCCAAAAGGGCATTTTTATGAGTGTTCCATTGCAATTTCAAGTCTAGTGTAACTCCGAGAAAAACAGTGGAGTCTACAAACTTCATAGGCAGGTCTCAACATTAGGCAATTTAAAATTAATGCTGTAAGGTTATTAAGCCTCACACTTAGGTAAAGTTGAGTTGTAGTTAGAAGTAAGTTAGGTAGTTAGTTGATAATGTTCCACGGGAGCGGAATGTTAAGTAAAAGAGTCCGTCACCAAGGAGAGCGTTTGTTGCACTAAAATTAAATTACTTAAGTATAAAATATAACAACAAAAGCATATGTCGCAATGGTTTTTTCGCGGTGTCATCGAAATGTCGAGCGTGCTCGTACATGCTGCCAAATTTTAAAAGAAAAAGGAAAAAAAGGGACTTAGGGCCTTAACATGAAGCCTTATCTATTCTACGGGCAGCAGTTACGATCACCTCGTCTACACTATCGTTTTCCGCGCGCCGCTCGTGTCCCGACGCTGTGCATCCGTAGGTCGGCTGCTCGATGTTGCTGCCGAAGTCACGTTTGCTACTTAGCTTCACACTGCAGCCTTGATACCTTCTTCTTAGTCGCAAGGTTCCCCACGCCAAGAAGACTGTAGTGAGTAATCCGACTACAGTGTACAACACATAGTTGTGTGTCTCATGCGTCAGTGAATGTACGGTGAGTGTTTGTTGTTGCTCCTTCACCTTTTCGATGCGGTTTTTCAGTTCCTTCAAGGCCTCCTTGTTATCTTCAATTACAATAATGTATGATTTGAGTCGTTAAGTATGTTATTAATGTTTGACTCTCGTATGTACATTTTTTCTTCATTAGTGTCACTTATAATGATCGATGTGTGGTTTTTGTAGAGATTTAGTAGATGATTTTCATTAGATTGAATTATCTTGATGTCCTTCGCATACTGGTTGGCAAAGCGCTCATCGAGCGTGCCGAAGAGAGAGTTGGCTAAGTATCCAATTCCGTTAATTAGTCCTCTTCTCTTTCTTATTGACCCATGTTCAGAGCGTAGGATTTCATTGTGGTGTTGAATTTCATTCAGTTCATGTTGGTATTGGGACGCTATTGTTAAGAATGCTGTTTCCGTCTTGCATAATGTGGTCAAGTGATTTTCATAGTTCTGGATGTTGTTCAAACTTCGCCAATATGTAGTCATATTGTAGTATACGACCATCCTCCACTTTTCTTGAATTACTTTAACATCGGCCAACTTGTCGAAATACACAATTCGTGAAGGGTTGAGTTTTGTTACGTTGATAATTTTTTGAGTAGTAGGCCCCACACAGATGAAGAATATCATTAGTGCCGTGTAGAGGAGGTTGACGCAAACCTTCCCTGTTTTGTTTCGCCTTTTTTCGTGTGACCTTGAAGTATTAGCTTTATCTGTGTAGTCATCAAACGGCGTTTCGGTGGTGATTGTTGCAGGCGATGGTTCCAGAGGTAGGCGTGACAGTTTGGTGACCGGTCGCTTTATGTTGGTGTTCTTAGTTTTCAGTGTAACGACTCTTACTCGACCGTCGAGCCAGGGTGAGTCTCTAACACCCGTCCCAGGATCCATTTTGCTGGCGGAATGTTGTCTTCCTTAACTAGGACGACGTCACCAACCTCCAAATTGGTTGTAGGATAGTGCCATTTGCTACGTGTTTGTAACGTGTGAAGATATTCATTGGACCATCTCTTCCAGAAGTCCTTAAACATTTTCTCTGTTAGTTGCTGCTCCCACAAAGTTGGTGCCATTGTCGTTATAAAGATGTTGAGATTTTCCTCTGCGAGCGCAAAGTCGTTTCAAGGCGTTCAGGAAGGCCGCAGTACTCAGGTCCGATACAAGTTCGTTATGGAGAGCTTTAATACAAAGACACACAAACACAGTTACGTAGGCTTTCATGGTTTTTATACCTCTGCCCTTAATAGCCTTCACTTCCACATGGCCTGTGAAATCGACACCTGTATGTGTAAATGGTCGTGATGATGTGACCCGCTGTGGTGGCAAGTCAGCCATAAGTTGGTTGTTATTGGCTGTTTTGGAGCGATGACACGTGACACACCTTAGAAGTTGTTTCTTCACTGCACGCAAACCACTTATAAGCCAGTATTTCGATCGCAGATGTGACAAGGTTAATATGGCTCCACCGTGCAAAGTTTCTTTGTGCGCTTGATCGATCAATAACTCCGTCAACTTGTCGTTGTAAGGCAAGATGATTGGATGTTTCTGTTCTTGTTTTAAGTTAGAATGCTGCAGTCGCCCTCCCACACGAAGGATGTTGTGTTCGTCGAGGATGGGGTTCAATTTTAGGACGCTGCTAGTCGATTGCACCCTTTTATATTTGTTAAGTTGTGGAATTTTGTCAGCAAAGTGATTTAATTTGTCGCTTTAATAATTGCATTACGAGCATTTTGCATGTCACTCGTTGTGAAGTACGTTTGCTTGGCATTCTTGATTCCGCGCGCATTGTTTACGAAGCGTAGTATCCAACTTAGGATTCGTGTTATACGAGTCATTGAACTGTGCTTGATAATAAGTTCGTCAATGAGTGGAATATTTTTTATTGATGTGTAGGCTTGTTTTGTCTTTTTCAGTTCAGCATCGGTGTTGAAGGTTTCTTGAATTGGCCGTTCCCGGCTGTTCAACTAGGCAGGCCCTTGCCACCACAATGGATGTGATAGGAGTTGCGACGGTGTTAACCCTCTGCTGGCGCAATCCACTGGGTTGTCTTCAAGATTTAACGTGTCTCCAACAGGTGGCCGGCATGATTTCAGTTATCTTCACAACGCGATTGGACAAACATTTTCCAACGAGAAGGATCGCGTTGTAACCATCCCAGCACCACCATTCAGTCAGTCCACCCAAAGACGGTAACATTGTTTACATTTATTGACTCAATAGTTTTCTTCATCAGTTTGGATAACAGTTGAGCGCCGCAGAGTTCCAGTTTAGGTAGTGAAATAGGTTGTCGTAGTGGCGCGAGTTTTGTCTTTCCCGCCACTAGTTTGATGACGTAATTCCCTTTTTTATCAATTGTTTTGCAGTAGATAGCACACGCATAGGCCTTCTCGGAAGCGTCGCTGAATCCATGAAGTTCAATAGACTGCAATGTATTTACCAACCATCGTGGTATTTCTAAGTAGTCGATTTGGGGTAGCTCTTCCTGAAATTGCTCCCATTCCCTTTGTAGGTAGTCAGGAATAGGGTCATTCCAAGTTAACCCTGACGTCCATGTTTGTTGGAGGATGAGTTTAGCCTTCACAGTTATAGGCGACAGCCATCCAAGCGGGTCGTACAACTTCGATATCTCTGATAGCAGCTGAAGTTTTGTTATAATAGTGACGTCAGGCTTGTCATCAAGTGCATTGTGTTTAAATGAAAACTGATCCGTGCACGGGTTCCAGTTAATTCCGAGTGTTTTATTTGTTTCGGCATGTTTGAAGCTTATCATGTTTTGGTTGATAAGACTTTCCGGCAGATTTTCGAGTAATGCTGAGTTATTACTCGCCCACTTTCGCAGGTTGAGCCCTCCTCCCTTCATCATGTCGATGAGTTGACCTTGTATTTTATGTGCGTCCTTTATTGTGTTGCTTCCTTCCAAGAGGTCATCTACGTACAGCTGATGTTGCAAAATAGATGCGGCCAAAGGATACTTATGGCCGTCATCCTTGACGAGTTGTTGAATAGTGCGGATAGCTAGAAACGGGGCCGCCTTGGTGCCATATGTCACGGTGCAAAGTTGGTAGTCTCTTAAAGGGTCCGTTTCGTTTTCTCGCCAAACTATTTTTTGTAGATGTTGATCTTATTCGCACACAAGTATTTGTCGGTAAAATTTTTCAATATCTGCTGTGTAGACAAATTGAAATGTTCTCCAACGCATAATTATGGCTTGTATGTCTTGTTGTATGTTAGGGCCACATTCCATCAACGCGTTGAAGCAGTGCCCTGATGATGTGTTGGCAGAGGCGTTGAAAACGACACGAAGTTTGGTCGTGGTAGAATCAGGCCTTAGGACTCCATGATGAGGTAGAATACACCTGGGCTCACGTGTTATAGTGCACTTCTTCATATGACCAAGCTTTAGGTATTCATTAATGAATTCTTTATAGCTATTGGATAAATCCTCGTTTTTTGAAAATTTGCGTTCCAGAGAGCGGAACTGCGCTATCGCTTGAGGTCTGGACGCCCCCAAATTTTGTTCGAAATTCGGTCTCATTGGAATTTTGACTTCATAACGCCCATCCTCATTTCGACGAGTTGTGTTGTTGTACAATGTTTCACAGTAATTGTTTTCGGATGACTCGAAGGATGGTTCAGCGATGTCTTCCATTTCCCAGAAACGTGAGATGTCTTCGATGTTGTTAAGTATGACGTAGCAAATAAATGTTTTGACGTTGCCAAGTAAGACCCACCCGAGTTTAGTTTTTTGTGCAATCTGGGCTTCAGTTGATTTTCTTAGTACACCGGCCAAGACAATGTCAGCATATTATATTCCAGCATCCAACAATAAATCAACTGGCCGCGAAACGTTATACTGAGAATCAGCCAAATCAATGTTTTGCAAATGTGGCCACTGTCGTGCTTCGAACGTGTAGTTTGGAAGATTGCTCAGCATTTTTGACATAACTAACGCCTCGGTATTGAATAAGTAGTCACCGAAGAGTGATTCACATACAAGTTGAACGGTGCCATTACTCTGATTTGCAGAAACACCGATGCCAGAGATAGTTGCGTTTTGTTTTCGACGTTGCAGGCCGAGGCGTTGTGCAGCTGTTTCTGTTATTAAGTTAATTTGCGATCCTTGGTCAAGTAAACATCTAAGTGTTAGGTAGGTCCCATCAGCTGACCTAATTTTCAGTAGCACAGTCGCAAGTAACACTTCGTTGAAATCGCTGCTAACATGATTCGCCTTACGTTGCGTCGGCACCTTAGTAGTCGTCGTAAGGCTTGAAGTCGACTCAGTCTGCAGGTTCAACGAATCTGATGCTCGCAATACGTCATGTAATGATGTATGGTGTCGGCTGTTGTAAACGCGGCATCTTTTTACTGATGTGCACCTTTTGCCGTTGTGTGAGTACATGCAATTCTTACATGCGTTTAGTTGCGAAATCGTTTTCAGCTTAGCGTCGGGTTCCATTTGCTTGAATGATTGGCAATAAGGAAGGAAATGATCACCCTTGCACAAAGGACAATTCTTTTCAATATTTACGTGATAGGTTTTGCCACAATAGTTTCTAGGTTTATTTGGCTGAGGATATGTCCTTGTAGGTGGTTGAATATTGTCCTTGTTTGGTGAAACCGGCTTTGTTGCTGTAACGTATTGTTGTTTCTTTTTGTTGATGGGCTCCAATGCAGTGAACTTGCGTTGAAGGAATTCCATTCGTCGAATGTCGGAAGTTCTCGAGGCTGTTTACGGGTTTCCATGTACAAAGCATATGTCTCAGAGTCAAGTTTCCCAGTCAAGATATGAACGAGGATAGGATCCCACGACATTGTTTCGATGCCCAAGTTGTGGATTGCGTGTATGGTTTCCAAACTAGTGTCGTAAAGTCTTTTAAGTTCGAACGACGTTTGATGTTGTATGAGTGGCTGATTGATAAAAGTTTGAATCTGCCTTGTGAAAAGTAGCTGTTTATTGTTATAACGATGTGTGAGGATTTCCCAACAGGCTTCATAGTTGTCAGCCGACACCGTTAGATGTTGCACAATGCGCTCTGCTTCTCCCCTCAGCTTCCCCTTAAGATGTTGCATTTTTTGACCTGGACTTAGGGTTCAATGTTGTGAATAGCTTCGCAATACAAGTCCATGAAAGTTGGCCATTGTGCGTAGTTACCAGTAAAAGTCGGTATCTCGACAGAAGGTAAGGAGCGCTGCTGGTGAGTCGTCGCATTTAGCTTTCGATGCAATTCTCTTTTGGTGGACTCAAACTCGACTTCATGTTTTGTAAATTGTTCTTCGTACTCTAAGTTAGTGCCGATCAAGAGATGGTCAATCTGCCAGTGAGTTTCGTCGATCACCTTCCAACGAGTTTGTAACATTTGTAGTTTATATTGAAGTTCCCACTTCTGGTTGATAGTTTCTAAGTTGAAGTTGCGAAGCATGCGAGAGAAAGCACGAAAGTTGGTGGTTTGACGGCTGATGAGTTCGTCCGTTTTGGAAAGTCCTCCAGTTTTTGTATATTCGACGACCTTCTTTTGTTCAATAATGGTTTGAAGGGCGTCTTGAATAGGTTGAACTGTTTTGCGTAAAGTATCATATGTAAAATAGTCGTTTGATTGATCGTCAAACGCTAAAAGTTGTTTATGGTTAGCTTCAAACTCATCCCACAAAGCTCCAAGAGCATCCAGGCGTTTTTGAGCGTACTCTGGAGTTTTTCTCGTAGGAGAGTCCTTTTTGAAGTGGGTCACGATTTTCTCAATCCCTTCAGAGGTGATTTGTTGCCTTTGAAGTAATGCCTCCATGTTAGAGAATGTTGTTATAACAGCGAATGTAGAACTGTATCTCCGTGCAGTGCGTGACAGCAATTCCTCTACGATATATGCGCCTTCTCAATTGGTCTGGTGATTCCCGCTTCTGGGAGGCCAAAACAACCGATTCGCTACCGCAGAATTATCACTTATCACACACTTTCACACGTAGTTTCGCTGATGATGAAGTATCCGGCTCGAAAAAATGTAAGGTTATTAAGCCTCACACTTAGGTAAAGTTGAGTTGTAGTTAGAAGTAAATTAGGTGGTTAGTTGATAATGTTCCACGGGAGCGGAATGTTAAGTAAAAGAGTCCGTCACCGAGGAGAGCGTTTGTTGCACTAAAATTAAATTACTTAAGTATAAAATATAACAACAAAAGCATATGTCGCAATGGTTTTTTCGTGGTGTCATCGAAATGTCGAGTGTGCTCGTACAAATGCATTTAGTCTTTTTTGCATTGAGCTTTAGATTATTGACTGTAAACCATCGTAGTACCCTTATGAGCGCGTCATTTACGTCGTCAAAAAGGTTTTTATTTCTATCAATATTAAAAATTAAAGACGTATCATCTGCGAATAAAACAATATCACAAATATCTTTCACGTAGGCAAATCATTAATATAAACTAGAAACAGGAAAGGACCCAGTATAGATCCCTGTGGAACCCCCATTTTAATTTATGATCGAGAAGATAACACACCATTAACATCTACTTTTTGAGTTCTAGAGCTCAAATACGAAAAAATAAGATCCAACGCAGTATCCTTCACACCATAAAAACTAAGCTTACGAGTAATAGTCACGTGATCAACGCAATTAAAAGCTTTGGAAATGTCACAGAAGACGCCAAAAGCGTTCTGTGAGTTCTCCCAAGCCAGAAAAATATGTTTCAAGAGCGCAATACCAGCATCAGTATTAGAACGGCCTCTAGTGAATCCGTATTGTTCACTGTGTAGGGGGAGCCGGCGGGCTTGAGTACGGGGGTGCTTTTGCCCGCAAAGCACGGCTTTCACCGCGACGGCGGAAGTACCTGTGTGCTCCAGGTGCTTCTGTGGCCTCCCCCCTCATAATACGGGAAAGCACTGGCGGCGCGCAGGGCGTTTTGTGAAACTTTTTGGGGACCCCGCCTCGCCGCTGAAGTGTTGAGGACGAGTACCGTGGGGTTTTAGTCGGTAAAAGTCCGACATAACCTCGTCGTTCCCCCGGGCGGCGAGGTATCCTTGAGGATTTCCCCACGATAATAAACAAAAAAATGGGTGGAGATCGAACCCAAGACCTCGGGCGCTAGAGACAGGATCGCTACCATTGCACCAACAGGCCAGTCTTTTTATTTATTATATTTCCTTTCCTACAGATACTTGTGTGTTAAAATGACTCAGATACCATAATATCTAGCTATTTTATAATCTATTACTTACTTACAAAATATACAACATAGTTTAATTCAATTGCACTATCAACAAAGGATACTCTCAACATACTCACTCGAAAATTATGTTTGCAAATCAAAAACAAAAGTATCGAAACATCAAGTTTACCGTAATAAATATATCAATTTTCGCGGGCCACCCTGATACCGCAGACTGTAATTAAACAGTGGCCTGTTATTTAATTCGTTCTAAAATGGACCCGAGTAGAAAAAGTAGGTGCTGTTGGTTTACCCAAGATTTGGTGACGCCTACGGTGAGTGCTCGTATTGACTTTCAAAATTTCCCTAGAGAAATAACTTTTGGTATTTTATTCAAAAAGCTTAAGATTTTGCAAAAAATAATTGCTAAACGATTGCTAAACAATTGTGTTAACTTAAAAAGAACAAATGTCAAAATTGTCAGTCATCGTATTTTGGCTTAATTTGGTTTTCGGGCACAGATAATTAGGTAGCAAGCTCAGCTCTGCCACAATGTTACTTTTGTAACATTTTACGTTACTTTTGAACCTCTCATGTTACGACCAAGTAATGTTTTAGCTTTTTCAGAGGCTGACTGGGCAGGTGATATGACAGATCGCAAAAGTACAAGTGGAATGGTCACTCTGCATGGAAACAATCCTGTTTCCTGGTCTTCAAAGAAGCAAGTCGCTGTTGCACTTTCAACAGCCGAATCTGAATATGTCGTTGCTGCTATGCACGCCGCCGAGCTGCTGTTTAATAAAGGATTGTGCAGTGAATTTGAACAGTACTGTAGTGTTATTTATGGACAATCACAGTGCTATAAAAATGATGTCAAACTATGAGAACACTTAAATAGATCAAAACACATAGACATCAAAGTGCATTTTCTTAAAGATATTGTTATCAAGAAGTAATGAATGTGAACTACGTATCAAGTGAACAAAATATTGCAGATATTAATACAAAGCCATTGTGTTACAATAAATTTAGTTATTTCTGTGAAAAAATTAATGTTATTCTAATTTTCAGGTTAGGTTTTGTCATTGCATTGTTTAGGTACTTACTTTAAATTGTCAATGTTGTCATAAATGGCAGATGTCAATTAGAGTCTTTTTTTTTTTGTTGCCAGTATATTAGAAGGAAAAATATACTAAATTGTAGTAATTAAGTCATAAGACAATTGTTTAGTTTTTATGTTTAGAGAAACTATAAATTGAGAGGAGATGTTGGAAATATTCGTGTAGCCTAGCCATAAATATTTGTCTATGTGAGATGAAATAGATTGTAGTCTATGGTAAAAAAAAATGTTCTCTCTCTCTGGTTCAAGCAATGTAGGTAAAGTGTATTTATTTAAGGATGTCCTACGACCAAAACAAACCTGACCTTGAACACTTATCTTGAGTACAAGTGATTCATTCATTAATCATATTACACTGCATCCTTTTTCAAAGTAAATATCACATAATTTCCGTTGAAAACTGCAAAACAATCAAGATAACCATAACTTAACCAAAATTTGTGTTCCGATTTTGACAGCTCTCAATTGATTTACTAGTGATGGGGTATAACAATGAACCAATTGAAGTTAACAATTTTTCAATCGATTATTATCGATAAAGTATTTACTGAGTATTATTACTCGTGAAAGTATTGTTATCGGGAAACGGAAAATAGGCAACGGGCAGCCACACTGCTAGTCCGTAAAAATCGCAGATTGTTTATTATTTCATTCTAATTAAACAGTACTGTACGCAGGATCAATTCTATTGTTGCGTCAAATGTATTGCCTTTGTTTTTCTTTTTGATATATTAACAAAAAGTATTAGTCATTATTAAAAATTAATCACAAAATAAAATATAAAGAACTAAAATGACAGTTCAAAAACAAATGAGAAAAAAGGCGACCATTTCTTTTTCCTGCCAAATTGTAGAATTTTTCATAAGATTCATAGAGATGAAAAAAAAAGAAGAAAATTATGTTCATAAAATAAGGTTTTAGTCATAGTTAATAATTAACTAACTAAAAAATCAGCAATCCAGTAGGCTGATTATGTAAAGCTGTTTAAAACAACAACCGTTACATTACTGCTTTAGTAAGAAAGCTGTCATATTGATTCTCACTAAAGTAACAATGTAACGATGATTTCAATCAAATTTCGACAGTTGTTGTTTCAAACAGGCATACTATTTTCCGATTTAAAAACGATTAACGATTTTTGAACTACTTATTTTGAAATATTGTATTAAGTAATACTTACTTACTACAAATACTGAATACTTTATCAAAATTGTTATTTTTAAAAAAATATTTTTTTTGTATGTATATGTATCTTTTTTTTTAACTATACCAGTATTCAATGTACGATAATAACAGTCAGTAAAAAAGAAAACTACAAATAAGCGTTAAACTAATGAACTGATCTGAAAAATCGAGAATATCGAACAGAAAACGAATTGAATTCAATTGATAATTTTGTGCCCAACTCTATAGGTGATTCCAAGGTCAGGTTTGTTTTGGTCTTAGGACATCCTTAAATAAATACACTTTATAACGCTAATAAATTTTTCCTAGCCATATTAACCTTTTATTACAGATAAATCCCTGTGTAGGCTCATCAATTCTAACACTTAATTCTTAATTAAAGCTCCGTTATCAACGGCAATCAAAATATGCAAGTAAGATTTACACAATCTATTCAATTTTAAATCGTACTTAACTTTTACAAAAAACATTTCGATCCGACACCTTTTTTTTATGACTGATGTTTTTTATATTGATTTTACGGCTTGGAATGTAAATGCGAGTCATGTTTTGTTTTTTAAAAAGTCTAGAACTAGACTTGTTTATGTTAAATATGTAAATAATAAAAATAAATAAATAAGTTGATTGTTTTCATTAACCCACTAACCACTGCACCGCAGATGTTAATATCCGACAGCTAGATTTCAAACCACAACTGCCGCAATCGTACAATTTCGACTGCAACAACTATCGCGTCTCGTTCTACTTAGTCGATTGCCTTAAATGAACTAAGGAAAGTTAACAAAATGTCTTGAACATATGTTACGGGTTACTTGATTAACTGCGCAGTATTAATAAAGACCGGTCCTTTTGAATAATGACCAAGTGCATCGGTCAATTTGATAAATTTATTACTTTGGCCGGTCCATATTAATAATGACAGACTACTAGTGGGCAGTTTTATAAATCAACGTTTGAGATTGCTCGAATTTATCACTTTGACCGGGTATTGTGAATAATTTCACTGTCAGAATCGTCATTGGGCATATATTTTAAAAAAAGCCAGTTCGCACTTCTTAAAGAGCAGACCACTCTTTCAGCAAATGTAAGAGGTTGCATTCAGATCTGCAATAGAATGTAGCGATTATAATGTGATTCGCCATTTGACTATTATGAAAAAAAAACATGAAAGGTGTTGCATAGTGTAGCTCATAGGTAAAAAAATATAATTTATATTCAATGAAAGTGTAAAATTATAGCCACTAATTCAAACAGTCTGAAATTGGCATCACCTTTCCAATTAAAATTTAATTTCATCTGTTAAGTCTGTCTGTCTGCCAGTGTCTGTTTTTTTCTAATGAATAAGAAATTTTTAGTTTCACCTAAAAAGTAACCATTGCCCAATTTATCGTAATAACTACACAGTGCCTTGTTGAAGTTGGAGGACATCAATTTTATCAGTGTGCAATGTTTCTCTAAAATCTCATAATATGCGTTCATGGAAATGGGAAAAATCAAACATACTAGACTACTACACTAGGTACTTAAACACTCTCGGAGAAAATGTACTAAAGTTAACCCCAAAAAACTACTAATAAATCCTTTTCTAGCGATATTAAGCCATCATGGAAACGGAAAAATTACATAATGAATGAGGGTTTTCTGAAATGGCCTGCGTGAGATGGCAGCACTGTAGCGTTTGGGCATATCAACTGTCAGATACATACATTGATTGTATTTTTCGATCATTTTATTAGTTTATTTATTCTTATAAACATTACTATAGGAATATTGTTTTCTTAAAGGCCATAGTGTTGAGCAGTGCTAATGTGTGCAAATAAATCAGGAGGGTATAAGTTTCCTACGGGAGATAAATGCCGAATAAACAGTGGCTTGTGGCCATTCGCAGTGATAAATTTACTCCAATAAAAAAATACCCTCGTTGATTAATTTAAGTTAGTAAAGCATGGCTTATAATGCTTAATTAATATACGTTTGTGAGTTGTAGTTGATTTGTACACGAATGAAGCATGGTTTATTTTGCTTTATAATATACATTAATCAACTATAACTCAATGAAACACAAATAACTGCAATTTAGAAGTTAAAAAACCAAATCAAATTGTGTAAACAAATACCAGTATCTTAAGTTACCTTTCAATAAGCTTTTTCTTAGTACCAGTGGCTTTTGCGCCTCTGTTTCTGAGCTCAAACTTCAGTTCAGCGACTTTTTTCTGGCCTATCCATAATAAAATAACACCTCCAAATTAATAGAATTTCAAAAAACAATTATTTTTTAGTGCGAATTTAAGGGATCTGACAGCTGTTTGCACCGACGCAACTGCAGCGCCGACTGGGGGCAGAAAAAGTATCGAAAACCCTCATTCAAAGGATTTTGGTTGACCAAACAAAATAGCAAACGAAACGAAGTCGTCGAACAAAACGTGCGAAGCCAGATGTATTATAAAAAAAAAAACCACAGATAAAAGTCAAGTGCGTTCCGTTCGGCTATTGGTCGAGGGCGAATCAGGTGTGATTCTATTGGCTGCCACCAACCAAATACGACAAGCCAACTGTCAAATTTTAAGGCTCTGTTTTGTTTAGCTGTGATCGTGTACAAATTGTGCGCTTGTATTTTGATTATCGTGATGTTTTCTGGACAGTGATGTGATGGCGACGTTTTACGTGTGGGCGCACCGTCGCTGGAGGCAGGTGGATATTAACACCGGCCTCGTGGATGGCTGGCGGAAACGTGCGCGTTTCCTGTACTCCTCCGACGGGCAACTCCACTTGGCGTCCACGAAGGCCGTGCTGCGAGGCCTCCGAGACCTGGCTGCCGGCCAGCCGACGACTGTGCGGGAAGGGCCACCTCTTCCGTTGTGCAGGTTCTGATTTTACTGTTAGAGGTGGTGGCCATCGGCAATCTTTTGGTTTGATAATGCATTAATTGGTACTTCTCTTTGTAACTCCACAAGCGGCACCTTCTTTTACGCATCTCTTCCCGAAAAACCATACACTTTATACTATCAAGTTCATAGTTGTGCCATGCAATGCATCGGAATTGAAGCCAATTGATATCTACTCCCAAGTCTAGTATGCTGACTGGGCAAAATTAACAATATATATATATAGTATGTCCTGATATGTTTAATGCAAATCAACTAACCGAGTATAACTGTAACACTTAATGTACTGCAAGCTATGCAAAGTTTATTACTCCCCATATACATTCATGTCTGATCTGTATCTATGATATTAGCACCATTGTTTCCCTTTATTCGCACATCCTATAAAGTAGGGTTATTTGAGTTTGGTAGGGTTATTGAGGTTTATTCGATTTGTAACCCTACTTTATAGGAGGTGATAAATATGGTGTCACTAAGGATCTTTATCGGTTTATTATATGCCGCACTTATGAAGCGTGCCCTAACCATGCCATCCTATCCTTTTTATTAAATAGGACAGAATAAGCTTGCCTTGCTGGACTAACTTAGTCTGCAAGCAATGTCTGTTAAGCATTCACTCAACACAAGTGTACCATGCATTAGAAGACCAATCTATCCCACTGCTAGGAAAAGTCCACCAATCCACCATCATTGAACAGATGGAAGATTACATTGAATGTTCAAGCATGACTGGCCTGTTGGCGCAATGGCAGCGATCCTGCCTTTGACGCCGGAGGTCGTGGGTTCGATCCCCACCCATGACAAACATTTGTGTTTGTTGTGTGTCTGGGTGTTATTATCTATTTAAGTATGTATTTAGAGATATTTAAGTATGTTTATCAGTCTCTGACACCCATAATACAAGCTCTGCTTAGTTTGGGGTCAGATGATCTTGGTGTGAATTGTCCCAGATATTTATTTATTATCGGCTTAACCACCACACTTGCCAAATACTGGTTAATGTACTATGTGATGCTATAACATACATGTAGACAAATATCGGGAGGTCACTGTCTGATGGTATTGTTTTGTCTTGTTGTTATTTTGTTCTGTTGTTTTATGCCTACCACCTACGTAGTTTTATGTCCAAAAATTTATAATTTTTTTCTATTCTATTCTAAATAAAAATGATCAAAACCTATTTTGTATTCTTATAAATAATTTTTTAAAAGTTGAAACATGATTGGCGTTGTGCGCTGTAGCACGGTTTCTCGCCTCGATTTCCTTAGTGTCCCAGGTTCGATTCCCGGTCGGGTCCATTAAGGAAACGATCTTTTCTGAATTGACTCGGGTCTGGGTGTGCTGGGAGACGCCACTGGCGGATATCCTTGTGTGGTACCTCGTAACACAGGGATATTAAACTCTACTTCGAGACCATTTTAAGAGGTGTGTTGTCTGGCGCATATTTATTTATTTATTATTTATTTATTGGAGATATCCAGGATATTATTTTTTGACCTCAAATCTGATCCTAAGCTAGGTAGAATTCTTTTGTCTTTCAGTGCATCTTACATATTCCTTTGTATACAGACGCCACAGGCCATCACGGTCGCAGCGCGCCTCCTCGGGCAAGTGCCACAATCACAGACACCAGTGTCCGACTTCACACAGTGATGGGTATGAGATTTTACTCTTTCATTGTAATCTTAAGGTAATTGCATCATCATCATCCCACTGCAAGGCTAGGGTAAGCCTAACCAAAGATATAAACTAGAAAAAATTGGTTTGATCCTAGGGCTCAGTTAGCAGAACAGAAACCTGGTTTGTGGAAGATGTGGATTTCAGTTCCGCTTGAGATCTAGGATCAGATTGAGATTTTCTAGGTTCTATCTTTGTGTGGAAAGTAGGTTAAATGCCAAAAATAAAAATTCAGTTAGGGTAAACCTAGTACCTGCACGGCAGTGGCTTATGCTGAGGCAGGGTCCTGGGTGGCCCACTATTTCGTTGTTATATTTTTAATCTGCGTTTTATTCTAAATATTCTTGTACCTTCTGTGTTGAAATTGTTGTATGCATGGGTCAATAAAGAATTTTTCTTTCTAGTTAAAAATGAACTAGTAAATAGAACGGGGCCTCTGATTTCAATGCCTCCCATCTCCCCTGTCTTAAACTTGACGCAAACTTGCGCTGGTTGCCAGAGCAATGGTTTTTAAAATGTTGCACCATCCTGTAAGTGATTGCAATTTATCTGCAGTTTCAAAGCTCAACCAACAAGGCTATTTAATAAAGCCTTGTTGGTTGAGCTATAAAACATCTAATAGGTTTGACGACGCGATTGGCGTAGTGCGCTGTAGCAAAGTTTCTCGCCTTTAATTCTGTAGTGTCCCGGGTTTGATCCCCGGTCAGGTCAATTCAGGAAACGATCTTTCTTTTCTGAATTCTGAATGATTCTGAATTGACTTGGGTCTGTGTGTGCTGGGAGACGCCCCTGGCTTTATTCCTTGTCTGGTACCTCTTAACACAGGGATATTTATCCCTACTTCTAGACCATGACAAGAGGTGTGTTGTCTGGCGCATATTTATTTATTTTATTTAATAAATGATTTTATTATTAAGTCCATCCATATAATACAGCCTTGTGTAAATACTGTTTGGTTTTATTTTCAGGTTTCAAGCTCCAGAAAAAGTTAACTTCGCAAAGGCGCCCGTCACCACGGAGCCCGCCACCACGGAGCCCGCCACCATGGTGCCCGCCACCACGGAGCCCACCGTGCAGGTCACGTTGGCTGCCCACTCGCAAATACTAGCGGCGAATGCGCCTCGCACGTCGCACAAGTCAGCGAAACGCAAACGATCCGTTAGCCCGGAACCAATCGTTAAAAGAGCAACCACACAGAGGTCTGAAACACCGTTCAACTCCATAGAACTGGTTATCAACGAGGATGACGTGGACCTATATCGCTCGTATTTGCTTAAGCATGAATCTGAGTTCGACTGGTACCGGTTTGATATAGATGAAAGATATAAATTGAGTTTTTTCTTCAGAATGAATCCACTAGTAAATATTGAACGATGCAACCTCATAAAACAAATGGTGTGCGGCTGTCAAGCCAGCCAGTTATCTTTAAAAGACTTTGCAAGCCAATTGGGCTTGAGATACGTATCTGACCAGGAATTTGTGCAGGGCAGAAGGTATAAGATGCGGTCTAGGATAGAAAGGGAAAAACGGCTAAGACATACATCAGATGAAGAAGTGGATAACGAGAACAATTCTCAGTTAAAATTGAGGAAGAGGCCAAATCAGTTAGAATTTAGGAAAAGAGTGCCAGAGGTGAGGAATACGGAGAACACGGAGATGTTGAATGTGGTGAGGGAGAAGAAAGTTGAAGAATCAGAGCACAGCAGCTCATCTTCGAAGCGGAGCAACGATGATTTTGTAGGAAAGAAGAAGAAATTCCTTTCAATAATTAATAAGATCCACGCCAAACACAGTAACAATGAGAATGGCCACACAACCATTGATAAGCCTCAGTCAAATAATGGTGAAACTCATATGAACAATATTAAAAATTCCTTGCGGAAATCTGAAGACCCACAAAGGGAGAATGCTGAGCAGCAGAATGTTAAGAATACTCAGCAGGGTAATACAGAAAGTGTACAAGCAAGAAGCGCCAAGAAAAGGTAAGGCTGAGGAACTGATACCCTAAGCCCGATACACACATGGCTGTAGCGGTCATGCCGGTCGCAGGCACGTCACAGCAAAAGCCAATCAAATGCTGGGAAATGTTGTACCTGTCAAGTTCCTGCACATTTCATACCATTTGATTGGTTCTGCTGGGACGTGCTTGCTATGGCATGTGTATCTCGGGCTTTATGGACAGCAACAAACTTTTTTTTTTACTTTTAGATAAATAGTTTTTCATTCACTTAGTGTTTAGTATACTAGCTCCTGTCCGCGACGTCGTCCCCGTAGACAATGTTTAGAGATCAATTTGTTTTTCAATTACAATAAGATATAGATAACTTCAGGTATGGTCACTTCACGTCCATACCGAATGAAGGCATTGATAGAATTGAGTTGAATAGATGAATATGGCTGGCGTGATGTCCCGGGTTCGTTTCCCGGTCGGGTCAATTCAGGAAACGATCTTTTCTAAATTGGCTCGCGTCTGGGTGTGCTGGGAGACGCCCCTGGCTTAATTCTCTGTCTGGTACCTCGTAACACAGGGATATTTATCCTTACTTCGAGACCGTGACAAGTGGTGTGTGGTCTGGCGCATATTTATTTGATGCCTTGACAGCAAAATCATATACAGGCTGATTATGAAATACTTACAAAACCCATATGGCTTACTCAGTTAAGTGATGTAGTAACTATGCATTTGATTGTTTCAATTAACTTTATTTTTAAGGTTTTCATACAAAAAATACTGACCGTTCGAGTGATTTTCACTTAGATAGTCTCCACGTCACTAAGTGAGTATGCCATATCATTTTTGTAAGTTATTTGATAATCACCCGGTATATGCCAATATGGCTTAAAGCGTTTTCTATTTGTCGGCAATAACGCGTTGCAAAACATAGAGTTTACGAAATACACTATTTATGTACACAATAATATCAGATTTTTTCGAAAACTTCTCAAATTCGCAGACCGTCATTCGCGAAGTTGTCGTGGTCGTCCAGCGACAGCGACGCGGGCGTCGCGCCCGGCGGCCGCACGCCGCGGCTAGTCTCGAAGCCGCCGCGACTCGCCGCGGAACCGCCGCGTCTCGTGACAAAGCGGCCGCGACCCGCTACGAAGCCCACAGCCCCCGCGCCGCCGGCCAATCCTGCCTTTAACAAGAACGCGCCTTCTACCAGCACAAATAGGTTAGTTTTCATAAAAAACAATTGAAATTTCATCCAGAAGACATTGATGTTAATGTATTTGACTACAAAGGGAATTGAACATTGGTGGCATAACCACTAGGCACCTTGTTATATCTCCGCGCGTGGAAAGAGGACACAACACGAACTCACACGATTGGCGTAGTGCGCTGTAGCTCGGTTTTTCGCCTTTAATTCCGTAGTGTCTCGGGTTTGATCCCCGGTCAGGTCAATTCAGGAAACGATCTTTTCTAAATGAGCTTGGGTCTGGGTGTGCTGAGAGACGCCCCTGGCTTCATTCCTGGTCTGGTACCTCGTAACACAGGGATATTTATCTTTACTTCGAGACAGTGACAGTGGTGTGTTGTCTGGCATATATTTATATTTACAAACAAAAAATCTTTAATGATACGAGTAACCTAGTGTCACGTTTCCGAGTTATTCGAAGGCTAATATCCTCATAACTTTCGACTGGCTGAACCGATTTTGATCATTCTTTTTTTATTTGAAAGCTGGTGCTTCCCGAATGGTCCCATTTTAATGTGGTCTAGTTCTGACAGTGGCATCCATGAGAAAACCATATAAGTCTTAAATCTAGATAGACAAAATTCGCGACAAATGGACGAATAACTTAATATTACGCCACCGATTTTGATAATTTTTTATTTATTTGAAAGCTGATGGTGCCCGTGTGGTCCTATTTTAATTTGGGTCCAGTTCTGACAGTGGCATCCATGGGAAATCCATATAAGTCTTAAATCTCGATAGACAATTTTTTTTTTTTTTTTTTTATATTGCCCGTCAAGATGACCTCACTCCACCTGATGGAAAGCGGTCGTGAGGTCCAGATATGAGGTTGACAAGCCCAGTCATTCAAACGAATCACTGGGCTGGCCATCCTCACCTTGAAGGCCTGCAGAAATGCCTTTTCACGCCCCGCTTGAAGGACTATAAGAGGAAGGAAACACATGTGCTGGAAGAGCGTTCCACGTCTGGATGGTACGACAAAGAAACGAGTCACCGAACCTTTTAGTTCGGGCCAACAAATGTTGAATTGTGTGTGGGTGACGCCGTAGTCCAGCACGCGTGGTACGGGAGTGGAAAGGTGAGGGTGGGATAAGCTGGAATAACTCGTCAGAGCATTCCCCATTGTAGAAGCGATAGAGAACACTTAGTCTGGCAATGTCTCTACGCAATTGGAGAGGCTCAAGGGTCAAAGTTGCCTCTGGGTTTCCAATAATACGGATAGCACGCCGCTGCAACCTGTCAAGAGCTTCGAGTAGGTACTTAGCGGAACCGTCCCAGAGATGAGAGCAGTATTCCACACACGAGCGAACTTGTGTCTTATACAAGAGACAGAGCTGCTCAGGCGTGAAGAATCGTCTCACTCTGTTCAGGACTCCGAGTTTACGGGATGCAGTTCTAATGACGCTCTCAATGTAGTCCCGCTGGTTTAGGTTGCTACGAACATCCATGCCAAGGATGTTTAGGCTATCCTTAATCGGTAGAGGGGTGCTCTGAAGAGTGGGATGGGAAAGGAAAGGCGACGCCTTTGCTGTGAATGCACACACCTGCGTTTTCTTGGCATTGAACTCGACAAGATTGCATGCACCCCATTCTGAAATGCGGTCCAACACTCCGTCAAGCTCAACAACAAGACTTCGCCTCTTCTCCTCGATGTCAGTCTGCTTTGCCCCAGGGCGCTCGAAATATCGCGCGTGGACCGTGCTATCATCCGCATAGCAATGAATATTACCAAGAGATAACATGTCATTGATATGCAGAAGAAACAACGTCGGCGACAAGACGGAGCCCTGCGGCACTCCGGCATTAATCTGGAGAAAGCGTGATTTTTGACCATCGCAAAGGACACGAATTCTACGTCCCTCCAGAAATCCGGCGACCCAGTCGCATAGGCGAGGTGGCAGACCATATGCCGGAAGCTTGGAAAGAAGCGAACGATGCCATACACGGTCGAAAGCTTTGGCAATGTCAAGGCTGACGGCCAAAGATTCCCCATGCTTGTCCATAGCCTCCCCAGATGTGTGTTACGTACGCTAGAAGATCACCCGTAGACCGTTTTGGTCGGAAGCCGTACTGACGGTCGTGAATGAGAGAGTGATCCTCTAGGTAGCGGATGAGCTGCGTGTTTATGATCCGCTCAAACACTTTAGCTAAAACTGAGGTTACGGCTATTGGACGGTAATTGGCAGGGTCAGACCGGTCCCCTTTTTTGGGAACTGGTTGAACGTTCGCCTCCCTCCAAGACAGCGGCACAAGACCCGAATTGTAGGACAGGCGATACAGGCTAGTGAACACTGGAGACAACTCCGCTGCACATTTCTTCAGCACCACAGCTGGAATTCCATCAGGGCCACTGGCTTTCCTGACATCGAGTGACTGCAGTTCGGCACGAACATCACACTGCCTGATACGAATATCAGGCATTGTGGAGCCGCAATGTGGAATATCAGACGGCGCAGCACCGCAGTCATCGATGCAAGAGTTTGCGGCAAAGAGGTTAGCCAGTAAATCGGCTTTCTCTTGCGGCTGATGAGCCAACGATCCATCAGGGAATCTCAGTGGGGGCAGCGAAGGCACGCAGAAGTTAGATTGCACGTGTTTAGCCAGTCGCCAGTAGGAGCGGCTACCCGTAGGGTGCGTGATGAGTTCTTGGCCAACACGTGCAATTCGCTGGGCGTCTGCTCTAATGTAAGCCCTCTTCGTGGCCTTGGAGGCTTTATTAAAGGCTGCTTCAGGGAGGCAAGGTTTGAATGATCATTGAGTGCCTGGGCCCTAGACCAAGCACGGTACGCGCCTGTTTGCGCGAAAAGAAAACAAAAATGCGCGACAAATGGACGGGTAACTCAATATTACGCCAACCGATTTTGATAATTCTTTTTTTATTTGAAAGCTGATGCTGCCCGTGTGGTCCCATTTTAATTTGGTCCAGTTCTGACAGTGGCATCCATGGGAAATCCATATAAGTCTTAAATCTAGATAAACCATATGCGCGACAAATGGACGAATAACTCATTATCACGCCAACCGATTTCGATGCTTCTTTTTTTATTGGAAAGGATATATACTTCAAGGGTAGTTTGATGAGTGTTGGGTTCTTATTATGGGATCCATGACAAAGAAACGGAACTCTTCAATTCTTAGGAGCAATTGGACGATACTTTTTCGATGTATAAAATAAATAAGAACTATTCACTGAAAATCAAGAAATAAACAAAAATTTTAACAAAAAAAAACCAACTTCAAAAAAAACTATTCCAAAACAAAGCGCTAAAAAAGTATTCTAGTGTATACCTGCTCCTGTGTGGAGCATAAAATAGACTTTGGATAATTATTATGCTTTCCACAAGTCTCTAGCATCTTAGTATTTCCGCAATCTGAGTGACTAGAATTGACCTGTCCCAATGGACTAGACGCTTGTATTTTCAATACCCTATCATTCAACACCTGTGGCATAGAGGGTTTCCGCAACCTAATTCAACACTGCTGAGAAAATCTGTAGTGTTGAAGAGATGCCAGATGATAACGATAGTTGTAAATGAACCATCAGCGAGGCTCTGCTAATGGTAGTTCAGAAAAGGTATTTGGAGGTTGATTTTCACACACCAGTCCTGGTTGTGCAAAAGTTCACTAGATCTGAATGGAAATGTGCATCTAGACTTGACTTCCGCAGTCTTTGAGTTGAATTATCATAGAATCATTGGCCTCATTCCACTTTTGTTTTTTGGTTACCAAAAACATCTCATTTAAGATTTTTGTAAGGAAACTGCGATGGGGGAGAATTAAATGTAACTCTACAATTACAACACATTTTAAATAGTACTGATTTGAAACATTGTCCTTGAGACAGCCACTATAGTTCACTCTGAGAATTTGTAAAATGGTTATTGAGACCAAAAGGCGTCTTTGGAGCCAATTTTGATAAATGCATTGTAATACAATTAAAACTTGTAATATTATATTTATGTACAAATTAATTGCATATTATTTAGCACCTACATTACTACTGGTAAGTAAGATAAGTACTTAAGTCTTTAGCTGCGACATTAAAAATAACAATGGAGAACTAATAATTTTATTATGTCTGCTATGCAGTTAATCGGTTAATTTTAAATTAGTTAAAGGTTCTCTGTATTAAAATCATTTAGTAATATTTAACCACATCCAACAACCACTCTTGCATACTTTAGAGTTTTAAAAAACAAGTGACAAAGCTTTATGAATAAAACATATTCTAAGCTCAGCGGTACATTAATAATAATAATAATAATTTATTTATTCAGACATCATAATATGGTCCATTTGGTTAGTAACAATATAGCTTACAACTAGGTTAGTAACAAGACAAATTCGGATAAATTAGATACAACCAGACAACACATTTAATTAACATAATAAATAGGGTTCGGGTTTATGAGTGCAGTGATCCAGTGCCGTAGTAATGCACTGTCCCACCTCCCCGCCAGTACCCTTAGAATCCTGTTGGGACTACCGACCATTCTGTTTTTAATGGACAGGATCTTCTTCCTAGCCACTGCATGGAAGTCGTCTACATGGGCGTCGGCGAACATGCCAGACGCACTGCAGAATCTCGGTAGTCCCAAGAGGACCCGGAACATATTATTATACAATACACGCAGGGCGCTGTATGATTTTTGTGTATAACTTACCCACAAGCCGCTCTTGTACAGGGATTGACAGAAAGACTTAAACAGTGATATTTTAACCTCACCTGTACAGTGCGCGAACCTGCGGGCCAGCATATTTCCTCGCACTGCCAGCGCCCTACGCTCCCTGTCTATGTCACAATCGTCCCTCACGTCATCAGTGATCACGTGACCCAAGTATTTAAACACAGGCACAATGTTCAATGCCTCTCCATTCAGCCTAATTGGTGGTACGTGACTTGAAGATAACCCACGCGCCCCAAACACTACGACTTCGCTTTTTTTTACAGTTGTATCTTAGCCCATGATTAGAGACGTATTGTTCGCAGACGCGCAGCATCCTCCTCAACGAGTTGACCGACGGACTCAAAAGCGCCATATCGTCTGCGTAGCTTATATTGTTGACCATTTGCCCATCTACAGAGCATCCCACGTGCATACTGCTAAGCTCGTCGATCAATCCGTTTATATAGAGACAGAACAGTTTTTGAGATGTTAACCCCCCCTGCCTAACTCCACACTCCAGGCGATACACATCGGATAGTTCCCCTGCCCACTTCACATAGTTGTCCTGATGTTCGTACCAATACCTAAATACGTTAACGAGCTCCCGAGGCATCCCCGTCGCGCCCAGTTTGGCCCATAATATCCGATAGGAAACCATATCAAAGGCCTTTGATAGGTCGAGAAAGCACCCGTATACTCGAGTCTTCCTTTGTGTGTAGTACCTGACTGTCTCCTTGAGAGAAAAAATGGCACTCTCTGTAGAAAGTCCGGACATTGATATTTTATTAGCGAGTACTGACGGTACATTCTATTACCCACTATTAATTTTATACACTCTTACTTGCTTATTCCCCAAGATTTGCAGTGTCACTTTTGCATCTTAAGGGAAAGCAAAATCTGGACAAAAAAGAAAGAGCCAAATTGATCACATCTAAGTAACTCCGCTGAATTAGCAGAAAACATCTGCAAAACATCTCGCCATTGTTGTTGAAGAAGATGTTTTTGTTCTAAAGGGTTTAAGATAAACTATAAAGCAGGCCAGGCCATATGGGTCTCAGAAAGGCTATATGATGTAAGTCATATTTATTGTGCGCCCAACCTTGCATCCGCTGCATTGGTGGTAAAGAGTGACTTCTCCTTAGCGCAATCATTTTAATAAAAGTCACACTGACTTTTTAAAGCTTGTGGGCTAACCATTAAATATTGCATTGGAACTTCTACCAAAAGCCTTTTTGTAGCTGAGAGTCAAACTATTGTAAATTATATCGTTTGGATTCACAGGATGTGTAATTTTATTTTCGTCATAGTTGACGCTAAGCCCAATTACAGACACAACTTATTAAATCCTTTGTTACAGTCGAAATTGGATAGGTAGGTACGTTAACACTCTGTTTAACTAGGTACCTACTAAGTCAAGATAATGTCTGTTCAAGCATTGTTGCTTATGAGAGAGAGATAAATTGTTAATAAATTACAAGACTCACCAATGTTGAATCGATTCGTATGCGGTGGAAATAGCTTTAAATGAAAAATAAGAAAAGTTTTCATCCTCCGAAGATGCAAAGGAATCCGAACAATTCGGTTCAATTCTACACGTTCCCCATCAGGGGTAACACAAATCTCGCTTAGCTATTCCCAAGATTACACTGTTTTCATGTTTTTATACACTTTTAAATTTAATTTAAAAATTTGACGTTTAACCGGCAAATATCAAAACGCTATTGAATTTCACAGCCTTGACAGGTTGCAAAGCCGATTACGTTACGCAGGTGTCAAGCCACAAAGTAAAAACAACGATTTTTTTTTATTATTTATGACAAGTATCAGTGTTGAGATAAGAATTCAAAATGTGCATAACTCACGGTTTGATCCACTTTCTGTACCTTGGATCTCCTTGGGAACTCACTGTCACTGGACGAATCACTGCACTCCGAACTCGGCAATGGAGAGTGATCACGTTTTTGAGACGGTATGTTTTCTTCACTTACGCGATCGGGATCGGGATTCTCCATTATTATTTCGAAAAGGAACGTAATCAATAACAATTTTGAAACTTTAAACACTTACTTAAAAATATAGTAATTAATAATAAATGCCAAATTAAGTTGGGTTTTTGCGAATAAGCTGACTTGTAAGCGGCGCGAAAACCGACGCTATAATGACAAGACTCAACGTGGCGCAAGCGCGCCAAGTAGGTAGTACCAATTACACAATAAAGAGGGCGCCACCATCGAAAAGGAACCGGAAGGGCTGACTTAAAGGCAAGAAGACAGGTGCTTGACTCAAGATGGATTTCGGATGTTGATACTAAACAAATAATGTTAATTATTTAAATAAGGTATAAAATACAAATACCTCGAAATGGTTTTCGATTTAGGCCATGTTGGTTTTTTTTTCCCATACCTAATTTTTAGAAATCGATGATGTCAACTACCTAATTCCAGGAAAGCCAAGCCCCGGTGTAGCGGCGCGAAGGGGCGCGTGTACGCGAGCTTGGAAGACCACGCCATCGTGGCGTACATCAGCAGCGGCGACCGCGCGCGCCTCGTCAACGGCAACCGGGTGTGGCGCCAGCTGCAGCGAGACTACCAGGCGCTCACCGGGACCTGTGAGTTTGCGCTTATTCCAGGGCGGCGAAGCCCCGGCGTGGCTATATCAGCAGCGGCAACCGCGCGCGCCTCGTCAACGGCAACCGCGTGTGGCGCCAGCTGCAGCGAGACTACCAGGCGCTCACCGGGACCTGTGAGTTTGCGCTTATTCCAGGGCGGCGAAGCCCCGGCGTGGCTATATCAGCAGCGGCAACCGCGCGCGCCTCGTCAACGGCAACCGCGTGTGGCGCCAGCTGCAGCGAGACTACCAGGCGCTCACCGGGACCTGTGAGTTTGCGCTTATTCCAGGGCGGCGAAGCCCCGGCGTGGCTATATCAGCAGCGGCAACCGCGCGCGCCTCGTCAACGGCAACCGCGTGTGGCGCCAGCTGCAGCGAGACTACCAGGCGCTCACCGGGACCTCCTGTGAGTTTGCGCTTATTCCAGGGCGGCCAAGCCCCGGCGTGGCTACATCAGCAGTGGCAACCGCGCGCGCCTCGTCAGCGGCAACCGCGTGTGGCGCCAGCTGCAGCGAGACTACCAGGCGCTCACCGGGACCTGTGAGTTTGCGCTTATTCCAGGGCGGCCAAGCCCCGGCGTGGCTATATCAGCAGCGGCAACCGCGCGCGCCTCGTCAACGGCAACCGCGTGTGGCGCCAGCTGCAGCGAGACTACCAGGCGCTCACCAGGACCTGTGAGTTTGCGCTTATTCCAGGGTGGCCAAGCCCCGGCGTGGCTACATTAGCAGCGGCAACCGCGCGTGCCTCGTCAACGGCAACCGCGTGTGGCGCCAGCTGCAGCGAGACTACCAGGCGCTCACCTGGACCTGTGAGTTTGCGCTTATTCCAGGGTCCCTGGAGGGATGGAACTATGGTTGCGGGACCAATCCCGGGAGTTCCTATCCCATATCCTCCCCCCCCCCCCCCGTTGCCGGATCATCGGTCAAGGGAGAGTCCATCCAGGCAGTTCTCGCCGGTACTACACGAGTACCCGAGACTGGAGTACCACCCGCCCTACTTCCGGTATGGCAGGGCAGCCGGGTATGCACTACCACAGATGGTGAACTGCATGCGACCGGTCTACTGGCCGGGTCCTAGCAGTCGGTCAGGGTCGCCGGGCGGCACTGACGTCTGACTAGCTTTCGGCCAAGCTACGTTGGAACCGAGGACGGTTCTACTCCCCATCGCACAGGTGCGCGTTTGGGGACCCAGGGGGGATTTCGTCCGGATACGAGCCCTTCTGGACACTGGAGCACTGGGTTGCTTGATATCCACACGGGTGGCGAGGCGCCTACATCTGGAGTATGCTCCTCCATCAGCTCCGATTCGAGGAGTATCGGAGATACGGAAGTGCGGGGTCTGGCGGGTCAGACCCACATCTCCGTTACCCCGGTACAGTTCACATCGTTGCGGATCGTGGCGGCCGCGACTGTACTCGATAACCTGCTGGGGTGGCATCCGTCAAGAGACATCCCTCGGGAGGCGATGCCTGACACTTCAGGTCTCACTTTGGCGGACCCTCACTACTGTGAGCCGGCTCCGGTGGACCTCATACTGGGTGCGGATAGGCTGGATTTTAAAGGGGCCTCAGCGGAGTCTGGGCCAATCTTTGATGGTAGCGGTACCTGGCATATTTGGACACGTTCTGATGGGACCGGTTTTCGATGACGGAGGTCCGGATGCCTCGCCTGTCGTCGCTACAACTTCTATTGCAAGGACTATGAGGAAGTTCTGGGAAATAGAAGAGCCTCCCATGGCCTCCCGTCTGGATCCGGAGCATGTGGAGTGCTCGCACTCACAAACTCCTCGGAGTTTTATAGGAAACACACACGTCGGACGGCGTCGGGTGGGATTGAAACCCGACTACCTTTTATTGACTGCCTCCCTCTTCTAGGAGAATCGAGGGCTTTGGCAGAAAAACGGTTGTTGGACATGGAGCGTCGTATGTCCCGCAACCCTGTACTTCGGGAAAAGTATATTGAGTTTATGCGCGAATACGAATCGCTAGGCCACATGTCTCGGGCGACTGTCGACTGGACAGCGACAAATCACTTCTTCCTGCCTCACCATGCGGTGTTAAAGGCATCAACTGGGAAATTGAGGACAGTGTTTGACGGATCGGCACCGTCATCGACTGGGGTTTCGTTGAACCAGTGTTTGCACTCGGGTCCGAAACTACACAGGGATATCATTGATATCATTTTGAACTTCCGGAGGCATCAGGTGGTGATCGGAGCCGACATCTGGATGATGTTTAGGCAGACACTCATCCACCCAGGAGACAGAAGGTTCCAATTGATACTCTGTAGGGAGCACCCTGACGATCCGGTGACCGTCTATGAGCTCAACACCAACACATACGGCCTGAAGTCGAGTCCCTTCATCGCCATTCGCTCACTGCTGGAGTTAGCGGAGCCAGAACGGACCCGCTTCCCACGGGCGGCCGCCATTTTGGAACGCGAGGCGTATGTAGATGATCTGTGCACGGGGGCACCATCTATTGAGGCCCTCAAGATACGGGACCAGCTGATCGGGCTGCTCGCGGCTGGGGGCTACGAGTTACGATTATGGATTTCTAACGAGCCACAGGTTCTGGTTGGGATCCTGGAAGATCACCAACAGAATCCTCAGCTGTTTGAGGACGCAGGAGACCTGTATTCAATCGCCGTATTAGGAATGCGGTATCAACCGGTTAGGGATATATTTACGTTCCAGGTGAACCTGGGATCACCTCGAGTTTGGTCGAAAAGAACGGTTCTTTCCACCATCGCTCGAATGTTCGATCCAAACGGTTGGATCAGTCCTTGCATCTTGTCGGCCAAGTGTTTATTGCAAACACTGTGGACTCTCGGGGTCTTGTGGGAGGAGCCACTGGTAGGGCCTCCACCAGACACTTGGTTCGAGTTGATTTCGCCGATCGAGGCGATCAATCAGGTTGAACTGCCGCGGCGGATCCTGCCGCCCGGTAAATATACGGCCAGCCTACACGGCTTTTCCGATACCTCGGAACGAGGTTACGCGGCAGTCGTGTATCTGAGGACGGAGGACTCTGAGGGTCGAGTCACCGTCTCGTTACTTCTGGCTAAAAGCAAGGTTGCCCCTATCAAAACTCGATTGACAGTTCCCAAGTTGGAACTTTGCGGGGCTCACCTATTCGCAAGGTTATTGTGCCACGTGCATAAGGAAATGTCGACCACGGTAGACATCCGGAATGTCTATGCCTGGGCCGACAGTCAAGTAGCCCTGGCATGGCTAAGTGCGGCACCTCACACACTGGAAACGTTTGTAGCGAACCGGGTATCTCAGGTTCAGAACGCCGGTGTCGAAATTATTTGGAGACATGTCCCCGGGAGCTGGAATCCCGCCGATTCTGCCTCTCGAGGCTGTACAGCGCCGGAGCTGGTGCAACATGGACTCTGGTGGGGATCAGAATGGTTGAAGGAACCTGAATCATCATGGCCGGTTAACATGATTGATGGCTCCCCCGCCGTTTTGCCTGGACTAAAAGTCCTAGCGGTAACTAATGAACCGAAACCAGATCTGGACTGGTTGATGGCTCGGTACAGCAAGCTGGATAAGCTGTTAGGTGTGACCTGCTGGATCAGGAGATTTATTCATAACTGCCGCCAGCCGAGCAAGAAGCAATTGTCACCCATCGCGAGTGCTGAACGCAGAAGTTCGCTCTTCGTTACGGTTGGTTCAGGCTGAACGGTTGGAGGACGAACTGAGAGTTCTGCGCACAGGTCGCGCAAATCTCAAGGGAGCGGTCTCAAGACTTAACCCATTCCTGGACTCGGATGGACTATTACGCGTTGGAGGTGGGCTCAGGAATGCCAACCTGCCCTTCGGTAGTCGTCACCCTCTTTAGCTACCCAAAGGAGGACCGTTGGTGGATCTCTTGGTCTCGGACAGACACGTGAACAACTCCCACGCTGGATGTATGGCATTACTTGGGATCTTACAGCGGGAATTTTGGATTTTGTTTGCCCGGAGGTAGTTCGCAACGTTCTATTCAAGTGTGTGGCCTGTTACCGGGTAAAAGCCTCCACCATGCAGCCACAAATGGGAGATCTTCCGTCTGACCGGGTTTGTCACACAACTAGGCCGTTCGACGGCGTCAGTACGGATTTTGCCGGACCTTTTGAGGTCAAAACGACCGCCTTTCGTAACACTAGGGTCACGAAGGTGTATTTGTGTGTATTTGTCTGTCTGGCCACTAAGGCCGTCCACCTGGAAGTGGTATCGGCTCTTACGACGGAAGCCTCTGTCCCCGCGCTGGATCGCTTTGTTTCGCGTCGAGGTTTACCTTCTCTCATTCGATCCAACAACGGCACCAATTACAGGGGTACGGCAAATTATTTGAAAGATGTGAACGATTTTCTGGACAAAAATTGTAATAGCATAAGTCAAGCTCTCACACAGAGGGGAATTACGATTGGCGATTTAGTGTGCCAGCGTGTCCCCACTGGGGCGGGATATTCGAAGCCGCCGAAAATCGGCAAAAACCCACTTGCGCCGAGTAGTCGGGGCAACTACTCTCACTTATGAGGAACTTACCACTATTTTTTGTAAGGTTGAGGTGGTCCTCAATTCGCGTCCGCTCTGTCCGCTCTCTTCTGATCCCAATGACTTGGAAGTCCTGACACCTGGTCATTTTTTGATCGGGCAGCCGCTTACCGCCCTGCCCGAGTATCCCTGGATGGATGAGCGCAGACACCGGTTGTCTCGCTCTCAAATGTTGCAAAAAATGGGTCAGGACTTGTGGCGTCGTTGGTCATTGGAATATCTGCACTTGTTGCAACAGCGTGTAAAGTGGACAGACCGGACGTCTCCCCACTCGGAAGGGGATCTGGTTTTGTTGAAGGAAGCTAATTTGCCATCATTATTTTGGCGACGGGGTCGCATTTTAAAATTAATTCCGGGCGCGGACGGGACTCCGCGAATGGCGCAAGTGTTGGTTGATGGCTCTATTCTTAACCGCGCGGTCGCCACCCTCGCCCGTCTACCGGTGGACTAGTTACCTGGATGATACTAGAAAGCGGCACGGCCGATTTGGTTGGGGGGAAGTTGAATCTAAACCGCACAGGTTCGCGATTCAATACGGACTTTGAAATCGATTGTAATTATTGACAAGTCGTGGACTCGGCGGCCCGCGCGCATGTGAGTTTGCCTGGAAACATCGTGACGGACGGGTGCGGCGCTGGCGCCGATAGATTTGTGAAATTCGTTGGTTATTATAATTTAGACACTTGGAGTCGTTTGTTAAGTGTATGTGTTGGGCTGGTGTCATTCTGGTGGACATTCACGCGGTGTGCAGGAAGCATCTCTCGTGCTGGAGCGCGGTCGCTCGCCCTGGGAGAATACCTATACTTTAGTTTTGGGGTGAATTTTAGTTGGCCAGCTTTGGGGGGTTTTTAGGACGCCCCTGGAGCGAAGGATTTCCCCACCTGGACAATAGTGATAAGGATCACGAACTCGTAAGTTTTAGATTTAAAGTTTTAGCACTTGGTTTTTTTTTGCTTTAGATTTAGTTGTTAATTGTCATTAATTAACACAATCACTAAGGGCCCAGCACGTTAAATTTCCAACAGTATGGATGACCGACGTTTGACGGTGTTGGCGTTGCTGGATTTCAGCAATGCCTTTAATACTGTCGACTTTGAAATCCTTCTTGGCGTACTTCGTTCTCTTAACATATCTCTAGCGGTTCTAGACTGGTTTCACAGTTACTTGTTTGGACGCCGGCAACGTGTTCGTGCTGATGAGTCATTCTCTGCTTGGCGTGACATTCGTGCCGGTGTTCCGCAGGGTGGTGTTTTATCTCCTCTTCTCGTCGCGGTATTAATTAATGCTATTACTCATAACCTTTCTTGCTCCTACCACCTATATGCAGACGACCTACAGATATATTCCCAGGGCTGCCTTAACGACTTACATGATGCCATCCAAGTCCTGAACTCTGACCTTGTGCGTATTCTGGAATGAAGTAAAGCGTTTGGCCTCAAGGTTAACGCTGATAAAACGCTAGTTTTAGTCGTCGGTGGTTCGCATCAAATCTCCAGGATCGCCTGGAACTCTTTACCACCTATTTTATTTGATGGGGTTAATGTTCCGTATGGTAAAGTGGTTAAGAATTTAGGTATTTTTATGGATAGCTCCTTAAACTGGGATAATCAGATCAGCGAGGTGAGTAGAAGAATGTTTGCTTCTGCTAGTTCACTTAGTAGACTCCGGAACTTTTTGCCAATTCCTAATAAGATTGCTCTTGCGCAGTCTTTACTTCTTCCTATCCTTGACTACGCCGATGCCTGTTATCTGGATATCAGTGAAAACTTCCTTAATAAACTCGAGCGACTCCAAACTTTCTGTATTCGTATTATCTTCGGTCTGCGCAAGTTTGATCATGTCTCCGAATTCCGCTCTCAGCTTAATTGGCTCCCAATACGTCTTCGTCGCGATCTTCACGTTCTTTCTTTACTCTACTACATCCTGTTCGATCCGCGGTCATCGCCATATCTCAAACAAAGTTACAATTTTCAGCAATCTGCCAAGGGTGATGATATGCGTTCGTGCCGTTCACTGCTTCTGTCATTTCATCCTCATTTCACTGAATATTATTCTAAATCTTTTACTGTCCAATCTATTCGCTTATGGAATTCCTTGCCCTTCTCTGTAAGGTCTTCCAAATCCCTGCTTATTTTCAAATCACGGGTCAAAGCATATTTTCTGTCACTTTGACTCAAACATCGCATCAATGATTTAGTTTTGTTACTTAGGTGCCTACTGAATAATCCATACAAAACTTTAAGTTTATTTATTACCAGCTTAATTATATATATGTCTATTATTTTAGTCAATATGTTTTTTTATTGATTAATTGCTGATCTTGCACCACCTCAACTGTTTACTCTTTTTTGTTTCTCTACCCGAAGGTTGCCTGGAAGAGATCGCTTCTAGCGATAAGGCCGCCTAAATTGTACTAATAAGTTATCTAAACTTTATTTTTGTCATTGTTATATTTGTGCAATAAAGAATATCTTATCTTATCTTATGGAATTCCTCACCCGCTGTGAGTGGCTGTCGGGGGTAGGAGCCAGCCGTGGTTTGACAAGCACTGCAGAGAGGCCTTACGCCTCAAACGATCTGCATTCAAGGCTAGGACCACGGCCTGTGTTAAAAGGGACCTCACCATACCAGATGCAAAGCGTGAACTGAATGCTGCCTTGAGATCCAGTAAAAAAGCCATCGCAAGGGTGAAATTCGACTTTGTCAGCCGCTTTCGAGAGCGGCTCGTAGGCACCCTTCGGGGAGTCGTGCCTTTTGGTCGCTTGCCAAGGCTGCAGAGTGAAACTTTGGCCGCTCGTCTCTACCACCACTGCAAAAACCTGATGGATATCTGGGCCACAGTGCCAAAGAGAAAGCCGACCTCTTCGGCAACCTCTTTGCCTCAAACTCGACTTTGGACGCTGGGAGTGCCGTACCACCTACCATCCCTTGGTGCGGTCACTTTATGCCGGAGATCCGCATAACCCAGCAAGAAGTTCGACGAGAGTTGCAAACTCTGGACGTCCACAAGTAGAGTGGGCCGGATAACATCCCAGCAGTGGAGCTTAAAGTGTGTGTTCCCGAGTTGTAACTGGTTTTCGTGCTTTCCTACACAAAAAGGCAATGCCCGTCTTTGTGGAAGACCGCCCACGTGCACCCGGTGCCTACATAGGGTGACAGGCCGGATCCGGCAAATTACAGGCCAATTGCAGGCCAATTGCTATTACCTCCCTTCTTTCAAAGGTACTGGAGCGTGTGTTGAATGCCAAGCTCGTGAGGTACCTAGATCATCACGTTCTAATGAGCGATCACCAATACGGCTTCCGTAATGGTCGGTCGACTGGCGATCTTCTGGTACTTCTCACACACCGCTGGGCCGAGACCATTGAAAGTCAAGGTGAGGCTTTGGCTGTTAGCCTAGAGAAATAGCTAAGGCCTTCGACCGGGTCTGGCATCTAGGTCTTCTATTAAAGCTTCCATCTCATGGGCTACCCGAGGGTTTATGCGGATGGATTGCTAGCTTCTTGTCTAGCAGACGCATTGAAGCCGTTGTTGACGGTAGTGGCTTCGATAGCTTGGACATTAATTCTGGCGTCCCACAAGGCTCAGTGCTATCTCCAAAGCGGTTCCTCTTGCATATCAATGATATGCTGTCCAATATTGGTATTCATTGCTATGCGGATGACAGCACTGGAGCTGTCTATTACACAGGCCGAGCGAATATCCCTTGTACCATTGTGGAGGAAAGTCGAACCAAGCTTGTGTCTGAAATTAAGAATACCCTATCTTGGGTCTCCGATTGGTGTCGGGACAATTTAGTTTAGTTCAACCCCACTAAGTCATAAGTTTGCGCGTTTATCGCTCAGAAAACTCCATTTACTGTAGCTCCTCAGTTGTGCTAAATAGGGCGAAGCAGTACTTCACTTCTAGGCAAAGACTACTGCTGTATAGTCAGGCCACACGTAGAGTACTGTTGTCACCTTTGGGCAGGAGCGCCTGGATATCAACTCAGTCGTTTTGACTGGGACCAGAAACGTGCGACCCGGACTGTTGAGCCATTAAGTCTGAGGAGGGACTTCGCTTCCCTTTGCGTGTTCTGTCGCTTGTACAACGGGTTTTGTTCTGAGGAAATGTTCGATATGATGCCCACGGCTGCTTTTTATCACCGTACTGCTCGCCACGACGACAGGTATTTCATTCTCACACTCTGACTCCGCATTGGTCTCGTACAGTTCGGTTTCAGAGAGGTTTCCTTCCGAGGACTCTTAAATTGTGGAATGAGCCCCCTGCTGAGGTTTTCCCAATGAGCTGTATTATGGAGTTCTTCAAGAGGGGTTCGAAAAGGTTTTTGCAGGGTCGACAATGCGCGAGTGATACCCCTGGTGTTGCACGCGTTCATGGGCTACGGTAACCGCTTACCATCAGGCGGTTCGCGTGCTTGATTATCACCGACGTGGTATAATTTTTTTTATCTTAGTACACACGCGTTCACATCAAGCTTTACCTTATGCGTTTGACATAAGACCCATTTTGCGATGATTTGTAAAGGGAAATGGACCATCATGTTAGGGTGATGAAGGGTGAACAATATACAAATAACTTCATACATATGCTCTGTTCAATGGATATTATGTGGCCTAGATTAGCGAAAGATTTATACGTTAAAATAGAAATATATTTACTTAACAAAGGTACACAGGTTATACAATTGAAATAACTCAAACTAAAACTCAAATAACTTAATTGAAGTCTATTTGATCAGTACTTTCAAATCGTCATATTTACAGCAAAATATACTAAATAATGGACGTAAATACCATAATAATATGGATATATAGATACACAGTATACAGACACAATGCGACTCTACCACCGCACGGAGTTGTTTCTTGCTGAGAAGACCCGGCGAGGAACTCAGCAGTTATTCTTTTAAACTTGTTTTGTGTTTACAACAGGCGTTAGTAAAGTACAAGCAGTGTGTCATTTTAAATTAAACAAATGAATATAAAACAACAAATTTTTAACTGCGACTGTGATGAATGGCTGCGGCAATACCCCGCAATAATTCATTTCCACAGGATGCTACAAATAGTTATTTTACTTCTCATGCTCTGAAAGTACGCCAATATAGCCCTACGAAGCGGGCCTAAAGTGAGGACTTTAGCCCCTTGGGAGTAAAAAGTAATTAGTTTTTTAATTTCCTTCATGTGAAAAAGACATACTCAAACAGCCAGTAAAAATATAATATCATCTGTGGAGTGTGGACAGTCTTTATTGGGAAAATGTTGAGAGTTCCATGGTTCGCAAAAAAGGTGGCGCCATGTGTTTTAAATTGTAATCTGTGGTTCAGTTCAGAAGAAAAAACTGACGACGAAAATTAAGAACTTTTGTCAAGTGTAAATTTGTTCGGTTATACATGTTTTTGTACTAAATTGACTATTTTTCTCGCACTCAAAGTGAAAAGTTCAGTTTGCATCTCGAGACTAACGCCAACTTAATATACCCTCGGTTTCATTGACTCGGATCGCACGCTCGGGAGTCGTATTACCTCTGGTGTATTATGGCTTCGTTTAGTCCCGCGATATAAAATATACTATTTCACGCAAAACGTACATTCTTAACCATGTTGTACATATTGCAGTCCGCACGTGGCACTCGCTGCGCAACCGCTACCTGCGGTACATCCTGCCGGCGCTGCCCGCGCTGGCGCTGCCGGCGCCGCACGCCGCGCGCCTGCGCTCCGCCGCCGCCCGGGGTGAGTGCCTGCGCCTGCTGCACCGCGTACAGATTGCCTAGGGTAGATGTGCGGCAGCGCATCGAGATGTGAGCGTGCTATACAGCTCCGGCATCATTCTGAAGAAATGGGAGTTGGCTTCTCTGACGTCCCCAGCGGGGATGAGCGACTATAAATGCTCCGGTACCATTCTGGATAAATGGGAGTGGGTTATGCCACGGACTACTCGCCTATGAAATAGAAATATAAATAGAAATCATTTATTTGCTGAAAAACACGGTAAAAGGTTATTACAATAATAAATAAATAATAAATAAATATCCCTGGACATTATTCCACACAGCGCCATCTAGCCCCAAAGTAAGCTAATTAAAGCTTGTGTTATGGGATACTAGACAACGGATAAACATACTTAAATACATTTTCTTTTATAAATACATACTTATTATACATAGGAGACACCCAGACCAGTACAAACAGACATGTTCATGCACACAAATGTTTGTACTGTGCGGGGATCGAACCCGCGACCTCTGGTGTAGTAGCCAACTTCTTAACCATTACACCAAGTCGGTCGTTGTTCTCAATGTTTATGTTCTCATGTTTTGCCACTTAAAAGTAGCATGCAAACATTGAGTAAGCTACAGAATAAATATCAATTATAATTATGAATTAGGTACTATGTCAGTAATATGAACTCTGTCAAAAATATCAGTGAATTATGTCATTATAATTTAAGGGAGAAAAAATCATTCAGCTCATAAAAACTTTGCTCATTAAGCCATCTATGGAGCCTACTTTTAAATGAATTAATAGCGAGCCTTTTTAATTCATTGGGTAGCTTATTATAAATACGATCACACGTACATAAGCTACTCTTCCCGTATTTACTAGACCGTGGTATATCTGGGATTATGAGTCGTTGGGGGCATCTAAGTCTCCTGTTCCATTAGTTGAGTACCATAATGTGTAATGCATTGTGCTTTGTGGCGGCAGGACCTACCGCAGATGGTCCCTGGTACACTTTACGGTGTGCTAGGAATAGTGTGCCCTTCTGCATAACCGCGAGGTTGGTCGGGGGGCCACTAAAATAAATCTCAGTAGTTGAAAGGGGTGTACCTTGTGAAGATAGATATTCAGAAGCGCCGTTTCTCCATACAAACGTAGTCCCCTGTTTGCTCCCTGGATATTGCTGGTAGACGAATAACTTTTTCCAAATAATCTATTGCCACTATTGGCATGTCTCTATGTTTTCCCTTTTTTTAATAAATTTATTATTATAAGAGATATGAACCTTTGAAAATCGCAAGAAAAAGTCCAGATTTGCTGCTGTGTGACTAGTTTAATTTTTAATGGAAAAAAGTAACCTTTCGAAAAGGGATCAGGGGACAACGAAACGTCGATTTTGTGTACTTTTGATAGGTAATTTCGGTCCGATTTGCAGCTGTCTCTATCGCACTCTGCACGACGCTCGAGTTGCAAAAGACAGCAATAGATTTTACAAATGCCTATTTTTCAATTCTCTTGACCGTGCTGACTGTGCTGTGTGACCTGATATTCGAAATGTATGCTATTTGAAATGAATTGTAAACTATGCATCAAAGGTTTGTATTTTTTTTATGACTTATCCAAGATAACCTGATGCTTTTACCAAACAATTATATTTATATCAAAATGCAGGTCTCAATTTTCTAAAAGAGTATTAACGATTGTTATTAAGATAAAACATACAATTTAAAGCCAAAGTTCTAGATGAAGCTCAACGGCTATTTCATTCAGTGAGACATCGGCCCATTAGCTCAGTTGGTTAGAGCGTCGTGCTATTAACGCGAAGGTCGCGGGTTCGCTCCCCTCATGGGCCATCATGCTTTTTTTTCATTTGTTTTTCTATTTATTTTTGTTTCATTGATTTAAAATATTTATTGCATAAAACAGTTTGTAAAAGGTGTTTGAGTAACTTTGTATGGACCCGTGGCGTCATTTTTTTTTATTAGCGGCCAGCAATAATTTTACCAAACTAAGAAGTTTATAGAACCCTAAGAAAGAAACTTAACTGAGTGGTCAGAATTTTTCTAAGTGATATCGGATCCGAGATATGACTTCTTAAAGTACTATTTTTTCCCTTAGTTTCACTAAAATGAAAGTTCTGAAATGTTACTTTATGGAGCTAATCTCACCTAACAGCTGTTAAAAAGGGGTTCCCTACATAACATCGAAAAACGTCACGTAGAATGTCGCGACATCGAAAACGGAAGGTCGAACGGTCTTCATAGCGATGGTACGAAACATCGAATGTCGCGACGTCGAATGGTCACATTATCGACAAGTTGAATTATCGAAGGATCGTCAAATCGACGGTGTCATCGAATGTCACGACAACGATTGTTACGATATCGAATGGAACAGCTACCTAGAGGTTTCAACACCGCTTTAACGATCAATTGCCGGTACTTATCAAAAGACCAAAAACGATATGGCATCTCAAGTAGGCAATATAACATAAAATATAAGTGAAAATAAAATTTATGTGTTTAACTATCATTGTAAGACCACCATATAAAATCAGTTAACAGTTAATATTTTTATATGAAAACCTTAAAATTAAAGTCGATAAAAAATAAAAGGAGATCTACCTATTCTGGGATAATTATTGGAGCAGAAAAAAAAATTGAGCGGCCATCAAAAATAGTTATAGATTTCAAAAGTACACATTGAACCTATGTAATTCATTCCTGGCCGCCCACTTTTTTTTTATCCCAAATCACCGAACAAAATGGGTGATCTCCTTTCACTTTACATAGTTACTGAGTTTTTAACATCACTTACTGAGTATGTCATATTATTTTTAAGGCTTTTAATAATCACTCGGTTTTAGTCTGTATAACATTGAGTTGGATACTTGGTACTACATAAAACTCATTTATTTATAATCAGTTTTTTAATAATATATTTACTAATACAATGACAAAAAAAGGAAGTTACAATTTAATTACATGTACCCAAATGATAAAAATCAGTGGTTAGAAGTAAATTGATAAACCATACTAGCTATCCTTATGTCTGTTAAGTAGTATATTTTGCTTTGAATTTGGCGATTTGAAAGTATTTACTGTTAAAGTCTATTTGAATGGAGCTATTTCAGTTTGAGTTTATCTTGATAATTCGTTCAAACTTAGACCATAGAAATTAAACCATTTCGCCGAAGCTAGTTCAGTAGCTTCGGCGAAATGGTTTAATTTCTCTATTCAAAGTTACTTATTTTTCTTTATGACGTCACGACAAGTCTATTCAATAACCTTTCGATGTGAAGAGATTCGGTGTGTTGACCATTCGACGCAGTAACCGTCCGACGTGGAGACATTCGCCGTCGCGACTATTCGATGTTTCGTACCATCGCTTTAAAGACCGTTCGACATTCCGTCGTCCGTTTTCGATGTCGCGACATTCGACGTACTGTTTTTCGATGTTATGTAGGGAACCCGTTAAAAAGGATGCAGAAATAGGAGAGAGTTTTCTGTTCGTGAGGTACCTGTTAAGTATATGTTTCTAAAAAAGTACATCCAGCAATACTTCAAGTTAGATATCCATAGTTGTAATGTTGTCTATATAGCAGTAAATGTTAAGTATTTGGCATTGGGAAGTGGAACACAAGCTATCACGAAAAACGACCTAACGTCAATGACATCAAAGACATTTTCTAATAGTCAATATGTAATAATAAAACTATTTTATTTCATTTTATTTATTATTTATTTATGGGAGGTATTGGTTCCTAACCGTCGACATTGGAGACATTCATGAGAAAAACACCTGAAAGTCTTTTTCCCACAATACATGAACAATAATGGCCTAATATTGCACGTGGCCATTAAATACTAGCCTTCTTAAATCCTGATTGCGTCGCATGTTTATAAGGATTATTAATAATGCCGCTTTTTTACCTTTTCCTTGGTATGGATCAAGTTCAATTGAGTAGTTAGTTAAAAATACAATACCAAATATCTCAACTCCGATATACTTTAGCTATATGTGCTCCATAAAAAGTTTGTTCCCCCTCGATATGTTCTTTCATAAAAATGATGTTTGGTGAGTGGCCGCGGAATTTCAAAACTGACGCCAAAGTTACCCATACCTCTTTATTTACTTTTTTTATTCAAAAATATTCAATGGGCCTACTCTTAAAGTGTGTAAAACGAAAACAGCTTACATTTTGATAGAAGAAAGTATTATTTTATTTCAAGTACTTTGCGAAGTAAAAAATATTACTCCTCAAGTTACGAAAATTCAAAACGTATGATCAGGACGGTAGATTAACTATCGCCCTTCATAACATAACATACCATCACGACCATATCCCAAACGGGGCAGTCAGAGGCAAGAGACTTTTGCCGTCATGGTGAACGGAACACCCAGAAGCCCACTTTTCACCAATGTTATTAAAACCCTTCATGCTTGTGCTAAAGTCGTTTCTATAAATCCAAAAGTAGTGGCATGCAGAGTGTCGAGTTGCAGGAAGAGATGCGAATGACTTCACCATCGCGTTTGCGAGCACGTAAATGTCAATTAGTAAGGACGCCCGTCCATAAATTACGTGAGATGTTCAAGGGGGGGAGGGGTCGAGTGAAATCTCATCTAATCTTACGTTGGAGAGAGGGGGGTCGGCAAATATCACGCAATTTTATTTCTGATTGAAACAAAAAAAAAACTATTTTGGTCCATTTAATCCATATTGTACATGCTTAAGATTTAATCTTTAGCTTATATCGTAATACGATTAAGATCATTCACTAATTCGTTCGAAAGAAAATAATTTCACGAGTAATGAATTACTGTGCGCAAGCGCCAACGGCTTAGAGTGGCTAGATCAGAACGAAGTTGAAGGAGCAGATGATTTTACTGAAAATCATATGGACATGTTGGTTCCAATAGTCCCTCTTGAGACCGCGCATGATTCTCCATGGACTGAATTAGAGTAGATATTCTTTTTTTTAATCACAGTAGTCCCGATTTAATTATTCTATTGTTACATTTTTATTACACTCACTCAATTTTTTTTAACTCTCAGCAATATTGATTAATAGTCTTAACTAGTCGTAAATAAAAGCACGAAGCAATTTTTTCTTTCTTTTTACATTCACAATCCATTGCGTTTACGTAAGAAACCCACATTTTGAAAAATCTTACGTGAGATTGGGGGATGGGGGAGGATGTTAAATAAAATCTCACGACATCTCACCAGGGGGGAGGGACAGAAAATTTAAAAAAACACCTCACGTAACTTATGGAAAGGAAATTCCATACAAATTCGCGTTTAATTTCTCGCAAAACGCGATGGTGAAGTCATTCGCATCCCTCAGCACCTCCACTCGGCACTTTGATCATTAGCCAGTGGACCTCATACATATTATTCTCTGCCATTTTCAAGGACAATTTGGGAAAAACAGTGTTTTCCACTTTCAGTTTCATATTTTTTTCAAAATTTTCAGTGTTATAAATGTAAATGCTTCTTAATTAAGTAGACCAACCTCACTGCCATTCATGGGAATTGGCTTAATGCCGATTAGTGATCACAAACCTGGACTATGTTTTTAAAAGTCCAAAAAACACTGCTAAATAGGCAGGAACGCTCCCATGACCAGGTGTTGTGCACGGTACCATGCGTCAAATGATAGAATCCCATCACTATAGATATCTTCCATGACAGGCTGCCAAGGTTTAAACATGCTTTATGTACACCAAAAGCTGACCATATAAGTTTTTAATAATTGTAATTAATAAATGTATATATTTTTTTTTTGCTCATAAGTTAGAAATAGAAATAAATTTATTTCACATACAAACACAGGTTAAACAATTAAAATAAAATCACAAGAGTTGTCAAAAGGCTCCCACTCAGCAGATGCCGTAGTACCATGTTCAGCACCACGACGCTGGTTGTCAGGTCACCCTGGCAAAGAGGAAGAAACGGCGCAATTAAAAAAATATTGATTACATAGATGATAAAATGACAAAAAATCGGTAACAAAAGTTAGGTACCTACTTAAATATATTTTTGTTTTTATTATAAAAGTTGTGTACACCTGTCTCAGGTATTTGCATGAAAACATATCTAGAATGTGTTTATTTATGTACTGTTGGTGTACTTAGTCCATAAATTCCAGTCCATTTGTATAATTTCTATATAACCCAATGTTATCTCTTAAATTCAACTCATCAATCATAAAATCATTCCGAGACAAAGTGTCATGTGTTTATAAATAGTTATAATTTTTAGTTATGTATTCTTATGAATATTCAATATGGATTTATATGATATAATAGGTTGGAGAAAAGTTTCTTCGCATGTTTTAGGAAATTCAAAACATTTTTTAATATAGTTTATTCACATTTAACTAAAGTATGTAGGTGCCATTTTGTTTGATTACTTTTTGCCATCTTGTAGGTAGGGACATGATCCCATTGCTATAAAAATTTTGAGGCTTCTGAACAAAATACCGCGACAAGTGGTTTTGGCAGTCCTCTCGTGATGTTAACCTGACACTGCCTAAAGAATTCTGAAGAGACCGAAACAGGTGGAAACCTGAAGGTGCAAGGTCAGGACTATACTGCGGATGCATTAACACCTCCCAGCCAAACTCTCATAATGTTTGCTGAGTGGCTAAATATGTTGAACGCGTTATCATGATGAAAAACCACACCCTTTCTGTTGATTAATCCCGGCCGCTTACTATCAACTTCTTGCTTTAATCTCATCAGTCGTTCGCAGTAGAGTTCAGAATCGATGGTCCTGCCTGGTGGTAACAGCTCATAATGAATAATGCCTTTCCAATCCCACCACACACACACAGCATCACCTTGTTGCGAGTTAACCCCGGTTTCGCCACAGTCTGTAATGCCTGACCGGCCTTTAACCACGACCTTTTTCGCACGTTCTTGTCGTACGTGATCCACTTTTCATCACTAGTTATCAGCTTCTTCAAAATTGGTTCGGTTTCATTACGTCGTAATCGTAATAAAGAATCACAAATAAGTACACGGTTCCTTAGGTCTCTTTCAGTAAGCTTGTGAGGTACCCAAATATCGAGCTTTTTTGTGTACCAAGTTTTTTTCAAATGCGCCTTAACTGTTTTATGGTCAATTCCCAGTTCCTCAGCTACGTCGTAACTACTGATATGTCGATCTTGGTCCACTTTTTCAAAAATTGCATACATTTTATCCGTAATAGGGCGACCAGAGCGACGTGCATCTTTGACATTAAAATTTCTGGATCGAAAACGCTTAAACTAAATTTGTGCTACTCTTACAGTCACTGCACTAGGTCCATAAACATTACAAATTTTTTTTCGCAGCTTGCGTTGCATTTTTACCTTTTTTGTAGTAAAATTTTAAAATATATCGAATTTATTCGTTAGATTCACTCATCTTGACAATAAGAAAAACAAATGAAAATTACACATTTTCCTAATTTAAATTTGGAATTATCTTCTTTAAAATTTAAACTTTTAATGATACCAAAACCTGCTAGATACAAATAGTATTTAGCCAAAGAATTTTATTACAAGTTCATACATACTATATGCGAAAATACTTTTTCCCCAACCTAATATAAGTAGGTATATATTTTATGTAAGTAAACTGTTTCTTTTTTTTAATTACTCTTGATTTTACAAAACCCCGCCGTAAAGATTTCTGCTTTGCCTGGTGGTTGACTGGTAGAGAATGCCTTAAGGCATTAAATCCGCCAATTGTACTTTTTCGTGCAGTAAAGTTTAAATAAATAAAATAAATCAATAAACATTGTTGTTTTCAGGCGAGATAAAAGACAAGATAAAGGAGTCGCGCCGTCAGTCCATCTTCGCGTACCCCAGCGTGCGCAGCGCCTTCTGCGCGGGACCGCGGGGAGCGCGCGGGGAAGCGGAGGGTAAGAGCCTTTTACCACAGTACAAAGTTAACCAAACTTGCGTGACCGCCCAGGAGTACTACTATATTCGCTCTGAATTTTTAAAATGTAGTTGGTAGGTTATACCAACTTGACAGAACCGGCCAAAAACAAAATTCATCGTGTGAAAAATTGCACAAGTTCGCCACAAACAAAATCACTTGTGACAGTGCGACTGGCTGCGACACTGATGCTCACCGGTATCGCTTATAAACTCACTGTGTCTGTGTGCGTAATTACAATGGTGGGTTTGTTCTAAGGGGAATGGCGGTTCTAAGTTCGAAGCCGCGCCGAGTGCTTAATTTTTGCTTCCAAATTATGGATGCTCATCTTAGGACGAGATAAAGATAAGAGAGAGCAAATCCACGTTTTAATTTCTCACGAAAATTGACACAAACTCATACATATTCACACAAAATCTGTAATTTTTACTGTCTAGCAGTCTTTGGAAAATAAAACTATTCTATTTATATTTCCAGCAGAAATATTTGCATCACCCAGTCGTGCGCTCCGCTCCAACCAACGTGATAGATCACAATCAGAGAGTGGCAACGCCCGCAAAGTTCCAGATGACAAGAACACTCGAAGTCTGAGGACTCCTGACCAGTATAAAGATGAACAAAATAAGCGGCTGAGCAGGTCGCTTGTTAGACAAGGCAACATTGACAAAGAACAGAAAACTGACAAGTCCAGCAACGCCCAACATCGGGATGATCACTCCAAAGATAAAAAAAATCAAAATGAGCGTCTAAGCAGATCACAAGTTAGACAACCCACCAAAAGTGAGAAAGACCCGAAAACTGATAAGTCAAACAACGCTCAATTGCAAGACCAATCTAGTGACGAAGAGAATTTTCAAAAATCTAAAGACACTCGCTCAAACAGCTCGCGCATAGCGCTGCTTAATCAGTCACGAGAACAATCTAGGAGCAAAACGCGCAGATCTCAACGTTTAATATCACCTAATAAACCCAGTGAAGAAGAAAGACATCAACCTAAAGATCGTCTTAGTAGATCGCGCGATGCAAAATTAGTTAAGTCTCTTGAAAGATCTGATGAGAGCAAAAAAGCGAAAGAAAGCGACCGCGATCACAAAAAAACACGTGATGTGTCTTCCGACCAGAGTAGTGGCGAAGAAAGTGACCAAAAATCTAGAATATCTCGACTTAGCAGATCACGAAATGCACAACTTGATAAGACTCAGGAACGGTCTCGCAAAACAAGCAAACAAAATGACCAAACGCACAAAAAACCACGTGATGTCTCTTCCGACCAAAGTGGTGGCGAAGAAAATGACCAAAAATCTAGAAAATCTCGACTTAGCAGATCACGAAAAGCACAACTTGATAAGACTCAGGAACGGTCTAGCAAAATAAGCAAACAAAATGACCAAACGCACAAAAAACCACGTGATGTCTCTTCCGACCAGAGTGGTGGCGAAGAAAGTGACCAAAAATCTAGAAAATCTCGTCTTAGCAGATCACGAAATGCACAACTTGATAAGACTCAGGAACGATTTAGCAAAACAAGCAAACAAAATGACCAAACGCAAAAAAAGCCACGTGATGTGTCTTCCGACCAGAATGGTGGCGAAGAAAATGACCAAAAATCTAGAATATCTCGACTTAGCAGATCACGAAATGCACAACTTGATAAGACTCAGGAACGGTCTAGCAAAACAAGCAAACAAAATGACCAAACGCACAAAAAACCACGTGATGTGTCTTCCGACCAAAGTGGTGGCGAAGAAAGTGACCAAAAATCTAGAATATCTCGACTTAGCAGATCACGAAATGCACAACTTGATAAGTCTCAGAAACGGTCTAGCAGAACAAGCAAACAAAATGACAAAACGCACAAAAAACCACGTGATGTGTCTCCCGACCAGAGTGGTAGCGAAGATAGTGACCAAAAACCTAGAAAATCACGACTCAGCAGATCACGAAATGCACAACTTGATAAGTCTCAGAAACGGTCTAGCAGAACAAGCAAACAAAATGACAAAACGCACAAAAAACCACGTGATGTGTCTCCCGACCAGAGTGGTAGCGAAGAAAGTGACCAAAAACCTAGAAAATCTCGACTTAGAAAATCACGCAATGCACGACATGATAAGTCTCAAGAACGATCTAATGACCAAAGACGCAAAAAACTACGTGATGAGTTGTTGAGAGACTGGTCGTCCGACCAGTCTCGTGAAGAGGAGAGTAGGCAGAGTGACAAGGATAGTGACCAGAGTGTCGATGAGAGTGACCAAAGTGAAGAAGGAAGCATACAAGGTGGGAAAAGTGACCTGAGTGTCGAAGACAGTGACGAAACGTATGACAGGCTGCTCGATGAGCTAACCGACAGTGAAAGTGATAAAAAACCCAAAAAGACACGTCCCAACATGTCCCGCGACAAGCCCCAAGTCAAATCTCGTGGGAAAAAACGTCCAAAAAGGGAAAAATCGCTCAAAAGACATCGTGACGACTCATCCGACCAATCAAGTGATGAAGCAAGGAACAAAAATTCGAAAAGTACCCGCCTTAGCCGGTCGCGCAATAAAACACACGATATATCTCATGGTGACGATAATAATCAACGACCTAGAAGTACACGCCTTAGCAGATCGCGCAATGAAACACACGATAAATCTCATGATGACGATAATAATCAACGACCTAGAAGTACACGCCTTAGCAGATCTTGCAATAAAACACAAGATAAATCTCACGGTGACGATAATAATCAACGATCTAGAAGTACACGCCTTAGCAGATCGCGCAATAAATCCGAAGAGAAATCTCTCAAAACACGTACACACAGTGAAACAAGACGCAAACAAAATAATAATTCGTCCAATCAAACTAGGATCGAAAATAATGATAAAAAATCTAAAAATACTCTCCATAGCAGGTCGCACAATAAGTCTCAAGAGCAAAATCGTAACAACAATAGATTGCAAAGAGACAAAACGCTCAATAAACCTGAGGAATCGCTCGATGAGTCCAGCGATGAAGGCTTTAATAAATCGATACGTACTCGTCTCAGCAGATTACTAAATAAGCCCCCAGAGCAATCGCATAGCAGAATTCGCGCACAAAGTGAGAATACGGGTCAAAATAGATCCGATCTCCAAATTGAGAAATCACCAAGCAAACATAATCAATCCAATAATTCTCGCTCAAGAAGGGCTGAAACTGACGTGGAAATGGCGCAAAATAAATCTGTAACACACCATTCTGGTATTACAAGGCTGAGCAACGGTCGCTTCTCCAGAGCGCCTGAAGCGGAGCGGCGGAGCGCGCCGTCGCCGACCCAGTTCGCGCAGCGAGGGTCCACCCCGAAGTCTAACACGCACAACAATTCTGTGAGGCATTCGCCGAGGAAGCTCAGAAAACTATACAATCCTAAGGCTGGATTTGGTTGATTGTATTTTGCAATACGCTTCAATTTTCAAGGTTTCTTTTTGTCAATACATTTCGTTACTTACTATTATTTACTTATAGTTACTTCTAACCGCATTCTCCTCACCGGGAAGATACCTGTCCAATGAAGACTGAGCATTATTACGCCGGTCTTCAAAGGCAAGGGCTCGGTGCGGGGGTGCAGCAATTATCGCGGCATAAAGGTGATGTCCCACACAATGAGGCTCCTCGAGCGCATTGTGGACTCTCGGATTCGACAGGAGAGTACAATCTCGGAGTGCCAGTATGGGTTTCGACCGGGTTTCGGGACCATAGACCCCGTATTTGCCTTAAGAACGCTCATGGAGGGATACAGACTGAAGAATACACCTCTGCATCTCCTTTTCTTAGACATGCAGAAGGCCTTCGACTGTGTCCCTCGTGAGATGATCGGCTGGCCGCTGCGGTCCAGGGCCGTTCCCGCGGTCTTTATTGACACTATCCGAGACATGTACCACGATTCCAGTTCCATAGTTAGGACTGCAGTTGGTGACACGCTTCCATTCCCTATCACCGTTGGAGTACACCAAGGCTCCGTGCTTAGCCCGTTTCTGTTCAGCGTAATATTAGAAGTTCTGTAAAACATCATCCGAGACCACCACGAGCAACCACCCTGGTTGCTCATGTATGCTGATGATATTGCGCTAGCAGATTCAGACAGGGGACGGCTGGTACAACGGGTAAATAAGTGGAAGAATTCACTTGAAAACGGCGGTGTGAAACTTAATGTGGCGAAGACGGAGTACATGGCCTGCAACACCACAAATCCCCAGTTCGTCCGCATAGGCGTTGACGTGGTCGAGCGCACGGGTCGTGTTAAATACCTGGGATCTGTGTTAAGCGCGTCCGGGGACATCGACCGAGACATCAGAACCCGAATTTCTGCGGCTTGGGCCAAATGGCGTGAGATGACCTGGTGTCATTTGTGACCCTAAAATGCCGATCAAGCTGAAGGGGCAGGTCTATAAAACCATCATTAGGCCTGTCCTTCTATATAGCAGTGAAGCATGCCCGTTACTAGAGCGACACAAGCAGGAGCTGCGCGTCACGGAAATGAAGATGCTGCGGTGGATGTGTGGAGTCTCACGCAAAGATCGCGTGCGTAACACCCACATCCGCGGCAGCCTTCGTGTTCGTGACATCGCAGACAAGCACTCCTGCCGCCTTCGTTGGTATGGTCATGTCTCACGGAGATCGGCAAAATACGTGGGCAACAATTGTCTGGCCATGCCGCCTCCGCCAGGTACCGGTAGAAGAGGTGGACCCAAGAAGCGGTGGCTCGACGTCGTTAAGGGTGACATTCGTGCCAACAGACTCACCACTGAGGATGCACAAGACCGCGCGAAGTGGGCCAAGAAAATAAGAACGGCCTACCCTGGGAGCCCACATACTGGTGTTGGTTCACAACCGAGATAGACCGCATGGATGATGATGATGATTTCGTTACTTACTAAAAATATAAATTGGTACCATAAAAACTTCAGAAAACTGCCGCCCTCTTGTTTCACCGGTCTGATGTGTGCTTTTGGAGGTTTTCAAGCCGTGGAATATTTGTAAACTAATTACTTTTTGAGCAATCATGAAATAATTTTCTCAATATTTGAAATTCTTTTTAGCTAATCTAAATAATGTATTTATATCTAAACTAAGAATGAGTATGTTTTCGTTTTTCACAGTACAAGTCAGGCTTAGTTTGCATAAAATAAATAAGATGATTTATAATAATAATAATATTAAATTAAATTATTTCATTATTTATTACTCTTGAAAAATGCGTAGTGTTTTAGGCTTTTGCGTTTAAAAGAGCGGTTGCAGGCTATCGTTTAATATGCGCGTATAAACTTGTTTTGCTTGAAACTCATATATTTTTGTCACACGCGTAACTCGTACAGTCGCCGTCAGATATATTTTAGCAGACAGGGTGCCCATAAACATCTGAACAACATAAAAAGCCCTTAAGTTCTTTACACCACTAGTTACCAATAACATCTGAACATTCATTTACATTACTTTTATCTGAGCAGCTTGTCAAACATTTTTATACGTACGAATAAGGCCCTTTAAACATTGCCACTTTTCGCAGCGATACAAACGCGCGTTTGACTGTCGCGCGACTGCATCGCGATTGTATCGCTGCTTTTTGTGTAAAGGTAGATGTCTTGCGACTGTATCGATACTGACTCGCGTTTGTATCGCTGCAAAAAGTAGCAATGTGTAAGGGCCCTAACTATAGATGCGAAGCCGGCTATTAAATATTTAACCAAGCGTGCGAAAATGATTTTTTTGTTATTAACGGTTAATTAACCGCATTTTATGCTTGTTACAGTTAAATACCACTGCTAGATGGCTCTGGCGGCACTATTTTGACTGTTCCCTCAGGAAGTCTGATATCCAGTCTCACAGTGCGATGGGAATTCCGTAAGAAGGAACCTTCACCTCAGAGTTGACAAAACAATAAAAAAACAGATAATTTACAGTACTTCAAGATAAATAATGGGCATCGGAAAACATCGGAATTTCGGAAACGAACGTGAAACATTACAAAAACAATTTAAAAAAAGTAATAACTCTTAAAAAACTTCTAATTTCAACTTTTTCGCAAACAAATAATATAGCCGTCTTGCTATTTTACTATAGCGCTGCCCTGTTGCCTAGTTTCGGTCGGTAATCTTCGGGAAGTTAATTGATCGATGCCCACTATTTACCTTGAAGAACTGTAGTCTTTTTCTCGGTCGCCGTCGAATAATTAACCGTTAATAACCGAATTTTATCGGTAGTTAACCATACATTTGGTTAAGTAACTGTAGCCAACGGGTTTTTACAACTATAGCCCTAACCAAAAACATCTGAACATTTACTGTTTGAATTTGAAAGTGTATTCTCTTCATCTTTACTTATAATATTAAAAGGAAAAAAAATATTGTTTGTTTATTTGTATTAAAAAGGTTCAAAGTATAAATTGCAGAGTTATTCTTATAACTTCTAAAGTATACAGTAATACTTACAGTATTCTAAACAAAAAGTAGTGTTTTAGGGAGTTTGTAATTTTAACCTTTTTATCTTTTTTTGCACGAAAGTCCATTTAATGTTACGTTCTGACAAATGAAAGACGGTCATAAACTTGGTACTATTAATTGTTATGAAAAAAATATATAAAAAAACAAAGTAAAAATTAAAAAAATATTTTCAACGAAATGAAATTTAATAATTTCACGAAAATTCATTTATAATCACTTTCTGTCTAATGAAAGTTAGTTGTTAATCATTAATCCTCTGTTGCTGTTGTGTATCATAAATCCGCAAAGAAAAAATCAAATAATCAAGCAAAAATTAATATTTTTTCCACCTAATGGAAATTAATAATTCCACTTTTTGACTTATGGTTGACTTACTAGTTAGCTTGATTTGCTAATTAGTCAAAAAGTCCGAAATAATATTGCAGTTGCAAAAACAAACGCGATAGAAAGTGATCGGACTCATGATACACAAGTGATGATTCATGATTTACATAGAACTTCCATTTTGTAAATTATTTTTTCCTAAATTTTGGTAGAGGTGTTTTTTTGTCAATAAGATTTATGGTATTAAGTTCATAACCATCCTGCAGTTGCCAGAAAGTAAATGGACTTTCTTGCAAAAAAAAGTAAATAAGTTGAAATGACAAACTATAGAAAAGACGACTTTCTTGTTTAAAATACTCACAACTTTAGAAATTATTAGAATAACTCTGCAATTTATAGCTTTAAAGAATTTTTATAAAATGAGCAACTCTTTTAAATACTTTGACAACTTTCAGTAGTACAGTTTTTGTTCACGACACCGGCTTGAACATAAAGTAATTTTTTGTTTTTTTTTTTTTCTTGCAATATTATTACTTTTTAAATTGAACTGGGTTTTCCAGCTTAATAAAATAACTAGACAAAGTAGGACAAATCACCTGCTAATGTTTTGGCAAAAATAAGTTGGTACCTTCGATACATTCTTTTAAATAATTAGTTTTGTATAGTTTTAAGCGAATTTGAAATTGATCATAACTTTTTAACGGTTAGAAATCGGACCAATATTCATAGGGTTGAAAAGGTCAGAAATGACCCCAGCTATGCGCTATTTTGATTTGATCCTTACTTCCAGGGACACCCTGTATTGTAACGGGAGAAAACAGAACAGCCAAAATCATAAGAGTCCACGTAAGCGAAGCTAGTGTTTTATATTTACAATGCTTAGTGTTTGTCTGCGTAGATACACTTGACGTTTTAAGTGTTCAGATATTTTTGGTTATTTGTGCGTATAGACATTATTCACTTACTGCTGCTCAGATATTAATGATGTTATAAATGTTTAGATATTATTGGTAGTTTGTAGTTAAGAACTTATTGACATTTTAAATTGTTTAGAAGTATTTGGTCACCCTGTCTGCTACAATATATCTGATGGTGACTGTACAAGCGTGACGCTCTTATAAGCTTGTATAGTCCATATAGATACTGAATAAGCCCGTGTAATGCGATATACACGCATTGCGATATGCAATGGTTGACACGTAGCATGTAGCCTTCAATTGAGAATTGTAGGTAGATTAAGTAAGATAGTATTCTCAAATATGGAATTTGAAATTGGGAAGCCTCTGTAAATCTACCGCAGCCCAAATGTGAATGTCATTATATGTTTTTCCAATGTTTAACGACGTTCATACCGCTAGTGTTGGGCTTGGAATGTGTCTGTGCAGCGGGCCCCAGGAGGCAGGATATTTAATTCAGGAGAAACCCTATCAAAACGATTTTATTAGTTAGGTCGAATTGATCTGTACTTTATACTGCCTATTTTTAGCGTCAATCCTGCAGGGCCACAGGGCCTATTATGAAATTTAAACATATTATGTTTTCAGTTCTGTTGTATTATTCTAATGCATTATTTTCAAATGATTCGAATAGCACAGTTTGGGAGTTTTCGTATGAAATGCCTTAAAAGTTCTGGAACCAAGCCCTACCTGAAAGGGTTGGGATTATAGGGAATGGCTATTTTAAGTCCTACCGACCCGTCTGGGCAATGGGCGTAAATAATGTACGTGATTTTGTGGAAAAATATTTTGCACCTGGGGAAATTTAAAATCTGCTCTCTGGAAACACCATTAATACCATGCAGTAGAATCACCTAACTAAGAATCCCACGTATGATACAGATCGCGTCATTTGCTTGGTTGATGGATAGAATATCAACCAATAACGTGAAAGGACGTTTATACGACCCAATGGGTTTAAATTGTGAGATGTCAGTTTATTACAGTCAAGAGTCCAATAAGAACCTGGCTTTCTGGGGTCATTCATTTGACCCCAGATTGCCAACGTATTTAATGAAAAATATCCTAGATCCTTTGCCTTTAAGAATGTTAAATATCTAAATAAGGTATAAAATACAAATACCTCGTAATGGTTTTCGATTTAGGACATGTTTGATTTTTTTCCCATACCCAATTGAAAAAATCTAATTTTTACTGACATAAGTGACATATCGTTTTTGTCTTTGACAATAACCCGGACACGCCGCACGTGACGTGGTTGACGCCGACGTTGGCGACGCCACATGCTACAAATACTAGCTTTAGGTGGCGGCGTTTGTGGCTCGCGTGCGGGTAGGGGGTTGACGCAGAAATCGTTTTTACGATAAAAATTAATAATAGTTGAGTTTTTTCACCAATGCTGATTGGCTTTCCCTAATCAAATCGTAAGGTTATATGGAGAGGGTTTCGTTACTAGATTCTATATCCTGTCTCCTGCTGCAGACACACAAGGTTTTTAGTTTTTTAGAGATCTGGCTGATTATTTTTAATAAACGATATTGCTATAAAGATAAATTATCGTTTAATTTTTTTAGGACCTGTGTATGTTTGTCATAAAGATTGTTTTTTGCTTGGTAACATCAAGAATAGAAGCAGAATGGGGTTCTTGTAACTCCACATATGAGCGAACTCCTAACTTTTGAAACCCTTCCGTTCAGATAATTGTGCAAAAATAAAGATTCATGTTTTAAAAATAAATAGATGCTGCCCAAACAACATATTATTTTATTAAGTACCAAATTGTTTGACTGAGTAAGGTCTGACCAGACTGGTTAATTCAACAAAATATGCTCTTATTTGAGTAGGGACAGCATTAAAAAAATGGCATTCTGTTTAGTCCGTTCGTTAGACCGTCCAAAAATACTGGACATATATTTTTCATTTGCTTTAACAAATTAATAAAAAAATACAAAGATGAAGAGCATTTAAGTTCCGGAGTGAGTAAAGTAAAAGTAAAGTAAAAAATATGTATCTTTATTCATATAGACTTATAAAAAGTACTTATGACAAGTCATATACGAAAAAAAATTGTAGCAAAAATATACTGAATAAAAATAAACTTAGATAAAATAATTCTATGATAGTTAATATCATAATTAAATATAGTGTGACTCTACCACCTGTTCGGAGGTTGTTTCCGATCGAGAAGACTCCGGCAAGAAACTGGATGGTTAGGTACTCTTTTCAATCTTGTTTTTATACACAAAAATTGAATTGACAGAGTAAAGTCATAACAAAAAAGTGTGCAGAGGAGCAGATTACACCTAAGATGGCCACAAATTCTTATCATTTAAGAAATCCTCAACACTATAATAACCTCGCTTCATTAACTTAGCTTCAATTTGTGACTTAAACTTGTGAAGAGGCAGTTCAACAAGTTTGCGGAATCTTATTAAAATATTTTACACATTGACCAACAAATGATTTCCCTACCTTATGCAGTCTTAGACTGGTAGTTACGAGCTTATTTTTATTTCTGGTGTTGAGTTTATGAACATCACTGTTTTTCTTGAAGAGATGCAAGTTTTTACGGACATATAATACATTATCATAAATAAATTGAGAGTACACAGTTAAAATATCTATCTCTTTGAATACTTCACGAAGCGAGTCGCGTGGTCTAAGGTTGTAAATGGAGCGGATGGCTCTTTTTTGAAGAACAAAGATGGTGTTGAGATCCGCTGCCGAGCCCCACAACTGTAGACCATACGACATACCACTGTGAAAATAACTGAAGTACACTAATCTTGCTGTTGCGATATCAGTCAGGAGCCTTATTTTTCTAACAGCATAAGCTGCCGAACTAAGTCTTCCTGCCAGAGCAGAAATATGCGGACCCCACTGTAACTTTGAATCGAGAGTAATTCCTAGAAATACAGTGGAATTTGCAATCTCTAATGGCTCGTTATTCATGTTTATAATGGTATCGACCTGCCATACATTGGCCATAGAAAATTTGATACATTTGGTCTTCTTAGCATTAAGCAGTAAATTGTTACTCGTGAACCAATGCAGTACCTTAGAAAGAGTATTATTTACGTCGTCAAGTGCTTTGTTACTTCTATGGATCCTTTGGCCCTACGGAGAGACGTTGCATCACTCTGCGTGTTCTACCGTCTTTACAATGGGGAGTGTTCAGACGAACTGCATAATCTTATACCTGCCGCTGAATTCCATCACCGCACGACACGCCATAAGTTGAAATTCCATGCTCATCACCTGGATGGCTGGCGCTCAACAACCGTGCGTTTTTCGCGCCAATTTCTTCCACGTACAGCCAAGATATGTAATGATCTTCCTGCGGCGGTGTTCCCAAAGGGATATGACATCGGGGCCTTCAAGAAGAGAGCGTATTCCCATCTAAAAGGCAAGCAACGCATCGGTGACACCTCTGGTGTTGCAGTTGTCCATGGGCGGAGGTGATCACTCTCCATCAGGTGACCTTCTAGCTCGTTTGCTCCCTATTACAAAAAAAAAAAAAAACTACGTTAAAAATTAGAGAAGTGTCATCAGCATATAATACAATCCCACATAGGTCTTTGACAAAATAAGGCAGGTCATTTATATAGATCAAAAACAGCAGAGGACCTAATATTGATCCCTGGGGCACGCCCATACGTATGGTGGCACCGGAAGAATTCGTACCATTGATACTCACTTTTTGTATTCTATCAGTGAGGTAAGATTCTATAAGGCTAAGTGAAATATTTGAAACACCGTAATGTCTCAGCTTAATCAGTAGGATTTCATGATCTACGCAGTCAAATGCTTTTGATAAATCACAAAAAACTCCTATTGCATCTTGCTTGCCTTCCCACGCATCACATATGTGTTTGATGAGCGCAACACCTGCATCGGTTGTATTCCTATTTTTAGTGAATCCAAATTGATTACTATGTAATAATTTTTTTAAAGCAAAGTAAGAATTTAATTGATTCAATATTATCTTATTGTGGGGGCTTGTAACGTCACTTCTAAGTAAAAATTGTACCTAGGCGTGACGTCACGTTAAACTTCAACGCACTGTATCTTCGTCCTTTTACGTTTACGAAAAAAAATAAAAAATATGTGTCCAGAATCTTTTGATAATCTAACTGATGGATTAAATTGTTTTTTTTAGTCGTCTAGCCTATTACAGGGAGACAAATGAAAATCTATTTACATTGCTTTTATTGAGGTTTATTTATTCTTATGCCCGTGGGCCATTCACAATACGCAACTTGGAATTTTTGTTTGTTTCACAATTACAACACAATATGTTCAACTCATCAATTTACACAATAGACAAATATAAACAACAACTAGACTTAATAACAATAAGTAAATATGGGCTCTAGTTAAAAAAATATTGAACTATGGCTAACAATCCAAAACTATTTAAATACAGACACCTTGATTAAGAAGATACGGCGAAATCAGCCAAGCTATCAGAATAACCGGTTGTATAGCTCCCGCCATCTAAAATGAACACTGGCAAGAGTGCCTAGTATGCGCGAATTGCACAAACGCGCATTTGTATGGCATCAAGTCAGCGCCACCTAGCGGCCTTAACATTACCCGATTTTTACTAGATGCCATACAAATTCGCGTTCTGTGCTCGCAAGACGCGATGCAGTCATTCGAATCTCTTTGTGCAACTCGCACTAAGCACTCTATACCTGCGCAGTGAGCGGATCGAGCAGTCCTAGTTAGTACCCGTGTCACAGAATAGGTAATAGTATTTCGTACAGAAGGTTCTCTCAAGAAACGCGGACAAGTAAAAAATTCTTAAATCTTAAAAGTTTGTGTCACACCACACTAGTCCTTTTTAATTTGTCCGTGCTATCGATCAAGGCCATGTTTAGGTAGCTTGCACGCGTAATCGAAACTTATAACGTAGCACGAGCGTTCATATTCCACTGCGCCGCTGAACGAAACCGATTTAGCTGTCAGAGCGAAGGGTCGCAGCTCGCTGATTTAATTACATTTGCTTTAGAAAAAGTATATCGCTGTAAGTAATTAATATACCATCGTTCAGTATTAGTAGTAGTCATTAGTATTCTCATAATTACTTATAATTACAAGTTACAGTTGAAACTAATCAGAAACACGTGTGTGCGAGGGGAGTCGGCTCCCAGAGAGGGGCCAAGCGTACCTAAATTTTGAAGTGACACAGGCCTGCCCGTGTGTAGAATCATCCCCTCCACTATCGCTTCGCGTTCATCATATGTGACTGAAGTTGTATTTGTGAATGCTCCAATGCAACCCTCACAATGAATTTTGAAACCCGTCCACCTGGGCCCAGATTTTGCTTAAATTTTAGTATGCACCAAAGCGTCAATATCATGCAATTCAATTACGACTGCATCGGCATTTGAATGGCAGAATGCTGTCCCGGTAATCTTGAACTTTCGCCGTATCTAAATTTACTATTCGCTACAATAGATGGCAGTCATAGGATTTTGTCTCTCGCCTTATTGCAAAAACGATATATCATAAAACATTTAATCTTAGTAGGATTTTATTTATTTTTAATAATTATGATGAACATAGATATTTTACAGAATATTTGTTCCTATCCGTTTAATTACGACAGCTATTTCTCTCGGTTTTCTGGAAATATATACGACTTACACTACTTTAGAATTTGGCGATCTCATCTAGGTCCTACGTCCTATAATACATATATCTATAGCCCCAACTTAGAAGATTACGCATAGAAGGCGAGTCGGGGCACCCGTTTTGAAGCCACAAATATCAGGACGTCACGTCTGGATCTGAACTAACCGATGTTAATTTCTCGAGGTAAGAGCTTCTTTAAATTTTTCATTTGTGCACTAAATGGTTGCAACAATATAACAGAGAAGCTCAAGTAGAATTCATACATGTTAAATACTGAAAATTTCAATTAAATGTGTAAAGAATTGTTATTTTGTCGCCTTTTTGTATGGAACTATCCTTCTAGGTGTAATTGTTCTAAGAGCCCCAATAAGTATCTGACTGAGGTTTAACAGCGCTTATGAATTGCATAACCATAGACGCATGCACGTAGATTTAATTAATTAAAAACTTCAGTGTAGACTGTATAAAAATAAAGTTTATTGATATTTATTCACAAAGGTTTGTGGAACTTTGAGAAATCTTAATAAAGAAGTGTGACGGATATTTAAAATAAACAGTAGACAACAATATTACGATTATTTTTAATTAATCGCTTTATCCAGACTAATAAAACGACGTGCAAAAACACGGTTTAATATGGGTAACATATCATTATGGATTCCAAACGTAATAATCTTGTTATGTGACAAAGAATTGATCGAGCTTCCTCATCAGAGTAACAGCGTTTTATGTTTTATCTGTTCATTTAGGGCTCGTTCCAAATCGCTTTTCGCAGAGTGATTTTCACCGTGTCGAATAGAGACAAAACAAGCAAAACCATCGTCTGACAGCTGTCAGGGGAATTTCATCGGGCTCCAGACCGGTAGAATTCGCACTTGTCAGAGTGATGAACGTCACTTGAACCCGTTCCGAAACAACTGGGAAACTGTTATGTGACAGCTCGGTCATCTTCGATTTCACTCGGGGTCAATTTGGAACAGGTTCGAGTGATTTTCACTCCTTAAAGTGTAATCTCCACTCGATTTGGAACTTATACATATAGTCTGTCTGAAATCCTATAATCAACAGCATTCACGACACCACTGATGATGAAGTAACATCACAATATTTGTTAACTAGTTCCTATCCGCACTCACAGCCTCTCTTATCGAAACTTCACATTATTAAGTACGAACTGACAACTCACGATGCGGCAAATCAAATCAAACTACGAAATTATTGCCACATAGAATGAACTGTTAGCTAGTTTCAGCACGATAATGTGGCTGAACTGCAAGAATACTGTGGCACCGAAAGACGCAAATATTATCCATGATGACGTCACTCGGTACGTCTAAGTGCGCCTAAACTTGACAAATCGGACCGTAATGTGTATCCTATATGGGGGTACTATAGTGAGTTCCACCCACACTCAGCTACATAATGTATGTATATAGACACATTCGCTTCGCTATTACATCTACTCTTCAAGTCTTGTATTTTTTTGGACAAGTGCATAGTGTTAAGTTAATCACTATTCAGAGAAATAAAAAAACACATTTCAATCTATGGTTCATATTGTACCTCAAATATGGTATAATATTTAACGTGTCACGATGCAAAATATGTTTAAATATTTTTTTTCAAGACAGCGCTACCTTATTCCAGTTTAAAAAGTCTAATCTAGAACCATAAAAAAGACTACATTTTCTTAACGGTAATATTTTCAAGTTACTTCAATAATAGATTGAAATAGTATATGGAATACATAATAACAGCATATGGGATTTAATGCACCTCTGGTGTTAACATAATAAACTTACTTTGATGACTTGACAAAAAAGACATCATCATCAAAAACATGATGTGAATTGTAAGTGCTCGGCCTACTGCACCTAAATTCGCTGATAAGTCAGATATCGAAAAGGTTTTTATTTCCTCCATAAGCTGTTTTTATCAAGAAGTTCGTATATATGCCAGGTAAATCTTATCAGGGTCTCGTGGAATCAACTCTTAGTAGTATTTAAGGTGTGTAATATAAGGCAACAATCTTTCTCATGACCACGCAGACCTTAAATAGTGGAAGATGATTGATCAAGTCCTACGAAAGGCTTGTCACTTTATTCATCACATTGCATTAATGCCATAATGTTAATAGCGAATAAAATCTTTTAAATTAATTCAAAATATACTTTTTAGGTATATGCAAATTACTTTGACAATTTTAAAATTCAGGTAAGTAAATACTTGTAGAAGTAGTCGTTCATATTTAAAATACTTTCATGAAATACGACCCAACCCATTTGTTAACTGTTAAGTTCATATGCTCACTTCACGTCAGTTTCGATCACAAGTTGATTTCACTTCACTTTCACTGTATTCTTACAAAGTAGAACGTCTTTGTAATGCTGTTGTGCGACATTGTTCATCTTATGTTGCATTCTGCGCCGGCGCAGTGTGGCACGTGCTTTAGATCAGCTCCAGCACTTTGATCTTGCCCTGACTGTTGGCGGCGAGGAGGACCTGCGGACAAGTGCGATCATGAAACACCTCTTGAATGTTGAAGTCAAACTCTTGCGGCGTAGTGGTCGGAGGTATGCCGAAACAAGGAATGGAAAAAAGCGCAAGAAGGCATAGACATTTATTAAATCAAGTACGTCAAACTAATTGGTTAGTTATTTTTTTCAATTTAATCAACTTACAATAATATATGTTGAGAACTGTTTTTTTTAATTTTTTTTTTAATATTTAACATCTTTTGTAACTACATGGAGCAATAAATGATATGACTATGACTATATTCTTATCAAAAAGTATATATTTTTTTAATTTTCATTTGTAAGTTTGTTAATGTCTTCTATTTTCCACTTCAACTCTCAAATGTTTTTATTTAAGTCATCAAAACGTCGCATAGTTTTGAATACGAAGCTATAAACTGTGCAGAGAGCACGGAAATGACAATTACAATTGAATCGAGTCAGCGCCACCTAGCGGCTAATTCGGGCAACATTAAGGCCGCTAGATGGCGCTATAGTATAAGCTGGTTAGCAGTTTAAAAGGATTTACCAGAAGTAACTAAAAAGAACCCTCACAAAAAATTGACATGACGAACAATAATGTGCCGGACATTTGTCTATGTGTTGTGTCCGGCTGTATGCTTCATTTAGAGAAATTTGACTATGTTTATCAGTCTCTGACACCCATAGTACAAGCTCAGCTTAGTTTAGGTTCAGATGATATTAGTGCAATTTGTCCCAGATGTTTATTTATACAGGGTGTCCCAAAAATGAGTGATAACTATCAGCTAAAGGCTACCCGAATCACCCCCATGTATGTTCCACGATTTTTGGTAGTTTTTGAGTTATGATTTTTTTACGAATTTTCCAAAATTTCTGGGTTGAATGAGATACATGCTCCATTTTTTTTTCCTTGTTAGCTGAATACTAGACCTACTTGATTTAGAAGCATTTACTTTTATAACACTGATCAATAATTTAGGAAAAAAATCTTAAACTGAAAAACTGGAAGATACTGTTTTTTCCTAAAGCTTTGAAGGTACGGAAGCCCAGTGATGGAGCCACCATTTCCGTTTATAACTCATATTTGGGACACCCTGTATATGTCTTCGCGCCTATACCTGGCAACATTATGAATGCTGATTTGACTCAGTAGGTACTACCGAAATCTTATGTTTTTATTTTCTGATTGGTTGATTTTAATTGTAAAGTGGAGTGAACGCAGTGTGGTAGCGCCAGCATAGCTTGACGCCATTAGGCGAAGACAGAGTCGATGAATATTCCCCCCCCCCCGTATTTATCCCCCCCCCCCCCCCCTTACCTGCGTGTCGTTGGGATGCGCGGTGTGGCGCCAGCAGACGGCGGACACGAAGTCCGCGGGCTCCTCGTCGCGGCGCTCGCGCTCCAGCACGCCGCGGACCGCCTCGAAGCGGTACGCCAGCAGCGGCCGCGACAGCCCCGAGTAGTACACGTAGCTAAAGGGAATCATGACAAATATAAATATTAAAGTCAAAGTGATTCATTTGCGAATAGGTGTACATTTGAGGTAAAACAAAAAAATTGAATTGAACCAAAGACATATTCAGCCAGAAGGCATGCAAACGTATGATGTGAATGAATATTCACATCGCATCATTAAATACATAAGTATGCCAATTGGTTTTAACTGCACTTAAGTTATACTGGTTACTTATCACTTTATTTATAATGTCAAAAGCTTTTGTGACGACCATAACACAGAGCCATCACAGCATGCAATATAATAATACTATGATAATAATCTATACATGCAAATCAATTTCAATAACTAATAATCAGAAAGGTACAATACGTATAACAATGTCAACGTTAAATAAACTGTCAGAAATTTTCATTTAAAAATTCATCAATATTATAATAGGCTTTCATGACTAAAAATCGCTTAAATATTAAAACGTTTATCAAGTCACCGCCATGGCGTTCAACGTGTACAACCTTCACATTACAAAAATAAAATATTATAACTATTATACGTTAGAAGAATACTTTAAAGATTGTAAATAAAATATGATTATTTTTACAATTACATACTGAATGAATGAAAACTGCCCATAAATAAACATAAATAAATATTATATCATACTGCAGCCTCTCCTCATGTTTGTAGATGATGGCTCATTTATAATATTTGTAAGTCCTTCTCTCACCTACTTTTGCTGTGCCCGACAGGGTCCGTATTGTTACTATTATTACTTTTAAGACCTTTGTATTACATACGAGAAAGCTATAAATAAATAAATAAAATAAAGATGACTATGTAACACTAGCAGCTTAGAGAGCTAAAATTGCTTCGACAAAAGAATAATTAATTTTATGGCTCTTCAAACTATTGTCAAGTCTATTTTTAAAAGTGTAAAATGAATGAAAATAAGTATCCACACAATGTACAGTAATTTTTGTTAAGAAACCATATTCATATAAGCAAAATTTAACATAGCTGCTGAACAAGACCCATTGAAATAGGCGTGTAAGAAGCCTGTTAAAGAATCCTCGCGACAATTCGAATCGATTCCATTCGTAACGCTCGCACGCGATCACGCAATTTAAATTGCTTTGAATTTAAAAGTTTTAAACCAGAACGGTCAGTATTATTGATTAACTGTTTTTACTGAGTAAGGGGGGAAAAACATGAACATTTTTGGTATATACTTGCAGTTGCAGAGAAAAACCTATATTTAGATACACAAATGCGACGTTACCAATCCGAATCCGTCTAAAGTGCACGCTGTTAAGAGCTGTACGCACAAATCGGTATTGCTCGCCAAACATTAGTAAAGTAAAGTAAAAAAGTACAGAGTAAAAAATATCTTTATTCATATAGACTTATAAAAAGTACTTATGACAAGTCAGATACAAAAAAATATTATAGTAAAAATATACTAAATTAAAATAAACTTACATAAAATAATACTATGATAGTAAATATCATAATTAAACATGATGTGACTCTACCACCGGTTCGGAGGTTGTTTCCGATCGAGAAGACTCCGGCAATAAACTCGATGGTTACTCATCTTGTTTTTATACACAAAAATTGGATTGACGGAGTAGTCATAACAAAAAAAATAAAAAAAAATGTGCAGAGGAGCAGAATATACTCGTACCTAAGATGACCACAAATTCTTATCATTTAAGAAATCCTCTACACTATAATAACCTCGCTTCATTAACTTGGCTTTAATTTGTGACATTGATCATTATAAACGGTTTTAAGGGGCAAAAACTAGTCGATGACGTCTATCTCTCAAAAATGCGACGTTGCCAATCCGCCACCTGTACACGCTGTAAACAACTACTTCGTAACTACTGACTCACAGTGCGTTATTTTCACTTCCACACGCGAGGTACCGGCCATCAGTGGCTAACCCCACGAAGTTCTTCTCGTTGGCGTGAAGGAGCGCACGCAGCGCAGCGAGTCCACGCGCCACAGCTTCAGCTGCGGTCCGTGACGCCATTCGCGCGGTTGGCAACGTCGCATTTTTTTTAAGACTCATTCAAAAGGTAGACTTTTTACTGCTATTTTATTGCTTAATACTAAATAGAAACACATTGCATCGTCAAATTTGAGGTAGTCTCTGATAGTAACCAGGTTTTACTGAGTAGGTGCACAAAATAAAGAGTTTACAGAATGACCGATACTATATTCGCTCTGAATTTCTAAAATGAAGTAAGTAAGTTATACCTATTTGACAGAACCGGCCAAAAACAAAATTCATCATGTGAAAAATTGCACCAAGTTCGACAAAAACAAAAACACTCGCGACAGTGCGACTTTACGACTCACCGAAGCACTGACTTCGCTTGTAAACTCATGTCTCTGTGTGCGTGCGTCAAAAATGGCGTGTTGTTCTAAGCGGGCTAACTGTCAGCTCTCTGACGCGCATGTCTAATTTGTGGTAGGTGTGAAGAAAATCGAAAATCTCTCGTATTTTGCTTACGGCACAGAAAAAAAATACTTTTATTTGAATTCAACAACATACACACGAAAATTCTTCCAAAGTGCGACGTTGCCAACCTAAACCTAGTGCACGCTGTTTAAAACTGTACGTAGGAGACGGTTTTGTGGTGTTCGCCGAACATTGGACCATATTGAATGGGCCACTAAGGCTTAAGCTAGTTAAACTCAAACTCAAACTCAAATAACTTTATTCAAATAGACTGTATCAGTACTTTCAAATCGTCAAATTTACAGCAAAATATACTAAATAATAGACATAAATACCATAATAATATGGATATGTAAATAAACAGTATACAGACATAATGCGACTCTACCACCGCGTCGGAGTTGTTTCTTACTGAGAAGACCCGGCGAGAAACTCAGCAGTTACTCTTTTAAACTTGTTTTGGGTTTACAACAGGCGTTAGTAAAGTACAAGCAGTGTGTCATTTTGATACAAATAAACCTAAAAGAATATAAAACAAAGAGAAAAAACCAACCATAAAAGAATATAATAAAAAGAATTCATTTAAACAATTCAAAAACAAAAATTGTTAGTCAGTACATACATACTAGGTACCTATTAACTCTTACAATAAAACATCTGTTACAATAGAGCTATTTAATCCCGCATCGAGCAGAGCGCTTATACCCAGGCATTTTTATCTATAAGGTAGTCTTTTGTAGTATAATAGCCCTTTTTTAATAAAGCCGTTTTGATGTGATTTTTGAATCTATGTAAAGGTAACTCACAAATTGTTATTGGAATTTTGTTGTAATAATGTATACCTTGCCCCATAAAGGATCCTAAAACTTTTTGTAACCTAAAGAGTGGAAGTGCAATTTTATCCTTATTCCTAGTATTTCTGCAATGTATGTCACTGTGTTTAGCATAGAGACCAATATTTTTTCTCACCAAAACAATGCAATTGTAAATGTATTGTGACGCTACAGTGAGGATACCAATTTCCTTAAAAATCTCCCTAAGTGAAGCCCGTGCACGAAGCTTATAGATGGATCTGATAGCTCGCTTCTGGAGGATAAAGATGGTTTGTATATCCGCCGCTTGACCCCAAAGTACAATGCCGTAAGACATTACACTATGGAAATAACTAAAATAAACTGAACGAGCAGTATCAACATCTGTTAATAACCTAATTTTTCTCACTGCAAATGCAGCCGAACTAAGTCTGCCTGAGAGAGCTGTTATATGAGGGTTCCATTGCAGTTTTGAATCAAGTGTGATTCCAAGAAAAACTGTTGTATCTACAAGCTTCATAGTATTACCATCAATTTTTAGACTAATGGGGTTATCTTTAACATTAGGCAACTTAAAATTAATACATTTAGTCTTTTTTGCATTAAGCTGTAGATTATTTACTGTGAACCATTGTAAAACCTTTGAAAGTGCGTCATTAACATCATCAAAAAGGTTTTTATTTCTGTCAGTTTTAAAAACTAAAGATGTATCGTCTGCAAACAATACAACATCACAAATATCTTTTAAGTAAAAAGGTAAATCATTTATATATATCAGAAATAGTAATGGACCTAGAATGGATCCTTGAGGGACCCCCATTTTAACTTGTGATCCTGTAGAGAGTACACTGTTAACATCAACTTTTTGAGTTCTTAAACTAAGGTACGAAATTACCAAATCTAAAGCATTATCCCTAACCCCGTAAAAATCAAGCTTGCGTATAAGTGTATCGTGATCAACGCAATCAAAGGCCTTGGACAAGTCACAGAAGACGCCAAGAGCGTTCTGTGAATTCTCCCAAGCCCTAAAGATGTGTTTTAGAAGTGCGATGCCAGCATCAGTAGTAGAACGGCCTCTCGTGAATCCATATTGTTCACTGTGTAAGAGATTGTTCTCATAAAAATGGCTTAATAGTTGTTCTTGAATGATTTTTTCAAAGATCTTACTGAGAGCTGGTAGGATTGAAACAGGCCTAAAGTTACCTGGGTCTTGTTTGTTGCCTGATTTAAAAAGTGGTACAACCCTACTGTGTTTCATTAAGTTTGGAAAAACACCTTCATCAACACAATCATTGAATATTACGGCTAGAAAAAACTGAATCTCTCACTCACAGTGCGTTATTTTCGGAGCCACACGCCAGATACCGGCCATCAGTGGCCAGCCCCACGAAGTTCTTCTCGTTGGCGTGTCCGCTGAAGGAGCGCACGCAGCGCGGCGAGTCCACGCGCCACAGCTTCAGCTGCGAGTCGGTGGACGCGGACACGAGCGAGTGCGCGTTCAAGAACTGCACGTACGAGACCGCTTTGCGGTGGTCGCGGAACACCTGATGCACACAACATTTGTGAAATTAAAAATAAATCACGCATTTAATTTATGTCGTCATTAGGATATTTATTTATTTATTTATATTAGGTATGCAAACAGATCACAGCCATTACACAACCAAGAATATATATAAACTTATCATAACTAGACCGTAATCCTTAAATAGCATACACATCATGATTTAACTTTACATCTACAACGAGGGTTAAACAAATTTGATTACTGACTATATTTTAATTATACAATGGGTGTTCTTAATATCATACATTATTTGTGTACAGTCGAGGACTGCTCGGTTATAAGAAATTCAGATACTGCTCTTTTGTACTGGGGAAATCTGTTATTGAATACATCCACGCATCCGCCACTACGGACGACATCATTGTACGTTCTGCACATTCTGACCATGGGATTGAAAAAGGAGGTGTTGTTCTTATACACTTGTATTGCAAAAATGTTGGGGTGACGCGATCTATGCCGAGTATTAAAGTTGAGGGAAGAGAGCAAATCCGGGGCATCAGTAGCTGAATGCACTATCTTGTGAAGACAAAGCAAGTCATATCTTTTACGACGAGTCTGCAAAGGTATCAGGTCAAACTTTAAAAGCCTCTCCCTGTAGTTTCTGAGCGAACGTCCATAATTGAATTTACGTGAAATAAACCTTAAGCACTTCCTCTGCACTCTCTCGATGCTGTCGATATGGACACCATAATATGGGGACCAAATCGGACAACAATACTCTAAAACACTTCTAACCAAGCTAAAATACAGGCACAAGATACTACGGGGCTTTCGAAAAGCCTTGGTTGTTCGCATTATAAAACCCAATAGTTTGTAACTCTTTTTCAGAATATGATCATAATGAGGCCTGAAGGTTAATTGATCAGCAAATAAAACACCCAAATCCTTAACAATCTCCTTTCTGCCTAGTATCTTGTCCTGAATAAAATACTGCTGAGCTACTCGGTTCTTTTTCCTGGTGAAAGAAATGACACAGCTTTTGCTTGCGTTAATATTCATTTTGTTGTAAGAACACCAGTCAGAAATAATCTTCAGATCGTTTTGAAGCGCAGCGCTTTGTGTCATATCACTGATATCCGTGTAAATTTTCAAATCGTCGGCATAGAGGAGAGATGGACATGTCAGACGATCAACCAAATCGTTTATAAAAATTACAAATAGAAGTGGCCCAAGATGTGAGCCCTGTGGAACTCCGGAAGGTACAGATATGAGAGAGGAAGTGTAACCCTTTACAGTAACTAGTTGAGTTCTATTACTCAAGTAAGATATAATCCATCTCAACAGACAACCATGAACACCGTAATAGGAAAGCTTATGACAGAGCAGAGAGTGATCAACCTGATCGAATGCTTTGCTAAAATCAAGACAGACAGCATCAACTTGCCCTCCAGAAGCAAACACATGACATAAATAGTTTTTAAACTCCAAAAGATTGCTCAAAGTTGACCTTTTTCTAACGAATCCGTGCTGTCTATCGGATATGTACCTGCTCAGATGGCCGTAGAGGGGTCCATATACTAACTTTTCAAAGAGCTTAGCAATGCAGGAAAGGATACTTATAGGTCGATAGTTTGAACATGATGACCTATCACCGGATTTATAAATAGGGATAATACTGGCCATCTTCCAACGAGTGGGAAACACCCCAGATGCAACCGCTTTATTAAATAACATAGACAGTGGTAACGAAAGTTCATCCGCGCAACATTTCAAAAATTTAGGTGGGATACCGTCTGGTCCTGGACCTTTCCGTGCATCCAGACATTCCATTTTGAGCGCTACATCCTTTTTTGTAAACTCAAAGTTATGCAGAGTGAAGTGAAAAGTGGAAGGTGGAGAATCAATCGGATTCGGCAAATTTGACGGAGTCCTATCAAACACCGATCCAAAGTACTCCGAAAAAAGCTCAGAAATGCCCTGTCCATCGGATGATGTTTTGCCATCATAAGTCATTGTGTGGGGAATCGTGACTCTAGCCTTCCTGCCATTTACATAGCGCCAGAAAACCTTAGGGTCGTCCTGTAAAGATTCCTCAATCGACGACAAAAACGTTCCATGGCATTCCACGATAAGTGCCTTACATCGAGCGCGAAGCATAGAGAAACTGTCATAATCCCTATGGTTGTGAAACTTTTTGTAACGTCTATGATACTTATTTTTCTCCTTCATGCAGCGTATCAGTCCTTGACTATACCACCCGGGGTATTTACTAGAGGTATTTTTTCTAATAGGCGTATGTACCGATATAAGTTCATTGATTTTGGAGTAAAATGTATCGACGCATTCATTGACATCCTCAGACGACAGCATATCTCCCCAATCGACGCACCCTATGTCTGCCTTTAGGCTAGGATAGTTGCATTTATTGAAATTATAACGTTTCTTGTGGTGAGGTCTAATTGGTTTACAATTTTTTAGATCAGAAATTTCGACACAATAAGAAAAAGAACAGATAATCTTGTACCAGAACTTTCATTCATGTCAGGGTTAGAAACTAGAAAAATTCGACCTGGTCCTAGGGACTCAAGCGTGATTTAGTTCATGTCATTGAAATTATGCATGATATCACAGATCGACTTCTGTCGTACATCGTACTCCAACAGTGAAACATGCATGAAATTTCGATGATAAGACAAGTAACTGATTATTAATGAGAAACTAAGCTCATTCATAGGACTTGTCAATTTGTAAAAGGAAAGTTGAGAATTCAAATTGTCATTCCACAACGTATTGATAACTATTAAAACAAACTACCTGCAAAAACATACAGAATGTAATTGGCTTTTTATGTGAATCACCTAAAGCTTTCGATTATGTTGGTCAATAGATTCACGTGTAATAAACTTCAAGACTATGATGGCAAGACGCTTTCCATATTCTAATTTTGTCGTATTTAAGTCTAAGAATTAGAAAAAGTCTCAGGTCGTGGATCGTGTGGTCCCGAGTTCAAATCTGGCAAGAACCAAAATCTTTGTTCATTGTTAAATATCCGACTTACTCTCCGGTGACGGAAAACATCGATATTTTTATCGATATATTTGGTTTTCCAAATCAACCCGGATAACGGCGGAAGGCTCACCACCTAACTAACACGTTGGGTACTCATACCATTGGTGAAAGTGGGCTTCTGAGTGTTTCGTTTAGCATGACGACACAGTCACTTGCCTCTGACTACCCCGTTTGGGATAAAGTCGTGATAGTATGTACGTATGTAATTAGAAAAAGTTAATGAAAATAGAGTAATGCTTTCTAATCTTTCGTTAAAATAGGAGTCCCTTCAAGGGTCTATTTTGGGGTCTTTCTTTATCACCGCTTAAAACTACTAGAGTTTGAGATGTTGACCTGACTCTTTAGGGTCTACGGGGTCTCGCTAGTTAGTAAGTCAATTGATGGTTTCGGTAAGTTAGTGGTTAGAACGCCAGGTTTGCAAGAGACGCGGGTTCAATTCTCGCTCGAATTTTTCCGAGGTTCTTTTTTATTCTAGTTGTCCATTCCTCAATGGCTACTCGCCTGCAGCGGATGGCGCGGCGCGCGCAGGTCGTAGTAGTGCACGCAGTGGTCCGCCGAGCCGAACGCCAGGTGGCACGACGAGCGCGGGTTGAAGCGCACGCAGCACACGTTGAACTTGGCTTCCAGAGTCGCCACGGAGCGCTCCGCGTTCAGCGCCCACAGCTTGACGCGCGCGTCGTCCGAGCCGGAGGCTAGGAGGCGCACGTCCGCTCTGGGGACAAACAAGAGAAGGTTCGAAAGGAAACCCTAAAGAAACACTTCTGCCTTCTTAACTCTTACTGAGAAGAACAGTAACACTTCTCACACACGAGACGGTAAATGCCTGCGACGTGTCGACAGCAGGAATTTTTAGTAGTCCAAGAGCTAGGAAGCACACAACATGGGCTTAGCCGAAGAAATTGATTTCTGAATTGCTTATTAATGCTTAATAAAAAACAATACTTAGGAACTCGAACCTTAAAAGATTACCGTTTCATTCGAAAGCAATGAAAAAATGTTAGCCGTCGACGTGTCGACGACTAATGCCGTTCGTGTTTCAGAGCGCTAACGGGTAAAGTTCAAGACCTCGTTTTTTTTACGTTATTATTCAGAAAGACATACAGGATGGGCCATAAATTTTAGCAAATTTGAAACATTAATGGAAATACAAGACAAGTGTTATTTTGTTAATCATTTATTTAAAGTAGTACGCGTTCATTGCAATTTTTTTAAATGTCATTCTCGAGATGTGCTCGCTCTATATAAATAAATAAATAAAAAATAAACATCTGGGACAATTCACACCAAGATCATCTGACCCCAAACTAAGCAGAGCTTGTAATATGGGCGTCAGAGACTGATAAACATACTTAAATATTTCTAAATACATACTTAAATAGATAATAACACCCAGACGCACAACAAATATAAATGTTCGTCACACAAATATTTGTCATGGGTGGGGATCGAACCCACGACCTCCGGCGCTAAAGGCAGGATCGCTGCCATTGCGCCAACAGGCCAGTCTATATTTGTATATGCAAAAACAATCATCTTTGATTTTTCGAAACCTGAAGTGATAAAGTGCTCAAAGAAAGTGTAAATGATGATTTGAAACTCAAAAAAAGGATTTCCGGTGGCGGCGTCCCACACTGACACCGTGCCCTGGGAGACACAAACGCTCACCTGTTGAAGTGCACGGACCAGCAGCGCTTGTCGTGCTCCTGCAGCGCGGCTGCGCAGCCCGGTGGCGGCGTCCCACACTGACACCGTGACCTGGGAGACACAAACGCTCACCTGTTGAAGTGCACGGACCAGCAGCGCTTGTCGTGCTCCTGCAGCGCGGCTGCGCAGCCCGGTGGCGGCGTCCCACACTGACACCGTGCCCTGGGAGACACAAACGCTCACCTGTTGAAGTGCACGGACCAGCAGCGCTTGTCGTGCTCCTGCAGCGCGGCTGCGCAGCCCGGTGGCGGCGTCCCACACTGACACCGTGCCCTGGGAGACACAAACGCTCACCTGTTGAAGTGCACGGACCAGCAGCGCTTGTCGTGCTCCTGCAGCGCGGCTGCGCAGCCCGGTGGCGGCGTCCCACACTGACACCGTGCCCTGGGAGACACAAACGCTCACCTGTTGAAGTGGACGGACCAGCAGCGCTTGTCGTGCTCCTGCAGCGCGGCTGCGCAGCCCGGTGGCGGCGTCCCACACTGACACCGTGACCTGGGAGACACAAACGCTCACCTGTTGAAGTGCACGGACCAGCAGCGCTTGTCGTGCTCCTGCAGCGCGGCTGCGCAGCCCGGTGGCGGCGTCCCACACTGACACCGTGACCTGGGAGACACAAACGCTCACCTGTTGAAGTGCACGGACCAGCAGCGCTTGTCGTGCTCCTGCAGCGCGGCTGCGCAGCCCGGTGGCGGCGTCCCACACTGACACCGTGACCTGGGAGACACAAACGCTCACCTGTTGAAGTGCACGGACCAGCAGCGCTTGTCGTGCTCCTGCAGCGCGGCTGCGCAGCCCGGTGGCGGCGTCCCACACTGACACCGTGACCTGGGAGACACAAACGCTCACCTGTTGAAGTGCACGGACCAGCAGCGCTTGTCGTGCTCCTGCAGCGCGGCTGCGCAGCCCGGTGGCGGCGTCCCACACTGACACCGTGACCTGGGAGACACAAACGCTCACCTGTTGAAGTGCACGGACCAGCAGCGCTTGTCGTGCTCCTGCAGCGCGGCTGCGCAGCCCGGTGGCGGCGTCCCACACTGACACCGTGACCTGGGAGACACAAACGCTCACCTGTTGAAGTGCACGGACCAGCAGCGCTTGTCGTGCTCCTGCAGCGCGCGGCTTCGCTGCCCGGTGGCGGCGTCCCACACCGACACTGTGCCCTGGGAGACACATTGTGTTTAGTAAATACTCTTTTCACTTCTCATGCTCTAAAAGTACGCCAATATATCCCTACGAAGCTGGACTAAAGTGACCACTTTAGTCTCTAGGGAGTGAAAAGTAATTAGTTTTTTTAATTTCCTTTATGTGACATACACAAACTCAAACAGCCAGTAAACATACTATTATCTGTGGAGTGTGGACCATCTTCATTGCGAAAATGTGAGAATTTTAGTTCCATGGTTTGTCCGCAAAGGTGGCGTTGTTAAATTATTAATCTGTGTCTGGTATAGAAGAAAAAAACCGACCGCAAAAATTCAGAATTTTTATCGAATGTAAATTTCTTCGGTTTTAAATGTTTTTGTACTAAATTGACTATTTTTCTAGCACTCAAAGTGAAAAGTGCAGTTTGCACCACAAGACTAAACGACAACTTAATATACCCTCGGTTTCATTGACTCCCTCGCACGCTCGGGAGTCAATCCTCTTCTGGTATATTATGGCTTCGTTTAGTCCCTTCATATCAAATATACCATATTAAGTACTGCTAAGTTTAAATAAAGAAATATCTACAGTTGGAAAACTTAACGATACACGAAATAAGACTTTCAACTGTAATTTACAAGGGCTTAGATTCTGTTATTTAGATCCCAATTGTAATTGAATGCTGTGTTCTTGACAGAAAAGTCCAAATCATGACTTTCAACCTTGATTCTATTGGAATTTAAACCGCAGAATCTGGGTCCTATTAGACATTATCTTCCTATTAGACATTTTCTTGATAACTACAAAAGTTAGACAAATTTTATTACAAAAATGTGATGAAAGTTACATTTTATATGTTAAGTTCAGAAACAGAACTTTGAAAACTATTTAAAGGAAGTCCGCATAGTCAGGCTGTCACAGAAAAATTGAGAGATAAAATTCTTGCATAGACGAAAATCGCGACTAAGTAATTTTGATGGTAGGCGTTCCAGGAGACGCACGAGATCTGGTGGCTGCACTGCATCTCCGCGCAGGGCTAGTGTGTGTGTGCATTGTGTGCGAGTGTGCGTGCTAGTCACCTCGTAGTCGGAGGAGGCGAGCACGTTCTTGTGGTAGGCGTTCCAGGAGACGCACGAGATCTTGTGGCTGCACTGCATCTCCACGCAGGGCTAGTGTGTGTGTGCATTGTGTGCGAGTGTGCGTGCTAATCACCTCGTAGTCGGAGGAGGCGAGCACGTTCTTGTGGTAGGCGTTCCAGGAGACGCACGAGATCTTGTGGCTGCACTGCATCTCCGCGCAGGGCTAGTGTGTGTGTGCATTGTGTGCGAGTGTGCGTGCTAATCACCTCGTAGTCGGAGGAGGCGAGCACGTTCTTGTGGTAGGCGTTCCAGGAGACGCACGAGATCTTGTGGCTGCACTGCATCTCCGCGCAGGGCTAGTGTGTGTGTGCATTGTGTGCGAGTGTGCGTGCTAATCACCTCGTAGTCGGAGGAGGCGAGCACGTTCTTGTGGTAGGCATTCCAGGAGACGCACGAGATCTTGTGGCTGCACTGCATCTCCGCGCAGGGCTAGTGTGTGTGTGTGCATTGTGTGCGAGTGTGCGTGCTAGTCACCTCGTAGTCGGAGGAGGCGAGCACGTTCTTGTGGTAGGCGTTCCAGGAGACGCACGAGATCTTGTGGCTGCACTGCATCTCCGCGCAGGGGTAGTGGTAGGACACGTCTATTGCGTCGCGGACTACCGCTTCGTACTCAAAAACCTGCAAACAAAAACATGGTACATGCATTTTTTCTGTTACGTTACAGAATTGAATAATAATACGTTCCACGTATTGTACAGGCTGCGAGAGGTACTGTTCTCCAGAAGGCATATCAAGTGACGATTTCCTGGTTAGATCATCAGACTACTAATTTAATTTTTCGTGATTCGGGGACCTGCATTTCTGCCACACGTGAAGGGAATAACGGTAGATCAGTCTTAAATAAATACACCATTGAGACTGTGTGTTGTATGTACTCCGATGTCTGAAGTATCGACAGAAATGCGGTGACGTCACTGGCCGGCAAGCAAGCTGACATAACTGTCAAACCTAAGTTAATATAAACTAATTTTATGAAGAGGAAAGATTTGATTGTTTTTTTGTTTGTTTGCATTGAATAGGCTTCGAAACTACTGGACCGATTTTAAAAATATGAAGCTATAGTATCAGGGAGTGACATAGGCTGTATTTTATCATGATTGACCAAAACATTCAGTAAAAAATAATAACACATAATATACGTGAATCAAGAGGGAGGAACGCGGGCGAGGTGTGCTGCTTTACCGACGCCGCGACGTGCAATTACTGTTGACAGAACGAAGTCTGTCGAGGCAGCTAGTTTTATATATTTTTTGTGATTTTTGACATTTCATAAGTGCTTCTTTGTAAAAGCTTAGGTGAATAATTATTTTTTTACTTTACTAAAAGTATCACCGGCGAACTAATTTCAACATCAGATCAGGTTAACTTTGACAGAGCACGGGATTGTTTATCGGTCTGTGACGTAATCATAGTAACGTCCGTGACATCTTGGAGCGTTTTGGCGGGAATTTTAGAAACTAATACGTATTTTTTTATTGAAATTTGAAGTATTTTTATGAAAATATTATTTTCGTGTTTAAATAGGGTCTATCTATGAATCAAAACGAACTGAGCCACCAGCAGAATTGAAGTTCACAACTTAACCAGCACCGCAAAGCCAACGAAGAGTCACCACTTGAGCCCCTGAAAAAGTCACAGGCTGAGTCACTCACCTTAATCCTCTTGGTAACTCCAGCAATAGCAATGAACTCGTTGTCCTTGTCGAACTCAATGGTGGAGACGATGGTGGAGTAGTTGATGGCGTCGCTGCAGTACGAGAGCGTCGCGAGCGGGCGCAGGGCGCGGTAGCGCGTGAAGGCCACCAGGTCCTCGCGGAACAGCTCCAGGCCGTTTCCACCTCCTGAAGTAAACATCATTATTTTGATTCTTTATTTTCAAAAAAGTTTGACGAGAACAGAAACCGCGATTTACTTATTGCAAACTGTGACATTGTGTACACAATTTTTTGCGTGAATGAAAATTGGCCAAGGTTGGAAGCTGTATTTGCCGATGACCTATTTTTTGAGTTCGCCGGAAAGACTCATCAATTGAGAAGATAATATAGATCTTTACAACGCGGCGCTATTCAATCACAGATTCATACTAAGAAGTTCAATTATTGTTTGAAATATTTTGTTTTGATTCATCATCATTTGTTTGAAGCATCATTGACCAAACAATCTTGCTTTATGTTCAAGTTCAGAAAAAATGTGATTTGCTTTCTTTTAAAGATAGAAACTAGAAACTTTTCATGGAAAAAATAGCATTGTAAAAGTATTTATTTATAATTAAACATTCCGTAAAAATCACACCAATCTTTGGCTGTCATCTGTCCATTTGGTCCGAGTCAAGAAGGGACGTCGCGCGGTGCGCCTCAACAATGTCGTAAGGATTATAATTTGCACAAACCAAAAAATACAACAAGTACACAATGTTCTTTGGAGACTAACTAAGGTGGCCAACATGCGAACTGCTTTGAGAGCATATCACGGGTACGTCGCGTCTAACCTACGGTATGGAATTTTGCTGTGGGGCAATTCGGTTGGGATACAAAAAGCGTTTATTGCGCAAAAACAATGCATCCGGGCAATGAAAGATTCGTCTCCCTCAACTACCTGCAGGCCCCTGTTCAAGCAATTAAATTTACTAACACTTTCTTCTTTGTACATTCTTGAAGCTTGTAAATTTGCTAAGCAACATGTTTGTTAATTTGGGACCATATATCCAAATAGATTGGTTCTGCCGCAATTACGAACCAATATGTGTAGTATAAATAGTTTTGCTATGGTGGTCTGAATATACAACAAACTACCAACAGAGATTTTAAATTTGCCAGCAAATCAATTAAATAGCCACTTATTAAAAAAATTAATTTACAAATGATTTTATTCTGTTTCTGAATACCTAAATAGCTGAATTTCAATGCGACCAGTAATCTAATAGCTGAATTTCAATGAAACCTTATTAATCTATGAATATTATTTCATGATTGTCATTTAATTTTGATTTTATTTTATTTTAATATATTGTTGTAATTGTTATTACCGTCATTGTGTGTATGTATATTTTAATCTTTACTTCGTCACCTTTATATCACCTACATTTGAACAAATAAATAATTGATTTGATTTGGATAACAGCATAAGTAGAGAGTTAAATAAAATAACTTGACACAACTCTGAAAGGCAACTACTGAACTGAACAGACAGGGTTCACTTACCAGGTACACTGTTGCCGGGCATCCTGGTGGAGGCACCGAGCTCGCTAGGATCCGCCACAGAGGGCGCTGCTGGCGCCACGCTCTCTGGTAGTCTCTGGTCGCCCCCAGCTGTTACAAACACAAAGAAATTGCTATTGCATGTTGTATTATCACGGCGTCATGGATCAAATTATTTATTTACTAGTTCGTGCACAAAAATACATTACAGGAGACAACATTTAGGAAATCAAAAGTACAGGTGAGCTTATCTTTAAGAGGAGATTTCTCCAGCAGACCAAGTTAAAGGATACAAAAAACCGGCCAAGTGCGAGTCGGACTCGCGCACCGAGGGTTCCGTACAAACCCTATATTAGGTATATTTATTAAAAATGTTTTTATTATATGATGTAACTAAAAATTTACGGTTGTTTTTATTTATGGTACGTTGCGTCGTACCAAATTTCAAGATTCTGAGTTCACGGGAAGTACCCTGTAGGTTTTGTTTCCCTTGCGAGTGTCGAAAATTTGCGGGAATTTGCGGCATAAATGGCTGTATCTTTTGATTGCGTTGGCTTAGAAGTTTGATTTTTGCACAGCTCCAAGGGACAGTAGACCTGAGTATTTGATATAAATTCCAGTTTGATACCTCCACGCGTTCCTGAGAATAAGAGTCTAAACAAACAGACGGACAACAAAGTGATCCTATAAGGGTTGCGTTTTTACTTATCGAGGTACGGAACCCTAAAAACAATGTGTGTGAAAAGAAGACACACAGCTGTGCACACATAACCAAAAAAAAAATAAAAGTACAAAATTTTAATCGCTAACAATATAAATGTACAAAGCTTTTTAAACAAATCAAATGAATGTTTTTTTTGAGATATCAACGAGACGAGTGCCTGTTCTAAGTTCCAGAGTCCACAATCTCGAAGTTACATCACTTACTTTGCGGCGCAGCAGCTGGCGGATCCGGCCCCAACGGCACGTGATCCGCGTCCGAGGGCGCGGGGGTCGCGGAGGGGGTCGCGGGGCCGAGCGCCGCCCCCGCGCCCGCGCCCGGCGTCGCGTCCCCCGAGCCGGAGCCCGGGAAGTACAGCTCGTCGGCGCGGTGGGCGAAGTAGCACTGTGAAAAGACAGGGAATAATACTGGGTCCAAAGCTGAGCCCTGTGGAACTCTCAAGGCCTTATCAATGTCGAATAATATGGACGATAGAAATGTTACAGTCTACATCATCATCCGTGCGTTTATCAGGGCTGTGAACCCACACTGGTGTGTGGGGTCGCAGGGTCCGCCTTTCTATGTTATAAGCCCACTTCGCGCGGTCTTGTGCATCCTCAGAGGTGAGTCTGTTGGCACGCGTCACCCTTGACTACTTCGAGCCAGCGCTTCTTGGGTCAACCTCTTCTGCTGGTTATGTTACAGTCTACAATCTATAACTGAATGCAAACAAAACTCAATCTGTCGAAATTGAAAACTTGTGTTTGGCACTTCTGGAATTCAAGAGTTGTGTCACGCGCAAGTCGTTATGATAGTCTTTACAATATGGTGGAAAGGAATGATGGCTTTCTCCCACGTTAACTTGTTAACAGCAACTTTAGAACGACTGCTCATGTATCTCACTTATAAAGGCGGGAATACACATGACTGTAGCTTGCACACTTTCATACCAGCTCCTTGCACGTGCCGTCAAAAAAGTCAATCGAATGCGGTGAAATTTTGTACCTGTCAAGATCCTGCATACATTTGATTGGTTCTGCTGTGACGTGCTTGCTACTGGCAAAACCGCTACAGAAATGTGTATTTCGGGCCTAAGTTCCTTGAATTAAGCTAATAATAATCAGTATTCTATTCTTACACTACTCCGCAGTCCGCACCACATCTTATCACACAGCAAAAACGACAAGATTACCTACAAAGCGTACTCACCTGCACGAAGTCATCAAAATGCGCCGTCAGCTTCCGCCACCGCGAAGCCAGCGCGTCGCCGCCCCCGCCCCCCGCGCCCCCACCCCCCGCGCCGCCGCCCGCGAAGCTCTCTTCCTCTGAGCATACTGTGGGACTGCCGCCTGGGTAACAACAAACAACGATACAAAACAGGTCTAAAAAACGGGGTCATTTATTGGCATCAATCAATGTTTTCCCAAAGAGCTATAAGTATAGAGTTCTTTGAGAGGAATTTGAAAAGTCTTCTGCAGGGTCGACAACGAGTGATGCCCCCGGTGTTGCACGCGTCCAAGGACGCGGTGACCGCTTACCATCAAGCGGTCCGCGTGCTTGATTGTCACCGACGTAGATGTCACTTGCGATGTAAGCACAAATCATAGTCGACATTAACCGTTCACAGATATACGATTCAGATACGAAGTTTCATACGCTGCCTTTTACGCACAGTCGGCCACAGTCGTTATTCAGGGCACAGGCAGGCCTCAGACACTCCATGTACTTGCGTGCGATAATCACCTACGAGCCGCCGGGTCTTCCTAGACCCATTTGGCAGTTGGTTGTCAAAAGCCGCATAGAGCATATTTTGAACGCGAATCTTGCGGTCGCGATGACGTAAAGTTAGTACTGACTACTGACTTCTATATCGCAAGAGGTAGCCCTCGCAATATATGCCTGTCACATGAGAGCACGCATTTACAATTGACAAGATCGTACATTTTCTCTTATGTGATGTATCTGTTACGAATGTTAGTCTAATGGTCGCAACAAGTTGCTCAGTATGCAGCAGTACTTAATTTGGGCTTATCTCGTTAACTTTTACAGTGACCAGATGAAGGCAGCCTGTGACTTCACTATCACTTTTGGGGACCAGTTTGTCGAAATGGTTCGTGTGTCTGTTGTCACGCAAAGGGTCGCCGATTCGAATTCCGCACCAGTTGCTGAGTGTTTGCGGTGCCTCCGTTGTTTCTAGTTTCGATTTCACAAATGAAGACCTTCCAGAGCTACGCGGTGACCGCTTACCTTGGGGCTGCAGCTTGCCCACGAGCGTGGCCAGCTCGTGGCGCAGCGCGGCCACTGCTGAGGCGGCCACTCCGCGGGGGGTGTGCACACTAGAGCACGGGTGACCGCTCACCTTGGGGCTGCAGCTTGCCCACGCTGCCCGCGAGCGTGGCCAGCTCGTGGCGCAGCGCGGCCACTGCTGAGGCGGCCACTCCGCGGGGGGTGTGCACACTAGAGCACGGGTGACCGCTCACCTTGGGGCTGCAGCTTGCCCACGCTGCCCGCGAGCGTGGCCAGCTCGTGGCGCAGCGCGGCCACTGCTGAGGCGGCCACTCCGCGGGGGGTGTGCACACTAGAGCACGGGTGACCGCTCACCTTGGGGCTGCAGCTTGCCCACGCTGCCCGCGAGCGTGGCCAGCTCGTGGCGCAGCGCGGCCACTGCTGAGGCGGCCACTCCGCGGGGGGTGTGCACACTAGAGCACGGGTGACCGCTCACCTTGGGGCTGCAGCTTGCCCACGCTGCCCGCGAGCGTGGCCAGCTCGTGGCGCAGCGCGGCCACTGCTGAGGCGGCCACTCCGCGGGGGGTGTGCACACTAGAGCACGGGTGACCGCTCACCTTGGGGCTGCAGCTTGCCCACGCTGCCCGCGAGCGTGGCCAGCTCGTGGCGCAGCGCGGCCACTGCTGATGCGGCCACTCCGCTGGGGGTGTCCATGCTGGGAACCCGCGCGAGGCCTTCAGCGCCGGTGCGGAGGTCGCGGAGAACGCCGGCCACATGTTCCATGTCCTAGACACAAAGATTCGGCTATAGTTTATTGCTTAAATTGAGCTCATTATCGGGGTTCTTTTTCTTTCCGGGTCAATTTCAAATAACAGTTTATGTTTTCCTTTACGAATCCCGGCCAAAACGCAACGTGTATTTTTTTAACAAATGGTCTTTTTAGTAACACCTATGAGACTAAAGATGAGTACCGATTGTTTCAAACGAAAATACAAAGATGCCTTATTAAGACAACAACTTGCTGCGGAAGACCTTAGCAGTGGGTATTGGAAATTACTGCTCCTGAAAGATTATTTTAAGTAACCACACACAGCCACGAACACAACACACACACACACACACACACACACACACACACACACACACACACACACACACACAAACACACGCACGAGAGTTCCGTTTAAGTTAAGTTTTTTTTTAATGTATTTTGTACTGTTCTAAGCCCTCATGTACTAATTCTCGATTAACACCGATAGAGAAATGGAAGTGGCTGAAAAACAGCGCTGCCTAGGATCCAGATCCTAGGTCAGCACAAGCTGAGCCACCTCCAATTGCTTTCAGTGTTTTATTTTTATGTTCATGGTGATGTTTGTACGATTGAAAGCAATAAACGCATTTTTATTTATTATTTATTTATTTAACAATCCCTAAATATAAATATAAACATAAACATCCCTGGACATTATTCCACACAGCGCCATCTAGCCCCAAAGTAAGCTAATTAAAGCTTGTGTTATGGGATACTAGACAACGGATAAACATACTTAAATACATTTTCTTTTGTAAATACATACTTATTATACATAGGAGACACCCAGACCAGTACAAACAGACATGTTCATGCACACAAATGTTTGTACTGTGCGGGGATCGAACCCGCGACCTCTGGTGTAGTAGCCAACTTCTTAACCATTACACCAAGTCGGTCGCCTAAAAATGGTATTTATTATTACATCTGGCCTAAACGATTATAGGGTAAACTTCCAGGCATTGGACACTTAAGCAGCTTATGAAGGCATCGATTAGTCAACGAACACATTAACGAAGCTGGTTACTAAAATTAATGTTATTTCATTAGTTTAATTTGTATCCATCTATAATATTTTTTTAACCCTCATTTATCAGCAGCAACGCAAATAATTCTCATTAATGAAAAAAGGAACCAAATATACAGTTATTGGACAATATTTTATTAATTGGACAGTAGAAACAAGTTATTGGCCAGCAACAATAGCCGCTCTCAATAGTAGTCAATTCAACGTGTGGCTTAGTTGTATTTTATTTATATGTCTGTTAGTCTGTAAGGTATATACTATGGGTCTCTGTTATCACTTTTGTAATGTGTAATATTGCCTTGATTAAATGAGTTATGTTATGTAGGTTTATTAGGATATTTTAAACGGTTTATATTTTTTTTATCTTAGAATAAACTTTTCTTCATCAAACATTTTTAATTAACAAATCTAGTAATCAGTCTTAGGAATTATTTTGTGGACCTGTAATTTTAAATATTATTATGATTATTTGATTATACTTGTATTTCTAGCTTGTAGACGACTTGGATTTAAATCTGTAACTGTGCAAGTTATGGAATAAATTAGCTATAGGTAATTTGTTATTATGTTTAAACTCAAAATAAAACGATGTTTAATCAATCCAAATCAGTCCAAAGAGTAGTAGGCTTATAAACAATAACAAAAAAAGTGACTTTTATAACTTTAAGCTAAAAGCAAAACACAGTTATTAGATACCTATCTACTAATTGGATTTCAAACAAAATAAAACGAATTATTGGACAGCCCATAATAATAACCTATTAATTATATTTAAGCCTACCAATTCCTATTAAATTCTATACAAAATGGGATAATACTTCACTGCGTAAGAAACTAAGCGCTAAGAATGAACGTAAACTAAATTAATTGTTATAAACTCTGAGTGCCAAAAAGACACCAATTTGTTTGGCAGCGAGTCAGCGCCATCTAGCGTCCGAAGCAGAGTTTGGATGATACCAATCACAGTGTCCAAATTTTTAAAGCAACCTTAATTATGAGGTTTTTATTGCGTGCTGTCCAATGATTGGTATTGTCCAATGACCAGAAGTTTACTCTAATTGACATTAAATTGGCTCTGGTTTTGAAGCCGAAGTCGTTGAATCTGGAGATCTACACGACCAGCCTGATAAAAAAAACCTACGTGTCGATGATCCTGTAATGGGTGGACCAGCCTCCCGATTCAAAACGAAGTTATCGACCGATTCGGTAAGTTTGTTTTAATTATAGCAAATTAACCGCTCAACGGTAGCAATCACTATTTTTATAAGTTAAAGCCAAAGGCCTTAAGTTTTCATAAAATAAATTATATAAAACCACCCATACTAAAAGACGAATTACAATTAAAAGAAAATAACCGAATCGGTCGATAAACCTAAGAGCCCGGAGGCGGTACCTTGCTGACGAGCGCGCACTCCCTGCTGAGCTGCGCGAGCTGCTGCGCGCGGTGCCGCTGCAGGTGCGCCAGGAACTCGTACAGCAAGCGGTGGTGGGCGGCCGCTGACTCCGCCTGGGAAAAAGACAATTACATTAGATTACAGTACTTAATAGTCATGGCGGGAAATTAGACCTCATACTGAGTGATATTGCCCCTGATCAGGTGAACGTTTCGGTTTCTTGTGATCCCCTGGTGCCGAGGGATGAATACCATCCTCCGCTTGAAGTCTCTGTAGGGCTACGGAGTGGCGTTGGACCCCCGCGGTCTTCTCAGGCTCACACTTCGCAACAACCAAGTAAGACTCCAGATTGGAACTGGCGTAAGGCCGACTTTGAATCATTGTACTTAGCTTTGGCGGAGATTGACTGGGCGGATCTGTTCGAAATCGGTCATGTTGATACGGCTGTTGAGCTTTTCTATTTAAAGTTATATGAATGTTTTAATCGTTTCGTACCTGTGAAAAAACTTGATAAACGTGAAGCTCGGTTTGCATACCCGAAATGGTATTCAGCCGAAATCATTCAAAATTTAAAGTACAAACACTACCATCTCAAAAAAATTAAGTCGGAGGGAAAGCAATGTAATAAAGAACTGTACAAATTTTATAGATGGCATGTAAAAAGGCTAATTAACAGCGCGTATCAAAAACAAATGAGTAGCCTACAGAAGAGCATATTTGAGGAACCAGCCAAATTTTGGGGATATGTCAAAGACAAAAAATAGGATTGGGCGTGTGTTGATGGTTTTTCCTACGACGGTAAGGACGTGACTGGCCAGGCCGCCGCCGACGCTTTTGCGCAATACTTTGGCTCAGTGTTTCATACGGACTTGCCGCGCCTGGACCCGGTTGAGGCCGCACATGCTGCCTATTCACAGATGGATTCCAGACATGTAGCTGTGGGTAGTGTGAGCGTAGTCGATTTCAAAACTGCTGCTAAAAAGTTGAAAGATCAATCAGCAAGTGGCCCTGACGGCGTACCGGTATTTTTGGTAAGGGATTGTAGGTTAATTTTCCAGAAGCCACTGCTGTACATTTTCAACCTCTGCATTGACTCTTCAATTTATCCATTTTTGTGGAAACTATCGCGTGTGACCCCAGTACCGAAGGGAGCTGCAAAGGGTGATGCTACACAGTATAGACCAATCGCTGTGCTGTCTGTTTTCGCCAAAATATGGATGGATTCAATCCATTTTAAACAGGCACATCAGTCGGCAAATTGATGGTTCACTACACAACAGCCAGCATGGTTTTCGCAGAGCCCGTTCAAGCACTACTAACCTGGTTGCTTTGGTGGACTACGTGTCGGCAGAATTAGACTTGGGACGGCAGGTCGACGCTGCATATTTCGACTTTAAGAAAGCATTCGACTTGGTGGACAATGACATATTGCTGAGGAAATTAGCAATGTCAGGCTTTACGCCTAAGCTCCTGGAATTGTTCGCTAGTTACTTAGGAAACAGACGCCAGTTTGTGAAAGTAAATGGGTTCGAGTCTCAAGAATACTACACAAGATCTGGGGTAAGTCAAGGAAGTACCCTGGGACCGACTTTATTTTTAATTATGATTAACGACTTGCCGAATACTGTTCAGACTGCCCAAAGTCTGCTGTTCGCAGATGACCTTAAGCTTTATACAGGCGTGAAAGACATTGCGGATACGGTCGCTTTGCAGGCAGATATTGATGCAGTATCGGAATGGAGTTTGGTCAACCGTCTGCCCTTTAACGACTCTAAGTGCAAATTAATCACTTATACCCGTAAGCGCTGTCCGAAGTTTGTAAATTATAAATTATTTGACGCCTATATAGATAGAGTTTATGACATATGTGACTTAGGATTAACATTAGACAGTAAATTAGACTTCCATGATCATGTGACGACCATATGTAAGAAAGCGAATAGAATTCTAGGGTTTATTATGCGGACAGCCTCAGAATTCAATAATGTAGCTGTGGCTAATGTTTTGTATAACGCCTATGTACGCAGCAAGCTAGAATATGCAGCTATTGTTTGGGACCCACACGAGGACAAATATGCTGTAATGGTTGAACGAGTTCAGCGCAAGTTCGCACGTTGGCTTTATCGGAGGCAGTACGGGTACTACCCGTACCTGTATCCCTCCGACTTTGTCGCGGGTATGGTGGAGTTGGTTAGGTTGAGTTTTCGGCGAAAGATGCTTCTTCTTGCCCATTTCATAGGGGCGTTTCATGGCAAAGTAGATACTGATATTATGTCTCGGGTTGATTTGCTGGTGCCCACGCGAATACCTCGAGATGAGAGAGGAGCGGTGGCTCCACGACGCCGTCCGCGGCTCCTGCGTAAGCCCACGACGCGCACAGTGCACGCTGCGAACGCGCCTACCGTCCGCGCATTGCGCCTGATTGGGGACATGCTTACTCAGTGTGATCACGTAGATATTTTTGCTGATGGCGTGCAATACATAATAAGGGAAGCTTCGGTTTTTCTAGAAATCGTTGATACCTAATAATTAATTATTCTCATTTTTATTTTATTGTTTTGCTATTATTTTTCGTTGACATTCTAAATTTTTTGTTCAATTTTTTCTGATTGAAATTTTAACTTAAACGACTATTGTAAATTTGTACTCTATTTTATTAAACTTGTCTGGCGTCTTGGAGTTGCTCTGTAAGCCTACAAGTTGTGTGCTATAAATAAATAAATAAATAAATAAATAAATAAATAAATTACATTATTTATTACTCAATATAACATTACAGCGTAAAATAATCATACAAATAAAAATCATTTATTTTCAGACAGTTGTCCATATGATGGATGTTAGTAACAATGAATAGAAATCCTTAATAAACTAGGTAAGTAAATGAAAAATAAATAATGAGTATCTTGAGACTAAAGTGTTGTAGCAGGATGGAAAATAAAGCCAATAAGTAAAAGTATATGGTCACAAGTTACAGGAATTTATATTGAGATCGTCGAAATGTGAAAAAAATAAAAATATAAAATATCTAAAGCCTTAATTCAAAATGAAATACAATAATAAAATAGTTAAAGGCACTTGCAACACGTCAAAAAAACAAAAGTAATAATAATCATAATATGTCAATAATAATAATTCCGACTCTCTCTCTCTGTTTGCTAGCAGGAGAAGCACTCACCTCGAGCAGCCGCTTGCGCCGCGTGAGCACGTCCAGCATGGAGTCGGCGTCGGCGAGCGCTAGGTGGCGCGACTCTCTCTCTCTCTGTTTGCTAGCAGGAGAAGCACTCACCTCGAGCAGCCGCTTGCGCCGCGTGAGCACGTCCAGCATGGAGTCGACGTCGGCGAGCGCTAGGTGGCGCGACTCTCTCTCTCTGTTTGCTAGCAGGAGAAGCACTCACCTCGAGCAGCCGCTTGCGCCGCGTGAGCACGTCCAGCATGGAGTCGGCGTCGGCGAGCGCTAGGTGGCGCGACTCTCTCTCTCTCTGTTTGCTAGCAGGAGAAGCACTCACCTCGAGCAGCCGCTTGCGCCGCGTGAGCACGTCCAGCATGGAGTCGACGTCGGCGAGCGCTAGGTGGCGCGACTCTCTCTCTCTGTTTGCTAGCAGGAGAAGCACTCACCTCGAGCAGCCGCTTGCGCCGCGTGAGCACGTCCAGCATGGAGTCGACGTCGGCGAGCGCTAGGTGGCGCGACTCTCTCTCTCTGTTTGCTAGCAGGAGAAGCACTCACCTCGAGCAGCCGCTTGCGCAGCGTGAGCACGTCCAGCATGGAGTCGACGTCGGCGAGCGCTAGGTGGCGCGACTCTCTCTCTCTGTTTGCTAGCAGGAGAAGCACTCACCTCGAGCAGCCGCTTGCGCCGCGTGAGCACGTCCAGCATGGAGTCGACGTCGGCGAGCGCTAGGTGGCGCGACTCTCTCTCTCTGTTTGCTAGCAGGAGAAGCACTCACCTCGAGCAGCCGCTTGCGCCGCGTGAGCACGTCCAGCATGGAGTCGACGTCGGCGAGCGCTAGGTGGCGCGACTCTCTCTCTCTGTTTGCTAGCAGGAGAAGCACTCACCTCGAGCAGCCGCTTGCGCCGCGTGAGCACGTCCAGCATGGAGTCGACGTCGGCGAGCGCTAGGTGGCGCGACTCGGCGGCCACCAGCTGCCGCAGCCGCTCCGCCTCGCCGCCGGGGGCGGCCGCGCCGGGGGCGGAGCCGGGGGCGCCGCAGCTGCGGAGGCGACGTTTCGCCACCTAATGACAGAAAACTCTTCGTTAATCAGGAAAACAAGAGATCTGTTATTCAGGAAGCAAACAAGTTGTAAGCCATCGTCAGATTGTTTCCTTTAGTAAATACATGTTGTAGACAATTACGATGACTCGATATGCTCTCCTCAAGGGAATACCCAAATCGAAACGCCGTACGAAAAAGGTGAAGAAGAATTTATCTCCCTACAAAATTTCACGTCGATATTACAAAAAAACAACAAAGATATAATATCCGCATTACAAAAATCTTTTCGCAAAGAAATAGAAAACGCTATAGCTGAGCTGAAGACAGACTTTAAACAAAGTATAGAAAAGATATCAGTGGAACAAACCATAATCAAAACGGACTTAACTTCTGTAACTTCTAAGATAGCGTCACTGGACCGAAAATGCAATGCACTTAAAGTTGAAAACGAAAATCTACAAAAAGAGATCCAAAACTTACAAAATCATACGAGTACTCACCATACAAGTAATGAAAACTTTGATAAGACCTTAGTTTTACATGGTTTTGCCGAGAATTACTGGGAAACAGAAGAAGAGCTCTTGGCAAGAGTTAGAAATATGTTCTACGATCTATTGCACGTCAATATATTAGGGTATATAGAAGATGTCACATTCATTGGAAAAAAAAGTCAAAGAAGACCACTAAAGATTGAATTCATTAGTAAAAGAACGAAGAACTACATAATGAAAAACTCGCCGTCTCTCAGGGAGGCTGGAATCAGTGTCACTGATTATTTAAGTGCAGAAATCTTGCAGGAAAGAAGAAAATTATATAGTGCTCTTCTAAAAGCAAGACAGAATGGCCACCACGCAATATTAAGAAATAACAAACTGATCATAAACGGAAAGGAAGCAATTATCTCCACACCGAACAGAAAGACAACAAATGTAGGAGCTCAAAGCCAAGAAAACATGGGAAAACTAACTACAGATGGACATTTTCAACACTATCCATCACTTTCAACCTTAAAGCCATCCTCTCAAGATGAAATACCAACACCCAACGTACCCAAAAAAGGACCTGGCCTGCCAAATGAGAGTGAAAATATAGCTAAAAATTCTTCCTTTCGTTCTTAACTTAAACATTGTGTACCAAAACATGCAAAGTATTTTTAATAAAACGCATCTTCTAGAATCGCTTTTACAGGAAAAATCCAACTTACATGTCATTTGCATATCAGAATCTTGGTTAAACAAAAATAAGCAAGATTTACTTAAAATAGAAGACTATACTATTGGCTCGTCCTTTTGTCGTGAGCATCGTGAAGGCGGCGGTGTAGTTATATTATTAAAACAGACATTGGAATATTGTGAGCGACCGGATATAGCCGCCATGTCTTCGGAAATGATTTTCGAAGTATGTGCAATAGAGTTACCTAATGAAAACCTGTTAATTGTTAATATTTATCTGCCCAATAGTAGGAAAGACGTCGAGGTATTTCATGACTGCTTGGAAAAACTATTAAAACTGATTTTGATAAAAGATAAAACGAAAAATATTATAATTGGTGGTGATTTTAATATCGATTTCATGACGAGAAATAGGGAAAGGAATAGACTTTCAAATATTATGTTAAGTTTCAATTTCCATCAAAAAGTAAAAGAACCCACAAGAATCACTGCAACTAGCTCCACTTGTATTGATCTAGTTTTCATTAATTTTAAAATAAAGGACACCAAAACCACTACTCATGAATTTGGTTTTTCAGACCACAGGGCTGTTATGTTTTCGGCACCTCTTTTAACACTTAATTTGAAACAATTTCTTATTTACAAACGAATATACAACGATGCAAATATTAGTAGTTTTAAAGACGAACTTTTAAAAGTAAATTGGGACACTATAATTGGATCTGATGCAAGTATAAACGAAAATTACAAAAAATTCAACGACATATTACTGAACGCTTTAAATAAATGCATACCAAAAAAACTAATAAGAATAAAAACTAAACATAAAGACAAACAGTATCTAACAGTAGGAATAAAAATATCATGCCGCAACAAAAGATTTTTAAGATCATTAATATCAAAAACAAAAAATAAACATTTGAAACATTACTATACAACTTATTGTAAAGTACTAAAAAAAGCCATAGATAAATCAAAGAAAATTCGTAACAAACATCAATTTCACAACTCATATAATAAAATAAAATCTATGTGGCAAATCATAAACAGTGAGACAAATAAAAAAGTACGGAAATACAAGAACATGTGCATTAAAACACCAGACAAAAATACTATTCAAGACCCCAAATTAGTGGCAAACACATTTAATAATTTTTTTGCTTCTGTAGGAAACTCACACACAAATTCTAGTACTAAAACCAGAGAAAACGTAGAAAATACATTCTTCCTAGGCCCCGTAAGCGAAAAAGAAATCAGTACCATTATAACTAACCTCAAAAATAAAACATCATTTGGCATTGATGAAATTCCTCCTATTCTGATCAAAAAATGTGCTCTTTTGTTAACCTACCCATATACCAAATTAGTGAATCAATCTTTCTCAGAAGGGATTGTACCAGATGCCTTAAAAATATCTAAAATTAAACCTATCCACAAAAAGGGAGAAACTACGGATATAAACAATTACCGACCTATTGCCTTGCTTCCGACGTCATCCAAAATATTGGAGACCGCTATGTCAAATCGTCTCTACACCTTCTATGAAAAATTTAAAATCCTTAACGATAATCAGATGGGGTTTAGAAGGAATCGTTCTACCACACTTGCACTCTATAAATATGTTGGCAATATTTTGAACATAATTAATAACAAACAAATCGCTGTAGGCCTCTTACTCGATATGAGTAAAGCCTATGATAGAGTTTGCCACAAACACCTATTAGAGGAACTATACAGAACAGGAGTCAGAGGAACGGCACATGACTGGTTCAAATCATACCTCAACCGCCGACTCCAATACGTTGAAATCGAAAACACGAACTTTGAAACAGGAGAAATAACACACTGTGCTTCGGAAAAAAAAGCAGTTACTGGCTCCATCCCTCAGGGCAGCGTGTTAGGATGTCTTCTGTTCCTAATTTACATTAATAATCTACCCAACATATTGGATGAAAACTGCATTCTTTTTGCCGACGATGTATCAGTCTTGTTTTCCTGCTCCGAAGTTTCTGAATTAAAGTCTAAATTAAATTTAGAACTGGATAAAATTTGTGACTGGCTAAGCTCACATAACTTATTACTCAACCTTCGTAAAACTAAACTCATACAATTTAAACCATATCAGAAAACTGCATTGCTACTGTAAGCTCGGCTAGCTTATTAGGAATACATCTGGACATGCATCTGAACTGGAAGCAGCACATCCAAGCACTTTTAGCGAAATTGTCATCCTTCATATACGCTCTCCAGCATCTGAAACGCGTGACAGATTTTAAAACGGCCCTCTCAGCTTATTATGCATATGCTTATTCACGATTATCATATGGTATAATATTGTGGGGAAACTCTTGCGATACAAACAAAGTCTTTATATTACAAAAGAAATGCGTCAGAATTTTAACAAACATAGATCAACTCGAATCCTGCAGACCACACTTCATCAATAACCAAATTCTAACCCTAACGTCTATCTACATTCTTGAGTCATGTAAATTTGTAAAAAAAACCCTAATCTGTATTCTCCAATAACAATAATGAAAAGAAATAACAGAAATTTAAATAAGCTAAAGACGCCCTTTTCCAAATTAAAATTGGTCTCGTCTAGTTCACCCACCATGCTAATCAAAATTTATAATCACTTACCTAATAAAATAAAAAACATAAAAAATTCACTCTTCACTAAAGCATTGAAAACATTTTTAATAGGTAAGGGCTATTATAGCATAACAGAATTTTTTGATGAAAGTTTCAACAAAGACCTTCGAAATTAAGTTGTCGTAATACTTTGATGTCATTATTATGTTCAACAAAGAGTCAACTTAATTATAAATGTATTATTTACTTAGTATAAGTTATGTTTTGCCATGCCCTTACAGGGCGTCACATGTATACCTACCTTAATATATTTAAAATCTTAAAATTGTAATGTGATACGCAATAAACGATTGAATTGAATTGAATTGAATTGTCTCTTACCGCTACACTTAGAGACATTATTAAATATTAATTACCATTTCCATTTAAACCTACTCGTATACTACTGAATTCGATACACTAAAAACTATTATTCAATACCTAATAAAATGATTGATGACACTTTTATTCTATCGCTGAATATTATTATAATCAATGGTGAAATTTTTTTTGAAATCTAACTAGCAATTAGTGCATCAAAAGCAGGACGAAGTGATGATATAAGATGTCAAAATTGATAAGTTTACGAAAACTATGAAGCATTGTAAATTACAAATACTTTAGTTTAAAATATGTATTAATAATAATGGCTATTTGAACTGGTAAATATTATATTATGCCTATAATATTGCATAAAAATCATTTATTATTGATATTGCCTGTATAACGGTTCTACAACAATGAGGGTTTTTTGAAATGGTCTGCGTGAGATGGCAGCACTGTAGCGTGAGCGCCAATCAGCAGTCAGATACATACAATATTTGTATTTATCGATATTTTATTTTGGTTTATTTATTCTTTTAAACATTACTATAGGAATATTGTTTCTTTAAGGCTACAGTGTTGTGCACTGCCTATGTGTGCAAATAAAACAGGAGGGCATAAGTTTCCTACGGGGGATAAATACCGATAAACACAGTGGCTTGTAGCTATTCGCAGTGATAAATTTACTCCAACAAAAAAATAGCCTCGTTGATTAATGTATATTAATAAACCATGGTTTACTATGCTTTATTCATATATTTATTGGGTTTTGTAAGTTGTCGTTGATTAGTGCACATTAATAAAGCATGGTTTATTCTGCTTTCTTTAAATACATTAAGTAAGTAAGCAATTAGCCTATACACCACTGCTGGGCAAAGGTTTCCATCATTGAAATCAAGTCATCGCTACAATGGATGGGTATTGGCTTAATCACCACGCTTGCCAAATGCGGGTTGGTGATCACTAAACACACAAAAACCAAATCAAATTGTGTAAACAAATACCTTAAGTTACCTTTCAATGAACTTTTCCTCAGTACCAGTGGCTTTTACGCCTCTGTTTTTGAGCTCAATCTTCAGATCGGCGACTTCTTCTTCTTTTCTGTTCTCTTTTTTTCTGTTTTATGTTTTTATGTTATGTTACTTTATACATTGTAATGTTCATAAAGTTAATAAATGTTTTTATATTTCTATAATACAACCAATAACTAGTATCAAAAAAATAGGAGTTGTTGTCTTCATTTGCAAGAACTCACCAGCTCGTTGAGCAGGAAGTTGGGGAAGATGTGGTCTCTGTTAGCGAGCGCGGCGCCGCACTTCGGGCAGTGGCGGTGCAGCTCCGCGCTCTCAGCTAGCAGAATGAGTAGACCGCTTATAGAGGCACATTGATAGCTGGTCACAGACGAGAGGACTCACCAGCTCGTTGAGCAGGAAGATGTGGTTTCTGTTAGCGAGCGCGGCGCCGCACTTCGGGCAGCGGCGGTGCAGCTCCGCGCTCTCAGCTAGCAGAATGAGTAGACCGTTTATAGAGGCACATTGATAGCTGGTCACAGACGAGAGGACTCACCAGCTCGTTGAGCAGGAAGTTGGGGAAGATGTGGTCTCTGTTAGCGAGCGCGGCGCCGCACTTCGGGCAGCGGCGGTGCAGCTCCGCGCTCTCAGCTAGCAGAACGAGTAGACCGCTTATAGAGGCACATTGATAGCTAGTCACAGACGAGAGGACTCACCAGCTCGTTGAGCAGGAAGTTCGGGAAGATGTGGTCTCTGTTAGCGAGCGCGGCGCCGCACTTCGGGCAGCGGCGGTGCAGCTCCGCGCTCTCAGCTAGCAGAACGAGTAGACCGCTTATAGAGGCACATTGATAGCTAGTCACAGACGAGAGGACTCACCAGCTCGTTGAGCAGGAAGTTGGGGAAGATGTGGTCTCTGTTAGCGAGCGCGGCGCCGCACTTCGGGCAGCGGCGGTGCAGCTCCACGCTCTTGGCGATGCACGCGTAGCAGAACGAGTGTCCGCAGCGCGTCACGTACGCCTCCTCGATTAGCTCGAAGCACACTGGGCAAAGGAGGTCGCAGTCCTGGTGCCGTAAAGGTAAAACATTTAGTAATGACCCAGACATGATGATCTATGGAGACAGACTATGTTCAGCATTAGAAATGTAAAATGAATGCATCTGACCATTTATGATTGGTCAATAAGTCAAAACATTTAGTCTTATTCTTTTTAAACACAACACCACTTGTAGCGTTCTCGAAGTAAGGATGAACATCCTATTAGTACGAGGTACTAGAAAAGGTATTTAGCCTGGGGCGGCACACCCACACCTGAGCCAATTCAGAAAAGATTGTTTCCTGAATTGACCCGACCGGGAATCGAACCCAGGACACCATAGAATTCAAGGCGAGAAACCGAGCTATACGCCAATCCTGTTGAACGTAGAAAATTTGAGTCAAGCAAACAATTATAATAATCAAAAATGACGGATTTATGACCAATGTGACCATATAATAATATGACAGTCAAAATCTGTCTCTAGTCATTTTCAACACTTATCTAAGTTAGCTGTTAATAAGACAATAAATCAACTTGACTAAATTTGACAGTAAATAATCGGTCATACCAGGTGATTATCAGAAGACTCAAACGAACAATAGTCACTTTCGTAGTAACTACATCACTTACTGAGTAGGCCAAATCGTTTTAGTAAGTCTTTTGATACTCACCCGGTATAAGACCATGTGACTTTCACATCATCATCTCTATACAGCATAATAAAATTCATGACCAGAAATGACAGGTTCCGGTTCAATACTGTTCTAGGTACGATTGTGTATGGTGTGTGTGGCCTGGCCTACACACTGTTAACTCAGTGCCAAAAAACAAATTAAAATATAGTCACCTTCTCCTCAAGCGAGCCGCCGAGCCCGCCCAGCGCGACCGCGGAGCCGCTCGCCCCTCCCCCCGCCGCAGACCCCGACATTATGCTTCAAGTGAAAAAGACCTGTAGACAAACAAAAACACATTAGAGGTTTTCTAACCAGAAATGCCGTTTCCTTTTTACTTCATCCATATTTAAAACAAGCGGCCCAGACAAACTTCTGTCAAAAGGTATTGGCAAATGCTTGACAGCTGTGAACATTTAGTGTGGAAAAATGTTGTTTTTTTTTTTCGTCAAATTACCAATGTTTTTATTTATTTATTTATTTGGTAACTCAACAGCTTTTTTTACAAAAACATTTAAAACACTCATATGAAATTACAAAAGCCAATTACAGAGTTCCACCACTAACTTAATTCACTAATAACTAAGCACAATAGAACACCAGGATACTGACAAGTACTGACAAGTCTTGTTATCAGACATTGGCAAACAACAACTTAATACAGCAAAGACGTCTGACAACACTTCTGAATAGGTGACATGTTTAATAATTAATATAAATGTAATATTTAATAATTCTCAATTAATTTAATGGTTACATATTATTATCCAATTCCCGATGCAGACAAATCCAAAGAGACAAAAATCATAAAGATCGGTCCACCCGTTCTTGAGTTATAAGTGGTGTAACTAACACGACTTTCTTATATATATATTTAATTTAAATGAAGCCAATACACATCCATTGTAGCGATGACTTGATTACAATGATGGAGGCTTTTGCCCAGCCATGGGAAAGTATGTAGGATACTTTACTTTTATTTGCTTTTTGTGTTTACTTTTATTTGCTTTTATCTGCCTAAGTATTTTAGAAAAAGATCAAAAAGTAAATTTTGCTTTATTATTTAGAATTAAATTTGCCATATCCTTTAAAACAAATTACGTAGGCACATTAGTGAAATACCAAAACATCTTGAATATACATATTTTAATTTCTTACCTACAAATACCTTTTCCTTCTTTATTTCAAATACAATGAATTAAATAAAAATTATTTAATTATAATATCATCTGTTTACACTACAAAAGATTGTTACAATTTTGTATAGATTGATTCGAAATTTCTCATAAAATCTAATTAACCGTAAATCGAGTGAATAATTAACCGATATTAAGGGCTTGTTACAAATCGCTTTTTGTAGAGTGATTTTAAACCTCGTTCCGACTTGAAAGAGACAAAACGACGAAACCTTTGTGTGACAGCTATCAGGTGAATCTCATCGGGCTACAGGCACCGGTAGAATGCGCAGTTGTCAGAGTGAAAAATGTTTCGAACCCGTTTCGAAACAACTAGGAATCTGTCAGGTGACAGCTCGGTCAACCGCGTTCTCACTCAGGTTCAATTTGAAACGGGTTGTAGAACGCAGCTTAAGTATCAATGTGTTTTCAGAAGCATTACTTACGTTGACCATCATTGGTTGAAGTACTAAAGTGTTAAATGGCTCTTAAGACTACTGAGTCAAATTATTAATTTTATTTACATCATCCAAAATCACACTATTAAAATGTGCAGGAGCCTAAATAGAAACCTTATTGACTGAATACGATCCTCATTGGGTCAAACGTTACGAGCGTTATGGCATTAATCCCACACGAAATATGGTCCGGCCTTAAAAAAAACCCACGAGTCCGCTGTAATTCCGTTTATGGTTGAAAATATAAATTGTTTTTTTTTTCACCTTAAAAAAAAACGGCTTACACCAATCACAATAATTAAATGAATTAGAACATGTCGTTCTATTCTCGCCCGAACTGAACGGTGGAATCTAGAACATTTAGCAGATAAGTAAATTTTTGAATTTTAGCATTTTACAATGTAAAACTTGAGTCCCAAGGATCAGGTCGATTTTTTCTAGTTTTTATATTTGTGTCGAAAACATTTAGCAGGTTTGCAATACATAAGCAGTGGCAATTCACTTAAAATCTAGTTTCACTAAGGAGGAGCTATTAGAGTTTTTAATTCAGTCCGAAAAACACCACCTTTAAAAAAGGTTTGTCCGCAAAGAAGGTGGCGCCATGTGTTTTAAATTGTTAATCTGTGACTGGTTCAGTTCAGAAGAAAAAACTGACCGCGCAAATTTCAGAACTTTTGTCGAGTATACATTTGTTCGGTTTGAAATGTTTTTGTACTAAATTGACTATTTTTCTCGCACTCGAAGTGATAAGTACAGTTTGCACCTCGAGCCTAAACGCCAACCTAATATACCCTAGGTTTCATTGACTCCCGAGTTCAAACTTCAATTTATATTATTTTATACTTGATTGAAGGAACTGTAAATCGACAGCATCATATACCACTTTCAATTGAAATGAATGATTCTGATTCTGATTCAGGCGATGTTCCTATCACTACGCAGTCCAAAGACAACCTATTTTATTTAGGGTATGTTAATGCATCCGCCATGTAGTCCTGACCTTGCAACTTCCGATTTCCACCTGGTCTCTTCAGAATTCTTTAGGCAAAGTCAGGTTAACATCACGAGAGGACTGCCAAAACCACTTGTCGCGGTATTTTAATTAGAAGCCTCAAAATTCCTATAGCAATGGGATCTTGTCCCTACCTACAAGATGGCAAAAAGTAATTGAGCACAATGGCACCATACTTTAGTTAAATGTAAATAAACTATATAAAAAAATGTTTTGAATTTTCTTAAAAAATGCGAAGAAACTTTTTACCCAACCTATTATGAAACAGATCGCGTCATTTGATTAGTTGATGGATAGATTATCAACCAATCACCTGAAAGGACGTTTATACGACCCAATCGGTTTCAATTGTGAGATGTGAATTTGATTACTGTCAAGAGCCAATAAGAACCATAATGTACTCTTTGCGTATGTTGGCAATCTGGGGTCAAATGAATGACCCCAGTTTGCCAACTTATTTAATAAAAATATCCTAGATCCTTTGCCTTTAAAAATGTTAAATATTTAAATATAAAATACAAATATCTTTTCGATTTAGGACATGTTTGATTTTTTACCCCATACCTAATTGCGTATTTATGTTATTACATACTTCTTTTCGGCAGGAGTGTAGCTTCTTTTGGGACAATAAAACATTTAAATATCTTGTTCTTTGATTTTAGCAATATCTGAGTTTCCATATTTGTGTAGAACTTTTTAATCATTAGATATCAGAGGCAAACATTACAAAGTATGTTATTTTTCTCATGCATGACAATATAATGCTTCAGAAAATATAAACACATGCAAATGGAACATCGAGAGACCTTTGTTTACACCTCACTGGTATCTAGGGGACGAGCTTGTATTTATTTTTAGCCTTCAATCGATATCTATCGACTTATTCCTAATGTTTACTATGGGTACACTGGAATAACATCGCTATAAATTATGTGTAAATTGTGCTATATGGTGAACAAACTACTCACCCTTGTTCAGTAGTAGTTGCTTGTGAGTGCTCTGCGGAAGATTTTTAGGGGCATGTTGAACCAAGAATAAACAGTAATCCAAACAAATCAGCGGATCGGAGTTCGTACATCAGCACACGGCTCCACCCCGCATTATAACAGTTTTTAACAGATACCACCCTGGCTTAACAATGACGCAGACGTCTGCACACAAGAAAAATGTCATACAGCGCTTCCTTGTTCCAAAACCCATCGTCTATTCGCAACATTTAGCATATTTCCTGGGATTTTTTGCACACAGCATCCTTAGACAAAATGTGACAATTGTGACAGGAATCGTCAATCGATGTTGCTGGTAGAAAAAAGTATTCGAAGTTTTACAGTGTTGCAATAATGATTTGCTTGCTAGTTGCTTTGCTATTCATTACGGATTTTTTTCATGAAATAAGCCATTTATTTCATGGAAATAATAATATTATTATTTATTAGATATTAAAATTATTTAAAATTGATTTAAATTTAATAAATAACAGCATGTTCATAAAAACTTTGTTGATTAGCCTGACATCTAGCGGTTTTACTGTGAACTAGCTAGTGGACTGTTTTATCTACCTGTCTTCACTTCAGGAACTGTTTTACCAACAGCACATACGCCATTTTGCTATTACAGAAAAGTGCATTATCTGTCGTCAACAATGTAATGCAAAGTGAAAATGTTTGCTGGATTTTTATGATGTTTGTGATCTGCAAGTGCTATTTGGTGTCACGTAAAATAATCTAGGATTATGGAGGAATCTAACGAGGCGCTCAGGGTCGTTCCTGGTGAGTCTGGGGCTCCAAACTAGGAGTGTGAAATGTGAGTGTCTTACCATCGAGGTCGTACTAATGGTAGCTTTCCCGGTTACAGAGCTCTACTTTCTGATCGCGAAATTTCTCTCAAGTGGACCCTTGAAAGAAACTGCAAAGGTAAATCTAACAAAAATGGATCTAATAAATGTATTATTATTCAAAGTGACTCAAAAAAATATTTTTGTTTCAGACTTTGCTAAAAGAGCTCGAGAGCGTAAACGTAAGTTAGTGCTTTTCCTAGTGCCGGGTTTGAGCTTATTGTTGTTTTGGTCGCAAACGCACGTGGTAGCGACTGTCAAACTTCCTGAAAGTTTGCTGAAAAGTTTTTAAACGGTTGGCTGTGTTACAGGTCCTACCCTGGCGACTCGACTGGGAAGGCAACGAGCACGCCCAATCCTACGATGAAATTGTAAGTTTTGGAATTTATACCATTGAAAACATAGTTTATTTACGTTTTCTACAAAGATTAGCGAACTAAAAACCTGAAATTGTGAGAAAACGACCAAATTGCTTAAAATGGATAGTGCACAGAAATGACGATGAAAATATGGTGGAAATTCGTGAAAAATGTTTTGGCGGTGTTTGTGTGAGAAATAATGCGTTTTTCGTGATTTTGCGAAAATTTTGTTATATCATTCTATTGAATGATGAGGTGTTAGCGTAATTAGGAGTAGTGATGTCTCTTTCTCGCGCACAGAGTGTCCATTGCTTTGCGTGCTGCGTCTCGCTCGGCAAAACGAGTGTCGTCGCCCGACCTCGTGATTGGTCGCTGAGTGACGGCCATGACCTTCGTAAAGTCATCTGAACGTAGTGTAGTCTCTGGCGGCAACTTCAAATTCAATTCAATTATTATCGTAAATTAAATTATTAAATTATAAATTCAGAAGACTAACTTTACTAATTTGGGTTCTGTCTAGGTGTCCGGAGAGACTTCCCTGGCACATGAATACTTTGTTTATTATGTTATCACAAGGATATTTATTTATCCTCACTTTGAGACCATGTCAATTTGAATGGATGTGTGGTCTGGTGTACAATTATACAGGGTGTCCCGGGTAACCTGTACCAGCAAAGGTCTGTGGTCTGGGGACCCCAAAACCTATCGATAGGACCCAATGTCTGTTCCGCGATTTTTGGTAGTTTTCGAGTTATGTTTATTTTTACGAATTTCTAAAATTTCTGGGTTGTGTCACATTTTTGGTTGCTGTGGCGCAAACAGTTGAAGTAGGTACATGTTTAATTATTTTCATTGTTAGCTGAATACTAGGTCTACTTGATTCAGAAGCATTTACATTTATAGCACTGAATACTAATTTAGAAAAAAAATATGAAATTGAGAAAGTGGTTAAAAGCCCTATGTTTTAAAATCCATTTAAAAGAAATAGTTAATAAACTTTTTCTTCCAAACATTTTTCAAAAACTTTTTATTTTTTTATAGAGATGTGCCGATTAGTCGCCGACTATCTGGCCACTATAGTAGTCGGCGACTAGTCGGCAAGGAGCGCTGACTATCCGGCTACATATTTCGTATGTATTTCTCAATGAAAATCAAGGTTTTTCTTTGTTGTAATAGCAGAACCTAAAAAAAATATTTTTTTCAATAAGACCATACACGTGAACGATTTTAAGGCCTCTAAAAAAATGTTTTTTGACGGTGTAGAATTTTCAATAATTTAGACAATCGCTATTTCAAAAACTTTTAAGGTTATATTTTTCGAAAAATGCATTTTTGTACTTAATAGGTTGCGACCATGATCTTAAATTTTACTATTCTTTTATTATATTATATTATATTTATAAAGCGGTCGTGAGGTCCAGATATGAGGTTGACAAGCCCAGTCACTCAAACGAATCACTGGGCTGGCCATCCTCACCTTGAAGAATAATTCTGACACTTTGAATAAGTATGATGAGCTCAAAGTATCTAATTGAAATTTATGTGATGAATAGTTAATGAAATAGTTAAGTTTTTGAAAAAGGTTTGGTCAAAAAAGTTTATGTAACTTTTTTTAAGTGGCGTCCATAACATAGGGAAAAAATAGTATTTACCAGTTTATCAATTTCATATTTTTTTTCTGACAGTGCTATAAATGTAAATGCTTCTGAATTAAGTAAACCTAGTATTCAGCAAACAATAAAAAAAAATAAGCATATTCAACTATTTGCGCCGCGGTAACCACAAGAGTGACACAATCCAGAAATTTAGAAAATTGGTAAAAAAAAATCATAACTAGAAAACTACCAAAAATCGCGGAACATACATTGAATCCTATCGATAGGTTTTGGGGTCCCCAGACCACAGACTTTCGCTGGTACAGGTTACCCGGGACACCCTGTATATTTAACTACTATCTGTCCGTCAGCGGCTTCGCCTGCGTAGAATATTTTTTTCGTTAAATTATAACTTAAAAAACCTCTGCGCTACTTACTGATAATGTACCTAGCTTTATATTGGTGATTTTAAAAAAAATAGTCCAGTAGTTTCGGAGCCTACTTAATGCAAACAATGAATTCCTCTATATAATATTAAGTAAGTATAGATGTTGGGGGAGGCCTATGCCCAGCAGTGGGCGTCGTTCGGCTGAAATGATGATGATGAAAGTATAGATGTGAAATACCGTTTCGGCTCCACAGAACTCTCAACACCAAGACGTGCCATGGGACCGCCTGGCGTCCGTGTGCGACCGCGCGGTGCACCTCGCGCGCCTGGCCGTCGCCATGCCGCAAGCGCTGGCCGCTGCAGCTGGAGCCCCACCGACGGCCTCCACGTCGGCGCCGGCGGTGACCACGTCGCAGGCGGAGATGGGAAATAAGTTAGAAACGAGATTGTCGTTGCTGAGCGAGTCGCTGGTTCGGCCTAAGCCGAAGTATGCGTCGTTCAAGCAGGACCACTCGATCGGTAAGTCGTAAACACACCAACATACTCCCGCAGATACACCAGCAAGCTCTATGACTGTTTAATTCAGACAAAACACAATTGTTTTTTTTTAACCATGCATTTCAAGTATAATATACAAGTTTATTCAATAGTAAGTAAGTAAAAAATCATTTATTCATTTAAGCTTGTATAAAGCACTTATGACATGTCAAAAAAAGTATACAGAAATAATAATAATAAACGTAAATAAAATAGTACAATATTAGTACACATCGTGAATATACATAATGTGAATCTACCACCGGTTCGGACGTTGCTTCTTATCGAGAAGACTCCGGCAAGAAACTCGATAGTTACTCTTTTCAACTTTGTTTGTTTTACAAAAAATAAATTCAGAGTTCAGTCAATGCGAGTAGAAAAAAGAACACAATATTGAGCAGAGGAGCAGATTATTCCTACTATGACCACAAACTTTTGTCGTTCAAGTAATCCTCTACATTATAATAACCTTGTTTCATTAACTTTGCTTTAATTGCAGACTTAAACTTGTGAAGAGGTAGATCAACAAGACTTTGAGGTATTTTGTTAAAGTATTTTACAGATTGACCCACAAATGAGTTTCCCACCTTGTGTAGCCTAAGACTGGGAGTTTTCAATTTGTTTTTATTTCTGGTATTATGTTTATGAGTGTCACTGTTTTTTTTGAACAGATGCAAGTTTTTGCGCACATACATTATGTTATCTAAAATATACTGAGCATGCACAGTTAAAATATCGATCTTCTTAAATACTTCCCTAAGCGAGTCGCGTGGTCTAAGTTTGTAAATGGAGCGGATGGCTCTTTTTTGAAGTACAAAAATGGTGTTCAAGTCTGCAGCTGAACCCCACAACAGTAGACCATACGACATAACACTATGAAAGTAGCTAAAATATACTAGTCTTGCTGTTTCAATATCAGTCAAGAGTCGTATTTTTCTAACAGCACAAGCAGCGGAACTGAGTCTCCCTGCCAGGGCCGTTATATGCGGACCCCATTGCAACTTAGAATCTAAAGTTATTCCTAAAAATACAGTAGAATTTGTTAATTCTAATGGCTCGTCATTCATAGTTACAATAGTATCAACCTGTCTCACATTGGGCATAGAGAATTTGATGCACTTTGTTTTTTTTGCATTAAGTAATAAATTATTACTAGTGAACCAACATAGTACTTTTGAGAGAGTATTATTTACATCGTCAAATGCTTGCTTACCTCTGTCGACTTTAAAAATCAACGAGGTATCGTCAGCAAATAATACTATCTCACAAATATCTTTGACATAGGTAGGAAGATCATTTATATAAATAAGAAAAAGCAAAGGTCCTAATATAGATCCCTGGGGCACTCCCATACGTATGGTGGCACCGGAAGATGCAGTTCCGTTGATACTAACTTTTTGAGTTCTATCTGTAAGATAGGATTGTATTAATTGAGATGAGATACCTGAAACACCGTAATGTCTTAGCTTAATCAGTAATATTTCATGATCCACGCAATCAAATGCTTTTGAAAGGTCACAAAATATTCCTACTGCATCTTGCTTGTTTTCCCAAGCATCAAATATGTGTTTGATAAGTGCTACACCTGCATCAGTTGTGCTCTTGTGTTTAGTAAAACCAAATTGTTTCTCATGTAGTAAGTTATTTAAATCAAAGTGTGAAAGCAGCTGGTTCAATATAATTTTTTCAAAGATTTTACTGAGAGCTGGTAGTATAGAAATGGGTCTATAATTAGATGGGTCACTTTTGCTACCAGATTTAAAAAGCGGGATGACCTTACTAAATTTCATCAAGTTGGGAAACTGACCTTGGTCTATGCAATTATTAAAAAGTTTAGCTAAGTGGGGTGATATCGTATTAATGATTGATTTGAGTAGATTAATCGAAATACCCCACAAATCTTCTGTATTTTTCATATTAAGTTCCTTAAATACCTTGAGGATGTCATGAGAATCAACATGATCAAAGCAGAACTGATTTGTGCACCCATCAACACTAGATGTTAGCAGGGACTCAGCTATATGTGGACTAGAATTTAACGTGCTTGTAGTTACAATAGGTATATTAGAAAAAAAAGTTTCAAATGTATTTGCTATTTCAATCTCAGACTCAATAACATTATTTTGAATTTTGAGAGAGAATGAGTGATCGCGAGGTTTAGATTTACAGGTTTCTTTATTAATTATGTTCCAAGTGGCTTTGATTTTATTTTTAGCCAGTTTTATTTTGTCTCTCAAAAAAATGGACTTTGCAATATGACATGATTTCTTGAATGTTTTTGAATATAATTTAACATGCTCAACTAGTTTTTGACAGTTTGAGTTAGCTTTTAATCCATATAATTCGTATAATTTATTTCTACTTTTATGGATGCCTGGAGTGGCCCAATCACTAAATTTAAACTTAAAATTATCAACAGTTACTTTCTTCTTAGGAAAAATATGCTTATGTTCATGCAATATTATCTCAAAGAGATGCCTATACTGATCATCTATGTTATGATGACCTTGGGGCAGTAGGTTAGAAATATTTTTATTTATATTCGTTTGAAACTTTTTTACTCGACTCTTGGTAACTGGTCTATAACTAATATCCACTGATTGAGAGACATGACGGTGCTCAAATTTGGTCAATAGACCACAGTGATCTGATTTCAAACAGTTTATAATTGATTTCTCAATAGAGATATTTTCACAAAAAATATTGTCTAAGCAGGTGGCTGTTAACTCGGTGATCCTGGTTGGTTTATCAAAAAGATTAAGTAAATCAAATGATTTAAAAAGATTTAAAAATCTTACAGAGGTCTGAGAAGAATCTAAAATGTTAACATTAAAATCCCCACATACAACCACCTTCTTGTTTGATTTACAAACCTTTTTCAGTACTTCTTCCATGGTCTCTTCGAACTGACAATAATCAGCAGAAGGGGGTCTATACACACACACAATAATAATCTGCTCTAACTCTGCGCATGCAAGTTCAATAGTTCGCTCAATTGAGAGTGCTACTATGTCTTTACGCTCTCTAGATTTAAACTTATTGTGAATTAATATCAGTGACCCACCGCGAATAGAGGAACTTCTCAAGAACGAACTAATGATACTATAATTATCAATGCTAATCATGCATTCATTTTTTTTCAGCCAGTGTTCAGTTAAACATAAGACATGTATATCCATACAGTCTAAAAATAAACCTACTTCTAATTCTTTGCCAGAGAAGCCTTGCATGTTTTGATGCACAAAGTTTATAAAATTATTTTGGGGCTTCTCTTTTGTCAACAATGTGCAAGAGTTTACCTCTATTGTCTCTGAATCTAATTTAAATTATTTGGAACAAGTTCCAAAGTCTGTGGTACAATGGTATCATTCTGCTCAATAAAAGCAGAGCGTTTAGCCAAATAATTGGCTGAAATGTTAAAAAAAATAAGATAGCGACATAGCTATCTGTCGTTTATAATAATTAGATAAATGAAATCTACCTTTTGTCAGGTACATATTATTATTAATAATAGGATTAATGTCAATGAGATTTATTAAATTATTTGAAAATGTCACAGTATCAAATGTCAAATTGATTCTATGTCTTTTTTCATTTTCTGCTTGTGACAGACCCCTACTGTAAGGCAATGTGAACATCACAATTTTACTGACATTAACTAATGAACATAAAGTATTGCAATGTATTTTCATTTGGTTCTTGTTCACAGTACCTCTGTTTGCAATTAAAATAATAAGGGTTGAATTGGGGCTGAAACTATATTCAGCAATTTTCTGAATGATATCACAGTATGAGGCACCCGGTGAACAGTGATTTATAACTGACTTTCCAAAACTATTATACAAAATGTGGCCTATACTTTTTCCAATGTCGTCACTAAACATTACAATGTTACAACCTGGATTTTTATCAGTGTTACTGACAGGGCAGGTATCAGAGATGGAAATGTTGGTGGCTGATTGTGAAGTAAGGGTGTTAAGAAGAGAGGAATCACATTCTGACTGAATAACAGTATGGCCATCATTACTGCTGGAAACTGAGTCCGGGTTGCACAAGAGTTTGGTCAGGGCCAAAATATGCTCCTCATTTTCTTTTTTGGTGATTGTGTATCTGTCAGTTAAACGCCTCAGATTTTCTTTAAGACTACATATTTCTGCTTGTAATACTTTCACTTCATTGTCATATTGACTTAAATTATTGTCTATCATTATAGAATAGACATCCAGTTCATCACCTAATCGTCGGCGTTCCTGAATATATTTTGCATTTTTATACATCATTTTCTGGTTTTTTATCAGTTTCTGAGTTTTCTTAATAAATTTGCTTATCCTAACATATTTTCTAAATTTGTTCTTGCTGCACCTTGCAACACCCTCTGGAGCAGTGGAATTAATCAAATTATTACTAGCCAAATCAATAGCCACAGTAGGGATTGAAGAATGTGCAACAGAAACCAGGCTGGGCACACTAAGAACTAACTCATCGAACAAACTTTGGTTTTGGGTGTCAACTGTGTGTAGTTTTTCAGTCTCCATGGAAGATATCAGGTGGTGGGCCTCTTGTAGCTCTTGTTCAAGCATGGTAATGCGTTTGAGGCTTTGCACATATTCATCGCTGCAGTCACTGAACCCATCTACTATTATTTGTAACCTATCCCGCTCATTTAATACTAATAAATACCTTTCATGCATCTCAGCCATGTCTTTTTTTAACAAAGCGTTCCTACTTAACGCCTCCAACAATTCCCTCTCATTGTCTTCTCTTTCAAAATGCAATTGTTTAACCAACTCTTTGGATGCCTTCAATTCCTGCAAAGTCAGCTCCAGCTGGCGAGATGAGGCTGCGCGGGTCATCATGGTTAAATTGACAAAGTATAAATCCAACAAACAACGTAGAATACCAAAGTGTTGTTTAAACAATCAAGAGGTTGTGTAGCTCAAGAGTATTTTTGTATTCTAACCTCTTCGCGTTTCTGACAAACAGAGTCAGACAATTCGAATATTTCACTACTCAGGTATAATATAAGGTCGTAGAATGAAATGTATGAATGTTACTAAGCAAACAATACAATACCTTTTCCAAGAGAAAACAATGATTCACAAATATTTGAACGGTCAACTGACACGCACTGTCGGCACCGATAAATCACCAAGTTTAAACTTATTTCACAAAAAAAACACTAAATAACACGTAATTAACACTAATTATTGTTTACGACGACTTATTGGGCCATAAATTAGTTATTTACAGGTTTAAATCAAATTAAAATACGGGACAAGTCAAGATCAGCTGTTAGCCGTAGTGTTGCCACAGCAAAAAAAAAACTAACTACTACAATAATAATTAACTACTACAAATGGTAAATCTTGAAAACTAAATAGCTCTGAAATGGTGCCAACTCAGCTTTATGACGGCGAACGAACCGACGTGTCTCTTGGATATTAATTTCATTTACTTAAAATAATTTATTTTGTTTAGTCTGAAATTTTTCAGTTGTTTGTTTTCTGTTTCTATTTACCCTGCCGTAGCATAGACGCTCTGTTTAGCACTTACTCATTTTGGTTAGAACACTAGTATTCCATTCCGGTACTGATCTCGTCAGCAATAGCAGAGGCACTCTCTGAAGCATCCCTTTCTCCAAAGCAGCACTGCCGCCAAGGGACTCTGACCTGTCAAATGTCAGCAGAAATGAAAGGGACATCTATACAATAAGGTCTGCTCAACTTTGTTTGTAAGGACGCAATTTTTTTTCTCCTTTTACACAATATAATTTAATAATAATATAATAATTTTTATATATATATTATATTTAATTTTACTAAGTGTTCTCTATCGCTTCTACAATGGGGAATGCTCTGACGAGTTATTCCAGCTTATCCCACCCTCACCTTTCCACTCCCGTACCACGCGTGCTGGACTACGGCGTCACCCACACACAATTCAACATTTGTTGGCCCGAACTAAAAGGTTCGGTGACTCGTTTCTTTGTCGTACCATCCAGACGTGGAACGCTCTTCCAGCACATGTGTTTCCTTCCTCTTATAGTCCCGGGTTCTTCAAGCGGGGCGTGAAAAGGCATTTCTGCAGGCCTTCAAGGTGAGGATGGCCAGCCCAGTGATTCGTTTGAATGACTGGGCTTGTCAACCTCATATCTGGACCTCACGACCGCTTTCCATCAGGTGGAGTGAGGTCATCTTGACGGGCAATATAAAAAAAAAAGTATTTTTTTTATTACAATATCTGCCAAACTGCAAACAAACTCAAATATCTTTATTTAAATGGCCTTAATCAGTACTTTTAAATAGTAAAAAAATATACTAAATAATAGACAAATACTATAATATTATGAATATATAAATAAACAGTATACAAACATAATGCGACTCTACCACCGCGTCGGAGTGGTTTCTTACTGAGAAGACCCGGCGAGAACTCAGTAGTTATTCTTTTAAACTTGTTGTGGATTTACAATGCGAGTTGGTAGAGTACAATTTGTTTGTTGAGAAAAAAAACTGTTTAAATTCTATCATTAATAGACAGAACAACCTAACAAGTGTAGCAAAGCTACAGAATATAAAACAATAGGCCCTTTTGTCGGCAGTTGCAACATTACACACTCATATGAAGCTTGGTTAAGCCCCAAAATGTTCAATTCAATTCAATATCTTTATTTCGTGTCACATGGAGGAAAGTTGACGATTTATGTAAAGTAAGTACGAGTGACGCCCTGTTGTGAGGGCTTTACAACGATTCTTATGAATATAATAAACAATTAAATAACAAGGGTAATCTTAACATTTTCAAACATTTTACAAAAAAAATATATGACAATTTGCACAATAACAATATTTTAGACAATAATTAAGTACATTAAAATTAACACTGAACAAAATTCTTAGGAATATGAGATCTAAAATTGCAACATCACTGGTAAATATTCTTAATAGGTGATTAGTATTATTACTAGGTACTTTTAAATATAAATAATTATATCTAATCTTCAAAGAATTCGGCAATAGTCTTTTCGATATCAAAAAATTCTTTAACTGACTTTCAAAGCTTGCACTTTTCTCAATAGTTTTTAAATTATTTGGAACATGGTTATACATTTTAATCAACATAGAGTGTGGTGCTGACGTGTACAACTTTTAAATATTCCTGGCAATACTTCTAAATTACTAGTTAGCTTGTCAGGAAATAATAACGCTATAGATAGGCTACTAAACGATGGGTCTGACCAGCCAGAAGCAAGGTATATCGGCCAACTTTGAAATCATTTCATTATTTCGTTTGCATTGTCAACAGTCCGCCGCGTCCTCTACCGCGAGATGGGCACCGGGGCGTCCGCGCAGGCCGGCGGCCGGGGGGGCAAAGCCCTGTTCCCGCCGCGGCTGCTGTGCGGGCTGAACTTGCAGCGGCGCACCCTGGGCCACCTCTCAGCCGTCTACTGCCTCGTGTTTGACTGCACCGGACGCTACGTTGTTACGGTAAGGCCTACTCAGTTGTCTCCTTTCTTTCAGAAGTTCGTATCCGCGCTAGTTTAGACTATGTCTCACTCAGCAATCACCACAGTATTGAGCTGTGATGAAGAAGCCTATAACTAAACGTTGTTCAGGCCAGAAAAAGGCAATAATTTATGGATCAATATTCTTCAGAGACCGTGAGTATTATGTGTTTTGTATTTCTTTTTTCAGATTATGAAAGTATAAATTTTATGTTTATATATTTTTTCAATTGAATGAATGAATGAAATTTATTTCACATAAAATAGTGTACATAAGGTCTTGCTGTTTACATTTGGTCCAAACAAACTTACTTAAAATCAAGCGTGTGAAATTTTACAAGTATGCTCGTGTATATAACAATAATATTGATTGTATGAGCTGCTGCTTGTACCAACTTTAGTTGTTGATAGGATGAGGTAAAGAAGATGATCTTGATAGTCAATACGTAATTTATTGTTGATAATTAATTGACGGTATGGCTGCTAAGTGTGACCTGATTGATTTGATGATTAAGGCGCATATTGTTGGAATATTATTAGGTAAGTGAAGGAAAGCTGATTCGGCGCAATGTACGTTTGCTAAACCGTACAGACATAATAATAATATTTGCATGTTACTTAGACAACTGAAGAGTAGAAGCCGTACATTATTATTCTAAGATCTTCGATGTAACCCTTTTTCATGTGCGAAAAAATAAATTATCTTATCTTACTCAGTTGTCTCCTTTCCTTCCCAAGCTCGAATCTGAGCTCGTTTAGACTAGGCTTCACTCAGAAATCTTGCTCCAGAGGCTGATCTTTCATTCCTAGCTACTAAGACACTAACGCCCTAATCCAGAAGGGTTTAGGTTGGAAAGCAGTACTTACAAGTATTGCTGTCCCTTTCATTTCTATTGACATGTGACAGGGTGTGATCAATTTTTAATTAGCGTTTGCGGATACGGGCGTAACTTACCTGTTCAGGACCGATTCTTCAATCCTCAGATAAAGAAATTTATCTCTAGAATAAAGTTTATTCGAAGGTTAACAAGATTTGTAATTTTTCAATAGTCAGATAGATGTTATCTGTTGAATAAAGCCGCTAACTGAGGAATAAAGTTATCTGCTTCTTAAGGGGCTGGATAAGATTTATCTATGCGTTTTCTTTGACATTTTGAGGTTATGTGGTGTGTCATTTGAAATTATTTTCATTTTGTTAAGGAGTTTTGGAGTGTTATTTATTATATGAAATCACAAACTTTTTACCACAACTTTAGACAACAAAAAAAGCTGAGGCTGTTTTTCTCATACGTCAGTGTCAATTTGCCAAACATCCATCAACATTTGTCTTGTTTCATTCTAACATTGCAATGATTGTATAAGTGCATCTCGCTTGTGGATAATCAGTGTGAAGTTAGCAAAATAAGTACATAGACAAACTACAGATAGCTATTCTTTGGATAAAAGACAATAAAAACATTTAAAATATCTTTTCGCTTGATAAACAGCCAGTTAATGTTATACTTCAGTTAGCTATCTAGGGAATACACTACGAACGGGCCTCAGATTCAGAATCGGGCCTCAGATTGACGATTTGAAAGTACTGATACAGTCTATTTGAATAAAGTTATTTGAGTTTGAGTTCAATATATTTTAACGAGCTGCCCGGACAGACTTCGTTCTGTCAAACGTTTGACAGCTGGTGTCAATTATCACATCTTGTCCGCTTTTCTCCGACTTGATTTTTATACTATTATTTTTCACTGAATTTTTTGTTTAATCATAAAAAATATATCCCTTAATAATTAATAATTTAGCTTCCTGTTAGTGAAAGAATTTTCACGATCGCATCAGTAGTTTTGAAGCCTATTCAACACAAACAAACAAACAATAAAATCTTTATAATATTAGTATAGAAAAACAAATACAATACAAACTTTGACTTCTTTAAGATAACAATATCACGAAAGTATTTTCTGTGCTTTTTGTTGGTCTCTCAACGTTTAAAAAGTTAAACATTTTGTATAGGAGTAGACCTCCCTATATTTTTCACCTAAGAATGCTGTTTTGCCACATAGCAGCTGCTTTATAGCTCTTAACAGTTAATAAAAATAACATTGTTCCCAGGGCGCGGACGACCTCTTAGTGAAAGTGTGGAACGCCTCCGACGGGCGCCTCCTGGCCACCCTCCGCGGCGCCGGCGCCGAGATCACCGACGTGTGCGCCTCGCACGACGGGGCGCTGCTCGCCGCCGGCTCCGTGGAGCGCCTCGTGCGCGTCTGGTGCCTCGTCACCGGCGCGCCCAAGGCCGTGCTGCACGCGCACGCAGGTGAGTGCCGCCCCCGCGCGCCCGCAGCCGCCGGCTCCGTGGAGCGCCTCGTGCGCGTCTGGTGCCTCGTCACCGGCGCGCCCAAGGCCGTGCTGCACGCGCACGCAGGTGAGTGCCGCCCCCGCGCGCCCGCAGCCGCCGGCTCCGTGGAGCGCCTCGTGCGCGTCTGGTGCCTCGTCACCGGCGCGCCCAAGGCCGTGCTGCACGCGCACGCAGGTGAGTGCCGCCCCCGCGCGCCCGCAGCCGCCGGCTCCGTGGAGCGCCTCGTGCGCGTCTGGTGCCTCGTCACCGGCGCGCCCAAGGCCGTGCTGCACGCGCACGCAGGTGAGTGCCGCCCCCGCGCGCCCGCAGCCGCCGGCTCCGTGGAGCGCCTCGTGCGCGTCTGGTGCCTCGTCACCGGCGCGCCCAAGGCCGTGCTGCACGCGCACGCAGGTACCGTGTCAGCACGATGGTCTACAGTTGTGGGGCTCGGCAGCGGATCTCAACACCATTTTTGTTCTTCAAAAAAGAGCCATCTGCTTCATTTACAACCTTAGACCACGTGACGCGCTTCGTGAAGTATTCAAAGAGATAGATATTTTAACTGTGTACTCTCAATTTATTTATGATAATGTATTATATGTCCGTAAAAACTTGCATCTCTTCAAGAAAAACAATGATGTTCATAAACTAAATACCAGAAATAAAAATAAGCTCGTAACTCCCAGTCTAAGACTGCATAAGGTAGGGAAATCATTTGTTGGTCAATGTGTAAAATATTTTAATAAGATTCCGCAAACTCTTGTTGAACTGCCTCTTCACAAGTTTAAGTCACAAATTAAAGCTAAGTTAATGAAGCGGGGTTATTATAGTGTTGAGGATTTCTTAAATGATAAGAATTTGTGGTCATCTTAGGTATAATCTGCTACTCTGCACATTTTTTTTTGTAATGACTACTCCGTCAATCCAATTTTTGTGTATAAAAACAAGATGAGTAACCATCGAGTTTATTGCCGGAGTCTTCTCGATCGGAAACAACCTCCGAACCGGTGGTAGAGTCACATCATGTTTAATTATGATATTTGCTATCATAGTACTATTTTATGTAAGTTTATTTTCATTTAGTATATTTTTGCAATTTTTTTTTTGTATTTGACTTGTCATAAGTACTTTTTATAAGTCTATATGAATAAAGATATTTTTTACTTTACTTTATTTTATAACTGTAACCATATCAGCGCGCTAGCCGGCGAAGCGCCAGAAACATTTTTTTGATAGAACCCTTTTAAAACCCCTCTTATTTTTGGTTGAAGGGTAAAAGTGATAGATTTAAGACAGGTCCTTTCCTTTAATGAAACTAAATTGTTGATAGAAAAGTAGCTATTCAGAACAACGACGTTATGAGTTGAAATATGTTCTTAGTAACAACATTATTGATTAAAACAATATGATTATTGAATGTTATGAAGAAAAAATATCTGAAAAAATATATAAATTTAAACTGATTATTGGTAGTAACAGTATTAATAAAAAAAAATATGATCACTAACTGTTATTTATGAGCTCCGTTGGTAGTAATAAAAATTTATGAATAAAAAAAGTATGAAAAATCAAATTATGAAGAGTGATTATTATGAACACAAATCGGTAGTAAGACAAAAAATAGGACTTAGAATTTTATGTGAGCCAATATGGACCCCTTATAGCTACTTATTTATAAAAGATTAGATAGATGCATTGTGTTGCGGACTTTTTCATGGATCTACTAAAAACCTATACTTTTTTAGTACATTGTATGCATGTATAATGAACCAGGGGCCAGCGCACGCACGACAAGATTAACGGTGGCGCTTTTTTCCGGATTACTTAATAAGTGTTATTTGATCTGGCTAAAAAAAGAATTATTTCAAAATAAATATATATCTATAGTAATCAGGGATAATGTTTAACAGTGAAATAATTTTCGAAATCGGTTCTGTAGTTTCGGAGATTACCTCCCAAACATACAAACTCACAAACGCTCACCTCTTTATAATATTGGCATAGATGAAAGTCCGAAACTATCATTGGTAATATGGAAATCATGAGTTATCGAGGAGCAGGTATCTGGCATTCAAATAGAAACACTCATTTCACTCATCAGCGCCTGGGCCCCTAAAGCCCAGGCTATATGCTGAGTGAGGTCCATTTGTCTTTCTGGGCATCGGGACACCGCTGTCTGATGGTATGATCTTTTACCTACCTGTTACCTATATGTTTTGTTGTTAATGCCTACTTCTTTTGTGTTTACTTTATAAATGTAACGATGTCCATAAAGTTAATAAATGTTTCACTATTTCTATTTCATTTTGCAGTAATATGTTATGAGTATATATATGGCTTTGTGTCACAAGTATAATTCCATACAATAAGGTGACCCAAGACGCCGAAATCAATTGTCAAAATTATTGTTTGTTGATCATTTTAGTCAAGTTACTCAACCATTCCATTAATGAGTATTGTTCATGCTTCTATGATAATGTTGTTCACATTTTGTTTTCAATGTGTTATTATTCTATGCTTTAGTGCCTATTCACACGAGGACACGATTCGTGTATTTTGACGAATCGTGAAAAAAAATGATTCCATATATTTAGACGATTGGTCAATGACGTATCCCGTGGGAATGAGCCTTTAGTAAAAAAACATTGTAATGTTTCGTTCGCCAGGCACAATAACAGCAGTCCACTGGGCGCCGCCCGCCCACGACGTGCGCTGGCTCGCCTCCACCTCCACCGACGGCTCCGTGGCCTTCTGGACGTGCGCCGACGGGCAGTTCCTGTCGCAGCCCGTGCAGTACGTGGAGCGGCTGCGGCCCGGCGCCTGCCACATGATCTGCGCCGCCTGGTCGGCCGGCGGCGCCTTCCTGGCCGCGGGCAGCGCCGACCACCACGTGCGGCTGTATGCTGTGCACCGCGAGCCTGGAGGACCTAGGAGGGTGAGTGCTCTTGGACTGTTGTATTGACTCACCTGTTTTTGAACATGTTTTTGCTCAGGAGGCAGCGCAATATCTGATGGATTCGATAAAATAACTTGTTCTTTTTGAGCAGATGTGTAGCGACATCTATCTCGCCATATACGACCAGACGGGTGCTGTGTCTGGTGGGCTACTGCCCGTCTGGTCGGAGGATCCTCCCTTTTAAATGCTGGATGAGGAACTTTACACCCTGTTCCTCACGTCTCCATAACTGGTGAACCCGAGCATGATACGTCAGTTTTTTAGCTCGTATGTGGCGGATGTCGCTACAGATGTAAAGTAGTAAAAAGGTCGGAAGTTGAGTTATGGTTACTGAAAAAGTGTGTTATGTAACAAAATACATCTTAAGGAAGAAAAAACATTTACTAGCCCAAGATATATTACATACAGAAATTATCACTAAAACTAAAGAATACAAATATCATAACATCTAAATAACTAAAGCAATAACATAAATAGTGTTTTTTTTTAATATCGTGGGGAAATCCTCATGGATACCTCGCCGCCCGGGGGAACGACGAGGTTATGTCGGACTTCTACCGACTAAAACCCCACGGTACGCGACCTCAACACTTCAGCGGCGAAAAGTTTCACAACGCCCCGCCGCCAGTGCTTCCCCGTATTAGGGCCCCCTCCAGCTGACCCCTCCAATGAAGGGAGGAGGCCACGAAAGCACCTGGAGCACACAGGTACTTCCGCCGTCACGGTGAAAGCCGTGCAATGCAGGCAAAAGCACCCCCGTACTCAAGCCCGCTGGCTCACACCGTACGCGGACCCTACTAGGTCCGGAACCACAATCCACCTGCCAATTAGGTCCCTGCCTTAACATGTGTCGCTGTTGTGCAAACACTACAGACAAATAGTTTAAACAGGCAATAAAAAGATAAAAAAAACTGCAGTAGAAATCGTGAAATTTCTCTATTATTATGGGAGAGATATCCTTATCTCTCATGTAAAACGACTTTACCTTTTCATAATCAGAAGTATTTGGTCGACAGAAGTGCTATGGGAACAACTATCGTCTACACGATTCCTAGTCAATTACCTTATCAAAAAAGATAAAAAAGACGTGCGGATAAAGTCTTTCAGAAAAGAAGAATCCCATAGCTTCTCTCCTGCATAGACTCCACATTGTGTGTCAATTGTTTCAAGTCAATAAATATGATTTTCACGTCTCATGCTCTAAAAGTACGCCAATATAGCTGTACGATGCCGGGCTAAAGTGACCATTTTAGTCCCTAGGGAGTAAAAAGTAATTAGTTTTTTAATTTCCTTCATGTGACAAAGACAAACTCAAACAGCCAGTAAAAATATACTATTATCTGTGGAGTGTGGACCGTCTTCATTGCGAAAATGTTGAGAGTTTTAGTTCCATGGTTTGTCCGCAAAGAAGGTGGCGCCATGTGTTTTATTGTTAATCTGTTGTTCAGTTCCAAAGAAAAAACTGACCACGAAAATTTCAAAATTTTTGTCTAGTGTAAAGTTCGGTTTTAAATGTTTTTGTACTAAATTGACTATTTTTCTCGCACTCGAAGTGAAAAGTACAGTTTGCACCTCGAGACTAAACGCCAACTTAATATACCCTCGATTTGATTGACTCCCTCGCACGCTCCTCAAACCACCTCTGGCATATTATGGCTTCGTTTAGTCCCTCGATATAATAGTAGATTGTTACACAAGGTGAGAAAGTTACCTTTTCAATGCACGAGATGGTTTGGCGCGCGAGCGTAGCGAGAGCGCTAATAGTTCGAGGGCATTGAAAGGTCTTTCTTCCGAGGTAAACACTCTGCTTTTCACTACGAATATAAGGAAAGTAAATAAAAATCAGTTACAAGTTACATAAGTTCAAACGAAATAATATGAAATCAAGATGAAGAAATTTCAAATACAGCTGTGGCTGAATAGAATACATCCACTTGCCGCAAAAGGAATGTCAAAATAGAAGGTGACATTTGACAGTTATTTACTTTCAGCCCTAGGGCTGAAAAAAACTTCACAGCCCCAGGGCTGAAAGTGAAGCTTACAACCCTATGCTCAGGCAACTTCAAGCGTACTTTCCGTGTATGAGTGATGAAAAATATAGTACTATCTCCCTCCAGGTCCTGGAGACAGCGGTCCACGGCGACGCGGTGGACAGCATAGCGTGGGCGCACCGCGGCCTGCGCTTCGTGTCCGGCAGCAAGGACGGCTCGGCGGCGCTGTGGGCGCTGCACGCGACGCAGTGGCGCCACTCGCTGCTGCAGGCGCACGCGCACGCCGCCGACGCCAAGCGCCTCAAGGTCTGTGCCACTCGTCTCGTGGGAGATGACGCGCAAGACACCACACTCAGTGGTGTGGCGTGGAAGTAGCTCGCCATGGGGAAAGGTTGCGGAAACTCGTACCTAAAAATATGACACGAAAAAACTCAAGGCGTGTCACAAGAAGAATATGAAAAAGGGATGATTTTTTTTGTTATGACTTTACTCTGTCAATTTAATTTTTGTGTAAAAACAAGATTGAAAAGAGGAACCATCGAGTTTCTTGCCGGAGTCTTCTCGATCGGAAACAACCTCCGAACCGATAAGTCTATATGAATAAAGATATTTTTTACTTTTTTTACTTTACTGGATGACTTCCAAAACGTTACGCTTTAAAATAAGCTACAATTATTGGAAATCCACCAACCTGCAAACCGTCCAGGGTCGCCTTCAGCATAGCCCAATCAGGCCAATCTCTGAGGTCAGAGGCACTTTTAACTAGATTCTTTTTCTTTTTCAAGTGCCCACGCGCGGCACTAAAGCTCTGCCACTAGGCCAGGGATCCGAAGGATTACGATCCCTGATCCTTGTAGAAAACACTAGACAGCTTGTGCTTCTTAAATAACGCGGAGGAGAGCGGTGAGACGTAACTAACTGACATTTATTTTTGTCAGTTCTGCGGTTTCCAAAACGATGAGGTTTTACATCGTTTTGATTACTCGGGGCGCCATCTCTGGATAGCTTTAAGCAGATCCCAAAACGGGGCAACAAATCAGCGGGAAACCAAAATTTGCAGCAAAATAATAAAATAGCGTGCATTTTGGAAGTCTATAACCAAAAATTTATAAAAACAGGGAAAATTGATAACATTCATTAATAAAATCCATAAATAACATTGTACGGCCAACCACTTAGGTTTTAGCAAACTGCATCGCCACCAGCGTCGCCGCGTGACCAGAACTAGGGCATTGGCCGCCGGACATTGCAATTATATCATTTACGTAAATCAGTGTATTCTTAACCGTTCATGCAATCAGATGCACTCATCAACATTCATTATCATCTTAACAGTATCTTGACATTTAAGAACTCTTGTAAACATACAAAAGCCTTCACTCTTCACCGAAGCATTAAAAACATTTTTAATAGGTAAGGGCTGCCATAGCTTAACAGAATTTTTTGCTAAAAGTTCCAAATTCCAAAATTCCAAATTATTAAAGTTTCACAAAGACTTATGATATATTATTTACTTAGTATAAGTTATATTTGCCATGCCCTTACAGGGCGTCACATGTATACCTTATTATATTTAAAATCTCAAAATGGTGATGTGACACGCAATGAACTATGAATATTTTGACGACACGATTGGCGCAGTGCGCTGTAGCTCGGTTTCTCGCCCCGATTTCCGTAGTGTCCCGGGTTCGATTCCCGGTCGGGTCAATTCAGGAAACGATCTTTTCTGAATTGACTCGGGTCTGGGTGTGCTGGGAGACGCCCCTGGCTTATTTCCTTGTGTGGTACCTCGTAACACAGGGATATTAATCCCTACTTCGAGACCATTACAAGAGGTGTGTTGTCTGGCGCATATTTATTTATTTATTATTTATTTAATATTGAAATTGAAAACAGTGAATATATTTTTATAGTCTTCCTAAACAGTCTTTATCATTTAACATTCCACTAAGCTCAGGCACCAAACACATAAAGTAAAGTAATTAGCCCATATACTGTCCCACTGCTGGGTTACGCCTCCAACATTAAAAGTAACTCCAAAAACAACATCCGTCTAAAAAGTAGTGATCCTGTTACTTTAGCACCAGCTAAGATTGTGGATATTCTATGTAAACAATTTACTGTTAACTGTGAAGTTTATGTATCAACTTCACAGTTAACAGTAAAAAAGCAAATGATCTTCTACAAAAAGATAAATAATTCTGGATTCGATAACACCTCAAGAAGTATTATAGGTAATAAAGAAAGAAATAAATGAATAGATAAATATGCACCAGACAACACACCACTTGTCATGGTCTCGAAGTAGGGATAAATATCCCTGTGTGACAAGGTACCAGACAAGGAATTAAGCCAGGGGCGTCTCCCAGCACACCCAGACCCAGGCCAATTTAGAAAAGATCATTTTCTGAATTGACCTGACGAACCTGATCAAACCCGGGACACTGCGGAATTAAAGGCGAGAAACCGTGCTCCAGCGCACTACGCCAATCGTGTCGTCAATTCAATGTTCAAGGTAGTAAGACTAAGAAAGATGCAGTGCAAGACTTTCTGCGGCTATGATGATATCCCTATCAGTGTCATTAATGATTATATATACTCCATTCATTATAGCATCAGACAGAAGTGAAAAAAGCTCTTTTTAGGTTACACTTTGTGGTAACAGTACAATGAACCTTATTAATTTTAAGATTTATGCTGAATTTATTAAAATCTACTTAAATAGCAGCTGTCATACTTAATTGTTCTCATTTAATTAAAGAAAAGTTACTTCAGAGTGTATGACCTTTTGCTTAAATAAATTATTTTGTCTTGCATCAAACTATATTGTAGATGTAAAAACCTAAAAGGAGCTGGGGTTTTTTTCCGAACACATTTTTTTACTGTCATCCGGGGACATCGACCGCGACGTCAGAGCCCGAATTTCCGCTGCTTGGGCCGAATGGCGTGAGGTGACTGGTGCCATTTGTGACCCCAAAATGCCGATCAAGCTGAAGGGGCAGGTCTACAAAACCATCATTAGGCCTGTCCTTTTATATGGCAGTGAAACATGGCCGTTACTAGAGCGACACAAGCAGGAGCTGCGCGTCACGGAAATGAAGATGCTGCGGTGGATGTGTGGCGTCTCACGCAAAGATCGCGTGCTTAACACCCACATCCGCGGCAGCCTTCGTGTTCGTGACATCGCAGACAAGCTGCTGGAGTGCCGCCTTCGTTGGTATGGTCATGTCTCACGGAGATCGGCAAACTACGTGGGCAACAAATGTCTGGCCATGCCGCCCCCGCCAGGTACCGGTAGAAGAGGTCGATCCAACAAACGGTGGCTCGACGTTGATAAGGGTGACATGCGTGCCAACAAACTCACCACTGAGGATGCACAAGACCGCGCGAAGTGGGCCAAGAAAATAAGAAAGGCGGACCCAGGGACCCCACACACTAGTGTGGGTTCACACCCGGGATAGACCGCACGGATGATGATGATGACATTTTTTTACTGTCACTATAACTCTACCAAATCTAAAATGTTACATAATCCCTTCATACGTTGTGGCGAAAGTGGTTTTCAATTTTGCCAGGTTATACTCGGGTATGTCATCGTCATGGCAACGTCAAATATAAATTGTCATTAATTTTTGCACCCTGTTTTATTATTTCTAATGTTATATGAATGGGGCTTAAGCGATTTCTACAAAAATTGCATGGATGACAGACTATTTCCAGCCCAATTCAAAACAGCGAAAGTCGTTCCAGTCCACAAAAAGGGTTCAAAAGATGATCCCAAAATGTACAGACCCATTTCGTTGTTACCTACTTTAGGGAAACTTTTTGAAAATTTTCTAAAAACCAGACTACTTGGTCACTTAAACTCAAATTACATATTAAACTCGACACAGTACGGGTATGGGTCTGGTGTAGGTACTACAGACGGTATTAAGGTTCTAGTTAATGAAGTCGCAATTAGAATGAATGAGAAAAAAAGCCGGCCTTCTTCTTAGATTTGAGCTCTGCTTTGGACACAGTGAATCATGACTTATGGATAAATAAACTTGATCATTATGGCGCGTAAAACAGACGTATTCGCCAGGTCTGTTAATGACCTCGATATCTCAGTTGGGTGAGCAGCCACCTGGGTTGTGGAAAACGCGGGTTCGAGTCCCGCTTGAGCCCTAGGATCTGGTCGATTTTTTCTAGTTTCTATCTTTATGTATTTTGTTGAGTAAAATGGGTAAAAGTCGCCGAAAGACGGTAAGTTCGATTCACACACTAGACTTACATTCATTTGACTGATATGTGTATGAATTTTCTGTCTGGGTGTTATGTCAATAATTTCTGACATGCAAAAAACAGAAAAAAAACAGCTACCTACCTACCTTGAGTCTTATATTAATAAAGTGTTCTCTATCTCCTCAGGTGACGATGGTGTGCTGGGATTGCAGCGATGCATACGTCGTCACAGCCGTCTCCGATAATACGATACGAGTAAGTAGATTGTGTAGTTCTGTCGAGCACAAAACCATAACTAACAATGTTTTTTTTCTGTCGGTTTAATTTGACATCTTACTTATTCCTAATTTTCGATTCATCATGGGATAGTACAATCATACTTATTTCTTTCTAGGCAAAGGACTTAATGAAATGTTACCTGTGGTTTTACTTATTTTCTGATTTAAGAGCGTTAGCTAGGGGTGGTTCAAAAATGTTGCATTTTTGTAAGATTTTCGTGATTATTTCATTGAATTGAAATAATACTTACATTTTTGCTCTATTATTGTGTGCAAAATACTGTTTAAAAACACATTGTATTATCTTAAATAAGGTGGTCGCCAATTATTCGTAAAATCAATTAAAACAGCGTTTTTTTTTGAAAAAATTGATGAGACAATTAAAAATTTACTGTACTTTATAATTGTGAAATTACTGCGGTGCATTCAATAATAGATAGATAATTTATACTCAATTTAAATTTAGCTAAATAATCACGAAAACCTTAAAAAATGTGACCTTTACGATCTTCCCCAAACGCAAAAAGCAAACCCTCACCGCCAACTTGTTTTATCTAAGGATGGAAATATTAGAAAAGTCAAATGACTGCTGAATCTTGATCAAGTGGTTTTCTTCTAGTCTGGTTATTTAGAACATTTTTTTCATTATTTTTTATTTGACTGGCCTGTTGGCGCAATGGCAGTGATCCTGCCTTTAGCGCCGGAGGTCGTGGGTTCGATCGTATTTCGTGACGAACATTTGTGTTTGTGTGTCCGGGTATTATTATCTATTTAAGTATGTTTATCGGTTTCTGAAGCCCATAGTACAACCCCGGCTTAGTTTGGGGTCAGATGATCTTAGTGTAAATTGTCCCAGATATTTATTTTATTTATTTATTTCCCATACTTACAAGTAAGAATCTAGGTAACCTGGCTAAAAAATGACTCCTAGAAAGTGCTATTTTATTATCAATGTAATTCTTCCCCAGGTGTGGTGTTCCCGAACGTGCACACAAGTGAACGTGCTTCACGGTCACCGCGACGAAGCGTACGTGTTGGAAGCCCACCCCTTCCTGCCGTCCGTGCTGCTGTCGGCCGGCCACGACGGCCAGCTGTTCGTGTGGGACGTGCACCACGGAGAGGTACTGTGCGCTCGGACGCATCAGAAGCCCACACTTGCTGCCGGCCGTGCTGCTGTCGGCCGGCCACGACGGCCAGCTGTTCGTGTGGGACGTGCACCACGGAGAGGTACTGTGCGCTCGGACGCATCAGAAGCCCACACTTGCTGCCGGCCGTGCTGCTGTCGGCCGGCCACGACGGCCAGCTGTTCGTGTGGGACGTGCACCACGGAGAGGTACTGTGCGCTCGGACGCATCAGAAGCCCACACTTGCTGCCGGCCGTGCTGCTGTCGGCCGGCCACGACGGCCAGCTGTTCGTGTGGGACGTGCACCACGGAGAGGTACTGTGCGCTCGGACGCATCAGAAGCCCACACTTGCTGCCGGCCGTGCTGCTGTCGGCCGGCCACGACGGCCAGCTGTTCGTGTGGGACGTGCACCACGGAGAGGTACTGTGCGCTCGGACGCATCAGAAGCCCACACTTGCTGCCGGCCGTGCTGCTGTCGGCCGGCCACGACGGCCAGCTGCTCGTGTGGGACGTGCACCACGGAGAGGTACTGTGCGCTCGGACGCATCAGAAGCCCACACTTGCTGCCGGCCGTGCTGCTGTCGGCCGGCCACGACGGCCAGCTGCTCGTGTGGGACGTGCACCACGGAGAGGTACTGTGCGCTCGGACGCATCAGAAGCCCACACTTGCTGCCGGCCGTGCTGCTGTCGGCCGGCCACGACGGCCAGCTGTTCGTGTGGGACGTGCACCACGGAGAGGTACTGTGCGATCGGACGCATCAGAAGCCCACACTTGCTGTCGGCCGGCCACGACGGCCAGCTGTTCGTGTGGGACGTGCACCACGGCGAGGTACTGTGCGCTCGGACGCATCAGAAGCCCACACTTGCTGCCGGTCGTGCTGCTGTCGGCCGGCCGCGACGGCCAGCTGTTCGTGTGGGACGAGCACCACGGAGAGGTACTGTGCGCTCGGACGCATCAGAAGCCCACACTTGCTGTCGGCCGGCCAGGACGGCCAGCAGTTCGTGTGGGACGCGCGCCACGAGGAGGTACTGTGCACTCGGATGCATCAGAAGCCCACACTTGCTGCCGGCCTAGCTGCTGTCGGCCACGACAACCTCAATTTTTTCCTAGATTTGTTAAGTTCAATTTCGTGAAAAAAATAATACCAGAAGGCTATTTATTTGTTTAAAAAGCACAGCCACATCATACATAATATTTATATTATAATACATATTTGAAAATTACAAATATTTTGTTAAATTGACACTCTGACAAGTGTGAATTCTATCGGTGCCTGGAGCCCTTCGATCAACAAATTACGCTAGATAACGCCTCGGGCACAAAATAAAGAGTTCACAGAAGGACCGCTCGCACCTTTTTCCAAAACTTGCGTGAACTGCCTAGGGTTACCACTATATTCGCTCTGAATTTTTAAAATGAAGTAAGTTATACCTACTTGACAGAACCGGCCAAAAACAAAATTCATCATGTGAGAAATTGCACCAAGTTCGACAAAAACAAAAACACTCGCGACAGTGCGACTCTCCGACTCACCGAAGCTCACTGACTTCGCTTGTAAACTCATGTCTCTGTGTGCGTGCGTCAAAAATTTTGACGCCATTTTTGACGCACGCACACAGAGACATGAGTTTACAAGCGAAGTCAGTGTCAAAGTCGCACTGTCGCGAGTGTTTTTGTCGAACTTGGTGCAATTTTTCACATGATGAGTTGTTTTTGGCCGGTTCTGTCAAGTAGGTATAACTTACTTACTTCATTTTAAAAATTCAGAGCGAATATAGCAGTAACCCTAGGCGGTTCACGCAAGTTTTGAAGAAAGGTGCGAGCGGTCCTTCTGTAAACTCTTTATTTTGTGCTTGTACGTTAGGGGAAGGCCCCATGGGATTTGTGATTTTGTGAATTAACCTTGTCGTCTCTCCTGGCTCTCCCAGTCCTGGTGTCGGTAACGCAGTGCCAGGCTGGTGACCAAATTCTAGCACTTAGGGCAATCCTTGTGGTTTTAGCGTATTAGTGTTCCCAGCTCTCTTGCCGTCGAGGTGTCTCCGGTTTCAGGTTGAGCGGGGCCTAATGGGCTCTTTGTGAGGATTTTTCAACTCAGGCATTGTGGTGCCCGGGGCTAAGGGGGTCCCTTCGCTAAATGACGGCGGCGGATCGGCAACGATCCGATGTTAAGCAACGCCAGTCAGGTCGGGTTATGGATGGGTGACTATCCCGACCGAAATTAAGTAATGTGTTTTTCGGGCATCTCCGTGCTTCGGAAGGCACGTTAAACAGTTGGTCCCGGCTGACGTCGCAAGATATCAGTCATAGAGCCTAGTCAGAGGCCTAAAAAGGCGGCTCGATAACATCTGACGGTAAGGTTTATCACTGGCCTTACATTCACCTCTCTAACAATCCGCACTGAGCCCGCGTGTTGGAGTATGGCTTGTACCGCCTCATAGTTAAGGTGAGGCCTGTCCTCAGCAGTGGGACGTATAAGGCTGTATTTGTATTGTGGCATGTCAGCACGTTGGCGCAGTAAAAACGCATAAGTTCCCACTTTTGAAGTGGGACGTTATTTGCTCTGCCGTTTATGACGCTCTGACCAGTTATCTAGAGTATTGTTGATCGACCTGGAGCCTGATGAAATTCACCTGACAGCTGTCAGACAAATGTTTTGTTCGTTTTCACTACGAAAAGCGATTTAGAACGAGCCCTGTTATTACAAATAATATTTCCATCTATTTTCGGATCAGAATAAACTTGGTGTAAACTGTCCCATATAATTATTGTGGTCCATATTAACCTGTTTTTCTCATGCAGGTACTGTCCCATTTCCACAACAACATCCCAGGCCAGGGCGACGGCGCGATCTTCGACGCCAAGTGGGGCGGCGGGGCCACAGTGGCCGCCAGCGACTCGCACGGCCACTTGTTGCTGCTGGGCCTCGGCAGGGGCCACAGGCTGCTCGGCACTCTGCCCACTGAGCTGTTCTTCCATACAGACTACAGGCCGCTGGGTGAGTGTGTCAGATCTTCGACGCTAAGTGGGGCGGCGGCGCCACAGTGACCGCCAGCGACTTAGGATTTTTGCCTCCGGATTGTTGTTAAAAGCAAAATTTGTAATAAATGTCAAAATACATTTTTCATAAATTTCCTTGAAAACAAAATTAATTATTAACATCTGGTCACTGAAAACAGGTCAGCAGTAATGCTTATTCCTCGAAATTTTATTGGAATTTTGAAGATTTTTAAAAATTTAGCATCCTCCATAAAATACGGGTTTTCGCTCAAAAGTTTGATTCTATTTGCTGTATCAGATATTTTCTTAGTGGTACCTTATTTTTCTGATATCGTTAGTTATTGTATTTACAAGTTTTGTTTCTCTTGCAGTCCGCGACGCGCTGGGCGGCGCCCTGGACGAGCAGACGGAGCTGCCGCCGCACCTCATGCCGCCGCCCTTCCTCGTGGACGTGGAGGGCGGCCCGCACCCGCCCGCGCTGCAGCGCCTCGTGCCGGGCCGCGAGCTGCTCACGCTCAGCCAGCTCATCCCCGCCGCCACCGCGCCCTCCGCCATCGACCAGATGATACAGGTCAGCCATCGTCATCGTCAGCCTTTGGAAGTCCTCCTCTCCCCCATTAAACGCCGAAGCGAGCGGCTTTGAACGGCTTCCCGCAACCTGCACCAGGTCATCAGTCCACCAGGTAGAATGCCTGCCCACGCTGTCCCTTTCAGTTCGTGGTCGCCACTCGAGTACCTTTACACCCCAACAGTCATTAGCTCTACAGGCGATGTTGCCTGAACATTACCACTATACGTTGAAGCGTTAGCAGCCAAAAGAGACGAAATGTAAGACCGTGCTAGCTAATAACGTCAGAACTTTTACAACAACAATTGACTTTAAGCTTTACTGTTCCAAAAATAACGTATATTTCGTAAAGGTATACCTTGTGGCCTTCGCACTGTCCTGAACATGTGAACTTTCATGTTCTGACTCTTTTTTTGTATTCTACAGGCGTTAGCAGCCGAAAGAGACGAAGTGGCCCTCGCGGCGCCCACCGGCGGCGTGTGGCGGGGCGAGGGGGTCCGCCACACGGCGGGCTCCTGGCAGCGAGGGGACCCGCTACTCGTGCCCCACAGCACCCGCCCCATAGTGCGGCCGCTGTCACAGGCGCAGCGCCGCCACAGGGACAGCGCCTGGTGAGTGTAGTGTGGGCAGCTGACAGGCACGCAGTAGAACAGTAACACACGGCGGGCGCCTGGCAGCGAGGGGACCCGCTACTCGTGCCCCACAATACCCGCCCCATAGTGCGGCCGCTGTCACAGGCGCAGCGCCGCCACAGGGACAGCGCCTGGTGAGTGTAGTGTGGGCAGCTGACAGGCACGCAGTAGAACAGTAACACACGGCGGGCGCCTGGCAGCGAGGGGACCCGCTACTCGTGCCCCACAGCACCCGCCCCATAGTGCGCCCGCTGTCACAGAGACAGCGCCTGGTAAGTGTAGTGTGAGCAGTTGTGCAGAGTGCAGTGTGAAACAGTTGTTATTTTTTTTTTTTAATCCTTAAATGTTATATATCTCAGAAACTGTGCGTCGTATCCAAAAATAATGAAATTTCGGTCCCCTTTTAAACCCCAGAAGGGAGCTCAGGTCTATAAATGTGACCTCTAAAAACGGTCAAGTGTGAGTTGGTCATTTTCTTCATAGTAAATAATCGAAAAATTCCAGCGCCTGAATACTCTCTTCTATAGAATAGAATAGAATAGAATATGTTTATTTTGCTTTAAATGTGGTACATTATTGATGACATTTTTCTTATTCAGTTACACAGCACATTTAGCTAATTCACTCAGCATGCAGTATTATTTATTTGTTTAGTGAGATATTATTAAGAACAATTTAGCACGTACATGTCAACATTATTATCTATATTAAAAACTTAAGCCAAGCAGCATTATTCTAGAGTTAGCAAATAAGATTAAAATTAGTTACTTATTATGCTCTAGTAAGCTAAATTATTCAGGAGTGATTATAGGCTATATTTTATATACTAAATGCTAGTAGTAGTAAAATAATAGTAATGGCTTTGATATTTTTGTATTACTGTGCTTCTTTAAGGGTCGGAATATATTTTTTGTATAGTTTAACTATCAAATAAATATTTTTGGATCCAAATGACAACAATACTAACATCCTCCATTGTCCCCAGCCGGGAGATGAACGCATTAGAGCTAGCGTGGTACCGACGCGAGATGCGCCGCCGACCGCTCATGATCAGCACCGCGTCCGCGCACTCGCCCGCGAAGGGGCCGCGGCGCCGCGGGGGCCGGCCCAGGGCTCCCCAAGCTAGGCCTCAGCCAAGGCTGCAGGTACTGTGTTATATACGACATCCTCTATTGTCACACTAGAGCTAGCTGTACCGCTCATGATCAGCACCACGTCAAGCTAGGCCCCAAGCTAGGCCTCAGCCAAGGCTGCAGGTACTGTGTTATATACGACATCCTCTATTGTCACACTAGAGCTAGCTGTACCGCTCATGATCAGCACCACGTCAAGCTAGGCCCCAAGCTAGGCCTCAGCCAAGGCTGCAGGTACTGTGTTATATACGACATCCTCTATTGTCACACTAGAGCTAGCTGTACCGCTCATGATCAGCACCACGTCAAGCTAGGCCCCAAGCTAGGCCTCAGCCAAGGCTGCAGGTACTGTGTTATATACGACATCCTCTATTGTCACACTAGAGCTAGCTGTACCGCTCATGATCAGCACCACGTCAAGGTAGGCCCCAAGCTAGGCCTCAGCCAAGGCTGCAGGTACTGTGTTATATACGACATCCTCTATTGTCACACTAGAGCTAGCTGTACCGCTCATGATCAGCACCACGTCAAGCTAGGCCCCAAGCTAGGCCTCAGCCAAGGCTGCAGGTACTGTGTTATATACGACATCCTCTATTGTCACACTAGAGCTAGCTGTACCGCTCATGATCAGCACCACGTCAAGCTAGGCCCCAAGCTAGGCCTCAGCCAAGGCTGCAGGTACTGTGTTATATACGACATCCTCTATTGTCACACTAGAGCTAGCTGTACCGCTCATGATCAGCACCACGTCAAGCTAGGCCCCAAGCTAGGCCTCAGCCAAGGCTGCAGGTACTGTGTTATATACGACATCCTCTATTGTCACACTAGAGCTAGCTGTACCGCTCATGATCAGCACCACGTCAAGGTAGGCCCCAAGCTAGGCCTCAGCCAAGGCTGCAGGTACTGTGTTATATACGACATCCTCTATTGTCACACTAGAGCTAGCTGTACCGCTCATGATCAGCACCACGTCAAGCTAGGCCCCAAGCTAGGCCTCAGCCAAGGCTGCAGGTACTGTGTTATATACGACATCCTCCATTGTCACACTAGAGCTAGCTGTACCGCTCATGATCAGCACCACGTCAAGCTAGGCCCCAAGCTAGGCCTCAGCCAAGGCTGCAGGTACTGTGTTATATACGACATCCTGTATTGTCACACTAGAGCTAGCTGTACCGCTCATGATCAGCACCACGTCAAGCTAGGCCCCAAGCTAGGCCTCAGCCAAGGCTGCAGGTACTGTGTTATATACGACATCCTGTATTGTCACACTAGAGCTAGCTGTACCGCTCATGATCAGCACCACGTCAAGCTAGGCCCCAAGCTAGGCCTCAGCCAAGGCTGCAGGTACTGTGTTATATACGACATCCTCTATTGTCACACTAGAGCTAGCTGTACCGCTCATGATCAGCACCACGTCAAGCTAGGCCCCAAGCTAGGCCTCAGCCAAGGCTGCAGGTACTGTGTTATATACGACATCCTCTATTGTCACACTAGAGCTAGCTGTACCGCTCATGATCAGCACCACGTCAAGCTAGGCCCCAAGCTAGGCCTCAGCCAAGGCTGCAGGTACTGTGTTATATACGACATCCTCTATTGTCACACTAGAGCTAGCTGTACCGCTCATGATCAGCACCACGTCAAGGTAGGCCCCAAGCTAGGCCTCAGCCAAGGCTGCAGGTACTGTGTTATATACGACATCCTCCATTGTCACACTAGAGCTAGCTGTACCGCTCATGATCAGCACCACGTCAAGCTAGGCCCCAAGCTAGGCCTCAGCCAAGGCTGCAGGTACTGTGTTATATACGACATCCTCTATTGTCACACTAGAGCTAGCTGTACCGCTCATGATCAGCACCACGTCAAGCTAGGCCCCAAGCTAGGCCTCAGCCAAGGCTGCAGGTACTGTGTTATATACGACATCCTCTATTGTCACACTAGAGCTAGCTGTACCGCTCATGATCAGCACCACGTCAAGGTAGGCCCCAAGCTAGGCCTCAGCCAAGGCTGCAGGTACTGTGTTATATACGACATCCTCCATTGTCACACTAGAGCTAGCTGTACCGCTCATGATCAGCACCACGTCAAGCTAGGCCCCAAGCTAGGCCTCAGCCAAGGCTGCAGGTACTGTGTTATATACGACATCCTCCATTGTCACACTAGAGCTAGCTATACCGCTCATGATCAGCACCGCGTCTGCGTACTCGCCCGCGAAAGGGCCGGAAGCGCCCCAAACTGGGCCCCAGCAAAGGCTGCAGGTACTGTGGCGTTTAATAGGTTGTTGAAGAATCAACAAGATAATCATATAATTTTATACCTAGGCTCGTATTCTCAAATCATACTCAAGCATTTTATCTGTGCGTCAGTCAGTACGAAAACGTCACCAGATCTATACTCAAGTACAGATTTTGTTTTAGGAGATGACTAATTGCATGATGAAACCACAAAAAACAGAAGTATTCACTTTTGAAATTATTTTATTTTAATTGTATAAGAATCGCTAAAAAGACAAATGAGTTAGAAAATCAGAAATGAAAACTTGATTAAACGGACACCATGATCTTGGAGACTGCTATACTATGCTTCAATTTAATATGAAAGATGTCAATGTCACATTTATTGTGTAGTGCTTAAATGTGGATTGTGATTGTGTCACTATATGTGCTAAAAACTCTTCAAAAGTTAGGTCCTCAAGTGGGGCTCGAAAATGCATTTATGCAGGTCTTGAGGTTTACTTGCTCAGTGGTTGCTTTGCATTACTTAGCTTGTCAACTTCATATCTGGGCTTTACGGCCGCTTTCCTTCAGATGGAGTAAGGTCATCTTGACCAGCACTATAAAAAATAAATTTTAACAAAACTATTAACTTCCTCGTTCTAAACCCAGGAGGAGCCCCCGGAACCGGAAAGCGTGTCCGGCAGCGAAACGTCGGACTCGTCGGTGCGGCTCTCGGGCTCCGCGCGCGGCTCCGTCTCCTCGCGGGACTCGCGCTCCAACCCCTCTTCGGATTCTAGCAGGTATGTGGTGGCAAAACGTGTTAAGGAATTTTAAGGAAACTGTTAAAACAACTAACACTCCCTTTTGAATTGTTCCGTAATCCTACCTACTGTCAACATCACAACACGTATTAAATCAATGCATTTATTCACCAAATTAATAGTTTGAACCTATCACGAAATATCTAATCTTGTGTATTTTTGAGTTTTTAATTTTTTAAAACGGAAATTTCGCGTGTATTTTTGTTCTTGGCTATCTCCTTAGCCATATTCTCTTACCAAGTGTGATTTCGAATCTTCGAATACGGATCTTTAGGGGTTAAAAAACAGCCTTCCTATTCGAAATCGATGCGAATTATTTGGCATTCTAATCATCATATTTTTAGGAAAAAATACAAAAAAATATCCATATCACAATACTTTTGTTCGCTTTTTGCATTCTAATGTTTCACAAAATTTCGTCATTTTTGTGAAGGATTACCCCCCTGTTCCCTGGTATCCAATGTGGTTGTCCGTTGCAGCTCATCGTCGTCGCAGTACTCGGACTGGGAAGCGGGCGCCGCGCTCGCGCCTCCCGCCCGCGCGCGGCGGCGCCCTCTGCCGGCCAACAGGTGAGACATACAACCACAGAAAACTTGAGGTGTTGTATGAGTATCACGTAATGAGACGATGTGTGTATAAGGCTTACGATTAATTAAAATAGGAAGATAGGTGACTCTGCTCTAGCGCGTGCACCGCTTAAATCAGGCACCCGGCGCCTCATTTTTGACAGGACTTCACTCTGACGCACGCTTGTCTCGCTCACGTTAAGGTCAAAACAAATAAGTTTGTCTCTGTCCTTCACATCGCACAACGATACTGTAGTTGTGCATCATCCCCGTTTTCAGTGACAATTTTAAGAACGTACCGTATCTTCCGCTATTTTTTTAAATCTAAGGTCACATTCAATATTGATTTCTGCTTCAATCTTTCGTGTTATTTAGATACGTAAGATTTTTACGTACGTACGTGGATTACGTAGAATTTTGTCAATCTTATGTATTGTTTAGATACAGCCCCAGCGTGTCGACCCCGCCCAAGCGCCCCGACCCCGCCAGCCCGGTCCCCTTGTCCCCCCCGCGGCCGGGCCCCGCCGCCGCCTGGGCCCCCGGGCCCCCGGGCGAGGCGTACCGTGTGGGCGAGTGGCTGACGGCCGTCTCCCCGCGGAAGGCGCCCTACCACCCGCAGATGGGCGACGAGTGCTTGTACTTCAGGCTGGTGAGTAGCAGGCGCAGGGCCCCGCCGGGCGAGAGGCTGACAGCCGTCTGAGCATTATTAGTATGAAAACAAAGATAAATTTAAAAACTGTTGTTCACCATAGAAAAAATAATATTCAAGTTCATCAAAGTTTTTTGACATATTAGTTTGACCGAGATTACGGATTTTTTTTTCTGAAGTAGGCCCTCAGTCCTGCTGCTCACTTATCAGCAGTATTAATTGAGAATTGCGATAGACAGCGTTCCAACAAGTCAGATCGCGAAATTATCTACCCAAATTCAGGTTCTTGTAATTCAACCCACATTTGAATTACAATTGAACCTGAATCTGGACGCTGTCAACGGGACTAGAAAAAATTTGCTTCTCGTCATTCTAAGCACACTTTTTCCCTAGTTATTCCTACTCCCTTCACTAATACTTGTCAAAAAGAGAGATGGCGGCTTTATCGCTACTAACGATAAGGCCGCCTATATTGTACACCTAATTTATTTTAATGAAACTGTAACATTTTGTTTGTGCAATAAAGTTTATCTTATCTTATGGCAGGATTGCACTGCCACACGTGTGCTCAAAAGCTTTTCAATTGCATGTGTATTCCATGACGCGTTTGAGCGCGCAGAAATTACTTTTCAGTAAAAAGATTCTCAAGAGGTCTTTCTGTAAAATGCCTCATTCCTAGACACCGTTTAATACGCTCAGGTTTCTTTTTGGACCAAACTCTCTTCGTCTGGGATTTGCGTCGTTGGAATAAAACTTATTGGTGTTCTTGAACAATGGTATGTACTTGGATGCTTACAGTTCGGTAATAAATGGGTCGTCAAAATTGTAAAACATTAGTTACACCGTTGGTTCATAGCACTTGCAGATTGGGCAGTCTGTTGCGCTGACTGGCTCGCGATCGAGCGGTATGTCGTCGTAGGTGTTGCCAGGGTGGTGGCGCTCATGTTGGCATCGTAGTATTATGGGGAGCGCCACTGGTTCCCGAACACTTTTACATTTTCATTTTGGTTGTAGGGACACCAACGGTACTTCGAAGCGGTTGCGGAGAAAGATCTGTACAAAATCAACCCTCGAGACAAGCCGTGGGAACGAACGCATGTATACGTGAGTATTACATACAAAACAACAGTGTTTATTACATTTAATGGTTGATTATAAAATTTGATATTAGGTATTCAGGCATTTATCATATTCAGTTAAGAACTATGCGGTGTGCGTTAAGAACAATTGTCACGTTGAGGCGTCCACATTGGTGGTAGAGGCGGACACAGCTTTCTTTACGATCTCCCGCCATTTTTCTCTATTTGCAGTCTGACACACGGTATCAAAGTTATTTTAGAAACTTATTGTCCTTTTTACAGAATAGTTATATGAATGGTGAATGTTGATCGTAAAAAAAATATTGTATACGGTTTCCACCAAAGCGGAAAGAAGAAGAGATGTGTTTTGATAACCAATCAGATTTATTTATTTCTCTCTGCTTTGGTGGATAGCGGGCCTTAGGTGCAGAGACATCTCCTCATACATGAAAGTTTTTCGTTCACAGGAATGCGAATCCGTCAAATTGATAGGCATAAAGTACATGATAAAGCCGCCGCGCGTGGTGAGCCTGCGCCTCGCCGCGACACTCGGCGGCCCGCGCACCTTCACCGTGCGCTACCACGACATGCCCGACGTCATCGACTTCCTCGTGCTGCGCCAGCAGTACGAGCAGGCCACGCAGCGGCACTGGGGCCAGGGGGACAGGTCTGTATGAGCGCGCAGTGAGCCTGCGCCTGGCCGCGACACTCGGCGGCCCGCAGCAGTACGAGCAGGCCACGCAGCGGCACTGGGGCCAGGGGGACAGGTCTGTATGAGCGCGCAGTGAGCCTGCGCCTGGCCGCGACACTCGGCGGCCCGCAGCAGTACGAGCAGGCCACGCAGCGGCACTGGGGCCAGGGGGACAGGTCTGTATGAGCGCGCAGTGAGCCTGCGCCTGGCCGCGACACTCGGCGGCCCGCAGCAGTACGAGCAGGCCACGCAGCGGCACTGGGGCCAGGGGGACAGGTCTGTATGAGCGCGCAGTGAGCCTGCGCCTGGCCGCGACACTCGGCGGCCCGCAGCAGTACGAGCAGGCCACGCAGCGGCACTGGGGCCAGGGGGACAGGTCTGTATGAGCGCGCAGTGAGCCTGCGCCTGGCCGCGACACTCGGCGGCCCGCAGCAGTACGAGCAGGCCACGCAGCGGCACTGGGGCCAGGGGGACAGGTCTGTATGAGCGCGCAGTGAGCCTGCGCCTGGCCGCGACACTCGGCGGCCCGCAGCAGTACGAGCAGGCCACGCAGCGGCACTGGGGCCAGGGGGACAGGTCTGTATGAGCGCGCAGTGAGCCTGCGCCTGGCCGCGACACTCGGCGGCCCGCAGCAGTACGAGCAGGCCACGCAGCGGCACTGGGGCCAGGGGGACAGGTCTGTATGAGCGCGCAGTGAGCCTGCGCCTGGCCGCGACACTCGGCGGCCCGCAGCAGTACGAGCAGGCCACGCAGCGCCACTGGGGCCAGGGGACAGGTCTGTATGAGTGCGCGGTGAATATAACAAACTAGTGATTGGTACTATGCAATGGCTTTTAGGTGACAGTTTCGAATTTGCGTGCAGTACTAAACTTTTAAAACATTTCCACTATGTGTTTGATCTAACTCCATCCTAATATTCCAGATTCCGCTGCATGATCGACGACTCCTGGTGGACGGGCGTGGTCCTAGAACGCGCGGGCCCCGGCCCCGGCGGCGGGGGCCCTTCGTCCGGGGACCCCGGGGCCCCAGCGGACGGGGACCCCGCGGCCGCGTTCAGCGCGAGCGCGGCGCCGCACTTTCTCTCGTTGAAAGTTAGATGGGATAACGGAGAGGTGGAGAGACTGAGTCCGTGGGATCTTGAGCCCATTGATATTGAGAGGTAAGTGTATGATATTTTTGTATTGTGTTGTGATAGAAATTGCATACCTAACCTGTGTGTTGAAATTAATTCTTCCTAGTAGTTGCCCAAAACTGTTTTATGTGATATGTTTCTCATATAAGTGATTTTGTAAAATCTTTATGAAAAAATAAATATCCGTAGACCTATTTGTGGTTGTTCTTTTTTCACTTTTTCTCAGCAAATAGTATTTAAGCCGATATAACACGTCAATGTGAATTCAGGTTATTGTTTTTCGAGATTTCCCCAATGGGTAAGCCGATATTCGTTGAAAAGAATATGTTGGTGGGCTTAGTGGGCTATTATCTACACAATTCAACACGATTTCTGCTTCTGGTTGACTAGTTGAAAATGTCATTAGGCATTTAGTCTGTTATTTGTGTTACTGTGCTTCGTACAATGAATAATAAAACCACTAGACTATTTTTGAATATTTTTAATCAAAATAAAGTTACATCAACAGCGAGTAAAGTAAGTATAGATTGTCATTTTTTTGGTTGTGTTGTCGAAAGATTTCTTAGAAATATAAAAACATTGGTAAAAAATATTTCGATAGCACCAAAAACTCCATGAGATACAGCAATTTAAAAAATCATAATTGTGGACTTGCCCAAAACGCTCTCTTAAAAAATCATAATTGTGGACTTGCCCAAAACGCTCTCTACAAACTGCTGCCTTCAAATGACGTCATTTGCTGTCTATTTCTTTCGGTAGCTATATTGAATGTTGCGTTTATGAATATGGTTTCTTAACAAAAGATGCGATAAATAGTGTAGATTATAAATAAATAAATATCCGGGACAACTTACACCAAGATCATCTGACCCCAAAATAAGCAGAGCTAGTACTATGGGTGTCAGAGACTGATAAACATATTAATAAACATAACATATTATCGAATGGTATGTTTTTTTTGACTTGACACTTTCAGAAATGGATTTTTCTATTCAAGTTTGAAGGGTTCCTAAATTAATAAGTAAACGAGCTAAAAGTTTTATAAGGCCCTTTTTAATGTATTTTTTAATTACATTACATTATTGTTCAAATCCGATGTTGTTCTAAAACACTCTATTCTTAGGCTGGACAGCATTTTGGCTGGAGGGATCTTTTATTGCGCTTCCAATTTCGAGATCGGTGCTCTCTTGTTTCGCATACAGAACTTTCATAGGATTTCGTTTTGCAGTAAAAGTTTCATAGAGCATTCAGTCCATATATTTTTTTATTTCACATATTATTGTTTCATCGACTATTTACCTTACCAAACATATTTCACGGAAAAACAATGTATAGGTACTCTCTTAACAGTTTATTTGTCCCGCAGACTGCCTAGCGAGCCCGGCGGCTCGGTGCCCGTGTTGCCGCACGAGCTGGAAGCGGCGCTGTACCGCGCCGAGCCGCACGAGTGGCCGCCGCGGGGGGACCGCCCGGCCGCCGCGAGGGCTATTGCGCAACATGTCGGCCAGGTAACATGTTAATAATAAAGAAAAATTACCCGAGCCGTTCTCGAGTTTTGCACTTAACAATTACATTTGGCGATTTATTTTTATCTTCTTCTCTTCTTGCAGTGCCTCTCCACTACTGGAGGTTGGCCGTCAGCTCCGCGAATATCTTCCTATCTTAATTGTAAATTTCATTATAACTATTTAATTGACTTAATTTTCATTAAATTCATTTATTAATATGAATCACTGTAATGGCTTGTTGGCATTACATTTTAGAATATTAATCGATTTGCATGCCGCTCTGGGCCGAATGTGGCGATTCGACATTATAATCTTCTCCATCTTTTTTGTAACACCCATGTTCTGCAAATAAAGAATTTGAATTTATCTCTCGCTAGCCGAAACAGTTATTCTACGCTGGCAATTCCAGTCCTCGACTTTCCCCTCAATCTTTCCCATCATTATTGTTTGAAGAAGATGATGGCGCTCATGTCTCAACACATGCCCGAGATATGCTACCTTTCTTCTTTTGATGTTCTTTATGAGTTCTCGGGATTTCTTGACGCGGCGGAGTACCTCGTTTGTGACTTTTTGGACCTAGCTTATTTGGAGCATACGACGGTAACCACATTTCAAGTGCCTTCAGTTTTTGGCGTATGTGTTCCTTGACCGTCCACGCTTCGCAACCTTAGAAAACTGTAGGCCAGATATAGCACTGCAGCATTCGCACCCTGAGACTCAGGTCGAGTTGTTGCAAATAATTATTTTTATAGATCTTTTTTGTGGCCATGAGGTTCAATATGTTAACATTATTATTATTATTTCTAACGTAACTTGAATAAATGATCCTAGTAAAGAGACATAAACCTATCTTCCCTTCCAGGTGATGACCCTCTCGGTGGCGGAACCGTTCGTGGCCCCGGTGGACCTGCAGCAGTACCCGGCGTACGCGCGCGTGGTGCCCTACCCCATCGACCTGGCCACCATCCGCGCCCGCTTCGACAACCTGGTGAGTGTGCGCCATGTGTAGCCTTCTCAGTGGCCCGGCAGCAGTACCCGGCGTACGCGCGCGTGGTGCCCTACCCCATCGACCTGGCCACCATCCGCGCCCGCTTCGACAACCTGGTGAGTGTGCGCCATGTGTAGCCTTCTCAGTGGCCCGGCAGCAGTACCCGGCGTACGCGCGCGTGGTGCCCTACCCCATCGACCTGGCCACCATCCGCGCCCGCTTCGACAACCTGGTGAGTGTGCGCCATGTGTAGCCTTCTCAGTGGCCCGGCAGCAGTACCCGGCGTACGCGCGCGTGGTACCCTACCCCATCGACCTGGCCACCATCCGCGCCCGCTTCGACAACCTGGTGAGTGTGCGCCATGTGTAGCCTTCTCAGTGGCCCGGCAGCAGTACCCGGCGTACGCGCGCGTGGTACCCTACCCCATCGACCTGGCCACCATCCGCGCCCGCTTCGACAACCTGGTGAGTGTGCGCCATGTGTAGCCTTCTCAGTGGCCCGGCAGCAGTACCCGGCGTACGCGCGCGTGGTGCCCTACACCATCGACCTGGCCACCATCCGCGCCCGCTTCGACAACCTGGTGAGTGTGCGCCATGTGTAGCCTTCTCAGTGGCCCGGCAGCAGTACCCGGCGTACGCGCGCGTGGTGCCCTACCCCATCGACCTGGCCACCATCCGCGCCCGCTTCGACAACCTGGTGAGTGTGCGCCATGTGTAGCCTTCTCAGTGGCCCGGCAGCAGTACCCGGCGTACGCGCGCGTGGTACCCTACCCCATCGACCTGGCCACCATCCGCGCCCGCTTCGACAACCTGCTGAGTGTGCGCCATGTGTAGCCTTCTCAGTGGCCCGGCAGCAGTACCCGGCGTACGCGCGCGTGGTGCCCTACACCATCGACCTGGCCACCATCCGCGCCCGCTTCGACAACCTGGTGAGTGTGCGCCATGTGTAGCCTTCTCAGTGGCCCGGCAGCAGTACCCGGCGTACGCGCGCGTGGTGCCCTACCCCATCGACCTGGCCACCATCCGCGCCCGCTTCGACAACCTGGTGAGTGTGCGCCATGTGTAGCCTTCTCAGTGGCCCGGCAGCAGTACCCGGCGTACGCGCGCGTGGTACCCTACCCCATCGACCTGGCCACCATCCGCGCCCGCTTCGACAACCTGCTGAGTGTGCGCCATGTGTAGCCTTCTCAGTGGCCCGGCAGCAGTACCCGGCGTACGAGCGCGTGGTGCCCTACCCCATCGTTCTGGCCACCATCCGCGCCCGCTTCGACAACCTGGTGAGTGTGCGCCATGTGTATTGATTAGGTATAAATCAGGGTTCAGGCACAGGTTCAGGGAGAATAAATATGGGGTTCCACAGAATGATAGACTATGTATCTGAGACCTAAAAATGCATGAAATTACATAAAGTAAAATAACTACTATATAATAAAATAAATGTTTTCGCTACTTACTGCGGTCATTAACACAGCACGGTTTATTGACACGTCCAGTTTACAGAAGATACTCGTAGAAGAAGTTTTCATGAAAGGCGGCCTAAGTAGTTCCTATATCCAGCACGCAAATTAAACAATTTTTTTTGTCTGTGGTCACGGCTGGATTTTAGCCTGCTTGATAAAGATTTCCTATTGTCCGTAGTTTTCCCAAGTCTAGGTCACCTATGGAGCCGTCACCAAAATGACGCGCGGCCATATCGCGCAAGTGTGTCGTGACACGAAGTCAGCGGGAGCGGTAGCGGCGCGGAAAGCGTATGCACCCGCCACTCGCCGCGCCGCTGCCTTCGAGCCCAGTCCCATATCTCTGCATTGAATGAAACGCGTCGCGCCCGCGCCTCTCCCTCCCTGCAAGACTACGGGGTCAAACTCAAACTCAAATAACTTTATTCAAATAGACTGTATCAGTACTTTCAAATCGTCAAATTTACAGCAAAATATACTAAATAACAGACAAAAATACCATAATAATATGGATATGTAAATAAACAGTATACAGACATAATGCGACTCTACCACCGCGTCGGAGTTGTTTCTTGCTGAGAAGACCCGGCGAGAAACTCAGCAGTTACTCTTTTAAACTTGTTTTGGGTTTACAACAGGGGTTAGTAAAGTACAAGCAGTGTGCCATTTTGATACCTAAAAGAATATAAAACAAAGAGAAAAAACCAACCATAAAAGAATATAATAACAAGAATTCATTTAAACAATTCAAAAACAAAAATTGTTAGTCAGTACATACATACTAGGTACCTATTAACTCTTCCAATAAAACATCTGTTACAATAGAGCTATTTAATCCCGCATCGAGCAGAGCGCTTATACCCAGGCATTTTTATCTATAAGGTAGTCTTTTGTAGTATAATAGCCCTTTTTTAATAAAGCCGTTTTGATGTGATTTTTGAATCTATGTGTGTGTCACACTGATCACCATTTTTTTGTAACAACTTTTCTGTACTGTGTCTAGCAATGAATAAATGAATATGAATATGAATAAGACACTGACTTCGCGAATTTATTGCAAATTTGGGGGTATTTGCATTACGCTTTTGGGTCCAATTTACTGATTGGATTGTGAATAAATCTTGATATTTCGTGAAATACAAAGATCATAAATAAATAAATAAATATCTGGGACAATTCACACCAAGATCATCTGACCCCAAACTAAGCAGAGCTTGTGTTATGGGTGTCAGAGACTGATAAACATACTTAAATATTTCTAAATACATACTTAAATAGATAATAACACCCAGACACACAACAAACACAAATGTTCATCACATAAATGTTTGTCATGGGTGGGGATCGAACCCACGACCTCCGGCGTCAAAGGCAGGATCGCTGCCATTGCGCCAACAGGCCAGTCAAACTAATACTAAATATACATAGGCGAACTAATACTAAATGTTAACATGTGAATCATGCTTTATTCAACCCAATAATCTGTCGTAAACCTGGCCTAAAATTCGGGAAAATGGAGAAATTTTAAACTTGTTTTTAGAGTTATTGTGATGAATTATGCATTTTCTGGTTCATTATGTGTCAACCAAACTATATGTCTACCTATACTAAGCTTAAATCGAGAGATTTAGCTACTTGAAGTTGACACGATAAGGCTTTTTCGCAAATTGAGGATATTTTTTTTATATTGCCCGTCAAGATGACCTCACTCCACCTGATGGAAAGCGGTCGTGAGGTCCAGATATGAGGTTGACAAGCCCAGTCATTCAAACGAATCACTGGGCTGGCCATCCTCACCTTGAAGGCCTGCAGAAATGCCTTTTCACGCCCCGCTTGAAGAACCCGGGACTATAAGAGGAAGGAAACACATGTGCTGGAAGAGCGTTCCACGTCTGGATGGTACGACAAAGAAACGAGTCACCGAACCTTTTAGTTCGGGCCAACAAATGTTGAATTGTGTGTGGGTGACGCCGTGAGGTGGCGAGATTGATCATTTTATAATAGAAAAAGATTTTATTTACGAATGTGTTTTATTATTGTGGTAATACGAAAGGTTGGACCAGTTTTGTATGTATTGAACAGTCAAAATTTTTATCCGAAGGTCATGAATCAAGCGCATGAAAAGTTGGATCAAGCGCTCAAAATACGAAATGGCTTAACTTATTTATCTTATCTTATTCTAGTTTTACCGGCGCGCGGCAGCGGCGCAGTTCGACGTGCGCTATCTGGCGAGTAACGCGGAGCAGTTCAACGAGCCGCACTCGCCTATCGTGCGCCAGGCGCGGCTCGTCACCGACCTGCTGCTCTACAGCATCAGGTGCAGTACTGTAGTGTAGAGAGCCAGCTGTACCGCAGCTAGCGAGCAACGCGGAGCAGTTCCACGAGCCGCACTCGCCCATCGTGCGCCAGGCGCGGCTCTGCACCTGATGCTGCTCTACAGCATCAGGTGCAGTACTGTAGTGTAGAGAGCCAGCTGTACCGCAGCTAGCGAGCAACGCGGAGCAGTTCCACGAGCCGCACTCGCCCATCGTGCGCCAGGCGCGGCTCTGCACCTGATGCTGCTCTACAGCATCAGGTGCAGTACTGTAGTGTAGAGAGCCAGCTGTACCGCAGCTAGCGAGCAACGCGGAGCAGTTCCACGAGCCGCACTCGCCCATCGTGCGCCAGGCGCGGCTCGTCACCGACCTGCTGCTCTACAGCATCAGGTGCAGTACTGTAGTGTAGAGAGCCAGCTGTACCGCAGCTAGCGAGCAACGCGGAGCAGTTCCACGAGCCGCACTCGCCCATCGTGCGCCAGGCGCGGCTCGTCACCGACCTGCTGCTCTACAGCATCAGGTGCAGTACTGTAGTGTAGAGAGCCAGCTGTACCGCAGCTAGCGAGCAACGCGGAGCAGTTCCACGAGCCGCACTCGCCCATCGTGCGCCAGGCGCGGCTCGTCACCGACCTGCTGCTCTACAGCATCAGGTGCAGTACTGTAGTGTAGAGAGCCAGCTGTACCGCAGCTAGCGAGCAACGCGGAGCAGTTCCACGAGCCGCACTCGCCCATCGTGCGCCAGGCGCGGCTCGTCACCGACCTGCTGCTCTACAGCATCAGGTGCAGTACTGTAGTGTAGAGAGCCAGCTGTACCGCAGCTAGCGAGCAACGCGGAGCAGTTCCACGAGCCGCACTCGCCCATCGTGCGCCAGGCGCGGCTCGTCACCGACCTGCTGCTCTACAGCATCAGGTGCAGTACTGTAGTGTAGAGAGCCAGCTGTACCGCAGCTAGCGAGCAACGCGGAGCAGTTCCACGAGCCGCACTCGCCCATCGTGCGCCAGGCGCGGCTCGTCACCGACCTGCTGCTCTACAGCATCAGGTGCAGTACTGTAGTGTAGTGAGCCAGCTGTACCGCAGCTAGCGAGCAGCAGCAAAAATTAGTGCCAGCAAAAATGTCGTGCAAGTGGCGGATTACTCGCACAGAGTGTAGTGTTGCCACTCGACACGATAAGATGGAGGAGAATAAATAAATTCTATGAGGACGTTAGACATTAACTTTATTTTTAAACATATATTTCTAGCTAGTAAACTTTCCAAAATTTATTGAATCAGTTCAGAGACGGGTTTTTTAAAACATTAAGAGAAATAAACCTGTTAATCAACCAATCTTTTTGGATTTCCGAAGTAATTCTGGCTTATTCCATACCTTAACAACTAAATATTTGTATTTCGTGCAGCCACTGGCGCGAGGTGGACGTGATGACGAAGTACCGCGAGCTGGCCGCGTCCTACCACTCGTCGGACGACGAGCCGCTCGCTGCCACCGCCAATAAGGTAATATTCAACATTATTCACTAGTTGCCTCGACAGACTTCGTTCTGTCAAAAGTAGTCTCACGTCGCGGCGTCGGTAAAGCAGCACATCTCGCCCGCATTTCTCGACTTGATTTACAAAGTTTTACTATTTTTTTTTGTTTAATCATAATAAAATATAGCCTATAACACTCCCTGATAATGTAGCGTCATATAGCGGTCTAGTAGTTTCGGTGCCTATTCAAAAATAAACAAACAAACAATCAAATATTACCTGTATATAATATTAGTATAGATTATTACAACAGGGCTCTTTGAAACAGCAGTGTAAAAAAAACACTACCGACAGTTTTATTTCTTTACTCGACTTTCTTCATACATACACTATAGTTTCAACTCCAATTTTATTATGTTCTCCCTCAACACACAAATCGTAGAAATTACTAAGGGCACAACCTCACTTAATGGCTGACCCGCATGGAATGTCATCTCACTAGCAACTGACTGACGTCTTTTTTTATATCAATGTTGCCAGGAAAATAATCCGCAAAGTTACACGAAGTATTAGTGTTGCTAGAAAAATAACATTCTAAATATACGTTTATCTTAATATCTAAAATGACTAAATAATATTATTAATGTTCATTATTACATCAACCCTAACAGTATCAAGTCAATAATAAAAACCGGCTTCGCCCTCGTGTACTATTTCCCCCGTTAAATATAAGTACTTGCTGATGATGTAGCTCAATATTGGTGAAGGTTTTTGTGAATATACATAGAACTATCGCTTTCCCGGAATTTCTCCTTCTCGTTTGGAGATCCTACATGTAGCGTCGGATTCAATCGAAACCAATGGCTGACCAATATAGTCGTGAGTTAAACTGTTACAAACAAACAAACCAAGAAAAGTTCCTTTTATAATATTAGTGTTGATTTTTTAATCAGCGAGTCTGATAGGTTCGTGTACTTAGGTTAAAGTGGTGTCGTATCATATTATATATCAGAGCGAGAGATTTCTAGTAAGTGTATAATAATTTATTGTGTATTCTTATTAGAGTATTGCCTAATACCTAGACCAAGTTTTTTCTAGTCTGCTGTGAAACCAAACAACTGTTTACGCTATGGAGTCATATTCTGGGGTAACTCATCCGTCAGAGAAACTATTTTCAAAACACAGAAAAGATGTGTAAGGGCGATGTGTGGAATAGCGTCAACAGTAAGCTGTAGGCCTTTTTTCTGGTCTATGAGATGCATGATTTTCCCCTGTATTTATGTATATGAACTGATAATTTTCATTAAAACTAACACAAGCCTGTTTACTACAGCTGGACAACTTAATAGTGTGAATTTAAGAAATAAAGGAAGGTTGTGCACCGCATCAGCTAACACTGCCCTCCTGCGAAAATCTTTCCTTGACATGGCACCTAAGGTTTACAACAAACTGTCTCCTTCACTGAAATCTCTAGAACTAGCTAAATAAAAAGTAACTGTTCAAAATGTTATTGTAAAAATGTTGTTACACTATAGATGAATTTTTAGGTGACAAATTAATTTAGCATTCAAATTGAAATATTTAATTATTATTTTCAAATATTTTATGCATGACATTTGAAATATTGTTGTTATTTTATTTTTATTGTATAAATCAACATTTGTACGCCTAGGCAAGGCAAAACATATCGACCATTTTGTTTCTCTGACCATCCACTGTAACCTATGTTTAACAAATGAAGCGTTTGTTTGATTGGATACAATTGGTCCCCCAGGGCCGTGCGGCGGGTGCGGCGGGTGCGGCGGGTGCGGGGGGTGCGGCGGGTGCGGCGGGCGCGGGGGCGCGGGCGGCGGGCTGGGCGCAGTTCTGCCGCGCCGTGCTGCGCGAGCTCATGCGCTCGCCCGACTCCGAGCCCTTCAAGCAGCCCGTCTCGCCCGACGCCGCGCCCGGTGAGCTCACTGCACTAGCTAGGGTTGCCAGCTCGCGCTACCTATAGCCGGGCAGAGCGGCCGGAATTATTGAGGATTTTGTGTCTCAGTATTTATTTATTATGGTTTATCAACAGTTGTTACAATAATGTGTAGAAGCTACAGACAGCAAATAAACTTAATCTAAGAGCACAACCTCACAGACAAACACAGCATGCAATGTGTTTAGTAGATAGTAACATAAATGTTTTTAACATTTGTAATTTATAATTTGTGACTTATAACTTAATTATTTTAAATCTTAAAAAGTGGCAACTACAGATAATTAAGGCCTTCTTCTTTCTTTTATTTTTGTATGATTTCATATTATTCTACGATTCTTGCGTACATAATCTGATATATCGAGAGCATCACTGTTCTTGTTATAGAGGTAACAAAGTATTAATGGGTACGACAAAAAAATTGGATGTAAAATGAAGCTTTTGTTGATTATTGCCATAAATCTTGTGAAATTCTAATGAAATAATAAATAAACACAATAATAATAAAAAAAACGTCGGCGCTCGCTCATTTGCGAAATGTAAAAAGCCTAACAAAAGCCGGACACCGTTTATTTTGGACGCCCACCATTAAAAAAGCCTACCTATGTCCGGCTTTATCCGGACTGAGATTCCTAGGAAAACAGTCTCATTGACCGCACTCAATAACTGTCCCTGGCATTGTATGTTAAGTTTGTGAGTTTTTGATTCGTAATTAGAAAACTGAATGTATTTAGTTGTTGTGGAATTAATAGAAAGGTTGTTCGCTCGTAGCCAAGTGTTAATGCTTTCTATTGCGTCATTAATTGAGGATACAAAGGCTACCGTATTCACATCATGTGGTATTACAAGTGAAATATCATCCGCATAGAGTATAATTTCAATATATGTAGCTTTAAGTAAGTCATTGATATAAAAAGAAATAACAATGGGCCCAGTACACTTCCCTGAGGAACACCTCATTCGGTATATTGGAATAAAGATCTGTAGTTAACAGCCTTATTGTTTTTATATTTTTTTGTGACTGCTACACATTGTTGTCCATCTCAATAAACAATCTGCTTGGCAGGTGTAATTTATTCACTCAAAAATAATATTTTTAACAAATCCATTCGTCTATTTTGCAACACTTTCAGGCAAGTAATTGACTCCAATTAAAAAATAGTGACGAATTAAATGAAATCCTGTACATACCGGGTGATTATCAAATAACTTCCGAAAACGATATGGCATACTCACTAAGTGATGTAGAAACTATCTAAGTTATTTAACCAACTTTCATTTCAAGGTCACCATACAAATCACTCAAACAATCAGTATTTTTTGTATGAAAAGCTTAAAATTTAAGTTAGTTGAAAAAAACTAATTTTCGCTTATATAGTTATTACATCACTTAATGAGTATGCCATATCGTTTTCTGAAGCTATTTGATAATGACCCGGTATATTAATACATTTTTCTTTTGGTCATTTTAGGATCAAAAATTGTCCTGTGTAAAAAATTTCATAGCGTTTTTCGTCACGGGAAATTAAGAAACAATAACTTGTCATTGATTTTGAATACTGTCAAAAATCCTGTTCCGATCCTAAGGGTGCTTTCAATTTAGACGATTGTGCACGGAAAGTCGTTTATTTTCATACAAAGCGCGCGGTGCGGCAACACTGCGGCGTCGGTACCGCAAACGCTCGACAATGAATACCGCGCGCTTTGTATGAAAACAAACGACAATACTACAAACGCACCGCTTTGGCCCCCCAGAGCATCCGATACGAAACGTCTAAATTGAAAGCGCGCCGAGTTAAAATCAAGAGTAAATAAAACATAACAATAACTTGCTCTCCCCCCCACCAGACTACTCCTTAGTGGTCTCACAGCCCATGGACCTAGGCACGGTGAGCGAGCGCTTGTCGGCCGGCCGCTACGCGCGCAAGGAGGCCTTCGCGGCCGACGTGCGGCAGGTGTTCGCCAACAGCCGCACCTACAACACTAACAAGAGGAGTCGGGTGAGCTACAGGTCGCGTCACGTAAAAACTGCTCTGGGGTTCCTGGGTACTAGACGATTTATGGATCAAATTAGTGGCACGAAGCGAGGAGGGGGAGGCGCCGCACGAACGAACCGAACCAATGGCGCAAGGGCACGGCCTTGCGCTATTGGTTCGTTAGCCGACACATGACACATGACACATCCCCTCCACTGTCTTTCAGGGCGCTTTTTACGTGACGCGACTTGTACACTGTATTTTAAAAGGAAAAAGAAATGTTTTATTTTAAACAAACTTAATATGAAGTATGCTCATGAAGATTGTCTCAATCGAACGATCAGAAGTTTACAGAGGTGCTAACATATGCCACATGCTAAATTAAATAAGTAATGAATAAAAATTGTGTAAATGTTGCAAGGGTTTGGCTTGAAAATAAACTTGTATTATGAATATGAGAAGCACAAATGTTAGTCACATTTTTGGCCTAGTGAGAATCGAACCCATAACTGCCATAATATCTAGTGAAGACAATAGCGTATCTGCAGAGCGATTCTAAATAAAACTCTAACTCGAACTCACTTATACTTCATTCATTATAACATTAGAAAAAAGAAGCAGGGGGGCTAAAATGAATGACAATTTGCATTTGACGTTGCCATGACGATAACATACCTGAGTATAACCTGGCAAAATTGAAAACCCCTTCCGCCACAACGTATGAAGAGATTATGTAACATTTTAGATTTGGTAGAGTTATAGTGACAGTATAAATGAAAACCCCTGCCTGTTTTAGGTTTTTACATCGACAATATAGTTTGATGCAAGACAAAATAATTATTTTAAGCAAAAGCCTCATAAATTCTAAAGTTCCTTTACTTTAAATGATAACAATTAAGTGTGACAGCTGCTATTTATGTGGATTTTAATAAATTCGGCATAAATCTTAAAAGCAATGATGTTTATTGTACTTTTACCACAAAGTGTACCCTAAAAAGAACCTTTTTTTACTTCTGTCTAATGCTATAATGAATGGAGTATAGGTGACCGAAAGCTGTTCTTCACAAATACATTAACATTTTTACATGTATCGTTGAAACAAAATGTCATTAGTAAATTTCATTTACAATTAGAAAAATTTTACAGACTTCGCAATTTGAATCGCAGAACGGATGTGAGGTTCTAAATAAGTTTTTTCAGAATAGCCCTGCTGGTCACGAAAATCTTATGTATTCAGTCAGCCTATGTTAGTTACATTGCTTGACAACCTGACGTGCTGTTGTCTGTATAACGGGCCAAGCGAGCCAAACAGTAAAATTAAAATCAATGCTAGTTCCAATGATATTATTTAGAATGGTGTGGTGAAGTATGCATGTCGTGTTCTCGCACTCAGCGGTTGTCTGTCTGTGCACGCTCCCACAGGACGCGGGCCAGGTACGGACGGAATGCACGCTTTCGTACTATATTAATATCACGTTATCGTTTATTTGGGGGAAGCGCGTTGTGTCTAAACACACCCGAAGTTCGGCATGATTACCTGCAATGCTATTTGAATTACTGATGACACATTATAAATTACGTTGCGTTAAGCGTACAGCCTAACTTCGGTCGGGCGAAAGTTCAGCGGCAACTTATTTTGTAGAGCACACAATTAATGACACTGAATACACTCACAAAGTTGAGCAACTGTGATTCTGTCGCGTGAATTCGGCACTTATGGTATGTCATATTAGCCGAATACGTCGGAACGAACGTGCAATCAGCCGCGTACTTTCGGCATAGTGTGTTTAGACACTTCATTTGTTGTTTCTCCTGAATCTTGCATGAATTGAACATGTTTTGTTAATTTTTTCAAAATAAATCATATAAAAAACATTAAACGGTCACTTTTGCGCACATTCTAGAGCTAAAAATGAAAGTGACAAAGTTAAAATAAATTAATATGCACCAGACAACATACCTAAGTTAAGAAGATGGAAAGTTTTTTTTATTAAAAAGGATGTAAATATGTTTTCAAGTTTATTACTGTAAATTCACGCAAGAAAAAAATACCTTTGTTTGGCTTAGGGCCGATTTTTCAATCCTCAGTTATTTAATTTATCCGTAGAATATAGTATATTCGAAGGTTAACAAGATTTTTAATTTTTCAATGGTCAGATAGATGTTATCTGTTGAATAAAGCCGCTAACTGAGGAATAAAGTTATCTGCTTCTTGAGGGGCTGGATAAGATTTTATCTATGCGTTTTCTTTGACATTTTGAGGTTATGTGGTGTGTAATTTGAAATTTTCATCATTTTGTTTGGTACGCACACACATTCTAATGGATATTTTTGACCAAATCGAAGACGCAACGATTTTGGGGCAAAGGCAGTTACTTAACCATACAAACGCAGAGCCCATCAAAAAAGATCGAGTTGTAAAAGAGAGACCTAACATTTTAGTACATGGGATGCAAAAGGAGTCTTGGAAAAGATTTTGCCCTAAAAACACGAAGCAAACATCACACTACTCTACTACTCTTTGCCACAACTTTGGGCAACAAAAAAGTTGAGGTTAATTGTCTTCTACGTCAGTGTCAATTTTTCAAGCATCAACTTTTGTCTTGTTTTATTCTAACATTGCAATGATTGTATATGTGCATCTCGCTTGTGGATAATAAGTGTGAAGTTAGCGATATAAGTACATAGACAACCGATAGATAGCTATTCTTTGGATAGAAGACGATTGAAAATTTTAAATATCTATTCGCTTGATAAACAGCCAGTAATTGTATACTTCAGTTAGCTCTATTTAGGGAATAAACTAAGAATTGAAAAATCGGGCCTTAGTAATAAAATGAGGTCCCTCCTCCTCTGTAATGAAAAAAGGGAAATAAATGTCGTTTCCACATTAGCTGCATCAGGTTTTGTCGTACTATATTAGCGCTTAGTTCGACACGTTCTATTTGCATATTATGAGTGGGTATTATTGTATAATTTTCATTTAGCGTTTCATAGTTGCACCGAATAATTTATGTCTTTTGTTTTGCTTTTTATACCTAAAATTTGTATTTGCAACTCGATTGGCGGCGGTCCATCGGTGCCCGTCTCTAGACTTAACTAAGACAGCTTTTTCCCTAGCCAGTGAATGAAATATTTGTTTATCATTAGTAACACTATTCAACAGATTTCGCTCCCTAGATCCACGTGTCACTTTATTAATCAAAACAATAAATCTCATTGCTTTCGCAAAGGACATTAATCGACTTTTTTATGTTAGTAGTAGAATTTAGTTTCTGTAGAATCCCCATCTTTAAAAGTTTATTTCTAGAATTATGTCATTTGCACCTGCCTTCGCTGTGTAACGTCACTTCTAGAGATGTAAAATGTATTATACCAGTCAATTATCATCAAAATTCAGTCAAATTGGCTGCAACATTACGGTCTTACTATGTACTAGGGTGCTCCCTCACTTGGAGCATTCGCGCGTAATGTAACGTTACAGAGTCGACATTATATCAGTGAGGGAGGATAACCGAGCATTACAGTGCGCAAACTGTAACGTTACAGATTCGAGCATTACGTTGGTGGGGGAAAAGCACCGCGCATTTCAGTGCGCATCTTGGTGATACAGTAATATTTTGATACAACTTGTAACATCAATACACATCACTTGTAATGAGCATGTGGTGGACGCGCAGCCCGTCCGTAATCTAATGTTATATTACAGGCGAATGCTCCAAATGAGGAAGCACTTTCAATTCTAACTTTGTTAGTCTTGAAAATGGCCAAAGGGACTACATTTGTCTTGTCTGTCATTTACGGTCAAATTGTTCAAAACGCCAATTTTAGGTCAATGTGATCTTTTGCTCGGTTCAATTTGTCTGAATTTTCCAATGAAATGGCCTGTCATACAAGTTCAAATCCAGTCACTTTACATCTAGTCATCCCTCCAACAGATATACTCGATGACAGTGCGTCTGTCAGCGCTGTTCGCGTCGCTGTGGTCGCGCGCGCCCGCCGACCCCGTCGCGCGCACGCGGCACCAGGGCCCCTCGAGACCGAGGCGGACCGGTGAGTTTGGTAGCTTTTAGTAGCCTGTAGTTACTTCGGAAGACTAGAAAACACACAGAATATTGTATGATGTTTGCAGTGTGTCTGTATTTTGTACTGTAGTAAGTTTTTTTTTCAAAAAGCTATGTTCTTAAATGGTGCCACGTATTTGAACGAACGGGAGTAGGTCTTTAAGTTTGGTTGGTGTTTCAATGTGTAAAAATAAATATCATCTGTTTTAATGATAATTTGCTATGAAAGAATCTTTTGCAGTAGCATTGCGATAGTTTTAATAAAGACACAGCTCTTAATAATGCGAGTATGTGCTATTTTAATTTGAAAATTTGCGTGCAAATATGTTCATCAAATTATTATTTCATCAAGTATTGTTTTTTGAGTGGCACTTGTCTTTAAATGATTGCCATTCCAGAACGGTATTTATCTCTTAACGCTACGAGCACTGGTAAATGCAACTTAGGTTTATTTTTTATATCATTTGGCTGCATCGGTGACTTACTTTTTATCTTCTAGAAGAAGAGCTCTCTCTATTTAAGTCACTTATTTATTTCTATCTTTACTTTCCTTGACTAGGTATAGTTTTTTCAAGAATAAAATTCTATATATCTCACATTGATTGTAAACTTTCCTCCTCCAGAAACAATGAACGGCACTTACTCCCCAGAACCGTCCCAATCCTACCCCACCCCCCACTCGGATTCCTCCAGCTCGTCATCCGAGACGCTCGCGGCCACGTCGCGCCGCGTGCACGCGCACCCGCCGCGCGACGCCCGCAGCGCGCGCGCGCCCCGGCCGCGCCGCCACGCGCCGCCCGCGCGGCTCAAGGACCCGAGGGACCATGACAGCTGGGACAGCGATACGCCGCTGCAGACGCATAGGAAAGGTATGTAATTGCAAGAGATATAGTGACATTTTCTTTGGTGTAATGAAACTTCGTTTTATTACAATTGCTAGGAGTCTCGAATTTTGCATAGGGGTTCTTCTTGAGACGTAGTGCTAACTAAGATTATCTGCTAGTAAAATAAGTTATAACAACATTTTCACGGTTATTCAATAAGGTTTCCAAGTAAAATCACAATTATTAGATTAGATTAATTTATTTCATAATACAACATCAGCGGCGGGCATACGGCGATCTGCGATTCCAATATAATAACGCCCTAAATGCGTTATTATATTGGACTTTGGTTTTGTTGGGGCGGCCGTGGCGATGTAGTGCCTCGGACATGTTTGCGGAGGCGCACACGGATGACTTCTATGCTATCATGAGAAAGCGGTGCGCCTCCATGCTGCTCCGTCTCCGTGGCGCTGCCGACGGGATGCTAAATGTGTTTGCAGATAGGTGGGACACCCTACTAATGTGCCGTTGGGTGCAGCTTCACACTAGGCTGTTGTAATTATTAAATTGTATCTACTAACACTACCTCTTAAGATTAAAATTGTTACTAACATCTTAAGGACCAAGGTCTGAAATAAATGAATATAATAATAATTACTATATACATTACATTTGATGTCACATATAAGAATTTGCATTATAATCGTCAAAATTATTATAAAAATTACAATTAATACAATAAACCGAATGTCAAAACCGAATAAAAATACCAATTTAAAAAATAAATATTAAGTTAAAAAAAAATTCACATGTCAAATAAAATAATAAAAATAAAATAATTCAATCAAAAATAAAAAATAATTAATAAGTCATCCGAAATCATCATTTGAAAATTCTTCAATACATTAACACGCTTTTTCCAACAAAAGGTTTCTCAGCTGACGTCGGAATGTTTCGTCAGATTATACGTCTTTTAACGCTAGGGGTTGTAGTAGGTGGGGCCAATAACTAGCGGGTTCTTCTCTGCAAGAGCCATGCGACGAGGGACCGCGATGAGGCGACCTACTAGATGCGTGCGATTACTATTTTTCATACACTGAAAATTCCTTAAGTTGCATCTTACGAATGTTAATAGCTCATTTAAATAGACCGAGTAGTGCGTCAGTATATGCTGCGTTACAAACAACTCCCTGCATGAGTGTCTAGCTTTCACCCTGACAAATGTCGTTACGCGCGTTTTTGCAAAATGAATACTCTGTTGGCATCCGTGGAGTTACCCCAAATTAGAGTGCTGTACGTTTCAGGAGACAATACGAACAGGCGAATATTTATACTGAAGGTTAAGTGTCATGTATTATAGCTTGAAGCCCTTATGCATTTAATGCCGTATTAGCAACTCGAACAAAGATTAATGGAAACGGTTTCGGCAACAGGCTAAAACAGGAACTTTTATGATTCTCAAAACTATTTCAGGCAACTAGGCTCTTGGACACACTTGGGGCTCAAACTATCGTCTGGGTCGTCCTAAATAGGTCAGGTCTTACCAGAAAAATAGAAAGTTACGTTATGTAAGTTTAGCAAGTTGCCTTTTAATACCCTTAAGGCCGGTATTCACTTTGCTTAGTAGTTAGTGCAGGTGCTTAGTGTTAGTAGAAAACACGTGTGGGCAGCGATAGATTAGTAACCTGCGTAGTAAAGCCATCAGAAGCGTGTTCTTTTTTTTTGCGAGTGGCCTCGTCCCGCGCGCCTACCATTCCCCTCACTCGCCGAGTTCTGCCACTAAACACGTCTGAACAGAAGGTGTTAGTGTTTAGAGTTTAGCGATTCGCAAAACTTGCATAAAATGGCAAAGTAGACAGAAGATTTCCTGTAAAAATGTGTTGTAAATACTCCTGAGTATGTAAAAATGAATGTCTTTTCAATTTTAGAGATCTTAGGTACAAAATAAAGGTGTCCGAGATAAACTAAACACATCCACTAAACAGAATTGGACACTACTTGCAGAGGTGTGTACCTGCACTAATCCATCGCTCCTACTAGTCACCTGCGCTCGCACTAAGCAAAGTGAATACCGGCCTTTACTCTTGACTTTTAAAAAAACAGTCGTGCGTGGTTTACTATTATTAAAATTAGTCCTGATACATTCATATTTATTTATTTCACCATTTTTTTTCTTGATCAGGTAAAGGTGTGGGAAAGAAGAGTAAAAGTAGCAGTAATAGTGCTGAGCCCGTTCCCAGCACGAGCGCCGCGTATTACGGTATGTTATTTTCTTTTGGAATACTCGTACATCTTGTGATATAATTTCAAATGGTGGTTATTTAGTGATATCTATTTATAATATTATAACCGATTATTACTTTTACGTAAAATATATGAACAAATACAGTGTTATAAATAAGGCGTTATTTTTTTATGAAGTCCTTTTTCAAATAGTCTAAACAGGCTCGAGTCTAAAGCTTCGTTTCTACTAGGCAACAATTGACGCGCAACACGTAACGCTCAACGAGATCGGCAACAGTGTGGATAGACAAAGTTGCTAAAAAAAGTTCTGCGTTTGTGTTCAACAAGGTTGTGCGACATGTCGCGCGTCAAATGTTGCCTAATCGATACGAGTCTTAAACATTCCGTTCTCCTCAATAGTCCCGTACACGGAAACCAACGGGCACGGCTCCGTATCCTCGCTATCAGCATCAGCAGCGCCGGCGTCCGCCACCGAAGACTCCAGCCAGAGCGAGTACACCAACGTCGAGGTGCTGGAGGAGGAGCTGGCGGAGGACGAGGCCGAGGTCACGTACGAGGAGCCCCGGACGGACCCTGAGGTGAGCGTCCGTGTCAGAAGCCTACAGCCAGAGCGAATTGTATGAAACCGATATAATCTCTTTTTGAAATCGAGGCAAATAATGCTAATAGTTAATTACGTTTTTTCAGAGCATAAGATCGTCCCGCCGCGCGCACAAGCGCGCCCTAGTCAGCTCAGACTTGAGCGCGCACGACGCGCAAAGCGACGCGCACAGTGACGTCAGCGGGAGTTCCATAGGCCGCGGCTGGCGCGCGCGCAGCCGGACGCGCAAGCACAAACATAAGAAGCACAAGCACCAGCCTAAGAGGTATAGAGCTCCTACATATTTTCACAAATTATGCATGCGGCGCGGCGCCTCTTACAGATAGTCTTATAGTCAGATAGCTTAGAACAAACCGCCATTTTGATCACGCACACAGACACAGTGAGCTTACAGGCGATACCGATCAGAATCGGTGTTGCGGCCAGTCGCATTGTAGCGAGTGTTTTTGTCAGAGTAGGTGCAATTTTTCTTATCATTTATTTTGTTTCTGGCGGGTTCTGTTCTGTCAAATCGGCCTTCCTTATTCTTATGCGAATATAGTAGCCAACCCTAGGCGTGACCGCAAGTTTAGGTAATTATACTGGAAAAAGGTGAGAGCTGTCTTTCTGTAAACTCTTTATTTTGTGATATTTTAAAATGACGCTAACTTATAGCGAGCGATAAGACAAAGCCTTTCATTGAAAAACTCATTTACACTACATACTGTGTTCCTTTTGAGATTACTAATATATCGTTCACATTTTGCTCTATTTATATATTGAATTATGAAAAAAAAACCACACAACATAACAGTAAATAAACAGCAAAGCATTGTACAATTTAGTTTAGGTACATACACATGTATTATGTTGTTGTGACATTAGTTTTTTGTTTGCCTACGGCCTTTCTTTCTAGAGAAACAACACTACTAAATGGTTGGCAAATGAATGGAATTTGCGCAGGAGCTCAGAATATTACTAAACTTTATTCTAATATTGAGGTAAATTCTAAATTTCTTAAAAACTTCGTGTTTAATAGAGTAGGAGTACCCCAAGGAAGGATTTTGGGGCATTTACTGTTTTTACTTAATATGAATGCTCTGCATGCAAGTATGCCATCGTAATTTGTGATGTCCGCACAAATTACGATTGCATTTCATAGTTTTTGCTGACTGACGATAGATCGAACGTAGAATGATGAAATAAATAATACTGTCTCAAATATAATAAATTGTCTTCTAATATTATTTTCAATGTAAATTTAAATAAGATTGACTTAGAGTCTTAGAATAAAGTCCCATCTGTTTGTCATCCAACTTCCATAACATTACCACTTCCGACTGAAAGATGAATCATTCCATCATTGCTTTTGAACTCATGCTTTATTCTTCTTATCGTATCGAGTGGTAAAACTTCACCTTGTGTTTTATTTGTCTCATATAGAACTCGCGAGCGCTTCACCTCCGGCTCGTCCGTATCGTCCAACTCGTCCGCATCCTCGTCATCGCCCGCGCCCGCGCCGGACGCGCGCCACTACGAGTCGGACCACTCGTACCGGCCGCGGTACTCCACCGACGACGACGCGCCGCTACTGATGTATAGGTGAGGAGCGTGTTCAGCTGCGCCAACTCCTCCGCACACTCGGCATCGCCCGCGCTACGAGTCGGACACTCGTACCGGCCGCGGTACTCCACCGACGACGACGCGCCGCTACTGATGTATAGGTGAGGAGCGTGTTCAGCTGCGCCAACTCCTCCGCACACTCGGCATCGCCCGCGCTACGAGTCGGACACTCGTACCGGCCGCGGTACTCCACCGACGACGACGCGCCGCTACTGATGTATAGGTGAGGAGCGTGTTCAGCTGCGCCAACTCCTCCGCACACTCGGCATCGCCCGCGCTACGAGTCGGACACTCGTACCGGCCGCGGTACTCCACCGACGACGACGCGCCGCTACTGATGTATAGGTGAGGAGCGTGTTCAGCTGCGCCAACTCCTCCGCACACTCGGCATCGCCCGCGCTACGAGTCGGACACTCGTACCGGCCGCGGTACTCCACCGACGACGACGCGCCGCTACTGATGTATAGGTGAGGAGCGTGTTCAGCTGCGCCAACTCCTCCGCACACTCGGCATCGCCCGCGCTACGAGTCGGACACTCGTACCGGCCGCGGTACTCCACCGACGACGACGCGCCGCTACTGATGTATAGGTGAGGAGCGTGTTCAGCTGCGCCAACTCCTCCGCACACTCGGCATCGCCCGCGCTCCCGCTAGGTTCCTAAATAATCTCGATGGCTGCAAAGTAGATACGGACATCTACATTTTTTGCGAAAGTGTTTTTTTCTCAAAATTAGCTTTAAATAAACCTTATCTAAAAGTCTAAAGCAAAATTATTCCGAATTTCAAAATAATAGGTAATATCAAGCACGTAAATGAAGACATCTATACGTACACTCGGTTTTTAAAAAACATCGCAGTAGAAACGAACATTTGAACTTACCCGTCATTACTTCGGAACTTTGACAGTTGATTCAAACGTCACTAACGACTTCTGTCACTTGTCTCATTGAAAAATTAGAGTCTCAAGGAATAAATTACTGTGAAATTTGGCCCAAAAGGTGTACAAAAGGATATCAATTTCACAATTTTAAAGTAAACCTGATAAGAAGACGTATAATTAATAAATAAATATCTGGGACAATTCACACCAAGATCATCTGACCCCAAACTAAGCAGAGCTTGTATTATGAGTGTCAGAACTGATAAACATACTTAAATATTTCTAAATACATAATTAAATAGATAATAACACCCAGCCACACAACAAACACAAATGTTCATCACATAAATGTTTGTCATGGGTGGGGATCGAACCCACGACCTCCGGCGTCAAAGGCAGGATCGCTGCCATTGCGCCAACAGGCTAGTCAATAATAAGTAAAGAATAGTATAAGAAGATATCTGGCAGATATCTTCTTCTTTTTAGGAGTAAAAAAATACATCTGTATTATTAAAAATAAAACAATGTACAATAATGCACTGTTATATAATTAATATAGAATGTTATTTTAATGCATCGTTTCAAGTTTCATGTTAATCGGTCAATAACTCTCAAAATTACTACTATTTTTTACTAAATATGTTCTTTAAAATTGCGATTTCGTAGATGTCTTCCTCTTCTTTGCTGCTTTCGATCTATCCAAAGTAACCAAATAAAAATATCTTACTATATCTTACTCCATTCTCTATAGCATAAGACAAAAGTAAAAAGGATTCTTTATAGGGTACACTTTGTGGTAAAAGTACAATAAACATTATTACTTTTAAAATGTATGCCGAATTTATTAAAATCTACTTATATAAACAGCCGTCACACTTAATTATTCTCATTTATAGTAAAGTTACTTCAGAAATGATGAGGCTTTTGCTTAAATAATTATTTTGTCTTGCATCAAACTATATCATCGATGTAAAAACCTAAAAGAAGCTGGGGTTATTATCCGAATACATTTTTAGTGTCACTATACTTCTACCAAATCTAAAATGTTACATAATCCCTTCATACGTTGTGGCGGAACGGTATCCAATTTTGCCAGGTTATACTCGGGTATGTCATCTTCATGGCAACGTCAAATGCAAATTGTCATTCATTTTAGCACACCTGTTTCTTATTTATAATGTTATAATGAATGAAGTATAGCTACCCCGACAGACTTCGTTCTTTCAAAAGGAATTGCACGTTGCGGCGTCGGTAAAGCAGCACATCTCGCCCGCGTTTCTCCGACTTGATTTACATATCTATTATTTTTCTCTGAAGGTTTTATTCAATCATAATAAAATATAGCCTATGTCACTGATAATGTAGCATCATGCTGGTGAGAAAAATTAGAAAATCGGTCCAATAGCTTCGGAGCTTATTCAATAAAAACAAACAATCAAATCTTTCCTCTATAAAATAATAGTTTAGATTAGTATAATCAAACCACAATAAATTTTACCGTTCCTTTTATGTAAAAAAGCGTGTGTAAGCAGCGGGGAACTCGACGAATTTGTTAACTTGGTATTTTATTTATTTATTTATTCAATATGCATCATGTACAGGGTCGAAAGACCTTAATATAAAGTGTAAGTAGGTACATGTACCCTGATAGGGTGTTGCACAGATGCAGTGGTTTTGCGATGTTAACATAATTGTATGGTCAACATAATTAAATGGAATCACATTGATATTGAAAATGATTTAATTTTACCAACAGCGCGACTCACCCTTCTGATGCATGGTTCTTATTACATGGCTGTTAAAGTGTTTAATCATTTACCAAAATCCTTAAAAGCCACCCAATGGGATGAATTTGAAGATTTGCTTAAAACATTTCTCATCGGCAAAGCATATTACAATTTGAAAGAATATTTTGAGGATAAAATTATATTGGTACACCTATTGTAGTTTTGAGGTCGTACTGAATTATATTTCAGCTTTTGTACGATGTCTTTGCAACACCCTTAGAGGGCCTAAGCACATTTTAGTATTTACATTTGTGTAACTTTATATGTGTATAGAGCAAATAAATAATGATTATGATTATTAACTTAAAAAAAATCAAATAAATAACATCTAGAAACTTTCATTTTGACGACCGACTTGGTGTAATGGTTAAGAAGTTGGCTACTACACCAGAGGTCGCGGGTTCGATCCCAGCACAGTACAAACATTTGTGTGCATGAACATGTCTGTTTGTACTGGTCTGGGTGTCTCCTATGTATAATAAGTATGTATTTACAAAAGAAAATGTATTTAAGTATGTTTATCCGTTGTCTAGTATCCCATTACACAAGCTTTAATTAGCTTACTTTGGGGCTAGATGGCGCTGTGGGGAATATTGTCCAGGGATATTTATTTATTTATTTATCGTAATTGTATTTTTAATTATCAAAACTACATTTTATTTGAATTAAATATTTTTGAAATACGTGTGTACTCGTAATTCGTAATGTGTATTTAATTAAATCTATAATCACTATTATTTTATTGTGTTTTTATAATGGGTTTGTCAATTTCGGGTCGAACCCTCAAACCATTCGGCCACAAAGGCGTTATAATGTGAGTGGTGATGAACGATAATGTTGTTACAGACAGCGGCAGGAAGGGCCGAGCGAGGCGCAGGCGCAGGCCGGCCCCTCCCGCGGACGCGCCGCCAACGGACACTCAAAGGTACGTCACACTATACTTATCTTTTCACTCAACTTTAAAGGATAAATAAAATAAAATAAAATAAGTTTATTTCGTTAACAAAGTTAGTGCCATAATAGCTAATACATTGGAGCCTCCATTTGAGCAAAATATGCCTGTGTTTGGAGGGTCCGCTCTTCCATCAATATATTCATGGTTTTACAAGGCAGTATGGGGAAAATTATTTTAATAATAATAATAATATAGTGTGTCATGTTTCATGTATCGTAATAAACTGTCTGATTATGTCTGTATACTGTGCATTTATATATCCGTATTATTATAGTATTTATGTCTATTATTTTGTATATTTTGCTTTAAATTCGACGATTTAAAAGTACTTACCGGGAAAGTCTATTTAAATAAACACATTAGCTGCCATGGGGTCACCGGTGACCCGCAAACAATAGATTTTCTACTGTGTCTGCTTTAGCGGCAGTCAAAGACTTAATAACATTTCAAATTTTCTTGTTGCATTTTAACTAATTCCAATGAAAACGGGATTTTGCAACGAAACAAAATTACGGCAAATTGTTTTACCTGTTTTTCTCGGCGTTTCGGCGACAATTGCATGACACGTGGTCACGAGCGGACAGTCCGCTCATTTTTGTTGCGTTGTAATAACCCGTTTTTATTAGAATTCAATAAACTTATTTGAGTTTGAGTTAACTTGAATGTAATGTTTCCCAAGCAATGGCACGATTCGGCCGCTGACGACGCGAACAAATGAGTCATAACCATTTGGATTTTTATTGAGAACACTCCTTAGTTTACGGACGATCCTCACGACGAATTGAGCGACGACGTACTAACCTAAACACCAAAAATATTACTTATGTGTCAAAATATTAAGAAAATAAAAGTGGCGACTATAGTTTGGCTAATATAGGATGATAATTTTGACAGTTCACGCCCATGAATGATTGCTTTTTTTCGGGAAAGTGTACTATACAAATAATATCATACTTCATTGACGGGTACCGCCCACTTAGTAAAGTGCCTTGCAAAGGAATAACAATAGACAATAGAAAAATGGTTGTGAAGTAAAATTAATCTAATGTTATAAACCAGAAGTGGAATTGATTTTTTAAAAAGAAAACGCAAAATCAACATAACTTGTAATAGTTATTACCAATAAACCAAAAAAAAACTTGTTTCATTCTAACAAAAGTGTGTCAAAAGGCTATACGCGCATATAAAACGCTTGTCTGAAGCCGATCTGAGCGTCATCTCACACTCAGGTTTAGGTCAACAGTATTGGTATGAAACTTGTAACACAGCAGACAGGGTTACTACTTCTGAACCATTTAAAATGTCAATAAGTTCTTAACACTACAAACTACCCATAATATCTGAACATGAATAACATCATCAATATCTGCTCTGCTGCTCAGCAGTTAGTCAATAATGTCTATACGCACAAATAACCATTAATATGTGGACACTTAAAACGTCAAGTGTATCTCGGCAGACAAACTCTTAAGCATTGTAAATATAAAACACTAGCTTCGCCTACTTAAGATTTTGGCTGTTCTGTTTTCTCCCGTTAAAATACAGGGTGTCCCTGGAAGTAAGGATCAAATCAAAACAGCGCATAGCCGGGGTCATTTGTAGATTATTTCTCCAGTTAAATTATAGCCTGATATTTTGGCCACTCGCTACGCCACTTGCGTATAATGTAGCTTTATTTCGGTAAAATAATTTATAAAATCGGTCCAGTAGTTTTAGAACCTATTTGATACAGATAAACAAGCAAACAATATTTTTTTCCTTCTTATATTATTAGTATAGATGAAGAATACACTTTAAAATTCAAACAGTAAATGTTCAGATATTTTTGGTTTGAAATGTTTGACCAGCTGCTCAGATAATAATGATGTAATGAATGTTCAGAAGTAATTGGTAACGTGTGTTGTGAAGAACTTATGGGCTTTTTAAATTGTTCAGATGTTTAAGGGGCTTTTTGCTAAAATATATCTGATGGCGACTGTACTAAACAGAAGGGCAGAGGCGTGTCCCTCCGCGCGCGCCGCAGCCCCCGGCGCTACAACGAGGACAGCGAGGAGGACTCCGTGGCCGCCATCAGCAAGCGCTCGCAGCACCACCTGCACCAGCAGCGCCGCCGCCAGCAGCAGCTGCGCCACCGCCAGCACCACGCGCAGGTAACTAGCCTATAGGCAGCAGCAAGCGCTCGCAGCACCACCTGCACCAGCAGCGCCGCCGCCAGCAGCAGCTGCGCCACCGCCAGCACCACGCGCAGGTAACTAGCCTATAGGCAGCAGCAAGCGCTCGCAGCACCACCTGCACCAGCAGCGCCGCCGCCAGCAGCAGCTGCGCCACCGCCAGCACCACGCGCAGGTAACTAGCCTATAGGCAGCAGCAAGCGCTCGCAGCACCACCTGCACCAGCAGCGCCGCCGCCAGCAGCAGCTGCGCCACCGCCAGCACCACGCGCAGGTAACCAGCCTATAGGCAGCAGCAAGCGCTCGCAGCACCAGCTGCACCAGCAGCGCCGCCGCCAGCAGCAGCTGCGCCACCGCCAGCACCACGCGCAGGTAACTAGCCTATAGGCAGCAGCAAGCGCTCGCAGCACCACCTGCACCAGCAGCGCCGCCGCCAGCAGCAGCTGCGCCACCGCCAGCACCACGCGCAGGTAACTAGCCTATAGGCAGCAGCAAGCGCTCGCAGCACCACCTGCACCAGCAGCGCCGCCGCCAGCAGCAGCTGCGCCACCGCCAGCACCACGCGCAGGTAACTAGCCTATAGGCAGCAGCAAGCGCTCGCAGCACCACCTGCACCAGCAGCGCCGCCGCCAGCAGCAGCTGCGCCACCGCCAGCACCACGCGCAGGTAACCAGCCTATAGGCAGCAGCAAGCGCTCGCAGCACCAGCTGCACCAGCAGCGCCGCCGCCAGCACCACGCGCAGGTAACCAGCCTATAGGCAGCAGCAAGCGCTCGCAGCACCACCTGCACCAGCAGCGCCGCCGCCAGCAGCAGCTGCGCCACCGCCAGCACCACGCGCAGGTAACTAGCCTATAGGCAGCAGCAAGCGCTCGCAGCACCACCTGCACCAGCAGCGCCGCCGCCAGCAGCAGCTGCGCCACCGCCAGCACCACGCGCAGGTAACTAGCCTATAGGCAGCAGCAAGCGCTCGCAGCACCACCTGCACCAGCAGCGCCGCCGCCAGCAGCAGCTGCGCCACCGCCAGCACCACGCGCAGGTAACTAGCCTATAGGCAGCAGCAAGCGCTCGCAGCACCACCTGCACCAGCAGCGCCGCCGCCAGCAGCAGCTGCGCCACCGCCAGCACCACGCGCAGGTAACTAGCCTATAGGCAGCAGCAAGCGCTCGCAGCACCACCTGCACCAGCAGCGCCGCCGCCAGCAGCAGCTGCGCCACCGCCAGCACCACGCGCAGGTAACTAGCCTATAGGCAGCAGCAAGCGCTCGCAGCACCACCTGCACCAGCAGCGCCGCCGCCAGCAGCAGCTGCGCCACCGCCAGCACCACGCGCAGGTAACTAGCCTATAGGCAGCAGCAAGCGCTCGCAGCACCACCTGCACCAGCAGCGCCGCCGCCAGCAGCAGCTGCGCCACCGCCAGCACCACGCGCAGGTAACTAGCCTATAGGCAGCAGCAAGCGCTCGCAGCACCACCTGCACCAGCAGCGCCGCCGCCAGCAGCAGCTGCGCCACCGCCAGCACCACGCGCAGGTAACTAGCCTATAGGCAGCAGCAAGCGCTCGCAGCACCAGCTGCACCAGCAGCGCCGCCGCCAGCACCACGCGCAGGTAACCAGCCTATAGGCAGCAGCAAGCGCTCGCAGCACCACCTGCACCAGCAGCGCCGCCGCCAGCAGCAGCTGCGCCACCGCCAGCACCACGCGCAGGTAACCAGCCTATAGGCAGCAGCAAGCGCTCGCAGCACCAGCTGCACCAGCAGCGCCGCCGCCAGCAGCAGCTGCGCCACCGCCAGCACCACGCGCAGGTAACTAGCCTATAGGCAGCAGCAAGCGCTCGCAGCACCACCTGCACCAGCAGCGCCGCCGCCAGCAGCAGCTGCGCCACCGCCAGCACCACGCGCAGGTAACCAGCCTATAGGCAGCAGCAAGCGCTCGCAGCACCAGCTGCACCAGCAGCGCCGCCGCCAGCACCACGCGCAGGTAACCAGCCTATAGGCAGCAGCAAGCGCTCGCAGCACCACCTGCACCAGCAGCGCCGCCGCCAGCAGCAGCTGCGCCACCGCCAGCACCACGCGCAGGTAACCAGCCTATAGGCAGCAGCAAGCGCTCGCAGCACCAGCTGCACCAGCAGCGCCGCCGCCAGCAGCAGCTGCGCCACCGCCAGCACCACGCGCAGGTAACTAGCCTATAGGCAGCAGCAAGCGCTCGCAGCACCAGCTGCACCAGCAGCGCCGCCGCCAGCAGCAGCTGCGCCACCGCCAGCACCACGCGCAGGTAACCAGCCTATAGGCAGCAGCAAGCGCTCGCAGCACCAGCTGCACCAGCAGCGCCGCCGCCAGCAGCAGCTGCGCCACCGCCAGCACCACGCGCAGGTAACTAGCCTATAGGCAGCAGCAAGCGCTCGCAGCACCAGCTGCACCAGCAGCGCCGCCGCCAGCAGCAGCTGCGCCACCGCCAGCACCACGCGCAGGTAACCAGCCTATAGGCAGCAGCAAGCGCTCGCAGCACCACCTGCACCAGCAGCGCCGCCGCCAGCAGCAGCTGCGCCACCGCCAGCACCACGCGCAGGTAACCAGCCTATAGGCAGCAGCAAGCGCTCGCAGCACCAGCTGCACCAGCAGCGCCGCCGCCAGCAGCAGCTGCGCCACCGCCAGCACCACGCGCAGGTAACTAGCCTATAGGCAGCAGCAAGCGCTCGCAGCACCAGCTGCACCAGCAGCGCCGCCGCCAGCAGCAGCTGCGCCACCGCCAGCACCACGCGCAGGTAACCAGCCTATAGGCAGCAGCAAGCGCTCGCAGCACCAGCTGCACCAGCAGCGCCGCCGCCAGCAGCAGCTGCGCCACCGCCAGCACCACGCGCAGGTAACTAGCCTATAGGCAGCAGCAAGCGCTCGCAGCACCAGCTGCACCAGCAGCGCCGCCGCCAGCAGCAGCTGCGCCACCGCCAGCACCACGCGCAGGTAACTAGCCTATAGGCAGCAGCAAGCGCTCGCAGCACCAGCTGCACCAGCAGCGCCGCCGCCAGCAGCAGCTGCGCCACCGCCAGCACCACGCGCAGGTAACCAGCCTATAGGCAGCAGCAAGCGCTCGCAGCACCACCTGCACCAGCAGCGCCGCCGCCAGCAGCAGCTGCGCCACCGCCAGCACCACGCGCAGGTAACCAGCCTATAGGCGGCAGTAGCTGTGAAAGTTTACCCATCTATCAAGACGTCCTCACTTTTAAAGATCTAGTATCACGTCCCAATTACACAGTTACCCATCTTAAATTCGAATTTCTTTAGTACGAATTCCATTTGTACGAAAACGTTTAGCACTTTTTTTGTTTTCCATATTTTCATTTCATCGAAAGTACGATTTACATATTACTGAAATTCCGATTTTCAATTGTTGTTTTTTTCGAATTTTAAATGATTTGTTTTCTAACTCAACATTGACCAACACTTTGAAAGTTAGATGATTTAGTTTCTTTATAACATTAATTTCCAATATCTTAAAAAATTTCGTTCAATTAAAATCCATCAACTTTAATAAACACCTATCAAATGAAATTAACAATTTCACTTTTTGACGCGTCACAGTAATGTATTATTTACAATAATGAACTCATTCAAAATGTTAAGACAGCATAATTTTTTACAGCAAAAAGTAGTTTGAATGAAAATCTTACTGTACTGTACGGACACCAAACTGTAAAATATTTCTGAACACCTCTTTTAAAAATAAATATAACCGTGCCTGTATTCTCCCCCTCAGCGGATAGTGCTGGGCGCGCACTCGGACCACGACTACTTCAACGGTCACGCGTCGCTCGCGCCGCCCGCTCCGCTCGCTTCGCGCAGTCCGCCGCCGCTCGCTCCGCTCACCCCGAATACGCCGGTTACGCCGCACAGCGACCAAAACGGTACGTAGTTAGAGTGCGTTTTTATCACAAATTTGGATTGAACTAGATGCCGTGATTTGAGAAGTTCCCTGAAAAATAGCCGTGAACTTAGCCGTTACAAATGCTGCTTTGCTTAGTCCTTGTCTATGGCTATTGGCAGCGGCTGTCAACCGAAATTCCAAAAAAGTACAAAAATCTGTTGTAAATATAGTCCGAAATATTCCGATGTAAGTTCAGTTGTCTATTTATTACAATACATATCTGTGGTTTTTATAGATGTAAGAAACTAGATATGTTTCAAAGAAGTAGTTTTTTAAAAGAACGGAAACGGACGGAACTTGTCAATGTCAATCTTCCGTAACGTCAAAATGACGCCCTCCTTAAAAATCACTTAATGGTGACAATACGTATTTCTTTGTTGACACTTTTTTATTTCGTTGCATTAGATTATGAAATCGTTTTATGGTTACTTGGTTGCCAACCATTACATAACAATAAATTCTACATTCTATGCGAAATGGTATGAATGAGTATGGTTGTTCCCTGAACATAACTATGAGTATAAATAAATATCTCGGAGACATTTCAAACCTTACTTTTTCAAACATTGCTTATTCAATTTAATTTTACAAACCAACAAAACCTTAATTTTACAAACATTACTTTTTCAAAACTATTCTTACTTTTTAAAACCTTACTTTTTCAAACATAACTTTTTTAAAGCTTACTTTTTGAAACCTCACTTTTCCGAACCTTACTTTTTCAAACATGACTTTTTTGAACCTTACTTATTCAAACTTTAATTTTCGAAACCTTTCTTTTTAAACCTAAATTTTTCAAACTTAACTTTTTTAAACCTTGTGGAAAATATTCTCCTTAACAATTTTCAAAGTGTGATTTTCATTATACGGGTTTTATATTATTATATAAAACCCGTTTTATATTATATAATATATGGATATTTAATGACGACATGACGACATGATTGGCGTAGTGTGCTGTAGCACGGTTTCACGCCTCGATTTCCGTAGTGTCCCGGGTTCGATTCCCGGTCGGGTCAATTCAGGAAACGATCTTTTCTGAATTGACTCGGGTCTGGGTGTGCTGGGAGACGTCCCTAGCTTATTTCCTTGTGTGGTACCTCGTAACACAGGGATTTAATAATCCCTACTTCGAGACCATTACAAGAGGTATGTTGTCTGGCGCATATTTATTATTATATTTATTTATTATTTATTAATGGCATTATTATTCCAGGCGCAAGCGGCCCCGTGTCGATCTCCTCCCGCGGGCGCGTGCGCAAGCTGACCGCCAAAGCGCGCGGCTTGCTGCACGACTGAGGCCGCTGGCCAACTGTGAGACATTGTTTGTAAGAAATATTGTAACAAAAGACAGATGAAATAGTAACGATAGATCTTTACACTCGCGGAGACCTAAGTTACGCTGATATAGTATCATAGAAATACAGGGTGGCGCAGATATACCGAAAAGTGAACAATTCAAGAACGAATTCGAGATTTTATCACTCTAACTCAAATAGACTGTATCAGAGTGCCGAGTGCGAGTTGCAGTGAGAGAAGTGAATGACTTCACCATCGCGTTTTGCGAGCACGTAAATGTCAATTAGTATGTAATCGAGTCAGCGCCATCTAGCGGCGAATTCGTGCAACATTAAGGCCGCTAGATGGCGCTCACTCGATGCCATACAAATTCGCGTTCTTGTTCTCACAAACGAGATGGTGAAGTTATTCACTTCTCTCACTGCAACTCGCACTCGGCACTCAGTACTTTCAAATCGTCAAATTTACAGCAAAATATACTAAATAATAGACATAAATACTATTATTCTAACAAAAACGGGTTTTTGCAACGAAACAAAATTAAGGCAAATTGTTTTACCTATTTATCTCGACGTTTTGGCGAAAATTGCATGTCACCGTAGTGACGTGGTAGTTAAAATGAAACAAGAAAGTTTAAAATGTTATAAATACCATAATAATATATATATAAATGCACAGTAAACAGACACAATGCGACTCTACCACCGCGTCGGAGTTGTTTCTCGCTGAGAAGACAGCAGTTACTCTTTTAAACTTGTTTTGGGTTTACACTCGGATTAGACTCGATTGAAACCACCCGGTATACTATGTCAATTTTGTATTAAGGAATTTATGAGCACAAATGTTCCTTACAAGTTAATGTTTGTAGATGTCAACCTGTTTGAAAAAAATATTAGTGAACAAAAATACACTCAATGTATGAGTCCCAGTGAGATTTAGCTTTATTGTTCGATGAATGTGTTCCTGTGTTAGGGCTCTTACACACGAGCAGCACGTTGACAACAGCAAAAGCGACCGCAGTCGCCGTCACTTGTCGGCAGCTAGCCGTCGACGTGCCCGCAGCAAGCTGCCGCCGTCGACGTGTCGACAGCTTGCTGCGACGACCGTTTCGGCGCGGCTAGCTGTCGCCACCTGCCGGCGGCAGCCGCCAACGCGTCGACAGCACGGCGGCGGCATGTCGACAGCTAGCAGTCGCCTTCTGACGTCAACTGCAGTTACATGCGTCGACAGCAAACTGCTGTTCGTGTGTAAGGGTCCTTAGAATAATAACGCATAGAAGGAGAGTCTTCATACAACCGCCCGTCAAAAATGAAGCACTAATCCGATCCACACATGCGTGACTATTGCTGGCTTACGTGCGGCGCGCTTTGACATTGTACATTGCGGAGCTGTAATGAACACTGCAAAGCAAATGGCTCCAATTAAGGTGCTTCAAAATGGGTGCGCGGACTTGGTTTCTATATGTAACTATTCTAAGGTTCCTGTGTTAAGAAGCGAATAATGTGATACAATTTAGGATAAGATTGTGTCCATTCTCACTGAAACAGTTGATCTGTTGTACCATTTGCCACGCGCAGACAAATTGAAACAGGATATTTCGCGTGTCAAAAAGAGTGCAGTGCACCTCTTTCGATGTTAAACTCATTAAGCCCTAACTAAACCGTTATGCAATCGAAACTATCCATGAACGAGTAAAAAAAGTGTTCTACATCTGTGTAGTGATGAGTTCATGATAATTTAACACCATATTTCACCACAAGTCAGTGCCGGATTAACCCTAAAGCAAATTAAGCAATCGCTCAGGGCATCATGTCTTGGGGGGCACCAGAAACAGATGCCTAGGGCAAGCAATTGCTTAGGACGTCACGTCTTAGGGGACCAGAAACAGATGCTTAGGGCAAGCAATTGCTTAGGACGTCACGTCTTAGGGGGACCAGAAACAGATGCTTAGGGCAAGCAATTGCTTAGGACGTCACGTCTTAGGGGGACCAGAAACAGATGCTTAGGGCAAGCAATTGCTTAGGACGTCACGTCTTAGGGGGACCAGAAACAGATGCTTAGGGCAAGCAATTGCTTAGGAAGTCACGTCTTAGGGGGACCAGAAACAGATGCTTAGGGCAAGCAATTGCTTAGGACGTCACGTCTTAGGGGGACCAGAAACAGATGCTTAGGGCAAGCAATTGCTTAGGACGTCACGTCTTAGGGGGACCAGAAACAGATGCTTAGGGCAAGCAATTGCTTAGGACGTCAAGTCTTAAGGGGCACCAGAAGCATGCTTAGGACAAGCCGTTGCTTATGAGCATAACATCCTAGGATGCACCAGAACCACTTTGCTTAGGGCATCAAGTAGTCTTAATCCGGCACTGCCACAAGTGTATGTTTCTATGTGAATACTATCAAATCAAATGTTTCATGCCTCTTGCTTAACAATTCGGCCAGTACCATTCAAAATTGAATTTCTTTTTCTGACCTATCATTTAATGTGTGATTATCGATTTTCATATTTTAGTTTTAGGTGATACTTTAGCTTTACTATCTTTAAGAAATCCGTCGAATTATTGTGCTTAGTTAATAATAAATATGTGCATATACATGTATAAGTTATTTTCTAAAATTCGTGAAATTGGGGGACGATAGGGGGAAATCTCTAGTTAGATTATCCACTGAACACCCAAAAAAATTAAGAAAAAAACTGCTTCACAGTCCATGTCACTTGTTTTTAATATTGACTTAAATTGCAATTTACCTAATTAAGATTAAGAATGTGTGACGTCACAGCAGTGTTCTGATTTACTCTATAAGACTTTTACTTCTCGAGCTAATTTATTGACGATATCTGACCGTACAAAACGAAAATGATGTCTAATGATTTTTTAGAACAATTTATAGCATTATTGTAATAACAATATTCAATTATTGTTAATATTATTATTATTATTGTGTAATTGGTAAACGTTGAGTGTATTTTCTCTCGTGGTTACGTTGTCGTAGCCAAGTAAATAATTGTTGTATGTACTTAGCCAATATCAACTTGAAATTATACTTCGCGTCAAACTTCTTGTCCCCTCTGAACACGAGACGAGTCCCGCATTCCGAGTTTTTTCATAGTAAAATCAGTAGTGCGCAGGCGCGGAGCAACTTCAGAGCGGACTAGAAGTTTCACGCGAACTTCAAATCATAAAGTCAAACTCAGTTTGAGCTAGCTTAACCGTTATTTTAACATAACTCAGTCCGAATCGCAGGTGTAGTGTTATGTTTAACAAACATTCACACCAACCTTTACAAAACCATTGCAAAATGAGTCTTATGTCAGCAGTATAAGGTGCCACTATGTAAGGGTTGATGTGAACGCCTCTGTACATACAATAGCTTGTTGTTAGCACAAACTTTCAAAAATCTTCGACAGATTTGAATTAAAACTAGATCTGTGGAGTAGATATGTTTTTCTGCTATTTATATATTTTGTGTAAATACTTCAATCTACAATTTAAATATCAGTGTAAAGGCAAAGTTTCTACCCAAGTATGACGTTTCATTATTTAAGTTTAACTTAGAGTATTAAAAATCATCCTCCGATATTATAGGCAAAAAAATGTTTCGTTTTTCAAATCCTAGAATACCAAAATCATTTAATTTCCTTACCTCAATCATTGTGTAAATATGACAAATATGTCAATTACGTGTGACTAGGAAATAAAACTATTTATTTTGTTAATTAAAAAAACATTGTGACTGTTTATAGCAGTGTCGTTAGATTGACGTTAAAGCCTAACGTCAAGAGTAACGATGTCGATATCGACAAGTTTGTGCGCGTGACACGTGACATGCATCGGACACGTCGCATGCTTGCAGCCATTAACAAAAAGGACACATAATAATTAATCATTTGTATTATTGGTCTAACTAAACTTTATAATGTTCAGATCACTTCATTGTGTACATACTGTCGGAATGTCTGTTTGCGTTCGATGTAGAATAATGTATTGTAATAACCAATTTTGATATGTGTGTGACATGTAAATTATGCTCGAAGCGTTAGAAATAAGTGTTCTGTGTAATTATTGGTAGCGAGGAGACGGTGATACCAAACGAAATAAAATTAATATTTTGGAACATAATAACTTAATGCTTTTTTATTTATTTTAACACTTTTTTCTCCTTGTAAGTGCTAACGAGAATAAACAAATAAATAATAAATAAGTAAATAAATTGCGCCAGACAACACACCTCTTGTCCTGTTCTCGAAGTAGGGATGAATAGCCCTGTATTACGAGGTACCAGACAAGGAATTAAGTCAGGAGCGTCTCCCAGCACACCCAGACCCGAGCCAATTTAGAGAAGATCGTTTCCCGAATTGAATTTAAGGCGAGAAATCGTGCTGCAGCGCACTAACGCCAAATTAATGAGTACATACACCAGAGTGCCGAGTGCGAGTTGCAGTGAGAGAAGTGAATAACTTCACCATCGCGTTTGCGAGAAAAAAAACGCGAATTTGTATGGTATCGAGTCAACGCCATCTAGCGGCCTTAATGTTGCCCGAATTCGCCGCTAGATGGCGCTGACTCGATTCCATAGTCATTGACATTTACGTGCTCGCAAAACGCGATGGTGAAGTCATTCACTTCTCTCACTGCAACTCTCACTCAGCACTCAGAGGAGCTTGCACTTACTATTGATTGCTAAGTAACTACTGCTGCGCGGGAAGCGTCAGTGTTGTGTTAATTAACGCGTTAATCTATCGGCCAAATCAGCCCTGCTGACATAAACAAAAATGTCCTTTACAATGGTACATACCCTAAAGTTATTTAAATATTAAGGCCCGTATTCTAAATCAAAATCTGTACTTGAGGATAAATTTGAGTGACGTATTTGTATGAACTGACGCTTTGAAATTTGTACTCAAGTACAGATCAGTGCTTGAGTACGATTCTAGGATTGATACTCAAGCACTTATCTGTACTGCTGCCTAAGATTGATATTGATTGTTTGACTTTTAGTCAACTTTGGGACGAAGGAAGATTGCGGAAGAAAATAAAAGACGTGTGTTTAATAACCTCAAATATGTTGTTTATTTACAAAGAACACGAAAAGCCTTCTCAGTAGTACAACTTTTTAATGAATATCATCTTTTTCATATCGATCTTTACTTTCAAATAACTCGGAAACGTAACACATTAGGGTAAGTACCTTATTAAACGTAATTTTTTGGTGTTTTGTGATTTGTAAGTCTTCTTTCCACTTTAATCGTGCGCGGAAACTTTAAGAAAAAACAAAATGGCGGGTGGTGGCCTATGTCAGGGTTCAAACCCCTTTATTTTTCAAGGTCTCCATACAAATCAGCCAAACAGTCAGTATTTTTTGTATGAACATCTTAAAATCACAGTCTGTGGAAAAAAACAAATTTGTTATCGTTCGTGCTCGTGCCATATCGTTTTTGTAAATGTGTTGATAGTCACCAGGTATAATCTCTGACCATTCATGACCATAGACTAAACATAGAGAAAGAATGAATCATCATTCTTCATCATCATCATGCATGACGTTATGGCTCAACCAATTCGCTATTTGACAGTTTCTCGAAAAGTGGTTTGATGTTCGTAAAAGATGTTAAAAGCCCCTCATACACGCTTTTCCAAAAAAATGTGTAGTTTAAAAAAAAACAGTTTTTTCGCCGTACATTGAATTTGACTTTTATTTGACTTTTACGTCACTACGTTAAAAACGTTCAATCTCACGTGTAGAATTGTATTCCTTTCTTTGATTAATTATAAATTAATAAAATGAGTTTTCTAGTCTTGTGCAAATTTTAGTTTGCTGCTTTTTTGGAAGAATGCAAAAATAAATGCCTGTAAACTCGGGTAAATCTCGTAAACCAACCTAATCTAATTGAAGTCACGAAGTATGTCAGAGCCAGAGTAACTTGTTGTTCTTAACTTAGTCTGTGGTCAGAGTTCTGACGTCACGGCATGCATGGCCGTCCGTGTTTCGTGTGTCAACTCATTGCATTTAAAAATGGAGATTTGTTTTATAACAAATAAATGTGATGAACTATTTACTTTTAAATATATCCATCATAGTTATTGTTTACCTATGAGCTAACTAAACTATGCAACACTTTTCGTCTTCATTTTCATTACAGTCAAATGGGGAATTCGGGCCGCAGCTTTGTTGTGACACGCCATGTCAATGTCATGTCGTGTCGATGTCACTAATGTCAGTGTCAGTCAGCTGGCAAAAAATAAATAATACACGTCATGCATGATTCTGGGAAAAGAAAACATTGAATATATTCTGGAAAATACGAAACACAAAATATTGATCTTTAGTTGAATATCGAACTTTTACAATTTTCTTTGAAGTTTTGTGAAGAAAGTTATTTTTAAGTCATTGTGAAATATTTGTTGTAATCACCGGACGAAAGGCCTAGTTAAACTCATTTCTTCGTTTAGTGGATTTGTCAAAAGCCTGTAGCTGAAAATGGATCCAGAGTATGAAGAGAGGCAACAGTATTATTCGCTGAATCCCTTCACATATGGTAAGTGACCTTTATTTCTAGTCTTCATGAAAATGCTAAGTTGCAATACATGAAATAGCTGTTTTGAAGTGAAACTAAATCGTATTCACTTATTACTTCTTTCTTAGTGACTGATATTAAAGTGCAATAGAACTAATTCTACCGTGAATCATTAATATTGTATCTGCGTTATCTAAATGCATGTAACGTTGCCAAACTTATACAATGTGGGCGTCAGATACTGTTTCAACCTACTAGCCCAATTATTCTTGTAAACTGAGGCCTCTCCCGGTGCGTTTTCGTTTCTGTACCCCTTCTGCACCTAATCTGGACAGATTTTCTTGAGAGTCTCTTGATGTTTCCGGTACAGTATTGTTCTGGTGTTGTGATTGGTGCATTTTCCGGGTTCTTCAAGCGGGCGTGAAAAGGCATTTCTGCAGGCCTTCATGGTGAGGATGGCCAGCTCAGTGATTCCTTTGCATTACTGGGCTTGTCAGCCTTATATATGGACCTTACGACCGCTTTTCTTTAGGTGGAGTGTGGTCACCTTGGTGAGCAATAAAAAAAACTGATGAGAAAGTGGCTCTAATCAGCACTTGACAAGACATAATGGTACAGACAACAACGGATCAGACTACCTTGAATGTGTGAACTTTTACAATTATTAACTATGTCACAGAATAATATTGCTTGAATTAAAACTGATTGCTATGTCTGTTTCAAGTTCTGGGAGGTTTGCTTAGTTTTCTATTCACCAATAAGGTTACCGACAACTACAACTAGATTACATTAATAAATTTTCCTCTTCAGTGTTGCAGTTCCTAGCGCTATACGGCTGGTACGTGATCGGAGGCTCCGCTGCACTGCTGTTCCTTGTGCACTCACTGCGGCCCTACTTCCGGCGCTGGGAGGAGGCGAGGGAGGCGGCTGAGTACCACAAAAGTAATATTTTAAAGTAAAATACCAATTTATTTCAGCATTGAAAAACCACAAAAGGTGGTGGTGCATATTCATCTACTATTTTGTATTCTTCAAATAATCTGACCCTGATCATCTTCTTTCATTGAAATACAAAACACATACATGTGCAAAACTGCCTCTTCATTTCTTCTAACATGTGGCAGGACAGCCTCAAATTGAAGAGTGCTCAAAAGGAGATCATTCAGGCTTTATACATTTTTGGACCTTGTCTCAAAGTGCCAGCTAACGAAAAAAGATGGTACGTATAGATAGAACTAGTCATACATAGCAATAGCTATATGACCCAAAGTCGTAGGGTTGCCACAAGCCAAGTTATAAGAGTTTCAAGATTCGTCATTTTTATACATTTTATTGATTTTTGAAAGTCCTGGGAAATATAAAATAATGATAGATATGGCTAGTAGTAATGATCCAGCCAGACTGGAGAAGGGCGTCATCAATCTTCAGACCCAGCCAGGTCAAATAGGCCATCAACAGCTTCAAGCCCTTTAAATCGGGAGGCCTTGATGGTATCTTCCCAGCGCTAATGTAGAAGGGCATCGAAGCCCTTCTACCATTTATCGTTAAAACATTTAGAGCTAGCTATGCACATGGCTTTCTACCTACTGATTGAACCAAGGTTAAGGTGGTTTTTATGCTTTAGGCTGGCAACAAGGACAAGTCCCAACCTAAATTCTACAGGCCAATCAGTCTGACGTCTTTCCTTCTGAAGACTGGAAACTATTGAACCTTTACATCAGAGAGAGCTACCTAAAGGTAAATCCTCTGCATGGAAGACAACACGCCTATCGCTGCGGTAAATCCACTGAGTCTGCTCTGATGGAACTAACAGACAGACTGGAAAAGGCTATGGAGGACAAAGAGACAGCTCTTTGCGCCTTCCTTGACGTTGAGGGTGCATTTGATAACACCTCAACCGAAATTATAATCAAATGTATGAGGAACAAGGGCGTGGACGAAACCATCCTAAGGTGGATTGAATTCATGCTAACATCAAGGACGGTAAGAACGTCCCTCCTTGATGTGCACGTAGAAGTCAAAGTGTTGTCAAATTGTTTCCCCGGGGGTGGTCGACTGTCGTTGATGAACTTCTTTACCGTCTGAACAACGCACACTATGGTGGTTGGCAAATGCCTGAACACCATCTCAAGCCGAATGGGTGCTCTGCGTCTTGTGGAGAACTGGTGCCGGGAAGTTGGCCTGTCGGTCAACGCAGACAAAACCACACTGGTGCCGTTCACCAGGAAAAGGAACTTGGAAGGCATTCGTAAGCCCACCTTGTTCAGCAACCTGCATAGGGTTCTCCAAGGAGGTCAAATACCTGGGAGTTATCATCAACCAGAAACTTACTTGGAACTCTCACATCAGCTACGTATCCAAAAAGGCGCGAATGGCTTTAGGCAGATGTTGCCGTCTGGTCAGCACCAAATGGGGCCTCAGCCCTAAGGCTGCTCTCTGGATATAAACTGCCATAGTGCGACCCATGATTGCTTAAGCATGTGTTGTATGGTCCAAAAAGACCACCTGAATAACGAGCATTACCTTGCTCAGTAGGGTCCGAAGATTGGCCTGCTTGATTACAACTGGTGCCATGAGTTCTACACCTACCGTGGCTCTAGAAGCCATGCTGTCACTGTGCCCGCTCCAATTGCATCTTGGGATGGAAGCCAGAGTGGCCATGCTGAGGGCACCAGACGATGGAAGTAGCCGGTACCAGTCAAAAAACATGAATGACCTGAAAGCTGAGCTGCACAAAATGCCAGTCATGCTCATGCCTAAGGACAGCATGTCGGTACAGTATATTTTTAAAAAATGGTACTCAGTTGAAATACCAGGTGGGAAGGAGTGGGAGGATGGCACTCCTGCAAACTTCTAAACCGAAGACATCGTGTGGTGTACTGATGGCTCCAAGATAAATGGGCGGGCTGGCTATGGAGTCTATGGCGTGAGACCAAAAGCGCAGATTCACAGCAGTCTGGGCCTACACGCCACCGTCTTTCAGGCCGAAATGACCGCCATCTTGCACTGCGCGCAGGAGAACCTAGAACGCGCTTTTAAACACAAGAGTATATATATATATACTATCAGACAGTCAGGCAGTGCTTAGAGCGCTTGACGCAGTTGAAATCAACAAAACTCACCCTTGATTGTGCCGAAGCCCTGAACAGACTCGGGGCCAACAATAGGGTGACTATACGCTGGGTACCCGGGACACTGTGATATCCCAGGTAACGAAACAGCAGACGAACTGGCCAGGGCGGGTGCGGCAACCATCACACATGCCCCTGAGCCTGTGGTGGGTATACCCAAATGCGCCCTGAGGCCGCCGCTATTAATGAATACCTTAGCAGGAAACACTGGACCAGCAGCAATGTTATGGTACATGCTAAGGCACTTATCGAAGGCTACTCACATAAATTCACCACAAAAGCCCTTGGATTAAGAAGGGGACAGATAAGAATCCTTACCAGAACCCTTACGGGGCACTGTAGGCTGAACAAACACGGATACAGGATTGGTATCGCTGAGTCACCAACCTGTAGATTCTGTCGCGAAGAGGAAGAGACCCCGGTCCATGTCCTATGCTATTCTCGGCGGGCGCAAGCTTGCCCCTTCGGACGTCATTGACATCACTACCAGGAAAATAATTCACTTCATGATGGCTGTAGGCCTGGAGAGTGATCTTTGATGGGATGATGACCACAATAGATCAATCCTGGTCACAGTGGTCAATCGCTTTGCCGACAGCCTAATGCTAAACGAATAACGAAATGTATGAAAATGAAGAACCTTTGAACTTGTATAACTTAGCTTGTGGCAACCCTACGACTTTTGTGCTTTAAAAACTATTGCTCTGTATGACTAGTTCTAACTTAAGGTAACATTTTTTCATGGGCTGGCACATTCAGAAAAGATATCGGTTATAATAATGCAGAGCAAGGTATTTTTTCTTTTAGTTGTGAAAAAGACGGTTTTTAATTAGCTGGTTATCTTTGGGCTACTGTAAAAATGCTTCAGATCATTACTTCTAGCAATATCTATCATTATTTTATGATTCCCAGCTTTTTCAAAATGTATGAAAATTACGAGCTTATGAACTCCTATAACATGGCTTGTGGGAGTTGTGGCAACCCTACGACTTTTATGCAGTAATAATTATTATTACTCCAAATGACTAGTTCTAACTAAATGTACCAATTTTGTTTTTGTAAGCCGGCACTTTGAAAAAAGGCCAAAAAAAATGATCTTTAAATCATTAATCATGCTTTATTGTGGAACACAGGTATATACAGATTACAGATGGTAACAAAAGTGTCTTAGTTGTTCAACTGTGACCTACCTCTATGGGTGTACAATAATTATTTAACAGAGTTGAAGGTATTTGATGCAAACATGCTACACACACACTAAAGAAAGTAAAATAATAAGGTTTGTTTTGAGAGAAGTGGTCAAATATAATTCACAATCTCACATCGACATTTTATCTTTGATTTACTTTCAGAATTTTTGAATTAAAGAGCTTCAAAGGTACAAAATATGTGTTGCTACCAGCATTTGAATCGATGTAAGATGTTCCACAACCCTCGTCACTCTTTGCAGACCCAGACCTTGCCTTAGCGCGCATGGAGGCGATCCAGCGCGCGCGGGAGAAGCAGCAGCAGCTCTTGCTGCTCGAGTCCCAGCGGGCACTTGAGATTAAGAAAGAGGTAAGGGAGAATGTAGTGATTAAAGGCATTTTTTTCTAAAGTTTCTGCGCACGATAAAAGTGCTATGTGTGAATAGAGGAGACATAAACAAACAAAAATGTCATATTGTGGTTCCAAAAGTGTCACTTTTCCGATTTATTTGAGGGTAAATGTGGATGGAAAAGGTGATAGCAAATGAAAATGTACTGATTCAGTGTAATAAACAGATTTCAGGACATTTGAACTGTTGGTTATGTTTATTGTCGCATTTTTATGGAGTTTACATTTGAAAGTGTGTAAAATATTAAAATGAATGTGTATTTCACCTGATTTTTGGTCTTCTTCTTCTTTCGTGTCGGCAAGAACACGGGCTAAATCCGACTTGCCCAGAAAGCGGCTACTGTGGTAGCCCTCTGGTTACTGACAAGTAAGTCCTTACGCGAGCAGGTGGTCGGGCACGCGGGACAGTTAGTGAGGTGAGCCATGGTTTGCAGGGGTTCTCCACATTCACAGCTGGCGTCTACGTTGCTTGAGTACCCCCACCGACACAGGTTATCTTTACTTCGACCAACCTGGGTCCTCAGCCTATTTAGACTTCTCCAGGTTGGCAAAGATTTTTGGTAAACAAGCTACAATAAAATCTCATTTTAAAACAAATATACTTTATTTCATATGAGAAAAATACAATTTCAGTTGTGGCAGCATAGGAAAGCAAAAAGAGACCTTATCGCTTTGAACGAGTTCTTGAGACGATGCAATGCAACGTTGGGATGTAGTAGGGACATTGCGGAAGAAGATAGCAGACTGTTCAAATGTCCTAAAGCCTGTTATTGTTATTTATAAAACGCAAAAAGCCTCATAATTAGTAGCTTATAATGAACATCATCTTTTTCATATGGATCTTTCGCTTCAAATAACTCGCAAACGTGACACTTCAGGGTACCATATTGGCGACACGATTGGCGTAGTGCGCTGTAGCACGGTTTCTCGCCTCGATTTCCCTAGTGTCCCGGGTTCGATTCCCGGTCGGGTCAATTCAGGAAACGATCTTTTCTGAATTGACTCGGGTCTGGGTGTGCTGGGAGACGCCCCTGGCTTATTTCCTTGGGGGGTACCTCGTAACACAGGGATATTAATCCCTACTTCGAGACCAACAAGAGGTGTGTTGTCTGGCGCATATTTATATTTATATCTATATTATGAGACATTTTTGGTTCGTTTAACTGTCCTCTATCGATATATACCACTGTTATCGTGCGCGGAAACATCGAGAAAAAAACAAAATGACGGCTAGTGACCTATGCCACAAAGGTGCAAACCCCTTGAATCACTTTTTACCTTAGTCTAAGAACCTTTTTTGATTAAGATTCAAGATTCAAGGATTTATTGCAATGTGCTTACAAAGTTATACATTGTTGTTATGTCCCACAACATGTTACCCTGGTTACGGTATGCATGTTACGGTAGTATTAATTACATAAAATAAATAAAAAATAATTAAAAAACAAATTTAAAATAATATACATTATGACTTTTTACTTAATTGTCGTTGAAAAATTCTTGCCGATCATTTATATAATAAATAATTCTTCAATGTTTTTGTAAAACTTTGTACCTTCATTTGTTCCTGTATATATTTCGGAATTTTATTATATATTTTTTATAGCGCTCGCGTGGGGTATCTTTAATTTTGAATCTGGAAGAGCCAATTTATCTGTTTGTCTGAGATTTTTTGGTCTTGAGTAAGTAGGAAACATGTGCATGTTTTTCCGGACGAATTTACTGATTTCCAGTATGTAAAGACCTGTTGATGTAAGAATTTTAAATTTAATGAAATATTTGGTGAAGTGAGATCGAGGGAGGTACACCGACAACATTAAATCTACACTGCCACATAGTCTCTGTTTCACGATATCTTTCATTAGCCCTACTCTGTGTTGCAGCGCGAAGAACGCAAGAAGCAAGAGATGGCCGAACGCCTGGAGAAGTACGGCGCCGCGGCCGGCGGGCAGAAGCTTGGCTCCGTTGACGACGGTGAGCTGGTTATCATAGAAACTAGAAAATTTCGGCCTGATCCTAGGGACTCAAGTGGGATCAGGTCGAATTTTTCTAGTTTTTATCTTTGTGAAGAAAATAGTGCATTAGTAAATGCAAAAAATTCATTTACACTGGTTATTCATTCATGATTCGAAGGAGGGCGTCGTGGCCTAGACTTAGATCGTGGATCGTGTGGTCCCAAGTTCAAATCTGGCCAGAACCAAAATCTTTGTGTTCATTGCTAAATATCCGACTAACTCCGGTGACGGAAAACATCGATAACAAACCAAATCAACCCGGATAGCGGCGGAAGGCTCACCACCTACCACGTTGGGTTCGAATACCATTGGTGAAAAGTGGGCTTCTGAGTGTTTCGTTCACCATGACGACACAGCCACTTGCCTCTGACTACCCCGCTTAGGATAAAGTCGTGATGGTATGTTATTTATTATTCAAAAACATTTTAAAAACACCTTGGATAATTTACAATCCCCATACAAAAACCTTGTAGGTTTATCTGTAGGAGTGAGACGTTCTTATACAATACACTATAGGCATAATAATCCAACACATTCACATTAATAATCACTTAAACTTGGATTTTAGAAGTAGAATCTTTTGTATTGAACTAAATACAAAGGGTATTTAGTTGAATTCAGACAAAAAAAATTTTTTAGTTATTTATTTATTTATTTAATTAAATTGTGGACATACTGACTTACAGTTTACCCAAAACGCCAGTATGTCAAAATTAATAATTACAAATTAAAAATTAATACATGCAGTAAATCAAAAATAACAATTATATCAAATACATTATGTCAAGCAAATACAATTAATATACAATCAAATACAAAACAAAAGTCAACTAAAACAATAATAGATCACAAGATGTCAAAATAAATAAACTTAACATCTAATAAAAATTAATTCACACAAAATTAAAATTACAAATGGATTGATCATACAATATTAGATAATTTTTTCATTCATCAGCATGAGTTTATGACTAAACCGTATTTAATAGAATACAAATAAATATTGAGTATAGCCCTTTGCTTAGCTTGTTGAGGAGGGAGTATCTCATAGGCTTAGAATAATTACGCATAGCAGGAGAGTCGGGGCACCCGTTTTGATGCCACAAATATCAGGACGTGTCGTCTGGATCTGAACTTACCGATGTTAATTTCTCGAGGTAAGAGCTTCTTCAAAATGTTTATTTGTGCAGTAAATGATTGTAAGAACATAACAGTGAAGCACGAATAGTATTCATATACAGGGTGTCCCGTAAATAATGGTCCAACCGTAAATCCTAGCAAGGTCACTAGATTATCTACAACTAATTTGAACCGTTTTTTTAAATTCCTTAGGGTTGCCAATTAAATAATAATATGTTTTTTTTAAATTATTTTCTGTCTTAAATAGATTTTTTTTATGCCATAGATGCAAATATCAATATTTTATAATTTCTTATTCTAGGCTCATAGGCCCTAAAAACTATTAAAAATAAAAGATTGCTTATGAAGCTGATAGAAATTTAGGGTGAAATCTTTATTGCATAAACAAGTGAATACTGCAGGTGATCACAGCGAGTAGACACTGAAATGTCAGATTTGAGTTTGTGCTCAACGCTTCGTGTCTTTTTTTTTTTCTTTATTCATATAGACTTATAAAAAGTACTTATGACAAGTCATATACAAAAAAAAAAAGTCTAGGGGCCGTTACACATCGCTTTTCACAGTGATTATCACCCTCATCGGATAGACAGAGACAATATGGACAAAACGATTGTTCGTTCTATTTTTTTCACAGACCCCCGAGTACTTTAATCCGCTACGCTCCATGAGCGTCCGCGGTGTTTCGGCGGATTATTTGTTCGGCGTACTTTTAGTCGTCCGTGTGCGTTGTTCGATACAGTTTGTGGGGGATCTATTTTGACGGACAAAAAAGTACGCCGCGGATAATCCGTCGTCTGCGAAGGCCTTTAAGAGGATACAGAAGCGCCGTTTTTCCATACAAACGTAGTCCCCTGTTTCCTCCCTGGATTTTGCTAGTAGATGAATATTTTTTTCCTAAAAAATCTATTCCTGTTATTGGCATGTCCCTATGTTTTCTTTTTTTTAATAAATTAATTACTAAAAGAGATATGAACCTACAAAAATCGAAAAAAATGGCCGGATTTTCCGCTGTTTATTTCAAAAGGTAAACATAGGAACACGGACACAGTCCTTCTTTAATTTTTAATAAAAAAGTAACTCAATCGGTCAACGTTCCGAAATGGGTTTAGGGGACTACGAAACGTCGATTCTGTGTACTTTTGAGAGGTAATTTCGGTCCGATTTGCATCTGTCTCTATCGTACTCTGCACGACGCTCGAGGTTTGCAATAACAGCAATAGATTTTACAAATACCTATTTTTTAATTCTCTCGACCGTGCTGTGTCCTCCTAAACCTTGTAATGATCCTCATGAAACCTATCACGTTTGTTGGCAGACTTCCTGCCGCTGAGCGGCGGCGCGTCCGCGTCCTCGTACCGCGCGCCCAAGCGCTCCGCCTGCGCGGGCGGCGGCTGCGGCCGGTAGGCGCGCTGACACCGCAATATTGTATACGAGATAAATCTTTGTTTCATTTGAGACCAAATTTAATATTACTCTGTTTTTTTAGCATTTAACAATGCTTGTTTTTCATATCTAAAAATTCGCATTTCGGACCTTGAAGAAATCTAATTTAATTATAGTTTTAATTATAGTTTTAATTATAGTAAATAACCTGCTTAACGGTCGCAATCAAGTAATTTCATATGTTATATACTTAAAAATGAATTAAAAATAAAAGAAGATAACCGAATCGGCCGATAACTATTTGAATCGGGTGGCAGGCAGGATTTGAGCAGCCACCCGGATTGTGGGAGACGCGGGTTCGAATCCTGCCTGATTTCTTCAAGGTTCCGATTTTTTTCTAATTTACTTATATAGTATTTCTTTATTAATCTTCAGTTAATAAATTGAATGTCATGTCATCATTGTTTTCCATTAGTTACGACTAATAATATTTTTTGTACAATCCACAACATAAGTTGCAAATACTTTAGTGGTTTTTTATATATTATCAGTATTTTTACAAAAAAGAAATCCGTGCCTGCCACAGATGCATTCCAACACTCCGGCAGGTCGAATATAGATGAATATTAAATGTATGTAACATGTTACTAAAGTTAAGATACTGTGGTTGCTAACTGTGTACCTTCCACTACTTTAACAAAAATGTACATACTAGGTGATTTATTTTACCGTAAACAGGAATATGATAGTATATTTTATATCGAGGGACTAAACGAAGCCATAATATACCAGAGGTGGTTTGACTCCCAACTTTTAAATCTTGGTCTTGGATCGGTTAATCTTCAATCCAAACGTTAGACTTGCGCGCTCCATTTTGTGAAGTAATCCCCGCAAGAGGTCCGCGCTACTAGCAAATAAGGTGGTGTCATCTGCGTATCGCAAGTTCGAAATCGTGTATCCACCAATTGCAACACCATCGGCCCAGTCTTCGAAAGTGATCCGCATTATCAGCTCGGTGTAGATGTAAAAGAGCAAAGGTTAAATTATGCATCCTTGTCGCACACCCCCTTTTGGGTGGCAATTATCTGAGAAGAGATCATCAGTCCGCACTGATGTTGTTCCCTCTTCGTATAGTCTCCTGAGCAGGTCTACGAGGTGTTGTGGCGTGCCCATGTCCAGTAGTGATTTCCACAGTGTTGGCCATTTCACCGAGTCGAACGCTTTGGAGAAGTCAACAAAGCATTACATATGCTGTATATATATATATTTTGGCTTGTTGAATTCTCGAGCTTTTTCGATGATTTGACGAACGATAAGAATTTGCTCACGGGTTCCCTTGCCTTTTACAAATCCGGCTTGTTCTGGCGCAATTTCTCTGGATAAATATACTTTCAGTCGCTCGTTTATGATATGCTGCATTATTTTACTTGCGTGGGGCTATATTGGCGTACTTTTGGAGCATGAGAAGTGAAAACTATTTTAATGACCAAGTAATTATGCTGTTTTATTTTTGGTGAGGTTATAACTTGTTAGAATACACATAATTCAAAATTTTATTTAAGCCATAAACTTGTGATCTGCTTATTCCTAAATTTCTACAAATAAGTTAGTGTAAATACTTCGATTGTTTTCAGATATACCTCTATGCGATCACACTTATTAAAAACAAATCTGTTGTCACTTTTTATCTTTTAAGTGGTTTGGGTGGAATTTAAAAGTGTTATTAACCTCAAGTGTACTCTTAACTAGTCGCCATTGTGTCTTTTGCATAATGATTGTTAAGAATTTGAATGTGGTGATAAAGTTATTAATAAACGAAGAATTAATTATTAATGTGTTTTAATGAACTGAAATTATTATTATTGGACGTGGTTAGCCAAATCTTAGGGGAATTGTGCTTAAGATAACATACCTACTTTTTATTTCAAGACAAATATTTGCAATAATAAAATTGAAGTCATGAGAATATTAATTGAGTTTTAGAACCATCAACGTTACACAAAATTACAAAATTAGAATAAAATGGCACATGAGTAGACATGTTTAATATGACATACCGTTAGGATGGAGTGACATAGTATGTCATCTTAGATTTTTTAGGTAGGTATGTCGTCATATAAAAATAACAATTATGTCATCTATTAACTATGCCAGTATGTCAACTTACCTAATGTATAGTGCAAGTTCATTTTAAAATGAGTGATGAAAACTTTGAGCGTAGAAGCCCCATTTATCAATATTTATATTATGTTCCAAATGAGTCTTTCACGTAGATTCTAACTTTAAATATATTTTCAGCAACAAACAGAAAAGTGAACAAATATTTTTTCATATCAAAATCACGAAAACACGAATAACTCTCTCTAACCGGTACTTCATTTCGTCAAACTGAACTTGAGTACTAGCGACATTTACATGGACGAATCAAAACGTCATAACCCAACTCCTGGCGCGTATATTTATATCAGTATTATGGGTGTGTCCTCTTATCTGACTATGTCATCTTGAGCACAACTCCCCCTAAAGGTTATGGAATAACGCAATGACGTTATTCCATAATTTCGGTTTCACGGTTCACACATTCACGGTTTTTGTATAGGATTGGTACAGCGCCAATAGTGAATAGAAATGGAACTAAACCCATGATAGAAGAACTGGTGGTAGGTAACGACACAAAATATAGAGTTTTTTCTAAACTTGCGTGAACCGCCCAGGGTAACTACTATATTCGCTCTGAATTTTTAAAATAAAGTAAGTAGGTTTTACCTACTTGACAGAACCGGCCAAAAACAACATTCATCATGTGAAAAATTGCAGCAAGTTCGACAAAAACAAAAACACTCGCGACAGTGCGACTGGCCGCGACACTGATGCTCGCGGTATCGCCTGCAAACTCACTGTCTGTGTGCGTGATCCAAATGGCAGGTTTGTACTAAGCTGACTATCTGTCAGAGGCGCCGCGCCGCATGCGTAATTAGTGGTGACGACGTGTATATAGACTGCCCAGTAAATACCTATTCACTCTTGTCTAGAAAGGCCCAGGCCTTATTAAAACTTAAAACTTGTCAAGTTCGTTGTCCTAAACTGAGCGTAGCGAGCAATTTCGTAAAGACGGGGTATCTACTTGTCTTATGTCAAAAACCAATCAATCAATCACGATCGTTCTTGCACTTGACGCAGCGCCACCATGACAGTTAGTCGGCGAAGTTACAAGGTGACGATACTAACTTACTCGTTTATTTGTAAAATTAAAATTTCTGTTTTTGACGTTTTCGTTAGAGTTTTTTCACTTTAGTTGGTACGTGATTATTCTGTAATTAACAGTTTTTCAAAATACAAACAAGGTTGTATAAGTGTCTACGATTACACTCGCAGGTCAGCACTTGTTTATTTGTGTATGATAACAATGTTTTTAGAGGTAAGTTTGAAAATACAATCGGGCATGAGAGGGCAAGATGGCGTGGGGTATGTATGAGGTTATGGGGTAGGTGGCCCTTCACAGAAACACGCAAAACTTCTCGCGTTGTTAAGAAAAGAGGTGAAGCCGCTATTATAACTTCATCATCATATACCGGTTCAAAAGGTAGAGCAAGTGAAAGAATTTGTGTATCTGGGGACTAGGTTCACGTGGGATGGAAGGCATGAGGGTGATATTGATAGAAGAGTGAATGCAGGGAATATGTTAAATGGAGCGCTGCATGCCTTTATGAACAACCAGAAGGTGTCAGAGAAGGCGCGACCTGTTCATGCGGGAGTGTTAGTGCCGACGCTTATGTACGGAAGTGAGAGTTGGGTATGGCAAAAGAAGGATGAAAGTAGGATAAATGCAGTGGAAATGAGAGCATTGCGAAGTTTGGCAGGAGTGACATCGAGTGATAAAGTAAGGAATAGCATAATAAGAGAGCGATGTGGTGAGAAAGAGGATGTTGTCACAAAAATTCAGATGGGAATGCTAAGATGGTTTGGGCATATGGAAAGGATAGATGAAAGGCGATTAACGAAACAAATTTACAAGGCGAGGGTGGATGGAGCTGTTGAAAGGGGAAGGTCTAGGCCTTACTTCCGTACTTAGGACAAGTCCAAGACGTGCTCAGAAAAGGTCAGGTCAGGAGTACCCATAATCGACGAGCATGTATGAAAGGATTAATGAGAGTGGAAGAAGCGCAAGAGGTGTGTCGGGACCGTAGCAAGTGGATAGATGTGGTCTCTGCCTACCCCGTTGGGAAAAAGGCGTGATGGTATGTATGTATGTATGTATCACCATATAGAAAATAATTGGAAAATACGATTTAAAAAAAAGGAACTGATAAAAGAAAAAGAAATAAGCAATCAAAGAACTAAAGAAATTTGGTAAAAAAGCAGCGGTTTATAAAAGACCAAAAAGAAAAAAGTTAGTCCAAAGTTAGTTCACCAATAGAGAGTAGTGATAGTGAATTTGAAAATACACCATGTTTGTACTGTAAATATTGTAATAGCTGTTATCTGGAGTCAAATGAAGGCTGGGCTGCATGTTCTGCATGCGGCATGTGGGCTCATTGTAGCTGGGCTGGTGTAGATGATGAAGATGAAGATGCGACGTTTACTTGTGAATTTTGTCAGCAAATTAAATTATTTTTTGCAAACCCCATCTTACCCAAGGGAGGGGGCAAAATGGTGCGATCTGGTATTTTCTACTTTTTGTCAATTTTATATTGATTAACGTAACGCACGTTCCTAATTAGACTTCATTATGTAAACTGATTAAGTACGAAAATGTTTGTTTTATTGAGTTTCAAACGTTAAGTACCTCATCTTGCCCTCCTCTCCCCTACTGATGAAATTGCTTGCTACACTCAGTTTAGGGCAAGAACTTGACTGGATTTAAGCGATTGTAATAAGCAACAGGTTTTTGCTATGGTCCGGAAAGCAAGCGCGGGCAGTGAGTTTCCTTTGCTGTTCACAATAAAAACCGTTTTATACAGGTTCGGTGAAACGTTTTGTACAGGTAGCTAGAATATCCACAACTTGGGGGGTTAAGCCAATGTGCATCTAGAGCTCCTATAGTAAAAAGGTAGGGTTTTTTAAAATAAAAAAATTACAATGACCCGTGTATTTGTGAGCATTTTAAGTTCCTATTATTATTTTTATTTTTCTGTTTTTAATTCATAGTCACCGTATTCTAGAATCGTACTCAAGCACTGATCTGTACTTGAGTGGAGATTACAAAACGTCAGTTCATACAAAAACGTCACTCAGATCTATACTTACTCAAGTAAGTTACAGATTTTGTTTTAGAATACGGCCCTTAGCGTTGATAACGTTGATTGTTCGATGATTTGTGTCAAACATCAGTGGAGACTTAACTGATTTTAGTGTTATTTATTTTAAGTAATCTTAAGGTAGAATAAAAATTGTTTGTTTTCTAAATAAAAAAATAAAATAAAATGGGTTTGCGTTTGGCTTCAGTCTCACATGGTGGTAAGCGATGACGAGGCCGATGGTGGTACTCGCTTGACACACCCAGTAAATGCCTATTCACTCTGGCCTTGAAGATACCAAGATTGTAAGTATCCGGAAACACAGACGCAGGGAGAGCGATCCACACGCAAGAGACGCAAAAGACGCAGCAAGTCGATAAGTGCGGATTGCTGGAAAGCCAACCAAATGGAGTGGAAGCCCTCCCGGCGTCTAGGTCCGGTGGTAGAACGTAGAGGGTGGTATCAAGTTGTGTAGTTCCTGCACACACTGTCCGAAATATACCTTATAATAAACCGATAAAAAGGCGACTTCACACCGATGCTCACAACTCTGGAGCTTGGTCCCAACGAGCATAGGTGGCGAAACTGAGCTTCGTCCGTTACAGAGGTTCCTGATTGTGACGGCTTTAAATCCGCCAGAATGCTTTCGGTTCGGTGGTCTTCTTCTTCACCGATACACTCTTGACAGACCGGTCGTGGTCGTCATGTATTAGTCGTGGAAGTGGAGGGGGCAGATAGAACACGCCGCACGATGCCCCGCCATCTCTCTCGGCTTGACGTCATCCTACTGCACTCGTTAATGGTCTCGCCCACAGCGGACTTGATCTGATCGGTCCAACGTGTAGGTGACCTCCCGCGCGGTCTGGTGCCTTCTACCTTCCCTTGGACGACAAGGCGCTTTATGGACAGGCTATCGCGTCAAGATACCTACGTGACCAAAGAATGTTAATACGCGAGACTGTTCTATGGAAAACAGACGCTGCTTTATGCCAAGTTCTTGGAGTATGGAGGCAATCGTGCGAAACTCGGTCCATTTCGGTTCGGGGGTAAGTACATACAAAAGAACAAATTACGAATTAACAGGAAATGCATTGATAACCGGATTGATAACAAATGTAGAAAGTTATCAGAGGATTACGCCAGGCGTGTTTACGCGTAGTTGCATATGTACGAGTAGGAAGTGTTAAAAGAAGTTTCAGCCTATTATCATCCACTGTTGGGCAGGGGCAGAAAATCAGAATCAATTGCAAAAAAATTAAAAATAGCACGCGAAGTTCCGAAACTGGGGGCCTACTACCTACGGAACAATTTTACCAAGTTTGTGAAACTTTGGAAGGGTAACAAGGACACAAAACTTAGTTTGATGTGAACAGGTTTTATGTATTTTGTAAAATAAAATATGATTATCAGAATACCAAAAACCAATATCAGTTTCGAATGGTACTTATGTAATTCTAAATTAATTTTAACATTCTTTTAATTTTAACATTTCAAGGATTTTGTTTAATTGATACACAAAAGAATAAATAAATGACTTATTTTTAACATGCTCAAATAAATAAAAAACAAGTAACTACAGTACCTAACAAGTAATGAATAACCCTGCTGCTATATAACAAGTGAGATACCAAATAAGCCATCTAGTGGTGTGAAATGAAGTAAGTTAAATAGGTAGTTAATCATTCTGTGGTTTCACAAAAATCCTTACACTACCTAACTTAAAAAATAAAAATAAATATCTGGTACAAATTACACCAAGATTGTGTGACCGCAAACTACAACTAAACTGATAATAAACGTAGCTACTTAAATATTTCTAAACACAAAAAATACTCAAATGTTCAACACTTGAATGTTTGTCATGGGTGGGGATCGAACCCACGACCTCTGGGGCTCACTAATTCTAAGCATAATGTTCATTGTCATAATATCATGTTGCTTATTTCTGATTTACCTTATCGTCACGAGCCATAATATTGTGTGGCATATTTTCAGATATCCTAATATAGTGTGGGCTAAAATTGTTTGGCATAAGTATTAAAACGCATAAACTCGAAGGGCATAATAATTACAATGCATAATGTTTCAAAGCATAATAATCAAAACGAATAATAACTAAACGCATATTTTTCAAAAGCTGAATAATTAAAACGAATAATAAGTTGACATCATATTATGACAACGAACATTATGCTTAGAAAATTTTTTTGGGTCAATTAACATACTTTTAACTAACCAAGTATAGTAAGTATAGTTTGCTCCTGGCACTCGCCGGCCGCGACGCTCGCTTAGCTCGCTCGGCACCTGCAATGGGGTCGCAGTTCTATACTAACCTAACCTAGATTTCAGTCAAATTGACCTATCTACCTCCATAGACCAACTGGAATTGGTATTAGGGATTTTACTAATTATGCCATCTTAATTATTTTTTTTGAAATATTAGGATTAGATAACTATATTATTCCAAAATTTAGGGCGTTCACTACTTATGCTGTGTAACATTAAGCATTAAGACTATTATGCTATGTTTTTTTTTTTTTTGTGGCCTCAATAATCTTGCTTTTCTAGCAGATTGATTTCGCCAATGTCAAGTAGAGTCAAAACTTTTATATTGATTGGCCAGTAAGACTATTCTTTTCGTTTCTTCCTTCAAATCTGATGTTTAAAGAGACACAGAAGCGGTTGGCCGGTTAAAATAAAATTGTGAGTTCTGTCTGACTTCTGTGTCTATGCTCAGTGTTAATTGAGTTCTTTACCAGCACCATCTAAAAAAGAATCAACATAGACACGAGACGTCACAATAATTTTTTATGGGGAGACGCTGGGAAAAGAGGGGAGGTTATTTACAGACGGATGGAATAAGTTTCAATATATTTACATAGATATTTTAAATAGGAGACTGAAGTTAGAAGGAAGTTTAAGTTGAGGGGTCGAGGAATTTTAGGAGGAAGGGTATCGTATAAAGAGGTGGGGAATCTTTGACAATTAAAAAATATATGATCCGGAGTACCCTCATCCAAGCCGCATTCACATAGTTTATCTTTCACGCGTATTTTGTTTAAAAAGACAGGGGTGCAAGCGTGACCGAGGCGTAACCGGCACGCTACCGACACTGAAAGTTTATTGGCGGACTTGAGTTTGAAGAACCAAGGTTTGGTGGGAATGTGTGGCTGTTCCAATAGTGGCGACCTTTAAACCTGGAGGATTGGTTCCACAAACTTTGCCAGTTCTTGGTGAGGGTTTTGGCAGCCTGTGGTAAGATATCTACAGCATAGATATCTGTTCTAATGGTAACTACCATTATTTATAGCCTCTTTAGCCCAAATGTCCACTTGCTCGTTACCAGTAATTCCACTGTGGCCTGGTATCCAAACCAAAACTACCTCCAGATTTTGCTGATGGCATTGGAAAAGGGAGTTTTTAATTTTCAGAATTACAGGGGAAATGAATTTACTTTTAAAGGGGTTACTAAGAATTGCTTGTAAAGAGCTCTTTGAATCGGAGAAAATTACTGAACGGTTTAGTTTATGGGAAGAAATAAAAAGAAGTGCCTCTAAAATGGCAATTGCTTCTCCAGTAAATGTAGAGGTCTCTGAAGGAGACTTAAAGTTCAATAGGACTTGGAACTTTGGGGTCCAGACTGCGCTACCTACTGAACCATTTTCTGTGAACTTAGAGGCATCTGTGTAGATATGGATCCATCCCTGCCAGTCTCTACCTAGCTCTTCTTGAAACTTAAATGCAGCTTGGGGGTCATTCTTGGTAATACCAAGACTTAAGATGATGTTGGGTTTGAAGATTAAAGCATCAAAGTCCGTTTCAAAGAGTGGGTTTACCTCAAACTGTGTCATTGGGAAAGACAAAGAAGCCAGTTTTCTTTGGCTTTTAATAATTCTGGGTGGGTCCTTGTGAGTCCAGTATTTGTTTGCAGTGTCAGATATTATTTCAGACAGAGACTGAAGTCGGGAAAGAAGTGGGTGACATGCTATTTGGTTCTTTTTGAAAATAAATCTATCAGATAAATATTGGCGTCGAAGTTCCAGAGGGGGGTCTACTGCTTCTACCTGTAGCGCGTTTGTGGGCGAAGATTTCATAGCACCTAAAACGATTCGGAGGCCTTTCATCTGGACTTTTTCTAATTTGTTTAATGTTTCTTTGCTACAGGGCTCAAGGAGAAATGAAGCATTATCAATATGGCTGCGGATAAGAGCATTATAAAGAAGTTTTTGACTATATGGATGGGAACCCCACCAGACACCAGAAAGGGACCTAATGACATTAATATTACTTTCACACTTTTGAATTACATGGCTGAAATGCGGAGTACTTGACATTTTAGAGTCTAGAATAACACCAAGAAATTTAACCTTATTGGTAGAGGGAATAGCTTGTCCATTGTATGTAATTCCCGCATCTGGTATAATACGTTTTCTTGTAAATACCACAACATTACTTTTCGGTGCCGATAGTGACAACCCATGATCTGCTAGCCAATCTGTTAGGTAATGTAAGGCCGAATTCAATCTATAACTGATGTCCTCGATGGATTTGCCTGTTGAGTGTAGACATAAGTCGTCGGCATATTGGAGAATGTTACAGAAGCATGAAACGCATTGTTCGAGATCGTATGTGTAAACATTGTACAAGATAGGACTCAGGACTGATCCTTGCGGTAGGCCTTGCCAGACATGTCTAGGTGTTAATAATTGATCAGCTGTTCGGATCTTGATTGTTCTGCCCATTAGCAAGTTTGTTGCACAATGAACTAACCTCTCAGGAAGACTCAAGCGAAGCATCTTCTCTCTGAGCACCGGAAGCTGTACATTGTCATAAGCAGATGTAATATCAAGGAATACACCTACTAGGTACTGTCCTTTGGAGAAGGCAACCCTAATATCTGTAGTTAAAACTCCTAAACTATCTGTAGTACCTTTAGATTTGCGGAATCCGAATTGAGTATTTGCTAAGATTTTCTTCTTCTCTACAAGCCATTCCAGTCTATTTTTCATGATGTGTTCCAATACTTTGCACAGGGTGGAGGAAAGTGCTATGGGTCTGTAGGAGGCGGCTTTTGTGGGGTCTTTGCCTGGTTTCAATAGGGGAATAATCACTTGGGACTTCCATGCCTCTGGAACGTCTCCTGTCTCAAATATGGCGTTGAGTAGGTCCAAGTAGGATTCTTCACCAATTGGCCCCAGGTGGGAAAGGAAGGAGTAAGGGATGCCATCTTCACCTGGTGCAGAGTCTCTAAGACCTCTGACAGCGAGTTGTAGCTCAGATAAAGAGAAGGGTTGGTCAAATCTGTTTTCATTAGAAGAATTTGAGTATAGGGAGGGTAAGCAATTTTCATTAGGAACGGAAGGAGGGGATAATTTATCTGCAAAGTCATTCAGCCAGACAGATGGGTCATTCGAAGAAGGGGATAAGCTAGAAATTGAACAGCGGAAGCGTCTGATGTTTGTCCAGACTTTTGAGGATGGGGCCCTAGGAGCAAGGCCTTCACAAAATTTTACCCAACCCTTCTTTTTCTTTTTTGCTAGCGTTCTTTTAGTACGGGCAGCAATTTGTTGGTATTTACTGAAATTTTCCTGTGACATGGATGAGTTATAGGTTTTTTCGGCCTATTTTTTTTGGATTAGGCTTTCTCCTAGGTATGCTTGCATCTGCTGCAGTAGTGAGGGCAGCCAGAAATACAGTGTACTTGTCTACAACATTGCTGTGAGGGCTAAAACCGTGGTTTGATAGGTACAGGTCTACTTCTGCCGAGAATTTGTTCCAGTCCGCGTGCTGGGTCCTATATTTCCTAATAGGAGGGTGAGAGGCGAAGGGTACTGAGGAGTTGGGTTTGTTTATAATAATTGGGAAGTGATCACTGGATTGGGACTGAGATAAAATTCTCCAACTACAAAGAGAAGAAAGAATAGGGGAACATATGGAAAGATCCACCGCTGATTGTGGGTTTTGGTTGGGATATACGCGTCTGGTATGTGATCCATCATTAATTACGCATGGATCCAATTCTTCCAATAGATCTATGAGCAAGTAAGAAAATGAATCGCATTTGTGGGAACCCCAGGAGACATGGTGGGTGTTGAAATCCCCGAGTATAAGGAGCGGGGGAGGGAAGGAAGAAAAGATAGAGCGTAGTTCGGGGATCAGGGAGGGACTGGGATCAGGGGGTATATAAATAGAAACAATAGATACACTCAACACTCTTGCTGCTACAATATGGAAATCCGGACTGTGCGCAGGGACAGGAAGTATTGAGTATATGTAGGGTCTCTTAATGAGCAGTAAACTGCCTGCACCGCGATCGTCTCTGTCATCTCTGAAACAAGCATACCCTGGGACCCTGAAGTTGGAGCCAGGTCTTAACCATGTTTCAGAGATGGCAGCGACAGCGATGGAGTATTTGTTTAATAGGTATGCTAAATCAGTTTTCTTTGGGCGGATACTTCTACAGTTCCATTGTAGAAACTGATAAGTCTCCGTCGCCATTATTAAGGTTGCGGGTTTCTGGCGGAAGCAAGTTAACCATCTGGATTAGTTTATATGCAACGTTGATGTAATGTTGATGAAATTATTGACATAAGCATAGTTATCATGCTTTCAATAAAGTTGTCATTGTCGGATGGAGTGTACGGGTTTGGAATGGCATAGCCATTACCAACCGATGATGTAGGGCTAGCTGTTATGTTGTGATGAGCTTGTCTGTCGTAACCTTTGTTGAGGGGGGCATGAGGCCGTTGTCTTGTTATTGTCGTTTTACGATAGGAAGTCTTGTTAGGCGATGTATGCTCCACATAATTAGGGATGGGACGTGAGGGAGTTCGGGGTGGGGTGGGAGGGATGGCCCTGGCAGCGTCATTGTATGGTCGTCTTACATTAGGTGTACGTGCAGAGGCTTCCTGGTACGAGATATTTTCTTGTGACATCAGCATTTTTGTAGTTTTTTGTCTCTGATGTTCTTGACAACTGATGTTGGTGGCAAAGTGACAACCGGAGCAAAGGAGGCCAGTTGCCTGCTCTTCATGAACTTGACAGTTGTCCCCTGCATGCTCTTGTGCGCAACGGTAGCACCTGGGCTTGGACCTACATTGTGTTTTGACATGGCCAAAACGGCAACAGTTATGACACTGGATAGTTGGCAACAAGTAAAGGTTTACCATAAGAGATGTGCGGTATGAGTATATCCTCTCTGGCAACTTCTGACATTCGAAAGTTAAAACCACTGTTTGAGTCGGGGACCAGCAAGTATTTCCGCTAACAATCGTTTTGCGGTTAAGTCTCCTAGCTTTTAATACTTTGCCGCAGCCATCAGGAATATCCAAGGATTCTATGAACTCATCCAGGGTCCAGTCAACTGGAACACCTCGAACTAGGCCCATACGGGTGATGTTATAGGTGGGAATGGATGCTTTGTATTTGTTGGAGGTCAAGAAGTCAGACAGGACAAAGTCATTAGCATCTGAAGCTGACTGAAACTCTATTGCGATTCTATTTCTACCAACGCTTTTCACTCCATCCCTCACAATGCCCTTCACATGATTCTTCTGTAACATTTGACCAATTTTAATTGGTCGAATGGCAGTACCGGCAGCAGGGTCAGGCTCGATACGAATAACATGAACAATAAATTTACCGCTGTCCATTTCACTGTATGTCCGGGACTCTAAAAAGCTTGGATGAGTGTAGACAGTTTGCTGGGATGCTGTCGAGTTAACATCTTCTACATTCCGGGTACGCTTGTCCAAGTTACTTGTCGAGTTAGGTGGCTCCATAGGTATTTTATGTTTTCTTACTTCGGGTCTGTTCTGATCTTCAGTAGATTCATCTGGGAGCATTGTTGGAGGCATACTTATCTCGTCAGGGGGATCAGGTGGTTTAGGTGGTATATTCATCCTGACCCGTGTACCTAGGTAGGTACTTAGGTTAAGACGAACCAAAAGAGGTTATTATTAAAAACACTTACAAATACGCTGTTTTCTTTGATTAATTTACCCTTCACCTACACAAACTACTATGAACTCAATTAACAGGAAGATATTTTCAAGTAGAAAGGTTTAAAATCAAATAACTAACACGCCACTATGTGTCAGTCAACACCGACCTTCAGAACGAATTCATTATGCTATGTAATAATATGCATTTGGACAATTATGCTATGTAATAATATGCATTTGGACTATTATGCTACATCAAAGTTATGCCAAGCATAAATTATTTATTTATTCTTTATTGCACAAACAAGTACAATTGGCGGACTACCAGTCAACCGCAAGGTATAACAGAAACATTGGAATTTTGGGCTGTGCAACATAATAAATATCCCTGGACATTATTCCACACAGCGCCATCTAGCCCCAAAGTAAGCTAATTAAAGCTTGTGTTATGGGATACTAGACAACGGATAAACATACTTAAATACATTTTTGTAAATACATACTTATTATACATAGGAGACACCCAGAGCAGTACAAACAGACATGTTCATGCACACAAATGTTTGTACTGTGCGGGGATCGAACCCGCGACCTCTGGTGTAGTAGCCAACTTCCTAACCATTACACCAAGTCGGTCGTTAAACATTTAAAAATGTCAGCGAGATCAACAAATCTCAGATATTAATACCTAAATATATTTAAAATAATAATACATATATACATATGATATTATACCAATCTTGCAAATATATATACTTAAATAATTCAAAATAAATATACTATATTATTTTATAATACATCATATGGCCTAAGAGAAAGTTAAACAAAAAAATCAGCATCTGAACTCAATGACATAGTTGACTAAAACAGGATACATCAGCGGCTGAGTGATCACACAGCGACCTCTTCAGAGCAAGTTTGGAGGTAGATTTTCGGATGTTGATTGGAAGATAGTTCCAGAGTCGAATTATGAGAAGTTAGTGTTATGCTTTATGATGTTATGCCTAATGAGTTATGCCAAACGACTTATGGACAATCGGCGTTATGCGAAAAGTTAGTCCCCCGTTTTTAATAGAAGCTGTACCTATGTTGCTTTAGTAGTGATATTGCTAGTTCCTGAGAAAAGTGGTAACGGTTGGACAGCCAGACCCAAACACATTGTCTTCGTTCTGTCCTGTTTTAAAAATCCATTAAGTTTCTTCCATGTCCGCGCAACACTTTCGAAGCCATGTTGTTTCGGTTGCCGAGCAACCATGGCGATTTCCTATAATTTACGCCACCGCAGGCACAGCCGCAGGTCGCCACGCTTTCCTTCGCTAATCGTGCGGAACTGTTACGAAATGGATTTGTATTGATGCTAACGGTGTTTATTTTTATCTTTTGTAATCGATTCATCTTTGTAGTTTTTCTACAATTTTGTTGGCTCTTACTCTCACTTTTTATTTTATTCTGTGCTCTCACCCCTAACTTTCAAGGAAATAAAGTATATAATTCAGAATTACGTTATCGACGAATTCGGTTTTCATTTGATTTTAGTAAATTAAATGTGGAAGGGTTATCCACCTTTAAAAATATTGATAAGAAAGCCACAGACGTTTTATTTTAATATGAAGTATTTAAGCACTGTAAAACACAAATAAATAAATATGGCTTATTGATTGCTGCTTCTACAGTCTCAATGAGCTTCTCACTGGAAATTTTGCATGCTAGAATTAAGCAGAATAGTGAACTATAAACATATTATGTATGTTATGAATTTAAGACCTTATGTACACCTATTCTTAACAAATAAACGATTTGATTTGATTTGATTTGAATATGCGCCAGACAACACACCACTTGGGATGGTCTCGAAGTAGGGATAAATATCCCTGTGTTACGAGGTACCAGACAAGGAATCAAGCCATAGGCGTCTCCCAACACACCCAGACCCGAGTCAATTCAGTAAAGATCGTTTCCTGAATTGACCCTACTGGCTATCGAACCCGGGACACTACGGAAGTCGAGGCGAGAAACCGTGCCACAGCGCACTACGCCAATCGTGTCGTCAACAACACAAAAGAAGGAATGAAATTGAAGAAAATCAACGAATTTTTTGACAACGCCGCGGTTTTGTAAGATTCTCGCAGTGCCGCTCGCTTGATCAGCTAATAATGATGCAATCTTAGAATAATAACGTATAGAAGGATAGTTTTCATACAACCGCTCCGTCAAAAATGAAGCACTAATCCGATCCACACATGCGTGACTATTGCTTGCTTACGTGCGGCGCGCTTTGACATCGAACATTGCGGAGCTGTAATGAACACTGCAAAGCGGTTTGGAGCCATTTATGGCTCCAATTAAGGTGCTTCAAAAGTGGCGCGCGGACTTAGTTTCTATATGTTCTAAGGATGCAATATTTGCCGTTGAATTGGTAAAATAGAATGTAGCTTTGTTTGTGCCTTATTTTCTGCTGGTCCAGATATTTATTTATTTACATAAGGCCACCCCGACCGAAGTAGGTAGGTACCTCGCTCTTGTTTGTTTAGTATTCCATGTTTTTTTTTCGAATGAGCTAGCGAGAAGTCGTTCATAGAAGTTTAATTCGTAAAGAATAGTTTGCTGCTGGTTTTTTCTAACAATATTACGATTCGATTTAACAATACTAAGGTTCGGTGACTCGTTTCTTTGTCGTACCATCCAGACGTGGATCGCTCTTCCAGCACATGTGTTTCCTTCCTCTTATAGTCCCGGGTTCTTCAAGCGGGGCGTGAAAAGGCATTTCTGCAGGCCTTCAAGGTGAGGATGGCCAGCCCAGTGATTCGTTGAATGACTGGGCTTGTCAACCTCATATTTGGACCTCACGACCGCTTTCCATCAGGTGGAGTGAGGTCATCTTGACGTGCAATATAAAAAAAAAGATTCCTTGATCATTATACCTACTGCCTGAGAGTACTAAGTAGGATTATTTCATACTCGCGGCTAAATATTTGTGCCACCGGTGCCCTAACTCGGTTGCTATGGGCTATGTGTATTATTCTAAGTTAAAACGACACTATTTGCGTAGTGCGCTGTAGCACGGTTTCTCGTTTTGACCAGGTTCGAAACCCGATTCAGATTCGGGAAACGATCTTTCAAATCAAATCAAATCAAATACTTTATTTGCTATAAATAGGGTTACATATCACAATTTGTGGGTGTTATTATAATAATATTAGCTCTTATGCCTACTTAGCATGCCTAGAGTTCATGGCATGCAATTTTTTTATAAAACTATGAGTTCGGTACTATTTCAATATTAATAATAAATATAATAAATATGCGCCAGACAACACACCTCTTGTAATGGTCTCGAAGTAGGGATTAATATCCCAGTGTTACGAGGTACCACACAAGGAAATAAGCTAGGGGCGTCTCCCAGTACACCCAGACCCGAGTCAATTCAGAAAAGATCGTTTCCTGAATTTACCCGACCGGGAATCGAACCCGGGACACTACGGAAATCAAGGCGAGAAACCGTGCTACAGCGCACTACGCCAATCGTGTCTTTAAATATATATATTAATTCTTATTATTCCATTTATTCTATAAAATACATCAACTGTCCTTATTATTTATTATTATTTGTAATGCGCTCTTTATTAGATTAGTTTTTTAAAGGAATCGTCAATGGAGTAAAAGCATTTTTCCATTAGCCATTGCCTCGGAACCATTCGAAATCTGTTATAGGGTAGCAGGTTTATTTCATCAGGTATTTGATTGAAAACTTTGATAGCCATCGCACAACCATTCTTATTGAATTTCAAAGTTCTTGGTAGGGCATTTAGGATAAGCCTATTAGGATTTCTTAAGCTTCTGTTAGTGTTGTGCTTTGCCTGCTGATAGAGGTATTGGTTTTGTTTTACAAACTTTCCCATTTCTAATATATATAAACATGGGAGTGGCAAGACATTAAGAACTTAATTCATTAATTACTTAATTTCCTAGAGGCTCGGGTCTGGGTTCCTGGCTCAATTCCTTGTCTGGTGCCTAGTAACACAGGGATATTTAAACGATTAGCGTAGTGCGCTGTAGCACGGTTTCTTGCCTTGATTTCCGTAGTGTCCCGGGTTCGATTCCCGGTCGGGTCAAGGTCGGGTGCTGGGAGACGCCTCTAGCTTATTTCCTTGTGTGCTGACTCGTAACAACGGGATATTTATTCCTACTTCGAGACGATTACAAGAGGTGTGTTGTCTGGCGCATATTTATTTATATTTATTATTTAAATTTATCCCTATTTCGAGAACATGATAGGATTCAGATTCCTTTATTCGCATAAAACATAGTAGTACAGGTTACTATAAAGATACAGTAGGAGAGCTCACGTTTTGTCAAACAAGGTGACATGCGAAATTGTATAATCAATTAATTATACAGTAGGCATTCAACATCACAACAAGGTAAACAGATATAACCACATTTTTAAAAATTTAAATATACAAAGCATGCTTTACAACAAAATTAAATCAAATTATATTAAACAAACAGCTGATAATAACATTTGAATAATAATAATAAATATCCCTGGACATTATTCCACACAGCGCCATCTAGCCCCAAAGTAAGCTAATTAAAGCTTGTGTTATGGGATACTAGACAACGGATAAACATACTTAAATACATTTTCTTTTGTAAATACATACTTATTATACATAGGAGACATAATGATTAGTATTTTTGAAAGCACTGCTTACTGCAAGGTAAACTCAGTGTAAAATATACGAAATCTTTAAAATGTTAAATACAATTATCAATTAGCCAAAATCTCACTTTTTTCAACAATAAATTTGTTTCTAATTTCCTTATTTCTATTGGTATTTTATTGTAAATCTTAACGGACATTGCAATACAATTTCTATTAAAAGGTGGTGTCTTGTCTTAAGAAAAAGTTAGAGCCATACATACTTAGATAATTAGCTATAATTTATATTTGATCCAAACGCCATATTTCTTTGAAACTGACGAGGTGATTGATTTCTGACTTAGATAACAAGGCGCAGCCCAAACTACCAAGTAATTTTGCTCATGGCTTCCTTTTAAAGAACGCAGGCACTACAGAGGGCTTTTTGAAAATTTAACCAATAGGAGAGTGAAAAGTGTAACATTAGTTTTATGAAAATATTATGTTAGTGAAACTCCTGATCCCACAGACAAACTGTTTAAACTGTTTTGTGGGACAGTGTGTATTTTTATGTAAGCTTGATTTCTTTAATAAATAAATAAATAAATAATAAAAAAATAATAAAAATAAGAGAAACACTGTTGCATTAAAATAACCACTGAAGCTATACTTAGATTAAAATAAAAATATAGATAAAAATATAGGTAAAACAATTAACCGTAATTATGTTTCGTTGCGAAAACCCGCTTTTATTAGAATTAATAATAATAACAAAAGTACCACTACATCGACTTAGCTCACGAAGTGACCGCCATCTGGAATGTTGATTCGACGATCATTGTCCCGATAGTCGTATCGGCGAACGGCTTAATAGCGAAGAGCCTCGACCAACACCTCGAGAGGCTCTCGCTCAGCGGCTGGATCAAGGGGTTAGATGCAGAAGGCGGTGCTCCTGGACACGGCTCGCATTGTCAAGAGGATCCTCTCTTTGCAGCCCTAACCACTGGTAGTGTGGGCCTTGACTGCCCCGCTGCCGGCGGCACCCTAGGTTAAGGTTTTTATAGTATTTTTATAAATCATTGTTTTTATAACTTTCAGCTTATGTTTTATAATTGTAATTATTTAACTTTTATAATTATGATTCTTAGGTTGTTTTTGTTGTTGTAAATCATTGAGTTTGTAAGAATACTGTACAAATTTTATACCTTAGTTTTATGCTAAATAAAGATAATAATAATAATCTTTATTAAATAGAACATTATAACAAAAACAATTAACAATACAACAGTTTGGGAATGTACATTCAATTAGTTAAAATGCAACAAGAATGTTTAATATGTTATAATTAGTTACGTTATCGTTTATTGAAATAAAATTATACAATTCGACCTAATCCTGTGATAAGCCATAGCTTGAGTGGAGCGCGAACCCGCGTCTTCCACAATCCTGGTGGCTCCTCTTCTAACTGAGTGCCGAGTGCGAGTTGCAGTGAGAGAAGTGAATAACTTCACCATCGCGTTTGCGAGACAAAAAACGCGAATTTGTATGGTATCGAGTCAACGCCATCTAGCGGCCTTAATGTTGCCCGAATTCGCCGCTAGATGGCGCTGACTCGATTCCATAGTAATTGACATTTACGTGCTCGCAAAACGCGATGGTGAAGTCATTCACTTCTCTCACTGCAACTCGCACTCGGCACTAGCTATCGAGGCCTTTAGCAGACCTGGCGAATTTATCTAGATAAATATTTTTCCAAATATGTGTGTTTTTGACGACCGACTTGGTGTAATGGTTAAGAAGTTGGCTACTACACCAAAGGTCGCGGGTTCGATCCCCGCACAGTACAAACATTTGTGCGCATGAACATGTCTGTTTGTACTGGTCTGGGTGTCTCCTATGTATAATAAGTATGTATTTACAAAAGAAAATGTATTTAAGTATGTTTATCCGTTGTCTAGTATCCCATAACACAAGCTTTAATTAGCTTACTTTGGGGCTAGATGGCGCTGTGTGGAATAATGTCCAGTGATATTTATTATTTATTTATTTATTTATTATTTATTTTATAATGTTTAAACTACATATATATTTTTCTTTAATACATGAATTTTTTTGCGGACGTAGTTACAGGCGGAGGCCTAGATATTCTTCAGAATACCATTGCCTGTCTCGAATATTTCTGAATTCCGAGTAGTCACTATTTACAACAAAACAAACAAACTACAGTTATTTGAAGCCACTCTTCAATATTACCATCTTTATTTCGACATTTTCTATCAGGCATCTTTCGTTCAATAGGACCAGTATCAATTGACCCGTCAGACCTCATTATAATAGGCGACTGCATTGAACCGTGGTTTGGCGTCGATCGTGCGTAGCTCGAGATATTCTGGACGAGTGAGTAGTGGTGGTTGTCTTATTTTGGGTATTTTAACTTCACTCTGAGGTTAGTGGATCAGAAAATTGGTTCAAATCAGAGATGGCCGTCCGTAGTTATGTGACGTCAGACACATTCGTATTGCGGCTTTGTATGGGGTGTCTCACGACTCTGTCTCCGGTCTCCGGTCAAAAGCTTACTGAGGCTCCTTTTCCACCAGAGATGTGCTATGGAGTTATTCAAATTCAAATTCATTTATTCGTCATCACAGGTGGTACAAGCTGACAAGTTGTAACATTAAAAAAGAACTCCATGATGCGCCTTCTGCGGCATACGAAATATATTTCTATTATTGAAATTAATACAGTCTTTTTACATGGGATTAGAATTACAAATTAAAATAATAATCATAAATTAAAAAGATTGCATTAATGATTCACTTAATAACAAATAGTGACCAGGGTTATTTGAAAATAAAGAACAATAAATGAAATGTCTATAATTCAAAATTAATGTCCATAAATATCCATAATAGTCATTCAAATCATAATAACATTTTTCCACTAACAATCTCGACAGTACACATTTAAATCTAACATTGTAGTTCGTCAGTGGTTCAGGAAGTTTATTGAACACTTTAGGGGCCATTGTGAGTATACTTTTTCGCTATGCTATGTGTTGCGGATCCCTGCGAGGATGTGCAATCTAAGCTTCGAAACTATTAGACCGCTGATGATATGCTATGTAACGGAGCGGGTAAGATGTGTCACGAAGATGCGCCTAGCAAAGTAACTGCGAGAAAGATGCGTAGTTCGGGCTACGCGATGCATCAATCAAAGACAGTGTAGATATCCGTGCAATCAATAAGGCCTGGTTTTTAGATAGCTGCCGACCGCGTTTTAAAAAATGTAATGTTCTCCCATGTTTGTACATTACAGATGTGTGTGTCTACAAAATCCCACCCAGAATATTTTTTAAAACGTAGTGGTGTAATCAAACGACAGAAAAGAGTTGAATTTATCAACATGTTATACCAACCTGTGTATCACAATTACATATTATATATAAATAATATGTACAAAATGTGCATTTCTATATACAACAGCTTGCCTAGCGAATTGAAAATATTTAAAACTAATAGGTTGTTAAAAGAAAAAAATATCGATATGGCTTTTGATTTTTTTTAAAGTGCTTCTTCTTCTTGTCGTGTCGATAGCAGCACTATATTTCATCCGACCAGTATTCCGCCACCTTTACAGCTCTTTCACTGGCACTTAGCAGGTCGTCGCGTGTGCAGCTGTAAGGGCATGAGAGGCATTTAAGAAGGTGGCTCATAATCTGGGGAAGGCACCACATTTGCACACGTTGTTCGCGCCATCGGTGTAACCCCATCTGCACAGGTTATCTTTGCAGCGCCCAACCTGAGTTCGCAGTCTGTCAGTTTTGCTAAGACCGTCCCCCCTTTATCTGAAAACCCTCCACAGGCCAGAATTAGCTTGTGGCAAAAATGGCTACCTGTTGCCCCATTTGTGACGCCATCAGAAAGTCTCCCGCCTGGCCACGACTTACCATGGGTTACCTGGAAAAGTTGTATAGTGCTAAGGAATATACAGAGTTTTGTTCAAAATGTCATACGTTAAAACCTAGTTAGTTTATTAAACATTTACACGTCTGCATGCAGACCGAATACAATAGACAATTTATGCTATATTTTAAGACCTTTTTGACATGTATTCTCGTAAATAAATATTTTGACTTTGGCTTTGACGTCGACAGTATAGCATAGGACGAAGAAATATTGAATTTTTTTACTGTTTACTCTTTTTATTTTTGTTTTGTGTGTACCCTGATGTGGATCTTTCGGTGCCAATAAATTACTTGTTACTTTACTTTACTATTACCTATCCTGTGGCATAGGCTCGCACGCATCTCAGCAGAAGCCCTTTTCACCAGTGCTATGGTATGTGGAGCAACGATTGTGATTGGTGGATAATAAACGCATCCACAGCAGCACAGCACATCTCTGGTAGAAAAGCAGCATAAGGCAACAGTGGCAAGCAGCGTCTCCTGCCTCGGTCACGTGCCAGCCTCCACCTTCAATCTTCATCATTAACTGCCGTGAGAAGACCACTACTTTATCCGTGTCCCTATGTTTTCTTTTCTTCATATAATATACTCGTAGTTAGTCGAATCCATTTTCTGGGTGTTTAAACATCTCTATATATGTTTAAACATCCAAAAATTCTGACCAATTTTTTGATTTTCGAAGGCTCACAAATATCTCTCTTCATAGTTAATTTATTAAAAAAAGGAAAACATAGGGAGGGACTGCTAATAGTGGCCTCTACTATTTCCAAGGAGGAAACAGGGCTACTATGGATGGAAAAACGGCGCTTCTGTATCCTCTTAATAGACATACATTATAGCAAAAATAGTTAGGTGAAGCTTGGGAAGTTGAAGACGTCCCAGCAAAATTGCAAGATTGACCGACTACAATCGAACTGTAAAATGAACACTTAATTTATAGCCTTCAACCATCGGTTCCCAAAGTGGTTCAGGTGGACCCCAAGCGGTCCACGGGAGACTCGACGGGGGTGTATGTTGGCGTCACATTTTTGTCGAGTCTTCGGAATATAGTAGAAATTTAGGTAGTGAGGGGTCCACTGGACCCAGCATCATTTTTAAGGGGTCTATGTGAAAATAAAGTCTGGGGACCTCTGCTTAAACTAATAATTACTCAGTTTTGTATTATTTTTCACATTTTGAAGAGTCACTGCTGGAAGGACACTGAAGGCGCCGGTTCGAGTCCCGACTCCCGCTTAACAGCTACGAGGACCAAAGTTAAAATTTACTAGTTCCAATCCCCCTGATCAAAATTAACTGTCATATCCCACTATTTTCAAGATTTTAAAGCTTTTTTTTATAAAAGGGTGTTAACTACTTCGATAGCCCAACCGATGAACCCTAGTTCTAGCTATTCAGACACACCGCCAACCTTAGATAACCACTGAGAAAAACGTACGTACCTAATCTGCCACCGCCGTAAAATCCGAAGCTCCAGCGTGGCTGCTGCAGTGATCACCTTGACGCCACAGTTTTTTATCCACACAGCACTGCACTAGGCTGGCCAGCCTTGTGAATCTTGTAAATGTTTCATTTTAGAAAGTCAGCCACACAGATTATTATAAAACCGAGGAGCAGTATAAATCCGTGCTCACCGTCGCTGCTTCGCGTGCGAGAGAGGGAGATTCTTACTTTTTGCCGCCATTAGACGTAATCTGGCGCCACTGTCGCTTGACCTCGTCCTTCATAGACTCGCGCGCTCTTGTTACACGGGTCAAATTGGCGGCAGATTTAAACCGTCTTTGCTCAGTTGAAAGGTTGACGTATTAATAAATATGTGTGCCTGAACAAAGGGGTTAATCTTTCGAGGGTACTAAGAGCATTGTTAAAATAATAAATATGAAATTGAACTTATGTAAAGTAGGTTTCGTATTCGCAAATTAATCTCTTTCTATCAATATTGAATCGGGAGAAAGCGGCTTGGTCAGATTTATTTAGGCTTGAATTTTTTTTAATATAAATTAATAAATTTAGTGATTAAATTAATATAATTATTTATTCTTTTTTCCAATTAATTAATGAAAGCGACGGGCAATATGTACATATTCTAATTTACAAACATTTTAATAAATCAAATAAAATTACATTTAAATCCACCTAATCGTTCAATCGGAAATATGTAGTTTGTGCCGCGCGACTTTTTGAAACGAACATAATAACCCGGTCAATTGGACATAAAATAGTTCTAAATGAACAAAAACTTTGACAGAACTGCATTTTGGTACCGACATTGGGGACACCAGTAGAAGTGCTAAGAGCCCCCATAGATCCCATGTGTGCTAAAAAGTTTTTAGAGGCTAAAGGTCAAAATAAGGTTTTTGCATTCATCTGGAAAACGTGAATTTAATCAAAATGAAGCCCACACAAAAATTGTAGATTATCTACAAAAATATCAAGATACTTTTTTTTCGTAGTTAAGTAACAATAATTCCTAAGGCATGCAAGGACTGAACTTATGCCACCTTTGGTTTATCTACCCAAGGAACAAGGTAGATACCAAATACTTAACTACCAAAATTTTTGGAATGTAACGTCACATCTTCGAGTCACCTTTGCCACAATGAAGACCAAGGTGTTTGATCAGTGCGTCCTACCGGTCATGACATACCGAGCCGAAACTAGGAACCTGACAGTGAAACTAGCCCACCGATTACTTGTCACTCAGAGAGCTATGGAAAGGTGCATGCTGGGAATCTCGTTAAGGGACAAGGTCCGGAACGAGATAATCCCGCTAAGAACTAGAGTGGCTGACATAGTCCAGAAGTGTAGCAAACTCAAGTGGCAGTGGGCTGGTCACATCTGTCGCAGAACCGATGGTCGGTGGAGTAGACGAGTTCTCGAGTGGAGACCACGACTCGGTAAGCGTAGTGTAGGACGTCCACCGGCACGTTGGACCGACGACCTAAAGAAAGTGACTGGATGGCAAAAACGGGAGATCAGGCTTTGTGGCGCGCCCTGAGGGAGGCTTATGCCCAGCAGTGGATTCCTATAGGCTGAAAAGAAAGAAGAAGAAAGAAATTATCAAAATTTAGGTCTGTTGGAGTTTTTGTTAGTGGGAATATCTGATTTGACCGGGTTATAACTACTACCTACAATACTTTTGTGATAAAAGCTATCTTTCTATACACTGAAGACTTACATTTCTGACTGGCTAGTTATGAAGTTTCATTATTGTTCTTCAGGCCAAAATCTAACGTTATAATGACTTAGGCCTGATTTTTCAATTCTTAGTTTATTCCCTAGCTAACTGAAGTATACATTTTATTGACTGTTAAATAAGCGAATAGATATTTAAAAAATTTCAATCGTCTTTTATCCAAATAATAGCTATCTATCGTTTGTCTATGTACTTAATCGCTAACTTCACACTGATTATCTACAAGCGAGATGCACATAAACAATCATTGCAATGTTAGAATGAAGTAAGACAAAAGTTGAAGTTTTGTTCGCTAAAGTTGTGGTCAAAAGTTTGTGATTATAATAAGACACCAAAACTCCTTAACAAAATGAAAATAATCTCAAGTGACACAACAAACCTCAAAATGTCAAAGAAAACGCATAGATAAATCTTATCGAGCCCCTCAAGAAGCAGATAACTTTATTCCTCAGTTAGCGGCTTTATTCAACAGATCATCTATCTTACCATTGAAAAATTCAAAATCTTGATAACCTTCGAATAAACTTTATTATACAGATACATTTCATCAATTGCGGATTGTAAAATCGGCCCTTAATTCAACAAGCTTGCCAGACGAAAAATTTAAAACAAAGAAATTTAAATTATGACAGGTAAAATGAGAAATATTTGAATACCTAGTTTTTATATAATATCAGGTTGGGGGAAAAGTCTTTTCGCATATAGTATGTACTTGTAATAATATCTCTTTGGTTATAGATACTATTTGTATCTGGCTGGTTTTGGTATCATTAAAAGTTTAAATTTTAAAGAAGATAAATTCCAAATTCAAATTAGGAAAATGTGTGATTTTTATTTGTTTTTCTCACTGTCAAGATGAGTGAATTTAATGAAGAAATTCGATACATTTTAAAATTTTACTACAAAAAAGGTAAAAATTCAACGCAAGCCACGAAAAAAATTTGCGATGTTTATGAACCTAGTGCAGTGTCTTAAGATACAAAATGATCATTAGTCATCAGCTGCTGGACATAGACCCCCCTAGATTTCTCAGACTCTCATTCTCCATACATAACTTTACTTCACTTTTATAAGAACGTTACCAAGCAAACGCTGCCAGACGCATTTTGATATCTGGAAGAGTAAAACAAATTTGGTTTAAGCGTTTTCAATCCGGAAATTTTGATGTCAAAGATGCACGTTGCTTGGCCGCCCCATTACAGCATTTTTGAAAAAGCAAGATCGGCATATCAGTAGTTACGACGTAGCTGAAGAACTGTAAATTGACCACAAAACAGTTTTGGCGCATTTGAAAAAAACTGGGTAGGTACACAAAAAAGCTCGATATTTAGGTACCTCACGAGCTTACTGAAAGAAACCTAATGAACTGTGTACTCATCATTATCATTTGTGATTCTTTATTACGACGTAATGAAATCTTCTTTTGAAGAAGCTGATAACTGGTGATGAAAAGTGGATCACGTACGACAAGAACATGCGAAAAAGGTCGTGGTAAAAGGCCGGTCAGGCTTCACAGACTCTGGGGAAACCCGGGTTCACTCGCAACAAGGTGGTGCTGTGTGTGTGGTGGGATTGGAAGAGCATTATTCATTGTGAGCTGTTACCACCAGGCAGGACCATCGATTCTGAACTCTATTGCGAACAACTGATGAGATTAAAGCAAGAAGTTGAGAAAAAGCGACCGGTATTAATCAACAGAAAGGGTACGTGGTTTTTCATCATGATAACGCTAGACCTCACACATCTTTAGCCACTCAGCAAAAATTAGGAGTGTTTGGCTGGGAGGTGTTAATGCATCTGCCGTATAATAGTCCTGACCTTGCACCTTCAGATTTCCACCGGTTTCGGTCTCTTCAGAATTCTTTAGGCAGTGTCAGGTTAACATCACGGGAGGACTGCCAAAACCACTTGTCACAGTATTTTGATCAAAAGCCTCAAAATTACTATAGCAATGGGAAAATGGCAAAAAGTAATCGAACAAAATGGTAAAACATACTTTAGTTAAATGAAATAAACTGTTTTGAATTTTCTTAAAAAATGCGAAGAAACTATTATTGTTTACGTAAATTCGAATAAGTAAGGTGACCATAATTCCCATTTTTTGGGGATTTTCAAGGCTCTTGACCGGAAAACAATGAATTCACAATAAAGTTATTATTAAAATACATTCGACAATCAGCGAAAACGGAAAGCACTGCTTAGATACAAGTTACAAGTGAGTATAAATATTGTTTGCATATTTTTAGATGTTATAGAAAAAATATGTTTCTTACTTTAAGTTAAAGAACAACTTCTTATTAGTTTTGTAGATATACACGCCTATCACCTAAAAATATTTTCATACCTCTAAGTAGGTACTTACTTACTTATTTAAATCTTAGAATAATTATTCTCAATGTATTTAGCTTACCTATAACTTTTTTTCAAATATTTTTTTGATGAAGCTTCGGTGACTTGTTTATAAAATGTAATAATTAGTGTTTGACATTATTTATTTCTGTTCCTCGGATAATTTCCCAATTAAAACACCGAATGAATTAGAATATTAAAATTATGTCGTTTACATCTTTCTTATTCGATTCCAATGAAACACCATTTAAATAAAATAACAAGTTGACGAGTAGGGAACGCTATACATTCCTTTGTGTCCTAGGTTAGGGACTTGATGTCAGTTATTTGACGCTACAATAAAAATAAAACAGAACCAGTGGCTACAGAATCATTTTAACAGGTTGAAATTTCGTCCTCGAATACAAAACATACAGTAGGTCTGTTAAATTAACAAGAAAACGGGCTAGTGTTCACCGAAGCCCTACGAGCGCGAGGGGCTGTGCTGCTGGCCTATTACCCTTCCATACAAAACCAGCTGGCGAACTATCACCCTCTCTTATTAACCCCACAGATCAGACAAGGACAGGAGCCGAGCATCGCACGAAGCCTAGCGAGGGGGGGTCGACGTCACGGGACAGGGGCGGGCGGGGCGCCGCAGCGAGCCGGCAGTGTCCGGCCGAACGCCACACCGCGCACACGGTGTAACAATGCGCGCGCGGTGAAACAACAATCGCGAAGATGTTGTTCGAGAGTCCCAACGCCAAATTGTTCCCTGCCTTCAACATCCCGCCACCCGTCAGACTCAGGTGAGCGGCCGATCAGTGCCAGTGCCAGTGTTGTGTCAATCTGTAGCGAGCGACAGTGCGGCGGTGACGCTCCAGCGGCGAAGGAATGAAACGTCAATACGAGATCGCAGCATTTTTTGCTCCGTCTGATTATTACGACGCAAAGTCGTTGCTGAAATCCATGCGCGGCCAAAACCCTTTCCGACATGATCCATAGCATACGCATAACCTTTTCGCGAAAACAATCGATACCGCGACGAGACGCCGTCCGAATTGTTTTTCGCAACAAAACTCGATACTGGATTATAACAACAGTTTTTACTGCAATCGATTGACTTCGAGAAATCTGTCTGGATGGCATGACGCGATCGACTTAGCGTAAACAGTTTCCTGTTGCTCGTGGACGTGGATATTCTCGTTGTGAACACGTCTAGGATGTGCTGAGACACACAGGGCTTTATAGCGTCGGAATAAGAGCACTGCGGCCAAGCCGAAAGGGCGACAAGCCCGTGTCTCGTACGTACCTTTGTTGTACGAAGACGTTATATCGTGTACCCAGTAACACTGAAATGGATGCTACGGAAATAACTCCATTAACTGTATCGTAATTCATTAAGATTTAAAGATTCTGTGACATCTATAACAAAAGAAATATCTCATTTGATTTTACAGACCTATAAAATCTCAGCTTCATAGCGTTATACTACGCCAAGTTTTAATTCCCATTGGGATTAATTCATTTCCTAGACTGGTGTGTGGAATTAAAAACGTCCCATAAATCTTCCTCATTACTTTATGTCACAACAATAATAAATCTCACTGCATTGTGAATTTGAAATCACTGAGTTCTGTTGATTGTATATTTTACTAACATGCCAAAACTAAGAAATAATTTCCATGGACAACAGTAATACTGGTATTTTAAAAAAAATCCGAATATCTGATGACATGAATAACCTCAATAAATTCTATTACAAAACTACAACTATAGGAAACGAAACACTAGTTTCCAATAAGCCACACTTTTAAAGGATAAATCACAAACACATAATGCTTGTCTTGCTCAGTTAAATCATCTGTCCCAGAATTCATGGCAATACGACACTACTTCTAATAATAACAGCATTTAAAATGAACATCTGTCAGTCCAAATCGATCAACTGAAAAAAGTACCTCAATTGACTTGACGGTATACCCAATTCGGAACTCGACACCACCGGCCAATGCCAAGGAATCATCTGACTTAGCGAAACACAGAACACACTTTGTAATGCTCGTGAAATATGTTAAACATGATGTTTAATTACTTCATAATGAATAACATTACACCGTCAGGTGATTTATGCTTCGTGTGATTCATTTTGGAGATGATTTTGAAGTTGTAATCGTTTAGAATAGACTTCACTTTTGTTTTTCATACACCAACAGCTACAGTTCGGTTTCAGAAATGTTTCCTTCAGAGGACGCTTAAATTGTGGTATGAACGCTGCCGAGGTTTTCCCGATGAGTTATTGTATAGTATGGAGTTCTTCAAAAGGGGTTTGAAAAGGTTTTTGTAGGTTCAACAACGTGCGAGTTACACCTCTGGTGTTGCACGTGTCAATAGGCCGCTTACCATCAGGCGGTCCGCATGCTTGATTGTCACCGACGAGGTATATTTTTTTTTAAAAAGCTAATATTTTTTTAACCACATTATCGTGAATCATTGACACTTAAGTTATTTTACATGTTTGATGATAAAAACATAACATTTATCGAGATTATATACAGATTCACAGACTCACACAGACTCACCAAGAATGCTCTAAAGCAGATTTATTTTTCATACCAAAGTTAAAAAACTTATGAAATTGTTGTTTTAATTGCTAGTACTACAAAAAAATATACTTACTGTTAGAAATTGATGTTGATGTTTTTGTATAAAATACATGAAACCTAATTATAACTTATTGAGTTTTGTATCCATTTAAACCTTTCAAAGTTTCCCGAAACTTCGTACAGTTGTACTACTATTGTTAATAAAGATAGATCACACAGATTTATTATAAATATCGATATCATAAGTTTCGATGTTGATTAACTACTAAGAAATTGCACTGATTATGTCTTATTCCTTATTAGCTTATAAAGATGTACTTTTTCCATCAATAAGCATCTAGACTGACCAATACATTAAAAAAAAAATCTTTGTAAATTGACGAAAATATGGCGTAATCTACATAAAATGGACAAGAAACCTAACTCAGAACTACCCTGGTTAAAATACTTATTTACCTTCACCTGGCTTTATACCAAGAAAATAGATATAGGTAAAGATATAATGGGTTATGTAAGGCCGAGTAGTATTGTCTGCTATTGTGTGGAGTTTGGCCGCTGGTTAGATAAAGCACTACAAAAATACGACTGCAGAAATGTTGTGCAGTGGTTTAACCGGTTCGCGAGATACTGAGTTCAAGCCCCGTTCATTGCAGTTTGTTGGCATTTTTACCATTCTAGTTCCTTGCAATAATAATAAATTGCTGTTGAATCGCTGCATTTCCAACATTAAGGAATTATATTTTCAATAAGAGCAAACACAGTTACTTTTAGTTTGGAATTAAGTAAAACAAATAAAAAAAATTGGTTATTGCTATTTACCAGACAGCAAAAAAAAGATTATCATGTAGGTGTATTACTGTCAGACGTACCTTTCACTCTCAAATCCATTAGTATTTCTTTTAATCACCGATTCAGAACTTGCATTACTTTTGTTTTTTAACTGAACAATTATATCTGAAGCTGGAATTAAATAAAGAATATCCAACATCGTAAACTACTTATACATTAATTTTATTATGCAATTTCTTATATCCAAAAAAAATGCCTGTCATTTAAAATTATGGTCACCTCATTGAAGAAATTTTTTTTTTTTCTTATCCTACTGGTCTTATATTTATATAATGAATGAAGCAAAAACGCTGAAAAATCGTACTTATTGATGTTTAATTTTTTATCTATCATAATTCAATCGATCACAAAAAGTAATTAGAGCTAAAATAATATGCCCCTGTTCACCCATGACCTACGTCATTTATATTATGTCATGGATACACTTGACGGGTTAAGACTTGAATGCTATGCTCGCCAAACACGGGTTGACAATGACAAACCGGGAGTCGTGGACTTAAGGACTAGCAGGCTCACTGGCCCTAGGACAGCTACAAAAAAGATACCTGACCTAAAACTACTAGAAATTGATAAATATTCATGTTGTATAATAAAGGCATAGTACTGAAATGGATAAATAGCACTCAGCCAGTACAAATATTATCATTTGGCACAAAAATATTTGTTCTGGGTCCCCAGGATGAAACCTTCTCTCAGTGATTAGCTGGCAGGATCACACTACCAATGAGTTAATTACCAGTTAATTATGTCATTGTATTGTTGATACAAGCCACGTGGATTGGTAATTAAATCAAGAATTTGCTATTGCCTTAAAACAGTGTCGTGTTCGACAAAAAAGCGGCAAATTTAATAAAGGTAAATCACGTGAAACCGTACGGGCGGCTCTAACTGCGCCGTGTCACGCACCTCGCGGCGCTGCGTCGATGTCGTGAAGATCAATGTTACTTAGTACCTACTTGAGGCTAGACCGACAAAAAGAGGGTCTTAAACGTCACTTTAACTTTAACAGTTCCTCAAAGTTCTATGAGCTTTTCGTGAATCTTAATTTAATTTCATAGATGGGTTGTCATAAACTCTTATAATATTATGTCAAAATTATTAATTCTTGAAAAAATAAATTCATAAGGTAAGTGAAAAATTAGGACATTTTGTCCCAGTCAAGTCTAACTTGGAACTTTACATTATGCCACCAGCTCCCTGAAAATGAGAAATCACCTGAACCAAATCAAAAACCTGGTCACACTAGTTTAAGAGACAGATTATGCTGCTTTCTTTGATCTTGATTTAAGCTGATACAGATTTATTAATTTCAAATTCTTACGCTGTTAATCCTTCGTCGTACCTACTAGAAGCTTGAAACATGAATCAGTACTAATAGCTTTAGGCAGCCCTCTAGGTTTATATAATAATGTTGTTATTGTAGATTAAGTAAGCTATTTCAAAGCATCAGCATAATCGTTCACGTCTGGTTTCTTCGCCGTGTTCCCTCGTGCGTAGAGTCTTGCGTTCAGCCATTACGAGGAGTAAGCTATGTGTCTTCGCCATTGTTGCCATTAGGTTACATTGTGCTGTACAGTCGACCACATTATACCATGAATCTGTCAACTAAACTACGATAGTTAACAAAGCAAATGGTATGCCATGTTAGTTCCATTATCCACTAAAGGCACTGTACCGAAATCTCATTCGAAAACTTTACTACATTTACTTTGGTTTATGAATCAATACACCAAAAATATTACGAATAACGAATATTTAAATACATTCTTGCAGTCCAACTACTCTAATAAATACCTTATGACGTTTTACGAGTAATGTGGTTGACTGTAGTACTGAAGGGACGAACCCATAGACCGTGGAGGGAACACGATATACGTGCAAACAACGAGTAATCCTAACCTCGTTAAAACCAGTGTACACACGACAGCACGTTTCACACGTGGGCACCTTAAGATGCTGATATAAGACCTATTTTGCAATGTTACGATTGACTTGATGTCCTCCTTAGGTCTCGGTTGAAGTAATTGAGCTAATTGAAAATAAATATCTGTTTTCTTGAAATCCTGTAAGTCTCGTAAAGTGTAGATAGTTGCAAAACAAGTGTGTACAATAATTTTATTGTAAAATAACTTCAAGGCCAGTGTATAGGCATTTTCTGGGTGAGCGTGTACCACCATCGGCCTCGTCATCGCTCACCACCAGCCGAGACTGAGGCCAAACGCAAACCCATTTTGATCAAAAAGAATAATAATAACTGAGCAAAATTGTGAATTAAATTATTGAATTTGGAATTACATACTTTAATATTCTATAACTTACGCTAGGATTAGGAGTGAAAAACGTAGTAAAGTAAAGTGAAGAAATCATTCATTCATTTAGGCTTGTATGAAGCACTTATGACAAAAATAAGAACTGAAGCTATCGGAGATACTTCTCTACAAATAGACAACACGTCGTGTAATTACTGTACACTCAGCTGAAATAATTAGAAAGAAAGTTATATACCTCCATGGCGGCGTAGATATCTTTAAATCAGGTTTACATTTTAAATGATTGGAAATATACCTCTTAAATCAAAGAAACAAAAATTAAATTTAACAATAAGGCTCATTTTTCTGCTACGGGTTCATGATAAATGGCAGGAAACTCAATGGAAGTTGGTGTCATGGCATGGGGTGTGGCAAAGGTGTTCCGTGTATCAACAGTCAATTTGCCGCTAACTACACTGTTTGAAACATATTTATGTCCGTATTTATTCTACTTATTCTGATTTGCTGTCATGTAACATCAAGTTTAATGCTCCAACTTACATGAGACTCGATGTGTAGCTCGCCATTTGACAGTTGATTTCCTCGGCTAATCCCTGTGCAGTATTTGACGTGAAATAGCAATAGTCGCTGTCAGAAATGCGAATTCATTGCAACCGCAGTTAGTGCATAGCCCCGTCGTCCTAGTAAGCTCGCTAGTAAGTCGACCTTATATTTCTACGTCGTAATATTTCACAATATGCCCGCGCTTTGCGAAGTTAATCATTTCCTTTGGAAACTGGGCCTTTTCAAACTACTCAATATTTATAGAAAGGCCTTTATAGCGTGAAGTTGGACCCTGCTTACATGTAGTGTAGCTACTGTAACGTTATCAATAACTAACGGCGCTAACGTTTGAAATTAATTTCAAAATAACGCATTGTCACATTGAATTTGATCAAACAAAGTGGAATATCTATCTTTTCTTTTATATTAAAGCGTTTCCTCTTCTAATTAAGCTTTTCAGGGGCCTTATTCGTCATCTATACTAATATAATATCATAAAGATAAAAGATATGATGGTTTGTTTGCTTTTAATGACTGATTTTAAAAATAGACATAGTATATTTTGACGGGAATAACAGTATACTAAGGCGGGCGAATTCGCTGACGGATAGCTAGTGTATTATAATTAAACCAACGTAAATTCCCAAAGATTATGTATATGTAGTAACAGTTTAAAGAAGTTTACAGTATACATTAGTCTACACTCTATATACAGTATCCAAAGGAAATGATTAGCCACGAGGCGGCAGTGCAGTGACCGTTTTGTACAAAATATGTGACACAGAGACTTTGTATTGTGGTGAATGATGGTTTTCTACACCGGAAAACACAAGACAGAACTTAATAAATGTGTTTTCTTCATTTTTGTAACCCACTTTTGTACTAATAATTATGATTACTTTTTCGCCATGCCTTTTGCATTTCGTTATCACCCCTGCTAGATATTTGAACATTTGATTTGGCTTAGGAAATAAGATAGCTATAATCGAGGACTTTGTTGCGGAAATCTATCTACTTAATTATTAGTATTTCCATGCATTCGTTTCGTTGATGGAAAATACATATAGACCCGGTTATTTGGTGTCATAAAATTATGTAACGTGAATCCCGGGTTTAAAAATTCAAGCGGAATTGCAACACGCAGTCGGAGTAATATTGAACATGCAGTTTCATATTTTAATGACGCTGCGACTACGTCCCTGTTTGTATATACAATTAGCTGGTTGGCCTAGTTCTCCATTTGAATTTCGGAACAGTAATATACATTTAAAATAAAAGGTTGGTTTGCACAATTATTAAGTCACCCTGTCAGCGGTATAACCATGGATCGTGAGTTCAATTACACACACACACAGGCTCGTGCATACGCTACAGGACGATGTCACAAGAAGCCTAAGAAGCCCAGTCATACATAATTTTTGATTTCATTTTTACGGTAATTTTAGATGAGTAAGTTGTAGGTGACGAGTTTTCTATTTAAGTCTAATAGCCGTTGAATTTGTTTCGATTAAACTGAGCCCGGTGTTTTGCTAGATTGGAGACACGATGTTTTTGTTAGATTGTCTATTGGTGCGATGTAACGTTAGTTTTTAAAAAGGTGTCTCGACAAACCTTTCAGCGATTACTTAATTCTATAATGTATATAAGTACTAAAATTTATTTCTTCCTATCGAACTTTACTTGCTCTGTCTAACAAAAGATAAGGTAGACACTTAGTATAGGTTATTACCAGTGATAATAGCAATAAAAAAAGAGAAAAATACAAGGTTTTAATTATTGTGAAAACAACATCACATACTATGTGAAGTGTAAAAGAACAAAGCGGTAGGCTGCTTTTTATACTAATTAGATAACAATCATATTATTAAAAAGCACTTTCTCCAGCAAAACAAGTTAAAACATTCATACAATATTATGTGTTGTTGCAACAATAACTTCCGGATTCCGGTGGACGTTTCCTGTATAATCCGGACGCATGGTCACCATATTTACCGGTAAAGTTATAATGTACCGAAACAAATATTGTTTGATTAAATTCCTAAAATTCAGGCGATCTAAATGCAAAACAGTCAAACGGTTCTACCGGTAATAGTAATATTCATAAGGAATACATTTTATCGTCCTCCATATCATTACTAGCAAACAGTACGTTTTGATCATTAAACAGATTATTCTAGATGCGGCGAATTCGCGCAACCTCTAAGCCGCTAGATGGCGCTGACTCGATGCCATACAAATTCACGTTTTTTTTCTCGCAAAACGCGATGGTGAAGTCATTCACTTCCCTCACTGCAACTCGCACTCGGCACTCAGATTGCTAAATAAAAGGATATAATGATGCTTGTCTGTACATCAAACAAAGAAACTACATTTAAAACAATGCACAATTTAGGCGGCTCTGATAACGATCTTTTCAGGCAATCTACAGGTAGAGGAAAAAGTAAGAGCCTTACACCCTTACCCGATTTATCCGCGCGATTTTAACGCAGCTGCTCGCTGCGTGCACGCCACGATCTCGCCACACTGAAAAAGCGCGCGTAGCAGCGCGTAAGCTCTAAGAGAACCCTGAAGTAAACGGTCCTCGGCTTAGGGCGTTTCTATAAATATAAATATGCGGCAGACAACATGGTCTCAAAGTAGGGATGAATGTCCCTGTGTTAAGAGGTATCAGACAAGGAATTCTGCCAGGGGCGTCTCCCAGTCAATTTAGAAGAGACCGTTTCCTTAATTGACTCGTGAGGAATCGAACTTGATACACTAAAAGTCAAGGCGAGGAAGCGTGCTACAGCGCACTACGCCAATTGTGTCGTCAAACATTGACCATTGGATGTTACATAGTAATCGTTAATTCTTGACTTTAACGCTCTAATGTTTTATTTAACGTATTGTTGTTTTGCGTTACAAATTAAAATGATGTCAGTCGGTTAGATCCAAGAGCGATTCACAAGAAAACTGATGTTTCTTTCAATAACTCGTCGGATTGGACGTCCGAATAGAAAGTGATAGAAAAACTGACTAGTGATGCGTGAAATTGGGTAATCTGTCGATGAAATAAATAACAAAGTAAGTTGCTTAAGACATAGTTGCTCAATCGATGTTGTTTGTCAGAATAAAAAGGATTGAAGCAAATAAAATCTGTAGTTGTACTTGATTCAAATTATTTTTTGTGAGCCTTGCTCAGTAGAAAGGCCTGTATCCACACAGAAGCAAATAAAGTAACTTAAACATATTTCTTTAGGTTTTAAGACCTCGGTGAAAAGTGGACTTCTGAGTGTGTTCCATTCACCTTATCGGCAACAATCACTTGCCTCCGACTACCCCGTTTGGGACAAGTCGTGATGGTATGTATGTAAACATATTTATAGAAACTTCCAATTTTTTTTTAAAGTGATCACTTTGGAATCTGTTTATTATCACTCATTTAGGCTGTTGACTGAACCAAATGACTCACCCATTCATCAGAAATTCTAAATTTTCTCATCAAATGTTTCATCAGATCGATTGATGTCAAATCTATCGACTATTTCCCAACACTGTCCATGTCCGATCTTTAAAGAAATTGCAATGAAGCAGTGAAAGCACTGTTCCGCACTCCGCGCTGGAGAACAGAATAATACAACTATTTGAATAAATTGATCTTTTATGTTATTGGCAATGCAATATAATGGCAGTCGTATGATATAGAAACAGTTAAAGACCGCACAATTTCAGCTTAAAACAAAACTTCCTAAAAATGTTTTTTAGGTATTACTTAGATTAAATCAAGTAGCGGAACATAAGGCAGGTCTCTGGATGAGGCACAACTACATGCACGTACACTCACACCGCTGTGATTTTATTTATCGTTGTGCGATGTTGAAGGACAGAGACAAACGCATTGGTTTTGAGCATAGTGTAAGCGAGACAGGCGTGCGTCAGATTAAAGTCCTGTCAATCGTATATTGCGTGGCGACACAGTGAAGTTAGGCGACGGGGCCTGATTTAAGCGGTCCACGCGCTAGAGGTCACCTCTTCTGTTTTGATTTAATTCATAATTTTGATTTTTTTTCCATTGTTTTCTTTAGATTAGACACTCAGTAGGTTATTTGTATCAAAATGACACATTGTACTTTACTAACGTCTGTTGTAAACCCAAAACAAGTTTAAAAGAGTAACTGCTGAGTTTCTCGCCGGGTCTTCTCAGCAAGAAACAACTCCGACGCGGTGGTAGAGTCGCATTATGTCTGTATACTGTGTATTTACATATCTATTTAATTATGGTAATTATGTCTATTATTTAGTATCTATATCTTGCTTTAAATTTGACGATTTGAAAGTACTTACTGTGAAAGTCTATTTGAATAAAGTGATTTGAGTTTATTTGAGTTTGAGTTTGAAGGATTACTACGCTCCTATTCGCGTTACCAGAAAGAGCCTTTCTTCCTAAAAGTAATAACTATCTAGAAGCATTACTCGCGCTTTGCTGATTCTGTAGGACTATTGTTAACGACATCAAAACGGGCGTATATTAAAATATCCAAGAAGTGGTCTATAAATAAATATATTAGAGGTGTGCGGAGTCTTTGGGGCTCTAAGGCGGCTTAGCAATAAATGGAGCCGAAAACTATTGTAAAAATGAACATAACATCCCATCACGACTATATCGGACGGAAAGGAAGACTCAGAAGCCCACATTTCTCTAGTGGTATTGGAATCCAACCTGGTGAGCCTTCCACCTTTATCCGTGTTGATTTGGTTTTTTATAGATGTTTTCTGTCACCGGAGAGTTGGTCGGTTTAACAAAGAACACCAAGATGCTTCTGGGCAGATTTGAACTCAATAACGAGTAGAAGATTTTGTTCTATTATAATAATATACACTCTTAAACATTAGGTACTTACTTAATTACAAGGGTAAAGAGTGTTGTGATGTGTAAGTTGCCAGACCTTATTAGCGGGCTATAGTGTGTGTAGTCAGCTAGGGGATTGAGGAGTTGAGGATCACCATTCTCACATCTAGAAATAAGGGGTTTTTTCATTTTTATTTTATTTATTTATTTATTGTAATCACATCTGGGGGGCTAGCCAAGAGCAACACGCTAGGTACTTTATTTTCACGATGTCAAATTTAAAAATGTATAAATCAGACATCAAATGTCATTCCGATTAGACGAGTGCCAATGTCATTCCCGTACATTTGTCAATTTGTTGACATGTGCAAACGAAAGTTGCCTGTTTCTTCTGACTAGGGTCTCTGTTGCTGTGTTCTGTTAAAAGCCACTGTTTGTTTGTAACTGCATCTTTATTCCAGAATCTACTGCCATGCCTATTCTTCATTCTTATAAGCACATCGCAGAAACTAAATGAAATCACTCAATTGTTTCAATAAACATTCTCTGATGAGCATGACGCAAACGAGGCCACTCATTCGTTGTTTATTAATAAAAAATATGTGTACGCAAGTCATAGCTATTCAATTACATACTCCGTATGAAGCTACCTACCGGTTTCTTAGTATGGGCCTCATAAAAAGGTTAAGGTCACAGTGTGTTATGGAGATCGCACAATGCTGTGTTGGAGAGGGCTGTGTTAATTATTTCTCTATTATGGCTGGGATTTAGCGCGCCGTCCGATAGAGCGTTCGGTGGGCCACTGATTAGTTCTGCGCGAACGGAATAACGCCGCGGCTTCCTTCTGTTTTCGTGTAATAAATTTGTTATGAAATAACATTAGACAAATTAAAAAGTTCTAGAAGACCTAGAATGTAGAAAGACCTATCTATATATTTTTTTTAAAGTGCAGAATGATAATGAATATTTGAGAGTAAAACAAAAAAATCGTCGACGTACTTCTTAGTGTTTTTTTTTATCAGGGAAATCATGCTATATCGTGTTTTGGAAGAGTTGTCGCCTTAGTTAAAGACACTGAGCTACTGATACAATTTTTTATTTGCTAAAATACCTTTTAATTTAGTGGTTATCTTCAAACAAAGTCGATCAAATATTGACAATCTTGGGAAAGCATAGCCTTAAATCGTTAAATACTGTAGCCATAGATAAAATAATACTCTTTGCTGTAGCTAAGTCACCGACGAATCTCAGCAGTTAAAAAGGTAGATAAGTGTAGTAAAAAAGTAAAAATGCAGTTATTGTAGGTATTTATTTATTTATTTTATTTATTTTATTTATTTTATTTCATTATTTTATTTATTTTTATTTATTAAATATCAATAAAAGAATTAACAAGAGCAACGACAGTCATAACATAAATACCATCACGACTATTATATCCCAAAGGGTTAGTCAGAGGCGAACAGAACACTCAGAAGCCTACTTTTCCCTAATGGTTAGAACCCAACATGGTAGGTGGTAGCTTTCACCGTTATACGGGTTGATTTGTTTTATTTTCGATGTTTTCCATCATCGGAGAGTTAGTCGGAAATTCAACAATGAACACTAAGATGGTTCTGGCAAGACTTGAACAGGGTACCACACGATCCACGATCCGAGTTGGGGTGCTCAACCCCTAAGACACGTCTCCAGTTATTGTACATATATACAGAAATAGCAAAAGCCATAGGTGGCTAAACTTTTGCTGATCTAGGATCAGACCCCCGATTCAGAACGAAGTTATCGATCGATTCGGTAAATTTGTTTTAATTATAGCAAATGATCCGCTAAGCGGTAGCAATCAATATTTTGATATGTTAAAGCCAAAGGCCCTAAGTTTTCATAAACCAAATTAGATAAAAACTACCCCACTTAAAAAAAAATAAAAGAAAATAACCGAATCGATCGATAACTTTGTTCTGAATCGGGGGCACAGGGGTTCTATTCAGGACTGTTTTTCAGCCACCATATCCCAAATGGTATTTAACAAGAATTAGTAAAAAGATTAAGAATCCTTTAAATTACACCTCAATCCAGTGCTTCTCCAACTATAACTTACGGGGATTAGTCCTAGACCCATTATTTATAAACACCTTGATGTGAACCGGTTACCGGTGACCAACAACCAATGGATTTCAGTGGTTGTGGTTTCTCGGCAGTTAAAGTATCAGCTAGCTATCTCCAAGTTACGCATTAGGCTACGATCGAGTCATTCCGCAATGCAAATGCGACAAAATCAGTCTTCAATTCCTTAATAAAGTGGAATTTTGCAGCATTCTGAAAATATCTTTTCTGAAATCCGTATGTAGTTATTAAGAATTCGGAAGAACATTGCGAAGATTTTCATTCCCACAGACCACATAGCCCATAGATAGTTTAAACTCTAACCCATTGGGCTATATGGTAATTCCTTATCTGTGGTAAGTCTCTGCCTTGCCCTTAGCGAGAGCTACACCGCTTCTATAGATTTGTATTGGGAAGATGGGTATCCAAGCCAGAGTTCATCGAGTACCTACTACTAATGTTGTGTGATCAGCTGGAGCCTCTGTTCTTCATTTTCGCTCTCACATTACTACTAACTAACTAAGTCAGCTTCGGGATAGCTCTCTGTTGAAATTGAGTTGGCCTCTCGAAAAAAGATACTATGTTTGTAGGATATTCTAGCCATTTCACCTCCTTAATCGTTTAGCCATAACAACAAAGGACCTCGCTGAGGCTGAGGTATCGGGTGGCGCGACGTTGCCAGTCTTCGCAAACAATCGGGACGGCAACGCCGCGTGCGCAGGGCCCTCCGACTGCCCGTATAATCGGCGGATTACCGGGGAAAGAAAATGGTCGGAGTTAATTTTATTATTTTTGTTTATGATGCATTACCAAGATAGTGGTTCAAATGACGATGGAAAATAATAAAATATACGCTACCCTTACTCTAAAGTCACATGATCTCACACTAAATTCGTATATTTTAAACGAGTATTATTAATTTGGACAATAAAAAAACTGTTGAGGCAAAGTGAGTGAATATAATAATTTAAAATGTGTTTGTCGACACGATTGGCGTAGTGCGCTGGAGCACGGTTTCTCGCCTTTAATTCCGCGTGTTCCGGGTTCGATCCCCGGTCAGGTCAATTCAAAAAATGATCTTTTCTAAATTGGCCTGGGTCTGGGAGTGCTGGGAGACGCCCCTGGGTTAATTCCTTGTCTGGTACCTCGTAACACAGGGTCATTTATCCCTACTTCGAGACCATGACAAGAGGTGTGTTGTCTGGCGCGAATTTATTTATTTATATTTATTTATCATAAATACATGACACTTTTATTACCTTTAGATACTACCACACTACTTAAAGTACTGCTAAAGTGGGGTCCCGGATTATGGCAACATTATTTCACAAAGTGACATTAGCAGCAGTCAGTTTAATTAAAATACGACTTCAAACACAGTTTTTAAGATAAGTATCAGTATCTGTTCAAAACACTTATCGCCCAGACACATAACAAAAGTTCTTTAATCAATGTTTGTCCTAGGTGTGAGTGGGGATCGAACCTACTGGCAGTTTGGATCTATTGCGCCAAAATTAACACCAATCTTTCTTCCGTTGCCTTGAAGTTTTGCTTAAAACTGCGAACTCCAAAGAAAACTTAATAAATATAATTATTGCACAGGTAATTCACTTTGGAAACAAATCTTTAGAAAAATGTGATGTAAAATGTTTCCCCGCGTAGGTATATTTTTCATTAACAGGCCCAGGAGTTTTGACTGCATCGGTACTTACCATCCTTACCTTACATAATGTATGAACGAACATTCGTTCGTACGTTCATACATTCATATAATAGCAGTAACTAACAAGAAACCCAAGAATGATAGCGCACTTTATACAGAAGAACTTTTAAGCAAAGTAATCCCAAATTAATGGGATAAAAAAAGTCCGAACAAAACGAATCTGGAACAATCCACTCAACAACAACTGAGAAGTTTCGGAACGGAAAATGGATCAGCGAAACTTAAAGAGTTATTTAAATATAATTTATTTTTACCTTTCATGGCGCAATGGAGGAATAAGGTTTAATTCAATTCAATTCAATTAAATTCAATTAGTTTATTGCACTCCATATGTAAAATAAGACGACACGAATGGCGTAGTGCGCTGCAGCACGGTTTCTCGCCTCGATTTCCGGTCGGGTCAATTAAGAAAATGACCTTTTCTGAATTGACTCGGGTGGGTGTGCTTGTATGGTACCTCGTAACACATAATATCCCTACTTCGAGACCATTACAAGAGGTGTGTTGTCTGGCGCATATAAAAAAAGGTCTACAATCGCTAAAGATTATCTAATGAGAGTGGAAGAAGCGCAAGAGGTGTGTCAGGACCGTAGCAAGTGGAAAGATGTGGTCTCTGGCTACCCTGTTGGGAAAAAGGCGTGATGGTATGTATGTATGTATACAATCGCATATCGGTACCTATTCGTTATTAGACTTCCGATTCGGAACTCGGTGATAAAAAACAGGAGCCTGTACGTCTACAACGAGTTGCCAATTTAGTTTGACATTATCTTTCGCGTAATTTTTTTTATTGGGATTTGAGATTGTCATGTCATGTCATGTGTGCCAACAGACTCACCACTGAGGATGCACAAGACCGCGCGAAGTGGGCCAAGAAACAAGAAAGGCGGACCCTGGGACCCCACACACCAGTGTGGGTTCACAACCGGGATAGACCGCACGGATGATGATGATGATGATGATGTCATGTCATGTGTCATCCCAATACAATTTTTTTACAGGAACGATAACGTAAATGTAAAGTGGCGACTCGTGGTAGACGTCCTGCCTCTTAAACAAAATGCCATAGGATAAGCATTGCAGAAATGTCAAACACGAAATTCATGAACCTCATTTCAAAGACATTTTTTTTTTTTGTTGACGTTAATGTAATACCAAGCTGTAAAATGGTGTAAGTTCATCATGTGCGTGGTTGTGTAGCGAAAATCTTTGAGTTGGCCTCGTCGAAGGTGTTTACGGTATGGAGTTTCGAGGGGTGTGCATTCACATCTCATGCTTTGCTAGCCCATTCACACCAGAGCTGCACTAAGCCAGGTTAGGTAGTAACTTAAAGTAGTTATATTTGTGAATTTATTCTTTCGTTGGGAGCGCACCCTCAATTGTAATTTTGCTTTTCTTTTTTCCCAGCGAGTACAACGGACGCGAAAAATTAAAATCTTGCGACCTGGATTCGGTCCGTCAATACTCGCCTCCGCTGGTCCGGGCTAGTCCTGGACAAAACAATGAGACATTTCGACTGAGATTACTTTCAATATAGGCACTGTTTGCATAGTTTTTTTAACAAACGAGCATTAAGGTCGTACGCTACGTCTACCACGAGTTGCCACTTTAAATTTACGTTATCGTTCGCGTAAAAATTTGGATTGGGATTGTATATCATGTTATGACAATGTCAAATCCCAATAGAATACTGGTAAAGAGTGCCTGTCGACAACTTTGACACATGATGTGTCACTTTGGAGAAACAGCCGTTGGAAGATCTTACCATATTTTGGATTTGAGTTTACGTGAAAGCTACAATCATTATGTAATAAGTAAATCATCAACGTTTTCCAAATTTGAATTTAGCAGCCTTAAGGCGGCCTCTGCCGAGTAAAGGCAACCTCCATATAATTGCAGAACACGAATTCAGCCACCTTAAACAGGTTGAACGAGCTGATGCTGCGTCTTATGCAGCGTTTGTTTTTGAAAGGGTCTCCAGCCGAATACTCTAGTCCCCAAGTACTTGCGCCATGTAGGCACTATCACTTAGCTTGCTAGACCACATCGGTGACTTTAGTATTCTAATTTAATCTGATCTAACCGGAAAAACAGAGTATATTAGGATAGCTTTCTTAATAGCAAGTTGGTCAGTAAAAATAAAATGTAAACGAGAAACGTTTTTAGGGTAGATTAGATATGATTCGATAAAAAAACATTTCGGTAACAACAGAGCATCCATAAGGGCCCACGTGTTCCATAAATAAAGAAAGAATTACAACATATAAGTATCGTCTCAAGTTAGTATAAAAATAGAGCTACTTACATTCTGAGTGCTGCCGCACGGTGGGACACTAAACGAGACGACTAGTGGTCCCGCTGGGCCACGTCACGAAATGTGACCAATTGTGGCTGCGGTTAAGTCACGTGACGCTGCCATTGGGTAATTTGGGTTGGAATTAAGTTACCGCGCCGGGCTGTGTCCACCACGCGGTGAGAAGCCGGCGGCTGTGGCACTGCCACTAAACGGAGCTCAGTGGCTGTGGCACGTCCACTGAACGGAGCTACAAGCATAGTGTTGTTCTAAGCTCCTTGCTACTAGCAGCTCTTGGCTGTACTTGGGTCACGAAAGCTCATGTTCGCGCTGATGTCATCAGGCCTCTGTGACTCCATGTGCTTGCGCGCGATAGTTACCTACCAGCCGCTGGGTTTTCCGAGACCCATTTCACAGTTGGTTGTCAACAGCCGCGTAGAGCATTTTGTACGCGAATCTTGCGGTTGAACTGACGCGATGACGTACCTTAAGTACTGACTGCCGACATCTATATTGAAAGAGGTAGCCGTTGGCAATATAATATGCCTGTCATATGACAGCCAGCACGCATTTACAATTGATAAAACTGACAATTTTCTATGGAGTGATTTATCTGTTACTTAGTAACTATTAAGTAATCTGTGCTAATGGTATAAACAATCTTGTGCGCAGCTTGTGGCGGCCACCTGTAACCGCGAGTGGCTAAGTGTGCGGACGCTCTAAATGTATGATTAATGCCTCAGATATTTATAATCTCATCCGTTGTATCATCCAACCGAAAATAAACCGAACAAATCAATCTCTGAAACGTTTCGGAAAACAGTTAAATTGATTTGGGAGAGGCTCGTTCCGAATTGGGCTAGCAGTGATTTTAGCGCTCAAACGTGTCCCGAATCGGTGTATGCACGAAGGCGTGACATCATGGATGACATCTTTGACATTCTGTACTTAATGGTTCTGCTTGCTCTATATCACTATGAGCTTAAAGTCAAATTTAAGAAAATACGAGTATCCTATTTAGGACTTACATTAGTGCAAAGATATTTTTGTGGTTATTCTTATGGGTATTCTTTAATTTCTCTTATGTTTTTTTTATTTAGGCAATAGATCTAACTTCTCATAAAGTTTTTACCCATAATCATCATTTCTCAAACTTAATATGTCAAAATATCACGTCTTCGAAAATTAAAACCCCTATTTACGAAAGGCCTAAATTTGTTTGCCTTATTATTGCAATCCATAACATTTGAGATATTCTAATACTATAACAAGTGAAGGTTATAAGAAATGTGTTATGCTCTGTGATTTTCGGTCAAAAAAATTTAAGGAGCTGTAGGGGTCATTGTGTCATTGTGTCTGTTCTGTGTTGACGTGCACTGAGATGTGCTCAATGGACTCCTGTACTCCCGAAGTAGGCTCCAGAGTAGAGTCCTTCCGTTGATGGTCTCCGGTTTGAGTGGAGGCTCTGTTTCCCAGGACTGCTGAGTCCCACACACCCAGTCGAAGAACCATTTACCATTGCAAAATGGTACAGTTAGCTGCGAAAGTCGAAAGACATCCATTGGTCGTGTGTACAGGAAGGAAAGCCTACAGTCAACAGTTCAAATCTTACCTGGATTTCATTAAGTACTAGCTCATAGATATTAGAATCTAATGCAGTCTGATAGTGTTGCGGCTAAGCGGAGGTTGCAGTGGTTGGCTATACCATAAGAATCTACCTTGAAATGCAACATAAATTGCTTATTCAAGCAATTAATTGTTATTTCCTACTAACTCAATCATATTAAAATCAGAACACCCGTCGCGCGCGGCAGGTGCGAGTTCACGGTCAGGATTAAAAATGCAACAATCCTTCCGCCATTTTGTGACGTCCTCACTCAGGGCACTTATGGATCGGCAAGAAGCTCCCTCTGTATGTTAGCACATTAAACTTCGTGACTAAACTTAGGAACTTATATCATCCTATCCGGGGAGAGCGTCTGTGGCCTAAAAGTTATGCACCATAACATATCTACTAATAAAGAATGGCTGAAAAGGACACTGTCCGTAGCCGAAAAATGAATAATTAAAAAAAAAGCAACCCAACACGAATCTGGAATCGTAAGGTCACGAGTTCAAATCTAGCCAGAACCATCTTTGTGTTCATTGTTAAATTTCCGATTATCTAACTCTCCGGTGATGGAAAACATCGATCAAAACCCAAATTAATCCGTATAACGGCGGAAGGCTTACCAACTACCACGTTGAGTTCTAATATCATTCATGGTAGTTTATTATGGGTAAATCGGACCTACGCCATTCACATAGCCACACTACTAGTTAATTTTGACCGGCTTCACTCCTTTTCATTTTGACTACCGAACAAAAGGCACGTGCTGCCCCAACTGATTCAATCCATCAGGCTGGCTCGGTGCCTGGCTAGTTCTGGATTTCCTCATTTAATCGATCGTGTAGAGAAATACTGACCATCCCTTTCCTTAACTTCCTGGTGACCCAATAGCAGCTTTATATCGCCAAAATAATAGAGTAACTCTCCGGTGATGGAAAACATTGTTAAAAAACCCAATAAACCGGGATTACGGCGGAAGGCTCACCACCTACCACTTTGGGTTCTAATAATAACATTAGTGAACAGGCTTCCGTGTGTTCTGTTCACCATGACGGCAACAGTCACCTGCTTCTGACTACCCCGTTTGGGATATAGTCGTGAACTTGTAAAGGTAATTATGTTATGTTATTATCCGCAATGAGCTCTGTTGAAAAAAACAGGTTATTCTGAATTATTTTTAAATTGCTTTTAAAAACAATTGGAATATTTAAAAAGAGAAAACAAAAGTCCACTCCGGCGGGTCAGGGTCACATTAAAAATGCAGGATTCAGCCAGCGCTGTTTCGTCACCTTTCAGCGAGTTTCTTCATCGGGTTTTCATTGTTATGACGCCATTTTTGTTTCGCTCCGAAAGCACAGGCTCCAAGGGACCAATTCGAACCCGTCCGACGTCCCAATACGTAGCATGATTCTTCAAAGGCGAGTTATGCAAATTTTATGTCTTGTTTTAGGTTTTATTATAATGCCATATTTTATAAAAGCACAATGATTATAAACATTTTACTGATTTTGCTTTTTTTGATGAATGGTTAAGAAAATACCGGGTGATTATCAAAAGACTAACAAAAAATAATTAATAATAGCTATGCGAAAAATTGTACGTTGTATGTTGTTTAAATTTTTAACCAGAACTGCTTTTCCGCTTCCGACTGTTTGTTGTGATTGGCTCATTACACTTTACACAACATTTAATTATCCTCATACCAGGACCTCAAGAACGCTTTCCGTCTACAGGTGGAGTGAGGTCATCTTGACGGGCAATATATATTTAAAAAAAATGTGTTTAAAAAATCCGTTCTGGAGGTTCACATTCGCACATTTTCACCTTTTTTTGCGAGGGAAAAAATGAATTACGCACTATCCCGCTGCCTGGGTGGGGCAGCGGGGGAGTGTGGGAATCTCCGTCACTGAAGGTGACGCCATACCCACTAAAAAGACCCTCGGTATACCTCATCGCCTTGACGGGACGACATGGTGCCTAGTTCGGATTACCTTAACCTACCTTCACGCCGCGCCTCCTCACGCAGCAGGGGCAACCCGGTATACGGGGACACCCCCAGAAAGGAGCACCGTGCAATGGGTTGAAAGTCCCCCGACTTTCACCCCGGTGCTGCTTTTATGGAGCAGGGAGAAGGCGTCGCACATTTGAACCTCAAATATTCGCATTCCGCATTCGTGAATGTCAAAAATATGACATTCGCAACATCCCTGGTTACCAATCTAATACCAACTGGTTGAGAAGAAAATGCTGTTGCCTTCGAATATAGAGCTAGTTAAAAACCCCTATTTCATCGGATTTCATTACAAACAAATAAATATTTCTAATCCGTGCATTGAAGCGCAGTTTAATTTGCGCCCATTCACTCGTTGCTCCCGTTCGTTCACGCATCCAGTCCATTCATTCGAGAACTTCATAAAAACCAGTAAAACTAAATAAAAATTCCGCAGCACGCGTTGTGGCAAATCAGCCTTTATTTTCTAGTCAACAAAGACAAACTTTGCCAGATCTGAACCAACCCTACTGTTTTGAGAAAAAAATGTTTACAAATCAACAGTTGCAATGAGTTTTTACCTTTATTGCACTGAACTAAGATTCAAATTATATTTGAACTAAAGTTAGTGTGAGTTTATTTTTTTGTTAATGCTATAATAGAAAAGATACTTTAATTTAAGACAAATAAAGTCGATTGTTTATATAGCAAGAGCGGTAGTTTACAATAGCGATAGATTAAATAAACTTCAGCTGAATGGTGTTTACAGAAACCACAGATTATAGAGCAAACGCTAGCATAGACTATAATTGTTCGACTAGAACCTATTGGATTTGATTTTGTGCAGAAGGCGACACGTTGGGCTTTAACAATAATATTTAGGTTCTGATCGAAACTGTAAACATAATTTATTATGTTTATGCATAAAATACAGTGTTATAAATATCAGAATGTTAGTGATATTCTATGATACTCGTACGTCAACGTGACCCGAAAATTTAAGTTTTATTCCAATTCAATGAAATAATCACGAAAATCCCACAAAACGTTTTCGATCCACCCTCAGCTAACGCTCTTAAGAGCTCTCCGCTAGCCCTAAAGTGGAGAAAAGCTGTTGAAGTCATTTGGGCTGAAAAAAATCTTACAATTTGCATTTTTCACGGATAAAAAAAAGATTACAACGAATTGACGAGACCTCCTTCTTTTTTGGCGTGGTTTAAAAAAAATGTAACCATGCCGTATTCTTAACATTGGATGTGTGGTTACCCAGTTCAATCCTCTACCTACAAGGCCAAAAGGAACATTTTCAGGAGATACATATCTTCCCTGAAATATTATTATTGTCAGAATCATTTTACGAGGAGCTTAGTCATATAAATACGTCTTGGGTTTACGAGGCATCGAGTTTGTAATAAAATTTGCTGAGAGAGCTGACATTAGATATAATCAACGCATTCTGTGTCGGACATATTATACGTCCTGTATGTATGTCCTATATTTGTTACCAAACTTTGTGTTATAGTTTCTTTAATAACGAGTTTTTCATTGTTTCAGGTAAACTTCTAAGGCAAAGAGGATGAGGATTTGGAATATCGTCACAAGTCGGTATCCAGAGACGGTCTACAGTTCGGGTCACACTTTACTAATAGTACTTATAAGCTAAGTGAAGTAACTAGCATATACTCATAGACGTAGTAGGTATCTATTACTGTCCCAACGCTGGGACGTTGGTCCGCTAAGTGTTTAGATGCGGGGTTAGTGAGGAACCCTTATAGCGGCCTGCCACTCCTCCGGTACTTGCCTGGATAGCAAGGAGATGGGTATCCGCTAGATTGCCTATCCGGCCACCCTGCTGTAGCTAAAGGTAGATGTGCGGCAGCGCATCGAGATGTGAGCGTGTTATACAGCTTCGGCACCATTCTGGAGAAATGGTAGTTGGCTTCTCTGACGTCCCCAGCGGGGATTGAAGCCGATAGCGTTCTTTGGATGCGCGTGGTGAGCGACTATAACTGCTCCGGTACCGTTCTGGATAAATGGGAGTGGGCAATGCCACGGGCTACCCGCCTATGAGTACCATAATGTGTAATGCATTGTGCATTGTGCTTTGTGGCGGCAGGACTTACCGCAGATGGTCCCTGGTACATATCACGGTGTGCTAGGAATAGTGTGCCTTTCTGCATAACCGAGAGGTTGGTCGGGGGGGCCACTAAAATAAATATCAGTAGTTGGGAAAGGGTCATGTCCGAACGCTGGGCTGAAACCTCCATCAATGAATTTAAGTTATCGCTTCGATTGATGGGTATTTTATCACGCTTTCCAAATTGGTTGACTTATCACAAACGAAGTGTTGAGGCCTTGAGGGTATGTTCCGAAAAATCCAATAACACACTTTGCCCTGTGATTTGAACACAGGACCACCTAACTTCGGACCTCCTGCTCTTACCACTCCGCCATGGAGGAGTCTCAAACTAAACTATTTTAAATTATATAATCAATCAACAATACTCAGGCACAGAACAAAAAAAAACTCTTGAAATATCGTCCTAACTGAGAATCGAACTCGCGACCGTCTGCGCAATAGGCACGGGCCGTCAATTGTATGGTTAATGTCTTGCTCGCGTCGTGAGTCGCCCGTGCGCGAGCGCAGGATCCACACGCGACTTGCCAAGAACAATGGTGGCAGAAAAACTAGGGGGAGGCGCGTGCGTAGGGCTGCCGACGGCGGAAGAGTATTTATTTATTTATTTAACAGAACAAATGCTTAGACAAGATTAGACATAGTGATATACAGTACTTGGTTATTTATGAGCTACTAACAGAAACATACTTTGCAATTTGAACATCATAACATGATCACGTCGCGTATATATTCAAGTAAATAACTTTAAATAACTTTGTTCGCAGTGTTTTATCTTTTTACATTTTCAAATACGTTTCGACGCTTTCACAGTAGTCGTGAACACTCGATGTCAAAGTGGTTTTAAGTCATAGAGTTTTTATTCAATCCAGCAAATCCAACTAGTTAAACCTCGTAAATTGTGATCATTACTTAATTTAAATGATGCAGGTCTTCGTCAAGCAGTGTTAGAGTATATAGGCTTATTACCTCGTCACTGACATACTAAGATAGATAATAACATCTCGACACAACCAAGACAGCCTCTGCTGCCGTAGCCTCAATCGTATTATACAGATATCTTTTTTTTTTTTTTTGGGTGGTACAGAAAAAACTAACTTTATTCAAATAGACATGTTAGCTAATATATTAGTACAGTAATCTTTATTTATATAGACTTATGCAGTACTTTTAAATAGTCAAAAAATATAATTATAATAATATACCATTTATACTTAACAATAAACATATTAAATACTATAATGATATGAAATAATGCGACTCTACCACCGCGTCGAAGTTGTTTTTTTCTGAGAAGACCCGGCGAGGAACTCAATAGTTCTTTACTCTTTTAAACTTGTTGTGGTTTTACAATGCCAGTTAGTAAAGCACAATTTGTTTGTCGGAAAAAAAATGCTTAAACTCTAACATTATTAAACAGAACAACCTTATTAAACAAAATAATAGGATGTGTACAAAGTCATTTATACAATTCCAAAGATAAAACAATGTTAGTCATTTACACTTAAGTCCTGTAAAATTATCTTATTTCCGTGTAAAGCCCTAAGAGAAGACCTCAGTCTCTTTAAAATGTTAAAAAGCAGTCGAATCTATCTGCAGTTAAGCAGCAGTACCCACCTAGTCAGTTATAAAATAAAAGATCTCATTTGTGAGTGCGTCAACCCTGTACAGACGGAAGGTCGTCTGTCTGATCGATTAGCGAGACGATGTACCGACAAATCGTTTGCATGCGCACACGCATTGAAACAATTTAATGCATCTACAGAACGACCTACTGAACAACTTTGTCGGGGGTGGCAAAGAAAACTACCGGAGTAATGTAATATTAAATCTTACCTAGCTTTTGCCCGCAACTTCGTCCGTTTAGACCAGTGTTTTTTCCAAATCGGGAAGGGTTCACCTTTCTCGGAGGCCAATTTTGCAAATTGAAACCTTTAATGTTAAAGTTTTTAGTTATAATTTCTCCAAGGCTGATCTAATGACTTCCTGTCCAAGACGCGTGGACTGAAAAGAAGCCTAGATCCAATTGAGGTCTCAGTGCCACAAATGCAATGATTCTTTACATTGCTCTTCGGCAGGCTTTGCAACAAGTACCTGCCTTCAAAAGTAAGGTACCTAGTCAGCGCTCATCAGTGACTTGTTGCAAAGTCAGTTTAAAAAATCCATTAACCTCACAGGGTTGGCAATGAGGAGTAATGCTTTTGGTGTTGCCTCGTTTTGCAGTAACCGCTTTCCGTGAGGTGGCCAGAACTTTTGCTCACGACCATTAATTAAAAACTTGTAAAATGTCACATTCTTAAGCGTAAGCCATAGATCAAAGCATGAGATGGACAGCCGATACCAGTCTAGACGTTGTAAACCCAAAACAAGTTTAAAAGAGTAACTGCTGAGTTTCTCGCCGGGTCCTCTCAGTAAGAAACAACTCCGACGCGGTGGTAGAGTCGCATTATGTCTGTATACTGTTTATTTACATATCCATATTATTATGGTATTTATGTCTATTATTTAGTATATTTTGCTGTAAATTTGACGATTTGAAAGTACTGATACAGTCTATTTGAATAAAGTTATTTGAGTTTGAGTTTGAGTTTGAGTTTGACGCATGCGCAGGCAGATAGCCAACCTAATAATTCTAATTAGGACAGCGCGGCCAACCGTGCCTACTGTCGTCAGATGTGACGTAGCAATCAGCGGAGTATTCTCTAAGCGATATGACCTAGATTTTGTTAATTATAATATAGGACGGGCAAACGAGATGGATCGGTTAGGGGAAGTGTCAAATGATCAAAGATAGCGTCTTGTTTACAAGCTCTCATTTCTAGACTACACTGTAGTGAACTAAGTAGCATTCCAGTTTCGTATTGTGATCTCTGATTTTCAGCCGGTCAGAGTGCCGAGTGCGAGTTGCAGTGAGAGAAGTGAATGACTTCACCATCGCGTTTTGCGAGCACGTAAATGTCAAATAGTATGGAATCGAGTCAGCGCCATCTAGCGGCGAATTCGGGCAACATTCAGGCCGCTAGATGGCGCTCACTCGATGCCATACAAATTCGCGTTTTGTTTCTCACAAACGCGATGGTGAAGTTATTCACTTCTCTCACTGCAACTCGCACTCGGCACTCAGTTGTCAGCTGCAGTTGCTTCTGGGCTAGATATATGAATACTTTTATTCCATAGGACTACTTAACTAAGTACTGTTAGAAAAATGCGATTTTGACAGCGATTATCGCTATTTGACGCCGAATACTACATCCTGCTTGGCTTACAAGCTGAAATGAGATGAAATTGAAATGAAATTGATTAGTTGCGATAAAACACGGTAAACAAATAAGATCTTGCATATACATTAAATTATGGTCAAGCGTATTCTGTCCAGTTTTAACATGCAAAATGTTTAACTTAAAAACATTATTAATAAATTCAGATGACACAAAATTATTATATTTTTATAAAAGTTACATTGCTGAAGCAACTAGCAATCGTTTCAAGTTGCTAATTAATGAATAAGGATGTAGTATTACCGGGCTTCAGGGTAAGTGAAATCGGGTGTGTCAACTCTTATTGTCACTTACGAGTAAGTTAAGAGTTGACTCTGCTTACAGAGTGCCGAGTGCGAGTTGCAGTGAGAGAAGTGAATGACTTCACCATCGCGTTTTGCGAGCACGTAAATGTCAATTACTACGAAATCGAGTCAGCGCCATCTAGCGGCGAATTCGGGCAACATTAAGGCCGCTAGATGGCGTTGACTCGATACCATACAAATTCGCGTTTTTTTTCTCGCAAACGCGATGGTGAAGTTATTCACTTCTCTCACTGCAACTCGCACTCGGCACTCCGAAATCCCTACCTACCCAAACTTCGGTTTACATGTGCTTAAGGGCGCCCTAGAGGGTATGTCAGTACTTTTTTTGTAACGTAGAATAATCAATGACGTACCGTGTAGTTCTTATATTGATGGGAAAACCAAACGGTATCATTACAAACCTCAATGGTTTTCGAAAACTGCAAATTAGGAATGTAAAGGGTTTTAAATTATAAATGGAAAAAAGGTCTCAGCCAAGGAAGAAGACAAGGAGATAGGTATAATTGGCGTTACTGTCATGTTGTTTGGCAAGTAGAGTCAAACTAAACACTCAAGAATTTACAACATTAAGATAGCCGGAGGTCACCAAAGAGGTGATCTGCGGTGACCCTAAATTCACTTTTCTTTCAAACCTGTGCATTAGCCGCGAGGCTATTGCTCTTCTGCAGTACGGTTCATTTGAATGGGCTCATACAGTTTACGTTGCGATCAAAGACAACACGCCTATGACGCAACGTCCGTCAGTCATGCCAAGTTTAGAATGCGCAAGCGCTGAATTGCGTCTATTATGAATTTATACATTATCAGTCAGCTGTGCGACACACTGACAGTGGAATATTAGTTAAACATTATTCATTTAGTCAATTAATCATTCTGTGAAATGCCGGTGTGTTTTAAGAACAATGTCGGTATGATTGTTGGCGTAAGATTTCAAACGCTGTTAGCAACCGATGTCAGAAAAAATAAGGATAGGTTTACAACAAAACGCTACTCGAGAAACCAGAAGGCAATGGTAAGGGCCTCCCCCATACCAGTGCCGGATTAAGACTACTTGATGCCCTAAACAAAGTGGTTCTGTCATCCTAGCACGTTATGCTCTTAAGCAACGGCTTGTCCTAAGCATGTTTCTGGTGCCCCTTAAGACGTGACGTCCTAAGCAATTGTTTGCCCTAAGCATTTGTTTCTGGTCCCCATAAGACGTGACGTCCTAAGCAATTGCTTGCCCTAGGCATCTGTTTTTGGTGCCCCCCAAGACAAGAAGCAATTACCTAATTTGCTTTAGGGTTAATCCGGCACTGCCCCTTACCATCCATTGCCTTCTCACCATGAGCCCACACATAAGATAAGTAGGGTTTTCGGTTTTCCTTCTCCTTCCTCACTGATGTAATGCTCGACTCTGTAACGTAACATTAAAAGCAAATGCTCCAGGTGAGGAACACCATTAGATATCCTGGCTTTAGCGCAGTAGGTTATCGGTTTGATCCTCACCCGGAAATAACCTTCATACGAGATGTGCATATAATTATGTAGTGTTAACACACCTTACGCCATATTTATTAACTTATCTGAATTTTTCAGTCTGAAAACCGGAGCTGCTGGGTTCGAATCCTAGGCCAAGCAAAGTGTGTTTTCGTATTTTTCAATATAACAAGCCCGGCGCACAGCGGATGCACAAATTAGACATGCGCGGCGCTCTGACAGATATCCCGCTTAGAACAACTCGCCATTTTTGATGCACGCACACAGATACATGAGTTTACAAGCGAAGTCAGTGAGCTTCGTTGAGTCGGAAAGTCGCACTGTCGCGAGTGTTTTTGTTTTTGTCGAACTTGGTGCAATTTTTCACATGATGAATTTTGTTTTTGTCCGGTTCTGTCAAGTAGGTATAACTTACTTACTTCATTTTGAAAATTCAAAGCGAATATAGTGGTAACCCTAGGCGGTTCACGCAAGTTTTGGAAAAAGGTGCGAGCGGTCCTTCTGTAAACTCTTTATTTTGTGACGGAGGGGTTAACTTACTTCGATTGTAATACACCGAAAGTTTGCCAGCAATCATTGCTTTAAGGTGTCAAATACTGTTCTGGCTGACGCACTGTCAATTAGCAAACGAAGTTGATAGAGTCGCATTACAAGAATCAGTGGGCAGGACATCTACTGTATTTTACTCATCAACTTCGTTCGCATATTTTTATTCATGTTTGTTAAGGTGCATTCGCCTGTAATGTATGTATAGTTTCAGCTTTGAATTTGAGCATTACGTTACAGTACTGCCTCTCTGAAATAACGAACATTCGCATGTAATGTACGTTTCAGATTCGATTCTGAGCCTTACTTCATTAGAACATTATTCGGTGCTTTTCCCTCACCAACGTCATGCTCGAATCTGTAACATTAGTTTGCGCTTTGTCATGCTCGGTTATCCTCCCTCACTTATGTAATGCTCGACTCTGTAACGTTATATTACAGGCGAATCCTCCAAGTGAGGGACTTTTGAACAAACTAGGCCCAATTCACTCGACCATCAACATAAATCACTATCCCATCAGTGCAATTACTTTATCGCCCAGCGATCGAAACCACGAACATGGCTTTGAACACATCATGGCCCTCCCCACCACCTACCACTGAGCGTGATGAGGTCAACGCTCCCCGTGACAATGACATCCACATCTCGCGAACAACGAACAAAGGAGAAACAGCTATTGATGGTATAGATAGACTAGGCTGTTGCCGGTGGTAAAATTAAATTAAAAAGCAGACCTGAGCGATCGTGAGGTTTTTTTAATTTATTTGCCGAATAAAAAGGAGTTAGTTGCAATCATTACTCGAAATACATAAATCTGTCTAAATACATTCACAAATTGATCGTTTTTAAAAAACCCCTAAAGTTTACACTTTAGAAACATCGTGAGTTTAAGATGCAATAATAACAGTTGCTAGTACGGGTTGTCTAACTTTAAACGGGTTCATGCCAGTCTCAAACAGGTGTCAGAACATTCAGAAGTCCACACTTTGGGTTATCACTGCACTGGTCAGCGCTTGCAACTGTTTCGGGTTCCTATTTATCGTAAAGTAATTTTCTTTTAATTTTAAATGGTTTCAAACTCAAACTCAAATATCTTTATTTTAATAGACTTAATCAGTACTTTTAAATAGTCGAAAAATATACTAAATAATAGACATAAATACTATAATTATATGTAGGTATATATAGAAGTATAGAAGTTGATTCTTACTGAGAAGACCCGGCGAGAAACTCAGTATCACTCTTTTATACTTGTTGTGGTTTTACAATGCGAGTTAGTAGAGTACAATTTGTTTGTTGTTAAAAAAAACTGCCCAAATTCTAATATTAAAAAATAAACAGAACAACCTAACAAGTACAGCATAGCTACTTATCATAAAACAATAGGCTGTACCAAGTCATTTATACAATTCCAAAGATAAAAATTGTTAGTCATTAATACACATAAGTCCGGTATTTAATTGATAAGTATTACAAGAGGTAACTGATCCCGCACCGAGCAAAGAGCTTTAATCCCAGGCTTTTTTATCTAAAAGGTAATCATTGGTAGTTTAATACCCCTTTTTATGTGGTTTTTGAATCTGTGGAGCGGTAACATACAAATTGCCTGAGGAACTTTGGTGTAGTAGTGTACACCTTGCCCCATAAAGTTTGACCTCAATCTCGCCTGGTGGTGAGCGATGACGAACCCGACGGAGGTACACGCTTACTCAGAAAATGCCTATTCACTCTGGTCAGACACCAAGGAAGTACCTAAATGTTCCGGCCCCCTTGTTGAACCTTGGACCACGGCGGCTGCGATCTGGAAAGCTTTTCGCTATGAATCTTATACATCAAGGACAAGGTTATCTGACTAACATTATCTGATTCCAATTACTACGATTCGCTGTTCTGTACATGTTTCTCCAGGATTGGCAGCAAACCCACAGATATTCTTTTGAAATATTCGGTTATCCCGACTGCATTAAGGCTATCTCATTGGCACAGTTGCAAGGTCTTTAGCGCTGAAGGTCATAGGATCGGTGCCTACCCAGGACAAACATTTTAATTGTCTATTCAAGCATTGATTTTGAAGTCCTAATTTGATTAGCTTGGGAATAAAAAAAGTTAATAATATTTTATGGCTTATGGTCTCCACAAGTCACAAAAGTAACATAGCAGTTTCCTAAATTACTTGGTTTATTTTTGCACTGCAGTTTAGTAAGTTAATATTGTGATCTGAGAAACGTGCGCATTATAACTGAGTTTCTTCCTAAGAAGTCAGTAAGAATCAACTTTACGACGACCGGTGGTAGATTTACATTATGTTAAGTGTACTACTTACACGGGTTATTTATCCATTGTATTCATACTTCATTCATTATAACATTAGAAATAAGAAGCAGGGGGGCTAAAATGAATGGCAATTTGCATTTGATGTTGCCATGATGATAACATACCTGAGTATAACCTGGCAAAATTTAAAACCCTTTCCGCCACAACGTATGAAGGGATTATGTAACATTTTAGATTTGGTAGAGTTATAGTGACAGTAAAAATGAAAACCCCTGTCTGTTTTAGGTTTTTACATCGACAATATAGTTTGATGCAAGACAAAATAATTTATTTAAGCAAAAGCCTCATAAATTCTGAAGTTCCTTTACTTTAGATGAGAACAATTAAGTGTGACAGTTGCTATATGAGTAGATTTTAATAAATTCGGCATAAATGTTAAAAGTAATGATGTTTATTGTACTTTGAACACAAAGTGTACCTTAAAAAGAACCTTTTTTACTTCTTTCTAATGCTATAATGAATGGAGTATGTATAGGTATTTTATTTTCTCTTATCTGTAAAAAATTTACTATTCAAACTACTTTTGAAATATATTCAAATAAATATAAAAATATATTTAAATAACAGGGTCAAGGACAAGTAAAAAAAATTAGTAAATATTCGATTCAATGAACTTAAAATGAAATTTTAAATTAACTCGGAAACTTAAATTAGTAATACATTCTCTGACTACATTCAACTTTTAAAATAAAATCCTTGTTCATATGAAAAATCTCGCAAATCCCACGGCGCTACCAGGGCCACATGACAATACGAGCGGTCTGCGTCGGCAATGAACCCGAGCGGGCGTCGACCCCGACCGGTTCCGCGTCTGCCCGCCTGGTACTTTGTCACGCTGCAGTCAAGGTGAGACGGACCTAGGTGAAGTGACCAGCATATACCTGGGACCTTATTAAAATCCCTAATAACTTTTCGAGTTTATGCCCTAAATTGAGCGTGGCGAGCAATTTCGTAATATGATAACTTCAATAGGTCATTTCGCTAGAAACGTAGAGAACGTTCAGGCAGTGAAACGGCAAAAAACAGTAGCGTTGGTGTAAGAAAAGCAGTTAATCATAATCATACTAAAAAACGTATTCACTTTAAGAATCGACATAATATGATTACAATAGCAAAAAATACACTTACATAAACATACGCGTAAATTGAGCTATGTTTTGTTATGGTCTTATAATAAATTTCGAGCCAGTCAGGGGTCACCTAGCACAAGCGATTTTTCCCAGGCCCAGCCTATATTCAAATAGTTATAATAGGCTAAATATATCCATTGCAACAAATATACCGGGCCATAGCCAAGAGCAAAACACGACTATGTATTAGATGCAAAAACTTCAAACATAATGTAAAGACTTGAAATTCAACATTTGTTGGCCTGTACTAAAAGGTTCGGTGACTCGTTTCTTTGTCTTACCATCCAGACGTGGAACGCTCTTCCAGCACATGTGTTTCCTTCCTCTTATAGTCCCGGGTTCTTCAAGCGGGGCGTGAAAAGGCATTTCTGCAGGCCTTCAAGGTGAGGATGGCCAGCAAAGTGATTCGTTTGAATGACTGGGCTTGTCAACCTCATATCTGGACCTCACGACCGCTTTCCATCAGGTGGAGTGAGGTCATCTTGACGGGCAATATAAAAAAAAAACGTTATTTTATGGTGTTGATAGATTTAAGCATACAAACACTCGATGGTTTGTTACAACTTGATGTTGAAATCCAAGCTAAAACGTTACACAACATGGGAATGTTATTGGAAAACTAAGCATTTGCCTGTGTTCTACTATTCGTAAAAACGTCACATTAAAATATGATGCTCTAGCTAGTCAATACCACCTTTTAGCTAGTGCTCATGCCAAATCCTTATTTTTCTAAATTGCTTTAATCTAAACCTACATTAGCGTTCTTGGCTAGGTTGCTAATAGTAAAAATGACAGGAAGGAATCCCCAAAATGTCTGACATCAGACAACTTGTCTCGCTTGCTTGATACTTAAGTATTTTGTGCGTGGTGTCGTTAAACAAATTGTTTTGTCCACACCGAACCATGAATACCAATGACGCCGACTGAGTCAGATTTAAATAATGATATCTTGTAAATTGAAACGAATAAATTAGATGGTACTAAATTAGTTTGGGACTGGGTCAATCCATCTTGACTTGACAGAGATTTTTCTTTCTAAGCAGTTGATTCCATTAAATATATATGAGAAGATTCTCAAAGTTTGGTAAGTGAATCACCGAAGTTCATTAACATTCCAGTTACAACGCTTTATTGGAAAACAACAAAATTTGTAAGGATACAATTTGTCTTGTACCAGTAACGCTAAATGTTAAAGTGAATGCCCAAAGTGGGGCGCCCTTAAGGCCGTTACTCAAAAGGGATGGCGAGTACTCACTATTATAGTTATAGTCCAAAACTAAAGAAAAATAGGATAGGTAACTAAAATATAACCATTCAAATTGGGGTCCATTAGTTTGTTTTTTTTTTTACAGCGGTACTTAATTGCCATTTGAAGTCAAATACTGCATTGACAAGCTTACATTGCGTGTTAAAGAATCAGAAGACGTAACTTGATAACATTTTAAAATGATTAAATATTAATATTAATATTTTGCTTCGGAAGGCAGGTTAAACAGTTGGTCCCGGTTGACGTCGCAAGATATCAGTCGTAAAGCCTAATCAGAGGCCTACAAAGGCGGCTTGATAACATCTGACGGTAAGGTTTATCACTGGCCTTACATTCACCTCTCCAACAATCCGCACTGAGCCCGCGTGTTGGTATGGCTCGTACCACCTCATAGTTGAGGTGAGGCCTGTGCCCAGCAGTGGGACATATAAGGCTGTATTTGCTATTTGCTCTTTGCTATTAATAAATTAAATATTTGATATAAGTGATGTTTTAGTGAAGTCAATTATTTTTTACTGTCCTCTAACGACACCTAACGGTATGTAGGTCTAATTTGTTGCTAATTAACAGGTAATTTGTTCGTCGAGCAACAATTTTGCTGTCAAACTTCACCCCCCAGTGGGCAGAACGCAACCAGGGGGCATGCTTGACCGAACATTGTAGGGTTGGCAATCAGCAAATAAATGATGTACGCACTAAAGTTTAAAGGTTCTAGCTTGAAACAACATGTTTCGATATAAAAGTTTAGGTAAACAAACGGCCGATCTTAGTATCTAGATTTAGGTTTTAAATGTTAATTACAACAGAAACCCATAGATTTCCAGAGTACCTGGGTCATCTGTTCCTTGCGGTAAATACCCTGTCAATGGGGAACAATACTGCTTTTTGATCCCGACAGAGGGCGTTCTGAGCGACTGAACCTATTGTCAAAGCTGTCAAATGCCATACAAAAAATAACATAGAGAAAGTTTTCAAAAATCATTGGGCCTCAATGTGCTGATTTTGGTTGTCAAAACAAAGGGAATCATGTACTTCCAAATGATACTTAGCTGTGAAATTGTGGTAACAAAAAACCAACTTCAAAAAAAACTATTCCAAAACAAAGCACTAAAAAGTAAAGAAATAATTGCGTGTTCTTCTAAACCTTATACGATAATAGAATGTAGGTACAATTATTGTTATTGTTGGAGTCGGTGTCTGTCAGAACTGGACCAAATTAAAATGTGACCACACGGGCACCATCAGCTTTCAAATAAATGAAGAATTATCAAAATCGGTTGGCGTAATGTTAAGTTATTCGTCCATTTGTAGTCCATTTGTCGCGCATTTTGTCTATCTAGATTTAAGACTTATATGGTTTTCTAATGGATGCCACAGTCAGAACTAGACCAAATTAAAATGGGACCATTCGGAAAGCACCAGCTTTCAAATAAAAATAGATCAAAATCGGTTCACCCAGTCGAAAGTTATGAGGTAACAAACATAAAAAAAACATACAGTCGAATTGAGAACCTCCTCCTTTTTTTGAAGTCTGTTGAAAATAGGAAAGCTTTCGACTCATTGAGGTTATTTTCTGATTTTTTAAAATCCGGTGACTATTATGGTAGAAATATAGCACAAGTACTCTCAAAACGGCTTAAACTCATTATAAAAATTAATTGTATCCGCCATTATCACTATTACAATGAAAACCGTACATTTGTGGCATAAAAATGGCTGAGGCTTGAGTGATTTTGTAGGTTGAAAACTGACCAATTCAATGTCTCTGGGAACGAATTCTTACATGCATACCGAAACGTCATGACATGTATTACACTAAACTATCAGTTACAGTGAAAATATGGGTTTATTTCGTTCAGAAGCCTCCTTAAGCAAGTTCGAAATTTCATCGGAAAAAATCATATTTTTAAACTTTAAGCGTCACAGTAAAGCCTTAAAAGCGTTGTTTTATTTGCATTTCATGATCATTTTAGTAATCTACAATCAATTACGCTAGTCTGGGGGTTTTGCGTTAAGGAAAACCGAAAAAATATATGTTTCGGGACACGCGAATAGTCGGGTCGCTGGTGGCGCTATCTACAATAGGTTCGCGGTTTCCCATTCAGCTTACTTACCTGAGCTACTCGTACCTCAATTCAACTGACCTGTTGGTGCTATGGCAGCGATACTGCGTTTAGCACCGAAGATCGTGAGTTCAATCCCCACCCATGACAAACCTTCTGTATAAGTTTGAATTCGGAAATCTTTAAGTACCTATGTTTACCAGTTTCTGACACCCAATACAAGCTCAGGTTTGGGGTCAGAATAAAAAAAAACATTCAACATTGTTATTAGTACTAACTTGTGGCAACCCTAGTCATCATGCGCACGCGTCGAGAGAGAAAGTAACACACTTGGAGTAATCTCGATGTTAATCTGTGGTGGTAACGACAATTTAAGAACCGTTGACACACACATCAATCTTCATGCTTCGTGCTACAAGAATTCGTTAGAAATTCTGAAAGATTACAATTTACAATGTAAAAGAAAATAAAGGAAAATAAGAAATTCGTTAGACGTTTGATTGTTTTTATAAAGTCACTATAGCTTTTCGCTCGCAACTTCGCCTGCGTGAACTTCATTTTACGACATACCAGATTTTTTCCGACTTACGATACTTGACTCGCGAAATCCCGTCTTAAATAAATAAATATGCGCCAGACCACCACCTCTTATAATGGTCTCGAAGTAGAGATTATATTCCCTGTGTTACGAGGTACCACACAAGGAAATAAGCCAGCGGCGTCCCACAACACTCAGACCCGAGTCGTCTTATGTAAAATTTTAGACTCCTAGCACTTGTAGTTACGTCTATTATCGTTTATATTTTTTTTTTGTGAATTTTGACATTTCATAAGTGCTTCTTTGTAAAAGCTTAAGTGAATAAATGATTTTTTACTTTACTTTACTTTACTTTACTTTACGAAGTTTCATACAAACAAACTATCAATCCCAAAAACAACTCCTTAGGGGTCGAATTTCGGAAAATCCCGTCTGAGCTCACTAAGTGCTCACACTTACGTCCTAAAACTACCCCTTTAATCTCCTAGCACTTGCAGTTTCTGAGATTTAGTTTTTATATTTAAATAATTTATTCATTCATAATTGAAGACCATATGTCTTCAAATTAATTTGCAGTTGACGCCAAGTACGCCTACAAATCCCACTATTCAGCCCCATTTGAACTCTTAAATTAATTGACCTCTCCGATTGCCTGACCTCATCACGAAGGTCGGTAGCAATCCATTGATGTCTACAAGGGTCTCGTCTTTGGACATGGGTGGACCTTTGATTATATACTTCTCAGTCAGCAATTGCCAGATTTGGTTGTAGGTGATTTGGGGCGTGTAGCTGATAATTAAAGGTTTGTGTGTGGGGTGTGATGTCTTTTTCCTGAGTCTCTACATACTTTGATTAAAACAAAATCGCTTCCCGCCATCTGTTAACCATTTTGATATTTTTTTTACTCTCAATAGCTTTGGCTATATTAATTTAAAATATATCTGCTTAGGTTTACTAACTTCAGTGCATTACTGAAACACTAGTGACTCAGTTTCAGCGTTTCCTTCCTCGTATAGTCCCGGGTTCTTCAAGCGGGGCGTGAAAAGGCATTTCTGCAGGCCTTCAAGGTGACGATGGCTAGCCCAGTGATTCGTTTGAATGACTGGGCTTGTCAACCTCATATCCGGACCTCACGACCGCTTTCCTTCAAGTGGAGTGAGTTCATCTTGACGGGTAATATAAAAAAATATATTTGCAATTCCAACAGATTTAAATAACATAGTAAGTACTTAAAATAAATTCTAAAAAAACTTTTTTTTTAAAAGAATAATTGCTGATTTCTTCCGCCGGGTCTTCTCAGTCAAGATTCAAGAAGCGACACCTCTCTGACTCCGGTGGTCGATTCGCCTCGTATTAATGTATTGTAGATATATTTAATATGTTCATAGAATTATTCTTTGTAAAATATTTACTAGTTTTCGCACGTTTACGTTCGTAATGGCATACGCGCTTACACGGGCTTTTTGCGACGTGTTCGCTCGAACTGGTGGTGGTGTCGAACGTTGGTGATCAACGTTACCACCTGTACGCGCTAACAAAAAGGCGCGTATACAACGCTAGCTGAATCTGCACTCAGCCACTGCAAGTATAAGTTTAATTGTTGGTTATCATGAACATACTGTGTATAATTATGATGGTATACGGGTTTAAGACATTTATTTTCTCGAAAAGAATTACACTTCACTTATATGAGAAACTTAAAGAAATATACAAAGCGAGTTTCGAACACAGATCAAAAAAAATTATACAATGCATAGCGACTATATACCTGTTGATATTGTAAAGGGTGCGGTCGACACGTTCTCTAGCTCCTGCCCTTGGAAACATGCTAGGTTTCCTCAATTATGTCGCATAGTGTCGAAGCGGTAGCGGGTTATGTATTCTACACAGCATGTAGATGTTATATGAAAGAGAGTAAGACGAAATAAACACAATAAGTAAAAAATTGTATGCCTAATATATGCTAATGAATTAAAAAAACAAAATACGAAACAAAGATTGAAAGATTGACTGGCCCCCCACACTACCCGCTCGTGGGCGAGGACAAATTTGATTAACAAAATAAGTTTATTATCAAATAAAAATAATAATTATCTAAATATAAATATTGGCGAAAGAATTGTGAGATCGAATATCATCGGCGAGATTGAAGCTCACAAACTTCGCTGGATCGGCCACTTAAAGAGAATGGGGGAAGATCGTGCGGTCAAGCGAGCATAGTTGAGGCGGCCGAGCGGTCGACGCCCGGTCGGCCGCCCCAGGTACCGCTGGGTTGACCAAGTCATGAGGACTTGCGCAGGCTCCAGGTGGATGACTGGAAGGAGGTAGCGCTCGACAGACTGGAATGGCGTTTCTTGGTATCAGAGGCCAAGGCACACGCGATCTTAGTTAGTTTTTAAATATGAGCCAGACATCACAGCACTTGTCATGGCCTCGGAGTAAGGATAAATATCCTTGTGTTGCGAGTTACAAGACCAGACAGGGTTTAAATCCGTCAGCGTCTTCCAGCACACCCAAACCCGAGTAAATTTAGAATAGATCATTTTCCAAATTAACCGGGACAAAACACGCAAGCCAATGCGAAAAACCGTGCTACAGCAAACTACGCCAAACGTGTCGTCAATAAATGTTAACATACTATATTCTTCTATTTATCTCTACTCTGCTACATTCAAGCATTAGACAGAAGTAAAAAAGGTTCTTTTTAAGGTACACTTTGTGGTCAAAGTACAATAAACATCATTACTTTTAACATTTATGCCGAATTTATTAAAATCTACTTATATAGCAGCTGTCACACTTAATTGTTTTCATCTAAAGTAAAGGAACTTCAGAATTTATGAGGCTTTTGCTTAAATAAATTATTTTGTCTTGCATCAAACTATATTGTCGATGTAAAAACCTAAAACAGGCAGGGGTTTTCATTTTTACTGTCACTATAACTGTACCAAATCTAAAATGTTACATAATCCCTTCATACGTTGTGGCGGAAAGGGTTTTAAATTTTGCCAGGTTATACTCAGGTATGTTACCGTCATGGCAACATCAAATGCAAATTGCCATTCATTTTAGCCCCCCTGCTTCTTATTTCTAATGTTATAATGAATGAAGTATACTACACGTAGAACCTTAGTAACGTGTTATGTTACATTGACTGCGGTAACCGGTATCCATCAGGGTAGTCTCCAAATTCCGCTTAAGTTCATGACTAAGTCAGCTTCTCTGCCCAACCGAAGGCGCGCTTTCTCCGCGGACCTTGGGCCTAGAAACTAGGCTAGATCTAGCTTTAGTACTTACGTGACTAGCACAAGGTGCGTGGGGAAAATATCGCAAAGTAATGTTAGATACATAGTATAATGTTCACTATGTTAAATCTCACATATAAATGCTAATAGGAACTTTAAATTAAGAAAGCATGACTTGAACGTCTACCACGAGTTGCCACTTTAAATTTACGTTATCGTTCGCGTAAAAAAAAATTGACATGACATGACATGACAATGTCAAATCCAAATACTTTTTTTTACGCGTACGTTATCGTGCATTTAAAGTGGCAACTCGTGGTAGAAGTCCTGTACAAAATACATTCACCCATGGCATACGACGAGACATACGCTCAAGAGTATATCCCAAAAAGTGTAGCCAGCCAGAAGCAAGTTTACTGTTGCTGTTTTGATGAACTGAATAGAAAGAAGCCCTCACATCATCATTATGGAATTTTTGAAAACTAAAACATATTTATGACCCCAAACTAAGCTGGGTTTGCACTCTAGATGTCAGAGACTAAATAACATCATTGTATATTTTTAAATACATGTAACTATACTCAAATAGACAATGACATCCAGAGTTTTAGACAAACGAAAACCACCTCCTCAAAGTAAAGTCAAAGTCAAAATATTTATTTTCGAGAATACATGTCAAAAAGGTCTTAAAATACAGCATAAATTGTCTATTGTATTCGGTCTTCATGCAGACGTGTAAATGTTTATTAACTAGCTGGTTTTTCCATGATGTTGAACAAAACTCTGTAGGTATATTGCTTAACACTATAAAAACATTTTTCTAATAGCCATATCGTTAATTTTTCCTAAAATACATTAGGTTTTAATATTTTCAATTCGTTCGACGAGTTGTCGAACTAAAGCTAGTAGCTGTATATATAAATGCACATAATATTGTATATATTTTTTTTATATATGTATTTGTGACACGCAGGTTGGTATAACATGTTGATAAATTTATGTTAGGTATGTTAGGTAGCTGTCCTTATTTAGTTATTTATTCATTTTCGGTGCAAAATTTAGCCAAGTTACAAGTATTTATTAAAAAACACAAGGACGGGCCCCGACTCCAAACTATTCGTAACATAAATTTCACAGACTAATTAAAGCATGCACCAAGATATTAATTTTCCCAAAGCAACACGTTATGACAATAAATATGGGAACTATCCGCCGCTAGGTGGCGCGCGATACGCCCCGGCGGCCGGAAGCGGAAACTTCACTTTTTGCCTCCCTCCGCCCGTACCTATTGGGAGAGGAGAATCTTTACTGTAGGGCTGTCACATGGAATCAATTTATGGAGGTTAAGTAATCTTATTTTAATATACTTAATAAAAAGTAACTATGAACAAGCTGTAAAAATTGCTTATATGTCACTCCCTGATAATGTAGCTTTATATTGGTGTAAGTATTTTAAAATCGGTCCAGTAGTTTCGGAGCCTATTCAATACAAACAAACAAATCTTTCCTCTTTATATTATTAGTATAGATAACTTTTTTCATCTAGAAAACACTAACCGTGTTGCCTAGATAAAAAAAAAGTTATTTGACAGCCCTAAAAGGACAGCACTCTAGCGTCCTCTAGTGCGGATCTCGAGATGTCCTGGAAGAGGCCTCTTCGGCGTTGGCCTCTTAGTAACGAGGCCATGTTTTTTTAGGAAAATAAAAATTATCTTTGTCGTATGCCATTTTCTGGCACAGCACTTAATAAATAAATATCTCTAAACAAGACACAAGGCAAACTATACTCAAAACAATGCAGAGTTGGTATTTGAGGTCTTCAAAGACTGATACACACACAAACACACTCATAGATACACATATATATATAAACGCAATTTTCAATAAATTCTTAATTAGATAGTAACGCCTAGCCTAGTCAAAATAAATGTTACATTCCAGAACATAATAAAACATACCATCATTCACACATTCGATGGCAACTCATGGGGTCAGACTCGATAGATGAAGAAGATATGAAAGAACTGACGGTGGATTAGATTAGATAGCAAGATTCTGTAGAGCAACGGGAAGATTCAACGGGACGCCGTGAAAATGGGACAACCTACAGACCCCCGCAGGGGGGCCTGGGGAAATAGGTGAAATGACCCATAACTAGCGGACCGATCACCCCTCCCAATGCTGTCCCAGTTGAAAAATAATAAACATACCATCACGACTTTATCCCAAACGGGGTAGTCAGAGGCAAGTGACTGTTGCCGTCATCCGTCATGGTGAACGGAACACTCAGAAGCACTCTTTTCACCAATGGTATTAGAACACAACGTTGTTGTACTCGGGACCACACGATCCGCGATCCGAGTTGGAGTCATCATCATCATACGTGCGGTCTATCCCGGTTGTGAACCCACACCAGTGTGTGGGGTCCCAGGGTCCGCATTTCTTATTTTCTTGGCCCATTTCGCGCGATCTTGTGCATACTCAGTGGTGAGTCTGTTGGCACGCATGTCACCCTTGACGACGTCGAGCCACCGCTTCTTCGGTTTACTTTTTTTTACTTTTTACTTTTACTTTTTACTTTTACTTTTTACTTGTCTGCGATGTCACGAACACGAAGGCTGCCGCGGATGTGGGTGTTCCGCACGCGATCTTTGCGTGGGACTCCACACATCCACCGCAGCATCTTCATTTCCGTGACGCGCAGCTCCTGCTTGTGTCGCTCTAGTAACGGCCAGGTTTCACTGCCATATAGAAGGACAGGCCTAATGATAGTTTTAAAGACGAGTTGGAGTGCTTAGGCCACGACGCTCTTATTCCAGAACAAACATTTAATTTTAGGTTTGTCCTGTGTGAGGGTGTTATTAATTTAGGTATGTTTATCCGTCTCTGATACATATAGAAAAAGCTCTGCTTAGTTTGAGTCAGACGATCTTGGTGTATTTAAGTTGTCTTAGTATTTTTATAGAATTATGAGTCGCAACTTTTGACAATGATAGATATATCTATAAGTATGTTTTGTTGTTTTTGGGATTTTTTAATGTTTAGTTTTATCTTTGTCTATCCCTCGTGTCTGTAAATTTATCTGTTTTGTCGTGTGGTTGACTATAGTACGACCGTCTAAATCAGTCTTCGCCTGCGCGGTCCAGGGGTGAGGGGGTAGGACGAGAACGGGGATCGAGAGTGGTGCGGGGGCGGGCGCGCGAAGCGTTACGCACATGAGGTGAAATGCGTAATAGACAGTTCTTAAGATTTATGTGACGTCATAGTGGATTTTTATATATTTTTTAAAGCAGGGACGGCAAATTTGAATGAAACAACTAATTTAATATTTAGGTAACAAACTATTATATTGTTTATTACAAGAATCATCAAAACCAAAAATCAAATCATCGAAATCAATCACATATGTCCATATCAATATCACTTAAACTTGATTCTTCACTTTCGGAGCAGCCATCCTCAGAATCATCAGAATCGTTCTGCACATTAATAATAAAATCAACAGCATCATCTACAATACCATCATGTTTGCAGTATTCGTCCTCAATTTTAATTACGTGGTTAACGCAATGCTCCCACTTTTCTGCAGAATATTCAGCAAATAGTCCCTCTAATATACTTTTTTTTTGGTCCAAATTAGGGTCGACACTTTTTTGAGATACTTGTCCTTTAACATCACCCCAGACTAGCTCAATGGGGTTCAGGTCTGGATGGTAAGGGGGCAAACGAAGCACTTCATGTCCGTTTCTTTTTAATAACTCGTCAATTTTATAAATGTCTTCTGTGAAATGCTTTTCAATTAATTTATATAACTCATCCTTCCTTAGTTTATCATCAAATGGCACATCATGTCGTCGTAGCCATGCTTGCATATCTGGCTTAGTAGAAGCCATACTCGGCTTTTTCTCCTCTCGAACCGAATGATAAGCAGCGTTATCCATCACTATGACAGAATTTGGTGGTATATTCGGCATCAGCTTTTTATTTATCCATTTCATGAAATTCACAAAATTCATGGAATCGTGATAATCACCTGTTTTACACTTGGATTTGAATATTACATGTGCCCCGTCTACAAATCCAGTTTGGCCTCTACAATGAACAATGATCAAACGGTCCCCTTTACCGATATTAGACAGCACGCCGTGCACAGCAAATAAAGAATTGAATTGAAGAATTGAATTGTGTTCATCCTTTGATTGCCAACACTTTGATACGTTATGAGACGCATTGACATAAGTTTCGTCAAGATATATAATATTTCTTTCTTCCCTACGATATTTTTTTATAGACTGTAGGTATTTCCACCTCCATGATGTTATATTTGGCTGTTCGATAAGAAGTTTCCTTTTGGATCCGCATTTCTTAAATTTGAAACCAAGATCATGTAATAATAGCCTTAAATATTCCCTTCCGCAGTGTAATATATTCTCTTCTCTAAGTATAACATTCAAAGTTTTTAGAGTTGGTATTTTTTTATGAATTGTATAAAATTGAGAGACTTGAAGAAAAGAAGAATCTTACTACTCCTTTTGCAAAATCGTCTATTTCAACTCTTTTTCTGCGCACTTGTTTTGGTTTTTTTGGTGATTTAAATATTTCGTTATCTTCCAATAGTCTCCTTTGTTGTACAATTCTAGATACAGATTTATCCGATAGTCCAGTAACCTCTACTACGGTTTTGTTCAAATTTATATCTTGCAGATATTCACTGGAATGTGGATCCAGTTTCTTTTTTCTAAAATATTCATATACGTTAAAAGCCATTTGCTTGCACTGTCTATTAATTTTATGTCCGAAGATATTTCGACTCATCTTGAGAATGTAATCTCATGTATAACTGTCGTAAAGCGTCCAGAACTATCAACACGAGTGATCGCAAACCGTGTAGCGAGCGTACTGACTGAGTTGTTACAAAAATGCACCTGCCGCCCGCACCTCTCTCGGTCCCCGTTGTCGCCCTACCCCCGCACACCTGTACCGCGCAGGCGAAGACTGATTTAGACGGTCGTACTATAATAGAGAATGCCTTTTAGCAATAAGTACTGTGTATTTTTTTGTATAATAAGTTTTAATGAATAAATAATAAATAAACTTTTGTCCTGGGTCAGCTATGAAGCCAAAGGACATCGTCATTGTTTGTTTTCCTGCCACGAATTTCCCCTCTTACTCTTTAATTAAACTCAGACTCAAACTCAAATATCTTTATTTGAATAGACTTAATCAGTACTTTTGAATAGTCAAAACAAATGCTAAATAGTAGACATACATACTATAATAATATGAATATATGAATACACAGTATACAAACTTATTGCGACTTTGCCACCGCGTCGGAGAAGTTGATTCTTACTGAATTGTCTCTCTTGTAGTTACAAATTTTTTCGGGCACTGTGCGTGGTGATTCTACCTGTTCTATATTATAACGATCAATAATGATGACCGACCTCCGATGGCTTTAATTGTGTCTTGTTTTAAATGATAATGGTTTTTGTTTCAGGTAATTACTAAACATTAAGGCGCAGGGTCGAAAGGAACTGGCCGTGAATTCAACACGTAAGAATTATTTATTTTCAAAGGTAAATATTCAGGGTGACTGGGGATTCATTGGCATCCTTTTGAAATAAGAACCTACTCATGATATATAGTACTTTCCACAAGGATGAGGCTATTTCATAGGTACACATTTGCATATTTTTAAACCTTATAAACAATTGCCAAGTATTAAACATGATGTTTATTTAGGCAGTTTTGTATCTTTTACATAAGGTGATTTAATAAGTACTAAATTTCATATTTTTAAGCCGTATAAACAATTTCCGAGTCATAAACAGGAATTAGCACCTATTTAATAGCCCCATACTTGGGTAAAGTACTGTATATCATAGGTAGGTTCTTATTTTAAAAGGATGTCAATGAATCCCCAGTCACCCTGTATAAATTGTCATGAAGCAACCACAAACTCATTCACCGTATACCTAGGTTCGGAAGTTGTATAATTACAATCTTTTTTTTGACGCCGCGATTGGCGTAGTGCGCACGGATTTTCACCTTGACTTGAGTGGTCCCGGGTTCGATTCCCGGTCGGAACAGTCCAGGAAACGATCTTTTCTAGTGGGCTTCTGAGTGTTCCGTTCACCATGACGGCAACAGTCACTTGTTTCTTACTACCCCGTTTGGGATAAAGTCGTGATGGTATGTTATGTTATCTTTTTTAAATTGGCCCGGGTTTGGGTGGGCTGGGAGACGCCCCTGGCGTAATTCTATGTCTGGTACATTGTAACACGAGGTGCCCGTGGCTAAGTGACGGCAGCGGATCGGCAACGATCCGATGTTAAGCAACGCCAGTAAGGTCGGGTTATGGATGAGTGACCACCCCGACCGAAATTAGGTGATGTGTTTTTCGGGCATCTCCGTGCTTTGGAAGGCACGGTAAACAGTTGGTCCCGGCTGACGTCGCAATAAGATATCAGTCGTTAAGCCTAGTCAGAGGCCTAAAAAGGCGGCTTGATAACATCTGACGGTAAGGTTTATCACTGGCCTTACATTCACCTCTACAACAATCCCCACTGAGCCCGCGTGTTGGAGTATGGCTCGTTCCACCTCATAGTTGAGGTGAGTGCCCAGCAGTGGGACGTATTTAAGGCTTTATTTATTTGTTTCTTACTACCCCGTTTGGGATAAAGTCGTGATGGTATGTTATGTTATCTTTTTTAAATTGGCCCGGGTTTGGGTGGGCTGGGAGACGCCCCTGGCGTAATTCTATGTCTGGTACATTGTAACACGAGGTGCCCGTGGCTAAGTGACGGCACTATTATTATTTAAGACCTGTAACTTACCACATGAAGCATCGAATAAATGAATTATGAATTATGAATTTATTTGTTTGTTTTTTTCATCAAAACACAGGGATATTTATTCCTACTTCAAGACCATGACAAGAGGTGTGTTGTCTGGCGCATATTGACTATTTTATATTGGTATGGTCCAGATACTTATGTGTGTTGGTGGTGGTATAGGTCTAGGATTTTCAAAAGTAGACTCCCAAATGTAACTAACAGATTTTATTTTTTATCTAAGTAGTTAGCAATATCTTAGTATGTTTATAAGACTGTTAGGGTTGATTGACAGTGAGTAGTTTAAATTGTCCTAGATATTCATTTAAAGACAGAAGATAGACGCTCTGGAGATGTGGTGCTGGAGGAAAATGCTTGGAGTTTCATGGACCGAGTTTCGCACGAATGTCTCCATACTCCAGTTTCCACGAACTTGGCTTAAAGCAGCGTCTGTTTTCCATAGTACAGTCTCGCGTATTAACATTAGGTCACGTTTCTAGAGTCGATAGCCTGTCCATAGAGCGCCTTGTCGCCCAAGGGAAGGTAGAAGGCACCAGACCGCGTGGGAGGTCACCTACACGTTGGACCGATCAGATCAAGTCCATTGTCCGACTCCATTAACGAGTGCAGTAGGATGACGTCAAGCCGAGAGAGATGGCGAGGCAACGTGCGGCGTGTTCTATCTGCCCCCTCCACTTCCACGACTACATGACGACCGCGACCGCTCTGTCAAGAGTGTGTCGATGAAGAGGAAGATGATATTCATTTAAACAGACGGGCCCTAACAGTAGCATCTTGCTCGAATGATCACTTTCATAAAATACCAGCGGTCCGTCAGCGGCTTCGCCTGCCTATTTCTTAAGTATAGCCTTAAACAAAAAGACATATGGCCTATTTCACTCCTTGATAATAACGTAGGTAGCTTCATATTAGTAAAGGAAATTTAAAAAATCGACCCAGTAGTTTCGGAACCTATTCAATACAAACAAACAAAAAAACAAATCTTTCCTCTTTATAATATTAGTATAGATTATACAAATAACTTGCGGGATTATCGTAGGTAATATTTAAGCATTCTACGTGTATATTTCACAATCTAACATAATTTATAACTCGATCGTGCTACAACAATTGTGTTGTAAAACAACTTCAATGAAAAAACGACCGAAAAACAAAAAAACGAACAAAAACTAGAAGCGAATAAAAATGTTGCGAACGCATCCATCATACGGGCAAAGAATATAGCAATTGGTACAGAGGTTACGTTTGAGGAATACAAACCGATGTAGGTACTGGCCATCTGAGGATTGCTAAATATCCTTGTGTTACGAGGCACCAGACAGGGTAGCCAAGAGGGTCTCCCAGCGCACCCAGACTCGAGCCAATTCAGTAAATCCGTTTCTTGTGTTTTCTTGATTAGGAATCGAACCCGGGACACTACGCAAGTCAAGGCGAGAATCCGTGCTACAGCGCACCGTGCCAATCCTGTCGTCAAAATCTAAATGGAGAATTACAGAATATTTTACTTAAAACCGGCCACATAATGCTGAATGGAATGGATAGCTTATTGGAAATTTAATTTTAGAGTAATATAATAAAATGTTTTTTTTTGTACCTAATATTTGTTAAATTTTATTCATACAGAAGGTATGATACCAGACAGAATCTGTGAACGGTTTAAAGTGACATTTGTGTGCTATTTTCCAAAATAAATGTTAAACTTATTTAGTATGTTCAGCCAACACAGGCTGTCCTATTTAAATAAATAAATAAAAGAGCCATACTGACTAAAACATCGCTAATTTGCGGCGGTGCGTTAAGTAATATCTGTTGTACAAACAAAATATTAGCAGCAGTAATTAGACAATTGAATCAGCCTTCTGCAGAGTGTTGCGACCAGGCTGGACGTGGACAGTGCTATTATGCAGCACTGGACTCTCTTCCACTTAGCCAAAGACACGAAAATAACATTTCGGGAGACATGATGTATTTTAAGTTTACTAATATAGTTTTTAAGTCCTTTGTTACTAACGCGTTATGGGTAATTCCCGAAATGAATGATTTTTTTTATTTTTTATTTTAAATGTACAAATTAGGCGGTCTTATCACCACAAAGCAATCTTTTCCTGACCGTAAAACTATCCTTTAATACTTTTGACTCATCCTCATCTGTCACTGTGCCAAAACCATCCTGTGGCGATACGGTTTAAAGTGACATTTCTACGGAAGCCTAATCTGTGGCGCAATACGCGTAAAGAAAATTGATTTACTCCAGTGGCGCATCTCTTTCCTGCGCGTATATTTATGCAAAGCGAGACAGAGACAGAGATAATAGTACGCTACCATAGTAACATGACAACAAAAAGAAAATGCTATCTCGCTCAATTGCAAGCGTTTTCAGTAAGAGTGAAAGAGACAGCAAACACGTGGTCTGAGATTTAAAAATAGAATTTTATGATCATTTTTACGAGCTGAATGCAAGGAAATGTGGGCTTTAATTGAAGGTAGTAAACTAGGAATTTGTTTAGGTGAAGATTAGGATCAATGATCTATAAAATCGATCGTGTTTTATGAGCAGAGCAATGGATCAGCGGATGCTGCTCGTGCGCAGGGCTGTGGGTTCGATTTTGACAGAAGATGTTACATTTATGTAGTGTTATCAAAGCTTTTGAGAGTGTGTAACTTTAGTTTGAATCGGACTCGTCCGTTGGGGGCGATGATAAGCGGTTTTTCCCATGACTTTTGTGGTTTAAATCACAAATTAAGTCGTTCTTTGAATGAAGCTATTTTAATGATAAAATGATGATTATAGGTAGGTATTAGGTATCTCTGCACTTAATCTTTTTTTGATAACATGTGTCGTCATAATTTGGATTTAAATGCAGTGAATTTTGACTTATACTCTGTCTAATTCATGGTTTTTTTATGGTCTTTCCCGTGTAAACAATATTACCTACTCCCTATTTTGTAAGTTCAATCTTCTTTTCTTGAATAGCAAATACTTGAATACAGAACAGTGAAATTCTAAGATTTATTATCTAGCAATTTAACTAGGTCAGTATGTACTATGTTATTGTTGTATGTACTTTGTGCGAGCCCTACTACGTCATAGCCGGAACAAAGATGGCCGCTGTTATTTAAGACGGCATTATATCACAGAATAATTATATCTTACGTCAGTGATTTGTCGCTGGCAATTCTGTCGCGGGGTGTGTTGCAGTGCAACTACTGAAGTCATTAGTCACTACTATAATAAATTAAGAAATATAATTTTCAAAAGTTTAGAGAAAGAGTTCATTCTGAATTGCCAGCAGAGAAGTTTACTGATTAACTAAGGCGTTGGTTGCTTGCATCTACCAAGAACCTTCGACCTATAAGACCTTCGTTTACCTTGGGTTTTCGGTCTCTTATCCCGAGTGCCAAGTGCGAGTTACAGTGACAGAAGTGAATGACTTCGCCATCGCGTTTTGCGAGCACGCAAATGTCAATTAGTACGAAATCGAGTCAGCGCCATCTAGTGGCAAATTCGGGCAACATTCTTAGTGGCGCTGACTCCATGCCATACAAATTCACGTTTTTTTACTCTTACAACGCGATGGTGAAGTCATTTACTTCTAACTCTACACTCTGAGCTAATTTCCTGTTAAGACCAACATCCCATAACACTATGTGCCCTGTCTGCTGCAACATAGCCTTACTCAAACGCTGGGTGACGTCAGTCACTTTAATTCTTCTACCGAGTTCATCATTTTAAAATTGAAATAAAAAACATTTAATTTATTTACGGACATCGTTACAATTTTCAAGAGCAAGTTGTCTCCTTATTACGCTAATGAATAAATATAAATAAATAAATGGACGAGGTGCCCGTGGCTAAGTGACGGCAGCGGATCGGCAACGATCCGATGTTAAGCAACGATCCGATGTTAAGCAACGCCAGTCAGGTCGGGTTATGGATGGGTGACCATCCCGACCGAAATTAAGTGATGCGTTTTTCGGTCATCTCCGTGCTTCGGAAGGCACGTTAATCGGAAGGCACGCAAGATATCAGTCGTAAAGCCTAGTCAGAGGCCTTAAAAGGCGGCTTGATAACATCCGACGGTAAGGTTTATCACTGACCTTACATTCACCTCTCCAACAATCCGCACTGAGCCCGCGTGTTGGAGTATGGCTTGTACCAGCTCATAGTTGAGGTGAGGCCTGTGCCCAGCAGTGGGACGTATAAGGCTGTATTTGTAAATAAAATAAATATGCGCCAGACAACACACCTCTTGTCATGGTCTCGAGGTAGGGATAAGTATCCCTGTGTTACGAGCTACATCCAGACCCAAGCCGATTCAGAAAAGATCGTTTCCTGAATTGACCTGACCGGGGATCGAACCCGGGACACTACGGAATTTGAGGCGAGAAACTGTGCCTCAGCACACTACGCCAATCGTGTCGTCAATATGAAGGAATGAAATTTATTTTACATAAAATAGTGTACATACTCGTATATGGTCTTGCTAATGGGCAAGTCAAAGCATATCTGACCCATGAAAGAATTAGTTGCCTTGCAATTGTGTAGATGTGCTCTGCAACAGAAGACTAAGACATTATTTTTATAGTTTTCCCGATCCCTCTCAGTGCCTGCTACACTCAGTGCCATATCTAATGGTGACATCAAAGGTTTTTGGCAGTTATGTGTGTTTAAATAACTATTATCTACTGAACGACTGTTTGTGTTCTGAAAATGGCTGCCTTATGCCATTTTAACGCATTCAGTGTTTTGATGGGTGACAAAAAGCTAAATTAACTATTTAATAATAATAAATAAATAAATATCTGAGACAATTCACACCAAGATCATCTGACCCCAAACTAAGCAGAGCTTGTTATATGGGCGTCAGAGACTGATAAACATACTTAAATATTTCTAAATACATACTTAAATAGATAATAACACCCAGAAACTTGGAAATAGAACCAGGAGTGGAATATTCAGGTAATATTAATGAGTCCCTATTTTAGGTAGAGCTGTATCGCTAAGTAGGTCGTCAACAGTACTCAAAAGCGGAGTTAGCTAAAAGCCCACTATTCGCTATTGTAGAGTCGAGATGTTTCGAATCACTCTACATAGAGTACCTACCCCTTTGTTCGACACAAGTGTGGCATCGGGAAGGCTTTCTTCAAAATATTGGAGTTGTAGACTTATACTCTACTCGTATTGAAGTTGCAGACTTACGAGTATACCCTACAACTCTGTTTATGGATTCGTATTAGGTACTCTGTGGGATTAAGATGGCGGTAAATATTAGTCAAAATGCGCCAGACACGGATTAAAGCCAATAGGGGCACGTCACAGCACACCCTAGTCAGATTTACCAAAGTTCGTTTCCTCAATTGAACTAATAGCCAGCGTATTTGTTCACCACGGGCAGACAAGACGGGCTACAGCGTACGTGTCGTCAAAAGTGTCATGTTGGTAAAGCTGACGTGATCGCTTTGCAATAGTTAATCGGTAGAGTCATTCACTAACTTCGAGCGCAAGTAAATCGCGATTTTCACAGCGATTATTGCTATTTCGAGCTTATTCCACCCTCACCTTTCCACTTCCGTACCACGCGTGCTGGACTACGGCGTCACCCACACACAATTCAACATTTGTTGGCCCGAACTAAAAGGTTCGGTGACTCGTTTCTTTGTCGTACCATCCAGACGTGGAACGCTCTTCCAGCACATGTGTTTCCTTCCTCGTATAGTCCCGGGTTCTTCAAGCGCGGCGTGAAAAGGCATTTCTGCAGGCCTTCAAGGTGAGGATGGCCAGCCCAGTGATTCGTTGAATGACTGGGCTTGTCAACCTCAGACGACCTCACGACCGCTTTCCATCAGGTGGAGTGAGGTCATCTTGACGGGCAATATAAAAAAATAATAATAATAGTATTTGACGTCGAATACTGCATGGTCATTGGCTGACATGCTGCCAAATGCGAGCGACTAGCAATCGATTCGAGTTGCTAGTTAGAGAATAAGGAGACCGGTCTGGAAGAGTAAAGCAAGTTGCATAAGAGAGTATAGGGAAGCCAAAACACTACTTACTATCATGCTGTTCTAACTATGTTTTATTTTGGGGACTGAACAAACTGCAGTAGTAGGTTCCGCCGGTTCCCTTTCCCCATCGGAGCACTGAACATTCCGGGGACTCCTTATGCGAACAGCAAAGGAGTGGAACTCGCTGCCCGCGCATGTGTTTACAAATCAATACAATCTGGGTCTCTTCAAGGCAAGAGTGAACAGGCATTAACAAGGCTGATTAATGTTCCATCATAGATCGCATCGCACTTACCACCAGGCGATGACTGTCTAGTCAATTAAAAAAAACTTGAAGTAAGCTAACTTTTTGAGTTTTTAGTTATGCTATGCTATTTAAGTGTATTTATGAGCTTAAATCAGCTTGAAGTTAGATGATCTTAGTGAAAGATGTCCCAAATGTTTTATTCATGATTTTATTAACTATGGTTTTCTAGGTCAACTATTTATAATGACGCTATCGAGATATATGAGAGGAGACGTAATTCAGATTTTCTGATGCATGTCAGCTGTTGACGGACGTCGCGGCTCCTCCATTGGTCTAAATTTGTACGTCCGTCCTTTGTCGGTTGCGCAGGGCTGGCAGCACTAAAAATATTTTTTCAACACACTTGCTCAAAAAGAGGCTATAATTTCACTGCAATTAGGTACATAATGACACCTGTAATCAAACTGTGACTTTTTCATTGCTATTATTCACAAGTGAGTTATAAGTAGAGTTTAATTTTAATTTAGTGGTTGAGTTGCTTTGTTCTTAAAAAAGTTTCGATACAAAAAAGATCGTGTTCAATGGTACAAATAAATAATTGCACCTATTTCATGCAACTTCGTATTTAAAAAGATAATTTTACTTGTGTTTAATGAATAAAACTTTCACTCCAATATAATTTTTGTTTTTTCTGTTGATAATAAAGAAAACTTGAAATTTCTCATTTTGTACGTGGCTAAAACGCTATCCGCGAAAAGCCAAAAAAAAACCTCATTCTTTTAGTCTATGTCTGATCGCTATTGTAAAGATGCGCGCGCATAGGAAAACTGATTATTTACTCCCGCCATTTTTCACAACTCGTTTTCACTGTTGAAATTACATTTATTTTTAGTAATATTTTCTTCACAAGTGTGTTGAAAATATATCTTTTATTAGGAATTAGCTTTCGCCAGTAATTTCGTCCGTGGAAACCGGTTTTTCTGCACACAAAGATTTTGACCTGATTCTAGGGGTCAAGCGGGACTCGAACCCGCGTCTTCGACAATCCGGGTGGCTGCTCTTCCAGCTGAGCTATCGAAAATAGTGAATTGTTAAATCCTAAAAATAATAATGCACTTACCAAGAGGATTTTTATTTACATAAAAAGGAAATGTAAATCAATTAATGTCCAAGATTTCCCGCACAGTACAAACATTTGTGTGCATGAACATGTCTGTTTGTACTGGTCTGGGTGTCTCCTATGTATAATAAGTATGTATTTACAAAAAAAAAAAATGTATTTAAGTATGTTTATCCGTTGTCTAGTATCCCATAACACAAGCTTTAATTAGCTTACTTTGGGGCTAGATGGCGCTGTGTGGAATAATGTCCAGGGATATTTATTTATTTATTTATTTATTTTATATAAACTTAGCGATATTAATCAATTTGGTGAGTTATTATAAAGTATTTAAATGTTGAAAGTAAAACAATGATTCATAAAAGTCAATCTCGTCGTTTTTTCGTGATGCTGCAACATGCCAATAGACAGACACCAATATCAAAAGTGGAATGATCGTAATAGATTTTTTCACAAAATATATTCATTAACTACTTTTATTATATACCGTTTTGCATCGATGATTGTGTAGTCTACAATGCGTAGAGTTTAGTCATTAAAGAAAATTCGCAATAATAAGACGTATAATTCAATGTTGCCAGCCCTGTTTCCCTTTGGTATAAAATATGATTTATACGACAACATTAACTGCCCGAATCATTAATGTGTTTTCGTTTCAAATGTGTACGAATTCCTAGGGAACTATTGAAATGTGGACATTTTCTCGATCAAGAACAAAATTTGTAATCAGTATTGCCTTCATATCTAAAGATAGTAAACGTTTTGAATTTTATTATTACATTTTAAATACTGATGGGCTTTTTCAACAGACTGGCTCGAGGTCCGCACTTGACGTCGTCAAGATAAATAGGTAAAACAATTCGCCGTGATTAATGTTTTTGATCGTTGCAAAACCCCGTTAGTGTTTAAATAAAAGATAAAAACAAAAAAAACCGTCCCCGTCGCGTCCCCCTTTGAGTCCCTATTCCAGGTACCGGCAGGTGCCGTGTAGATTCTCTCCCCAAAACTATGTCAGATTATCTTCTCACGTTTAACATGGTATTTTAAATATTAGGGTTGAGAGCCTTCTGCACTCACCCTTACAGACCAGTGAAGCCGTAAGCCGCAAGCAGCAGACGTCCTTGTCAAAAAAAACGGACTATTATGATTGATGAAATGATGCTATACTGAGCGGTAGGGCTAACTAACATTCACTAACTTCGATCGCAAGAAAATCGCGATTTTGACCGCGATTATTCGACGACCGACTTGGTGTAATGGTTAAGAAGTTGGCTACTACACCAGAGGTCGCGGGTTCGATCCCCGCACAGTACAAACATTTGTGTGCATGAACATGTCTGTTTGTACTGGTCTGGGTGTCTCCTATGTATAATAAGTATGTATTTACAAAAGAAAATGTATTTAAGTATGTTTATCCGTTGTCTAGTATCCCATAACACAAGCTTTAATTAGCTTACTTTGGGGCTAGATGGCGCTGTGTGGAATATTGTCCAGGGATATTTATTATTATTTATTATTATTATTGCTATCTGGCGTCGAGAACAGCATCTTCATTGGCTGATGGGCTGTCAAAATGCGAGCAACTAGCAATCGATACGTGTTGGTAGTGTAATCAGATGTGGGTCGGATGGCAAAATAATTACACAGCACTGCAATGATTACCGCTATTTATTCGGGAAGCGCTACCCCGTAACAATTTTAGCAGAAAAACTACATAAAATAACACTTGCACTCCGATTTATATCCCTCACAATTACCCCCGCTAAAACTTATAACATTAAAAACACAATGTTTACTAATACATTCTAAAAAATCTAATTCGAATACATTTTCTGACCTAAATAGATGAAAAATACTAAATCATTTCATAGACAATTATTTAATTATTGGTAATTATTAACGGGAGTGCCGTAGGCGGAGCATGATGTCCCACCGGAAATGGTCGGTAACATTAGTAATAGAAATAAGAGGGCGGGATTATCAAGGTCCTAAATTAGATTTATTCTAGTTTTCTATGTTCAGACATGCTAACAAGCATTTTACAATGCTAAATCAAAGTATAATCAATCAGTAGGTATAATAATAATAATAATAATAATAAATATTCTTTATTGCACATCAAAAAAATAACAATGAAGGTTTGTATTACACGAAATAGTAAGATGACACAATTAGGTATGCTTTCCTTAATATGCATTCTGATCTTACATTTACAATGACAAATTCATTCGTTAATGAGATTAGGTACATGAGAGTGTAGGTTCTTGTTCAGGTACATATGTAACTTATTAAACAATTTAACCAAGAGAGTAATAAAATTAAAAAGAAAAACTAAGATCATATTTTGAAGAGAGCGGCGTGGTCTAGTGGTTCATCACCCTAACTCAGATCGTGGATCGTGTGGTCCAGAGTTCAAATCTGGCCAGAACTAAAATCTTTGTGTTCATTGTTAAATATCCGACTTACAAGTTCTCTCCGGTGATGGAAAACATCGATAAAAAAACAAATCAACCCGGATAACGGCGGAAGGCTCACCACACTACGTTGGGTTCTAATACCATTGTTGAAAAACTCTCCTTTCTTGTTATTATCGAATAGCAGACACCAAAATAACAATAATTTTCATCCCTTATGGATTTATTTATTTATTATTTATTGCACATAGTCTATGTTACAAAGGGTGGACTTAATGCCTAGAGACATTCTCTACCAGTCCACCACACAGTCAGACAGAGATATTACAGGCAGTGCTAGAGATAAAAGTTTCAAATTAGGTGTATAGAAGGTGAAATGGTTTGAATCAAAATAAAATTTCAAAGAAATTACAAAAACATATCATAATAATAGCAAATACACATTATATTTTGGTGTGCTGGGAGACGCCCCTAGCTTATTTCCTTGTCTGGTACCTCGTAACACAGGGATACTAATCCCTATTTCGAGACCATCACAAGAGGTGTGTTGTCTGGCGCATATTTATTTATTTTATTTTATATTTATATAGACAAAAATTAAAAAAAATAACAGACAGATAACAGGTTGGTCCGAAAGAATGACAAAACTACAGTTCTAGGGGTGTCATCAATTTTTTATAGTGCGCACGCAAAGCCTTTTTAAAAGCATATTTACTGCACGCCTTTCTAACCAAGACCGGCTAACATCTAACATGGATGTTGGTCCTTGGTAAATGGTAGTATTCTGAACTACCAACGAAATATTCTAATATATGTATTTATATGTATTTTATATTCTGTAGCTTTGCTGTACTTGTTAGGTTGTTCTGTCTATTAATGTTAGAATTTAATCACTTTTTTTTCTCAACAAACAAATTGTACTCTACTAACTCGCATTGTAAATCCACAGCAAGTTTAAAAGTGTTACTAATGAGTTTCTCGCCGGGTCTTCTCAGTAAGAATCAACTCCTCCGACGCGGTGGTAGAGTCGCATTATGTTTGTATACTGTTTATTTATATATTCATATTAATATAGTATTTATGATTATTAAATAAAGATATTTGAGTTTGAATTTGAAGATAGATTTCATAGATAGACATTGCGGATCTTGGATTATAGGCGATCAAAATGGTTGCCAAGAAGCAGTCAGTCACACATCAAATGCTTCTAAGTTAAGTAGTTCCAAAATGAACTTTATTGCAATAGCTTAAGACGTAACTGTTTATCTTCAAATGTGTACAACCAGGAAGAAAATGCTTAACAAATTGAGCGTTAATGTTAGCATCAGATACTCGGAATATGAATTTCAGACGACGGGTTGCGCAGAAGTACCGTGTCCGATTAAATACTAGCAAATCGGAGAATTCTAGAAATAGGACTCAGGGAGCGCGGGCGCAGTCGCCATTTGATATTCAGATGATTTATTACAAACATTCTTAAGAGCCGTCTACCATTTTGAGCGCATGATCAGACATTTCAAGCGCATATGTACGACCTCCGGGTGTACGGTTAAACACCGTCCATTTTCTTGTAGTAAGCGCAGTCTCAATTTAGGTCACGCGCGCGTCAGCTGTTTACTTCATGTTAAATATAATTTAATTACTAAGAGAGTTCGTTCATAACCACGATCGAGACAAGACCCTTTTCATCTCTAACTAACTGTAACTTGCACATCTAACATAATAAACTTAAGTCTCGTGAAGTGAATCTTTCTGTTCTCCATAACATCCTCATAACAACTAATATCTGGCGCCGTCAACTACGTGCCAGAAAACACTAACTTGAACTACAACAAGTACTTTTAGTATGGTGCTTGCGGTCAACTAAGCCAGCATCATACACCGGGCGAAAAATACTGTTCAATATATGCAAAACATAACTGAAAACATAATTGTAAATAAAACCTTTTTTCATTTATAAAATGTCACCCTTGTTTTACGAAAAAGCCTTTGAACTTCAAGTAGCTAATTAAAGCTTACTATAGTTGCAGAAAAAAAGACCGAACATATGGTTTTGTTGATACATAATGAAACAGAATATGCATAATTCGTCACAATAACTGTAAAAGAAAATTATATATTTCTAAATTTTCGATTTTTACGATAAATTTGTGTTTTGATTATAGCATAATATCACTGTTAGAAATTAATGTCAACTGGTACACTTATGATATTTATTTAATCGAAATTTAAAGTTTTATTAACAATCCAATCCTGATCAACTATCAGACCTAAAAACTTAATGTAGGCAACCCAAAATGTGCAATAAATCACGCTGCACACACGCGTGCTATGGCCGCGCGTTATTTTGGTGAAGGCCTCTTAATTTTCTAGCCAGAAAAATAATTCATCATTGTGTACCCAGGATCAAAAAATGCTATTATCTGGCTAGATAGAATTCTAAGAAACTCTGATTACATGGGTTGGCTCGCCGCCTTACATACAAGTGTGGGCTTCTGAGTGGTGTCTGAGTTATCTTGGCTCTGACTGAACATAAATAGTTAAATAATAAATATGCGCCAGACAACACACCCCTTGTCAAGGTTTCGAAGAAGGGTACCTGTGTTACGAGCTACCAGACAAGGAATTAAGTCAGGGGCGTCTCCCAGCACACTCAGACCCGAGCCAATTTAGAAAGTATCATTTCTTGAATTGACTTAGGCGTAGACGTTTGTATAATGGATACACGATTGGCGTAGTGAACTGTAGTCCGGGATCTCCCATTGACTTGCGTGATGTCCTGGGTAGACGTTTGTATAATGGAATTTAATGGATACACGATTGGCGTAGTGAACTGTAGTCCGGGATCTCCCATTGACTTGCGTGATGTCCTGGGTAGACATTTGTATAATGGATACACGATTGGCGTAGTGAACTGTAGTCCGGGATCTCCCATTGACTTGCGTGATGTCCTGGGTAGACGTTTGTATAATGGATACACGATTGGCGTAGTGAACTGTAGTCCGGGATCTCCCATTGACTTGCGTGATGTCCTGGATTTGATACCCGGTCGGGTCTATTCCGAAAAATAACTTTTGCACTTTCAAGGGACTCCTAGTTTAAATCCATTTCTGAAACCTCATAATATAAGGATGTTTATCCTCACTTCGAGACCATGACAAATTGGTCCGTAGTCTAGCGCAAATATTGTTTAATATTTATTATTCTTAATGTTTCCAAAAGGAAATATCCAGCCTAGAAAATAGGTTGCGATAAGTGACTGCTAGAAATAAACTAGAAAATAAAAAGGTACCATTTTATCTCGGGACTTCTCAGCAAGAAAGAACTCCAACGCGGTGGTAAAGTCGCATTATGTACGAATATGTGTACTGTTAATTTATTTATTTATCCATATTACATAGTATTTTATTTTTGACGACACGATTGGCGTAGTGCTCTATAGCACGGTTTCTCGCCTCGATTTCCGTAGTGTCCCGAGTTCGATTCCCGGTCGGGTCAATCAGGAAACGATCTTTTCTGAATTGACTTGGGTCTGAGTGTGCTGGGAGACGCCCCTGGCTTATTTATTTGCGTGGTACCTCATAACACAGGGATATTAATCCCTACTTCGAAACCATTACAAGAGGTGTGTTGTCTGGCGCATATTTATTTTATTTATTTATGTCTATTATTTAGTATATTTTGTTTTAATTCGACGATTTGAAAGTACTGAGAAACTCTATTTACATAAAGTTTATTGAGTTTGAGTTTTCTCATAAAATATCGCAACACCACAAGCAACATATTCCTCAAATATTTCAAGAAACAGCATATTTAGCGGAAAACAGAATTTATGGCTAAAGCAAGCAAAACCCTCGGGAACCACACCTGCGCCTAACTAACGAGCGTATGCTGCTATACAGCATTATTAGCACTGTTATACTGCTATAGGCTGTTGAGAGTAATTGATTACCGCCACGCGACGTGAAGGCCAAAATTTTAGATTAATTGGACTTGGCTCGGGCACTGCTGTGCGGTTATTTACAAAGGATGCTGCAGAGAAAGGCAGCTTTTTACATGGACGCTTAAAAATGGTTAAGAATTTGTTTATGCTGTCTGAAAATTGTAACCAGTAGAAGGTATAAAGGCCTAAGTTCGGTCACCACTCGGTCACGGGGCATCAACACTTATTATTTTCAACTGGGGACGCTGGCAGTGGGCCGGGTGATCGGTCCACTTGTGGTGGACCATTTCACCCATTTCCCCGGGCCCCCCTTGCAGGGGGTCTTTAGGTTGTCGACGTCGACGACGTCCTGCTGAATCTTTCCGTAGCGTGGCTCTGCAGAATTTGGCTATCTGATCCACCGTCAGTTCTTTCAAATCCTCTTCAAGGCATCAACACTTACGTAACATATTCGTGGGTTCGATCGACCCTTGACAAGCATTTATGTGACGAACATTTGTGTTTGTTGTGTTCTATATAAGTATGTATTTAGAAATATTTAAGTATGTTTATCAGTCTCTGACACCCATACTACAAACTCTGCTTAGTTTTGGGGCTTCACTAACTTCGACCGCAAGAAAATCTTTTCCAGGCTACAACTACTTATTTGACGTCGAATACTGCACGGCATTCGTCATTGGCTGAAGGTACATTTAGGTCAAACGAACAAAGAGCTAGATCTGGAGCATGTTCTTTCGCGATCTTTTAGTGTCAATGATAATTCGTTTTTGATTTACACCAAAAGAATTCCAACGAAAATGTACGAGGAATCAAGAACGAGCATTCTAGCTCGTGCTCTAGGGTCTCCTCGAACATAGAACAACGAAAGAATGCTACAAAAGATACAAAGATAATTTGACAAAGTGGGGGATAAAACGAGCATTTGCTCGTTTGGTCCAAATGCACCTTGACAAGCGGTCAAAATTCGAGCAACCGAGTCGCGTTGCGAATGAACATTTAGGGCCCGTTCCAAATCGATTTTCACCCTCGTTGAATAGAGAGAGACAAAACGAACAAAACCTTTGTCTGACAGCTGTCAGGTGAATTTCAATGAACTCCAGCCACAGGTAGAATTCGCACCTGTCAGAGTGATAAACGTCACGAACCCGTTCCGAAACAACTGGGAAACTGTCAGGTGACAGCTCGGTCATCTTCGATTTCACTCGGGTCAATTTGGAACGGGTTCCAGTGATTTTCACTCCTCAGAGTGTAATTTCCATTTGATTTGGAACGCAGCCTAAGAGTTAATTTCTTCCCACAGTAGGCAACTACAATGAACAGCCACAGAACAGACATCGATTGACAGATTCGGGAAAGCGGAACATTCAAACAATTGCAACATTTAACCGACGCGTTAATTTAATTTAACAGTTACGTTATTCGTTATTGTAACGGTTAGATCGTATTTAGCTAAATATATGGTTATTTTACGGTCCTTTGTTTTTAGTGGGACGAGAGGTCAGAATAATTAATTGTCTTGTTTAAATGTTTTAGCAGTTTTTCAAAAAGTGGAACTAACCAGTAAAACATTGCAGTTTACGAAGATTTACCATCAGTTCAGCCTACCTAGACTTACTGTTTTCAAATCCACTTTATCATCGTAACTTAGAGCCTAAAGACAGGCTCCGGAAAAAAGGCTTCCCATAATATTTCTTGAGTTCTTGAGCCTACAGCGTACCAGGGTGGCCTGCTTTCAAATTAAATTAAATTGAAATTAAAATATCTGGGACAATTTACACCAAGATCATCTGACCTTAAACTAAGCAGAGCTGGTTTTAAGGGAGTCGGAGACTCATAAACACTGCTTAAATAGATAATAACACCCAGACACACAACATGACGAACACGAAATGTTCGTCATGGGTGGGGATCGAACCTTCGGCTTCCGGCCTAAAGGCAGGATCGCTGCCATGGCACCAACTGATTATAGGCCAGGCGAGTCGATGAGAGAACCAATTGTTCAAAATTCCGGGTTATTATCAAAAGACTTAAAAGACGACATTGCATACTTGGCAAGTATTGCATAGTCACTAATTATGTTTTACAAAAAACTGTCACTATCTATTCGACTTATTTCTTAGGGTGTTATATACAAATCATATTTTATTTGTATTATAGTAGTAATTAATTTAGACATCACTTGGCATATGGCATATCGTTCTCGTAAGTCTATCATACGATATATTCTTAATGACTTACCTTCATTAATTGAAAAATGGCTCTTTAAACACAATATTCATCTACATGCTACTAAAAAGTTTTAAAAAAAATATTTAGTTCAAAAAATACTTTTATGCCTTCTTAATTAACATTCGGGAACCGAACCTGTTTGTAGTAAACGACATGCACTGTTTACGACACTGCGCTTGTGGATGTAGTCCAGAAGCCTGCACGCAAATACTCAGCTTACCGGGTGATTGTCAAAACACTTACAAAAATGATTTGACATACTCAGTGGGTGTTGTAAAAACTAAATTTATTTAAAATTGAAACTCAATTAACTTTCATTTCAAGGTCACCATAAAAATCGGTCGAACAGTCATAATTGAAATAACAAATGTGCATTTTTATACGTAGTTACTTACTATCATCACAAACATCACTTACTGAGAATGCAATTATATATCGCTTTGTAAGTCTTATGATAACCACCTGGTAAGTTGAGTATGTGCGTACTAACTAAATAAAATATAGAGAATGCAGTATTTTCGAGCTAGAAATAAACAATAAAAGGGGAACCACGGAAGATAAAGATACAGAATTCAGAACTATCTATCCGGGCATGAGTTCTTGGCGCTATATCCCTGCCTACTGCTTCAACGTACCCGTTTGGCTACGCCTAGACTATACATGCTTCGTTTAGCAATATACAAGCAAACCATTTATTTGATATTCACATCGAGAATTCGTTCACATCCAGTCCCCGATGTTGGCGTAACTCCAAGTCGTCCTAGCCCCAGGCCTAACTAACGTGCTCCAAGTATTAAAGTTTGCTAGTAAATAATACTACACGTCAGGGCTGCAACATGTAGAATGTTATCCAAATTAGATATAAAGAACACATTAAACAATTTGAAATAGAGTTAGCAAAAGAGATAAGATAAGATAAGATAAACTTTATTGCACAAACAAAATGTTACAGTTTCATTTAAATAAATTAGGTGTACAATATCGCTAGTAGCGATCTCTTCCAGGCAACCTTCAGGTAGAGAATCAGGTAGAAAATTAAGTAGCGGTGCAAGATGATAAATAAGAGATGCAGTAACTAATTTACTATAACATAAAAATAAAAGAGGTCAATAAAAAACCTGGTACAAGTTTGAATTCAAATACCTTCTTCATGACTGATAACCACAGTGTTTTGTAGCTTTTGATGTGAAGAGGCCAGATCCAAAGGTTCGCCATTCTTCATCTTGCTAACTAGGTACACAAAAAGACTCACAGGGTTGTTGACACTGACAGTTTTTTTTTACTACGCCAGTGGCGAACAAGCATAACTACCTAACTAAAACCTTCTCAAACCTTGAAGAACAAAAAAGAAAGTCTAGAAATATCTCTGAAACCGAACTGTACGGACTATGACGGATTCAGAGTCTGAGAAGGGAACGACTAACCTCAACTCTGGTAGCTCTCTTGAGTCGAAAGCAAAAACCGCTGCCAAAAAACTTGGTATCCTCTTTAAGGTTCGGCGATACTTCACACCGGAACAGCTGCTCCACTTGTATCAAGCACAAGTTCGGTCGTGTATGGAGTACTGCTGCCACCTGTGGGATGGCTCTGCCAAGTACCAGTTGGATGCAATGAACTCAGTGGACCGAAGGGCTAAAAGACTCATAGGCGACGATGCGCTCGTTGGAACCAAACTTCAGAGTTTGGAGCATCGGCGTAAAGTCGCCTGTCTATCGGTTTTTTATAAGGTGTATTTTGGAGAGTGTGCGCAGGAACTACACAACCTGATACTACCCTTTACTTTCTACCACCGGACCACTAGACGCCGGGAGGGTTTCCTCCATGTGGTTGACTTTCCGACAATCCGTACGCAACGGTTTGCTGCGTCTTTTCTGGTACGCATCGCTAGGGAATGGAACGCTCTCCCTGCGTCTGTGTTTCCGTATACTTACAACCTTAGTATCTTCAAGGCCAGAGTGAATGGGCATTTTCTGGGTAAGCGTGTACCACCATCGGCCTCGTCATCGCTTTCCACCAGGCGAGACTGAGGCCAAACGCAAATTAAATAAAAAAAATAAAAAAATAGGGAAGGTGTTTCGTTGCAAATGTTTTTGAGCTACGGTAACACTTCACCGTAAAACGGTCATCACGCTTGCCACAGACATTGCATAGAAAAAAACTTTGAACCATCATAGGCGTGAAAAATGCGGCCTTTGTTGCAACCCTGGCTTTTCCTCAGTGCACCCTGCACAAGTTGCAATTTACGGCTGCAACTTAAGTCCCTCGTGTGAGCCGTCCACTCAGGCCAACTTATGTTAATTTGGGCGTAAATCCACGTTTTCATTGCCAATAATTCCACATATTCTAGCTAGAGTATGAAGTAGTAACTTCTATGTTAAATTTTGACGTATATTAAATACATAACAATTCCTCTTATTCCTCAGAGACAAAAATTATCTAGACCCCTTATAAATACGAAATTTGACAGCCCAAAAATTTATTAACTAGTAGCTATCTCTTATTTAGTTAGGTTCGGATAACCGATACACTTAATTTCTTTTAAGTAATTTTTTATCTCCAAATCACATTTATTTTAGTTTCGAACTGAATTGTTCAGAATACAAGACCTGGGGGGCTAGCCAAGAGCAACACGCCACGACCATTCCTACAATCGAAATCGTTCAAATGTATGGGGATGACATAAGCGCTAGTGACAGCTTATGTCATCCCCATTCATTTGAACGACTTCTATTGTAGAAATCATGGCGTGTTGCTCTTGGCTAGCCCCCATAACATTGAGCGAAATTAGGGCCACATTGGTGGTAAGAAACCCCCTTTCATACAGTATCTGTGCACAGAACCATCCCCACTAATCCCAAACGGGGCCTACCATTATTTTTACGTGACGCGAACTGTACCAGACCCCACCCACCTTTTGAAGGTTTTCAGGCCAGGGATAAAAATCAATAAAACAGAGCATTTGATCGAGAGGTTAGAATTAAGTTTTGAAGCTGTAACAATTAATTTATTTACAATTTCAAAGTGAAGACTAAAATTATTAGAACATTGTTCCGCTGGCAATGCCGGCATACATTTGCAATTTTCTCCTTAGTTAAACTTTATGCATGAAACGAATCGAATTCGATAAGCAAGCAATAAAACTGTATAAATTCACGTCGTGTTATAAAGTCTTTCAACAATTGGGAACAATACTTCTCTGTAGCGATAGATTCTCTTTAGGTATCGGAGACAATGTATGCCAAACTTGGCTTCGAATCTTCTACAAATATGTTTTAATAATCAATCGAAAAATCTCATCGAAGAGGTGTTTATTTCTTTAAAAAATACAAATTCAATACATATCGCTGCACATGAAATAATATGTACCCTTGACAGGCCTGTTTGCGAACTGGTATCCTGCCCTGCCTTCAGCGTCGAAAGTCCGATCCCCACCCAGTTTCTATTATATAAGTATTAAAGTACATATGTATTTAGAATTATTTAAGTATGTGTATTAGTCTCTGACATCCATAGATACAGGCTCAGCTTAGTTTGGGGTCATAGATCTTGATGTAAATGTCACAGAAAATTATCAATTTTCATTGTTTCCTGCCAGAACAGTACCTACACCGAGTTCCCACTTTAAATTTACATTATCGTTCGCGTAAAAAAATGTATTGGGATGTGACATTGTCATGTCATGTCATATCCCAATAAAAAAAAATTACGCGAACGATAACGTAAATTTAAAGTGGCAACTTGTAGTAGACGTACAGAATTATTCAAGCGCTAAAAAAACATTATCTATTAAGAAGTCATCTACGAAGATGACAATAAAAATACTTGTATACCTCTGTCACATTGTACGTTTTTTAATTCTACCTATATTTTCCCAAAGTTAGACTGCTATTAGTGTTATTACGGCTTTCTCGTGATAAAGCACCATTCTACTCATCATTATCATCCGTGCTGTCTATCTCGGTTGTGAACCCACACACCACAGTGCTGAGTCCGTTGGCACGCATGTCACCCTTAACGACGTCGAGCCACCGCTTCTTCGGTCGACCTCTTCTACCGGTACCTGGCGGGTGCGGCATGGCCAGATATTTGTTTCCCACGTAGTTTGCCGATCTCCGTGAGACATGACCATACCAACGAAGGCGTGCGCACTCCTGCAGCTTGTCTGCGATGTCACGAACACGAAGGCTGCCGCGGATGTGGGTGTTCCGCACGCGATCTTTGCGTGAGACTCCACACATCCACCGCAGCATCTTCATTTCCGTGACGCGCAGCTCCTGCTTGTGTCGCTCTAGTAACGGCCATGTTTCACTGCCGTATAAAAGGACAGGCCTAATGATGGTTTTATAGACCTGCCCGTTCAGCTTGATCGGCATTTTGGGGTCACAAAATAAATGACACCAGTCACCTCACGCCATTTGGCTCAAGCCGCGGAAATTCGGGCTCTGAAGTCGTGGTCCATGTCCCCGGACTAATCCTGCTAATATTATAAATGCGAAAGTTTGTGAGTATGTATGTTTGGTACTCTTTCACGCAAAAACTACTGAACGGATTTGAATGAAACCTTACAGTCATACAGCTTATACATCAGAATAACACATGGGCTACAATTTATAAAGATTTTATGTAATTTTTCCATAATATATAACGATACGCCGGCAAAGCCGCGGGCGAAAAGCTAGTAATTAATAATAACGCCTCTTGCCTCCAGTTACACGAGTTACACCTTCTCAAAATGATCGATCGCTTAAACGAATTCCAACCATTCTCAAAATGGCTTCATAGCGATTTATGACAAGACTAACAATTGAAATACACATTGAAGTATGCCCATTCAAAACAGGCCTTATTATACTGAGAACAACGATTGAACTCCGTCCTTGTCGTTTAGGGAGAGGTAGAAAGAGATGGAAGAGAATAATGGGAAATATCTGGTCCAGGCATTGTGATTCACCCCTCGGTTGATAAATGTGTTCTAGGCTTTGTGATTGTGCACTCATTGTATGGGAATTGTTTTAGATACTCTCTATATTAATTTAAAAAGCGTGGTCAGTAGCGAAAGCCTACTGTAGTTTTTACAGGGTCGAAACGGGCAATTGATTCTTCATTACGCCTCCCTTGCCTTTCCGTCACGTTAAGGCCGGTATTCACTTTGCTTAGCAGTTAGTGCAGGTGCTTAGTGTCAGTAGAAAACACGTGTGGACAGCGATAGATTAGTGCAAGTGATTAGTAACCTGCGTAGTGAAGCGATTAGAAGCGTGTTCTATTTTTTTGCGAGTGGCCTCGTCGCGCGCGCCTCCTATTACCCTCACTCGCCGTGTGCCTGCCTCTAAACACGTTTGGACAGCAGTGTTTAGTGTTTAGCGTGTTGTAAAACTTGCATAAAATGGCAAAGTAGACGGAAGATTTACCATTAAAATGTGTGCAGGAGTATGTAAAAATTAATGTATTTTTAATTGTAAAGCCCTTGTACAAAATTAAAGGTCCGAGATAAACTAAACACATTCACTGAACAGTATTGGACACTACTTGCACTACACACCTGCACTAATCAATCGCTCTTACTAGTCACCTGCACTCGCACTAAGGAAAGTGAGTACCGGCCTTGAACTACAGCAACTTCTATGCCATTTAAATGCATTAGATACCACTTAACGTTTTGTACCGAAATGAACAGAAGAACCAAAGCTTGACAACAGACGTCAGCGACTGTCGTTGGCTTTACCTCGTGGTAGGTGCTGCGATCAATATCAGTATTCTTAACACAGTTAAAGTTATTATTATTATGAAATTAGAAGGTGCATTCAATAATAGAAAGATAATTTATACCTAATCTGAATTCAGCTAAATACAATCACGAAAACCTTAAAAAATTCGACGTTTACGATATTCCCCAATCGCAAAAAGCAAACTGTTTTTCATTTCCATGAAGAAAACAGTTAGTAAGACTGTTTTTTTTTAAGATTAACTAAGTGGATTGACTTGACTTTCATTGACTGGATATAGTATGAAGTATTCAATAGGCAATCCTTTTTAATTAAAGCCTGCTTGCATAGTTATTTAATGGCCGCCTATTCGCCGGTGATTCGTTTCGAACCGTGTTTTTGCGCCCGCGAGCCACGTAAAGCGACAATTAGTGTAACAGAGTCGATGACCTGACGCGGTTAAGGGGGAGGCACACTTCTTCGGAGCTCTATGGTTTTGAATAACCAAAGATCTTTTCTGTTTTATCGTCATAATTCACACGTACGTCTGCTACTGCTTTTTAAACACCTGGGGGCATTACAATCCCTCATAACTTGTCAAGTTCATTCTCTGAACTGAGCGTAGTCAGCGGTTACCTGCTGTGGCGAGTCTTATAGGCTGGATATTTAGTGACAAAATTGCTCGCCACCCTCAGTTTAGGAAATTAACTAGGCTAGAAGCGATTGTAGGTAATTGGCCACATTAAATAATGAATAAATCATAGACTACGCGTTCCTATCATGATGAAAATAACATAAAAATTAGTAGTTTTTCGCTAACTTACCACTATGAACTGCAAAACACAAGAGCAGTGTTCACGGATTTGAAAAAAGATTATGATTTAAAAGGTTAGTAAAACACGACAGAGTGTGCAAGAGCCCTAAATCGTAATAACAGCCGTGTGAAACGCGCGTCGCAAGCAATTTTATTAAGGCTCTCATTAAACATTTGGAATTCTTCGCGCGTCTGGGAGCCTACTGCAATGCAAAATTTACAGAATTCCAGGAAAATTTCGAAAGGTCATCAACATAATATCCACGTATTTTGTATATTGCAAATGGGACTAAAGTGAACACAGAATTTGCACTCCAAGTGTGTTTTATTTACGTCTGTAGAATAGAGAAATGAAAGTTGAATTAAATGAGATTCAATTGAAATAAGAAATAAGTTTTTTTTTCAATTGAATACCTACTGTCGAGATTACTCGTAGTATTTGATTTGATTTGATTTGATTTGATTTACTCGAGATGCTAAGCAAAGGCATCCATCATGGTGATGACTTAAAAAATAACTTAAACTTCGGTAATGTTTTAAAATATCCTAAAACATCTTTAAAACATACATAAACCTGGTCTGCTGGAAGAAATTTCTCTTAAGAGATAAGCTCACCTGCACTTGTGTTTTCCTCAATGTTATGTATTATGATTGTGAATTTGGTGTACGAAATAATAAATAAAATAAATAAATAAACCTAGGACTTCTAGATGTTAGCTAGCTTACTTTCTAAATGTTATCAACTAGTTATCTTAAGGCTAAGATTTCCCAAGATTGACAATATTTGATCTGCTTTGTTTGAAGGAAACTACTAAATTAAAAGATATTTTAGCAATTAAAAAATTATACGAGTAGGTCAGTGTCTTTAACTAAGGCGACAACTTTTCCAAAACACTATATAGCATAATTTCACCTATAAAAAAAAACACAAAAAGTACGTCGACAATTTTTTTGTTTCACTCTCAATAATTCATTATTAACATTTTGCACTTGAAAAATATATATATAGATAGCACTTTGTATATTCTAGGTCGACAACTTTTAAAATTTTTCAATTTGTCTGATGTTAATGTTAAATTCATTACACGAAAACAAGGAAGCCGCGGCGTTATTCCGTTCGCGCAGAACTAATCAGTGGCCCACCGAACGCTCTATCGGACGGCGCGCTAAATCCCAGCCTTAATATTTGGCTGGAATTTTATTGTGTGTGCTTATGTTTCAAGGCATAATTTTATTTTCAGCAAATACACCCTCCGAACCGTGAACAGAATATTCCAAAATCCATACAGGCTGTCCAAAAGACAATACTAAAGAACGATTAATTTATTTTATGACCCTGCCGGCCGCAGACTCGAGGAGTGTGATGAATGGAGGGGGCATTTAGGGGGCAGCTACAGAAAAGGCTTTATAGGCTCACGACAATATGACAAATAGGTTAGAGGCAAGTTGTGTGTTACTGTCGTGGTTTACGAAACACTGAGAAGCTCACGCTTTGCCTATCAGTCGGTAACGGAAGAGTTTTAGATATTGATTTTATAAATAAACAAGTGTAGTGAAAATGCTGATGGAATTACAACACCATAGGCCGCGATAACCGCTTACCATCAGGCGGTCCGCGTGTTTGATTGTCACCGACGTAGTATAAAAAAAAAACCTTATAGTAAGGACGGACATCGCAGGTTATATTGTAACGTGCGTTTTTTTTGCGTTACAACTTCCAACCTCTTTAATTCATTATGTTTTTGATAAAACCTGAAAAATATACCACAGATTCCTCGTTACTTTGATGAAAAGCAGACACTCTACCATATTTTTGTGGGAAGAATAGTTGACGTTTGCATATGACACTTTTTTGCATCTTGACCTAAATACCTACCCAAAATAGTGCAACTGAAACCCGTAAACATAGTTCTACGTGTGAAATCAAAACTCAAATACAGTTTCCCTGCCTGATGCTGATAAATCGGAAGCGGCCTCGGAAGTTCGGCAGAGCGAGCTGATAGCAACGTGTGTTGGCGCGGAACCGGCCTGATAGCTAGTCTAGTCTGTGGTCTGAAGCTGTCAGTTGTTTTTGGTAGCTATTATCTGTGGCAGCTGTGAATTAAAAAAACAATATGTCATCAACAAGGCTGAAAAGGAATGCGTGGTAAAAGTCTGGCGTGTTTTTTTTCGTTCTTTCACGTAAAATTTTTAACATTTTAACTTAGTAATTAGATTTATAGATTTATTAATTAAGTAGTAATGTAAATAAATATCTGGGACGGGACACCTTTCACTTATATCATTTTTATGACAACCGGACACAAAAGAAACACAAACGTTTGTGATAATCATAATTATATTTATTCTGATGTTAATTGAAGCCTTAAATATACTTAGTCAAGATTCTTATTTACATGTTATCTACTCGTTTAAGAACAGATTGAGCTTCAGTTTAGTTATTAGCGCCTAGGGAAGGCCTATATCCAAAAGCGGAATCATAGGCCAGATTAGATTAGATGCTGTAGATAGACAGACAGACGGACGACACTAATTAGCGCTCCGAATATAATTATTAGATTTACATCATCGCGGCAGCTGTGGTACGCTCGCCGGCAGAAGTCATTACTGACATTTTTATTACATTTCATTTATTCATGCATCATGTACACGGTCAAAAGATCTTAATATAAAGTGTAAGTAGGCACATGTACCCTGATAGGATGTTGCATAGATGACAATGGTTTTGCGAGGTTAACATAATTATATGGAATTACATTGATATTAACATAAAAAAATCAAATAAATAACTTCTTAAAACACTTATTGGTACATAATTATTGTAATTGTATTTTTAATTATTCAAACTACGTTTTATTATAATTCAATATTTTTGGAATACGTGTGTCCTCGTAATTCGTAATGTGTATTTAATTAAATCTATAATCACTGATATTTTATTGTGTTATGCCTTTTTAATCAAACTGTAAGTGCCACTGTTCATTAATCAAAATTGTATGGGTGTAGTTGTCCCAATACGCTTGCTGAAACGTGAGTTGTATGTTACAAACGTGTTCGACAGAGTTTTCTTAATAAACTGTAGCAAGCGGGCGGATAGAACTTGGTGTTCCGTGAACAGTGGCGTTTACCGAGCACGATTCCCATATTAATATTCTGTAGGTGAATCTTGCACTTATTCACCTACAGAATATTAATAATTCTTGCACCACCAGTTAATTTTCTTCCTGATTCTCTACCTGAAAGTTGCCTGGTAGAGATCGCTACTAGCGATAAGGCCGCATATATTTAATAAAAAATGGTTCATTTCAGCTTTTTACAGTTTTGTACAATATTCCATGGCCGGGACCTACTTAGTAGGTATGTATAAATACCTGTGTCAGGAGGCCCCCCTCTTCCATAGCAATGGCATACATTTTATTTAACAGAATTATTACTGCTACATTTAAATTCTGCCATTACTGAGGTTCGGTGACTCGTTTCTTTGTCGTACCATCCAGACGTGGAACGCTCTTCCAGCACATGTGTTTCCTTCCTCTTATAGTCCCGGGTTCTTCAAGCGGGGCGGGAAAAGGCATTTCTGCAGGCCTTCAAGGTGAGGATGGCCAGCCCAGTGATTCGTTTGAATGACTGGGCTTGTCAACCTCATATCTGGACCTCACGACCGCTTTCCATCAGGTGGAGTGAGGTCATCTTGACGGGCAATATAAAAAATAAAAATATGAAAATATGCTAGGGTAACAATTTTAAAATTTTCGGAGAAAAATACCAAATTTAAAGCTATTACTATGGTTTATGTGTGTATGTAGATGCGTGTGTGTGTGTGTGTGCGTGTTCTGGCTTGTTTAACCTACAGGATGGATTTAAGTAACTCCTCTGTCTTACTATAATCGAACGGCATCAGCCCTTTGATTAAAGTATTTTTACAATCCCGATAAATTAAATTGTAAATGTTGTACATTTTGTGCAACTTGATTTACAAATGTGAAGATTGAGCCCGGAACTGCCGCTTAGCAAAAGAGGTTTTGCAAAGAGTTGTGCCACTCTGTCTTTTCTCCTTCTGGATAGCAAGCTGGGATCTTATGGTAGGGTTTTATGCAGTTTCAAAACTGAGGTTACGATATACAGCTTTCTAACCAACAGGAGATGACACAGGCGATAGAGCTCGTCAGTAGGGAACCTTAGGGCTTAAAATACATAACTTTCAATAGACATCTCTGTGCTCTCTCTATCTTGCCGGAGTCTTCTCGATCGGAAACAACCTCCGAACCGGTGGTAGAGTCACATCATGTTGATTATGATATTTACTATCATAGTATTATTTTATGTAAGTTTATTTTAGTATATTTTTGCGTTAATTTTTTTTTTGTAACTATGACTTGCCATAAGTACTTTCTATAAGTCTATATAAATAAAGATATTTTTTACTTTTTTACTTTTTACAATGAATTTGAATTTCGTAGCACTACCCCAAATAGAAATGCAATAACCCATACCAGATTGCGTTAAAGCTATATTGTACACTTAATTGATTTAAATGAAACTGGAATATTTTGTTTGTGCAATAAAGTTTATTTTATCTTATCTTAGCCTTTTTTTTTTTTTTTGCGGGGGAAAAAATGCCTTACGCACTATCCCGCTGCCTGGGTGGGGCAGCGGGGGAGTGTGGGACTCTCCGTCACTAAAGGTGACGGCATACCCACTAAAAAGATCCCGGTATACCTCATCGCCTTGACGGGACGACATGGTGCCTAGTTCGGATTACCATGCCGTCCCTGGCGGACGGCCCAGCCTTCACGCCGGGCCTCCTCACGCAGCAGGGCCGTCCCGGTATACGGGGACACCCCCAGACAGGAGCACCGTGCACTGGGGTGGAAGCCCCCCGACTTTAACCCCGGTGCTGCTTTTAGGGAGCGGGAAGAAGGCGTGCAAACCGCCGTCTCCTCACTCCCCGCCGTCTGCGTCGGAGAGGGCCCGCCTGAGGATCTTCCTCCCGGGCCCTCTCCGCTGTCTCCTTCTGCGACATCACCTCTTCGCAGAAGGAGACCATCGCCTCCCATCCACTCTCGCTCGCCAGCATGGCCCGTATCAGGGCCGGGAGCGAGAGGTCGGTGCCGACCACATCCACTAGTGTGCGACGCTGCACCGCCCAAGCAGGGCACACCTCAAGGGTGTGCTGGGCGGTGTCCTCCTAGGCGTCGCACTGGTGGCACCTCGGGGTGGGCTCCCTCCGGGCGATATTATGCAGGTACTTCCCGAAACAGCCGTGTCCGGAAAGTACCTGCACTAGCCGGTACGTAAGGGGCCTCTTCTCCCTACGCACCCACTGGTCGAGGACCGGCCTGATCGCCTCTATGGTTTGTCGGCCATAGAGCGGGTCGACCAGGTCCTCCGCCCACCTCCGCAGTAGCGCGCTTTGAGCACGCCGGCGCACTCCCTCAATTTGGTATCTTATCTTAGCCTAAGCTTAGCGTTGATAACGTTGGTTGTTCGATGATTTGTGTTCGATGATTAGTGTTTTTTTAAGCAATCTTACGGTGGAATAAAAATTGTTTGTTTCCTAAATAAAATAAATCAATAAAATAAGGACAGGCCAGCCAGCCCAAACAAATTGAATGTCTTCTGGGCCCTACAGAAGGTTTGGATATGTATGGTACTACGATTACTATGATACCAATAAATAATTTAGATTAATCTCACAATTATTTACGATTACTACGATATCTACTAATAAATAATTCAGATTATAATCATTTATTAGATAACCTAATTTTGTTTTTAAACGCGTTACCCAATAATCGAGTTGACAGAGCAAGTGATGATGCAGTAAGTAATTTAGAATTATCATAATAATTAGGTATTCAGGTTTTTTCATGGTTTAAAATAAAGTTTTCGTTTTCTTGACGACTGTACACGCATAGTTTATCGGTACCCACATCTGGTTTATTTATGTTTCTATTTGCGCGCGCGCAGATCGAGCTAAATTATATTTGTGGTTATCACGTGAATTTAATAAAGATTTCGGGCCATTTATCTTTGAACTGCGATATTTTGTAATAGTCTTAATAATATTTAGGAAAAAAATATTACCGAGTCAAACTTAGATACTTAGCTACCTACTCGGTTATCTAGATATGTTTGAGCTTGAGAGAAAAATAATGTTTGCAGGTACAGTCAACAGCAGAAGTAAATGATGATTGAACAAACTTCCAATTTGTTTTTAATAATTAAAACTACATAAAAATTGATTACATGCAGCATATATCTATCATAATGAATGAACTATCTCTTGATGGTATTTGTAAAATCCTCAATTTTTGCACGTTAAAGTAGCACCTACTTCTGCCGTTGACTGTACTTAGAATATAAATGAATATGCACCGGACAACGCACTTCTTGTAATGGGACTAATATCCCTGTGTTACGAGGTACCACACAAGGAAATAAGCCAGGCGCGTCTCCCAGCACACGCAGACCAGAGTCAATTCAGAAAAGATCGTTTCCTGAATTGACCCGACCGGGAATCGAACCCGGGCCACTACGGAAATCGTGGCGAGAATACAGCGCACTACGCCAATCGTAGACTAGCATTTTTGTTCGCGCGTATACGGTCGCTTTGGCGTACTCACGCGCCACATTATGACTGCTTATTGCGGTGGTTTCGTTCGAACCGGTAATGGTGAGTCAGTATTTATACTATAGGAGCTTATAAGCGCGTCAATTCTCGTACAAGTTTCCAAAAAACGAGCTTATTACCCACGTATAAAACGCTGTCTAAAATCACTCTTACAGATAGTGACTACCTACTTAATTAATTTTCTCTGTACTGTTATGCATCAGAGACACCGTTAATTTTCAGTTTTTCCTGCTTTTTACCAGGATTTTAATGGCTTCCTTGTTTTTCTCGTAGCGGCCGAATTGTATCACTATTCGCAATATTTAAAAGATGTGACAGAGGCCCCTAGGGTGAAAAAGTTGTCGAAAAAAGAGAAGTGTCAGAAATCACAGTGTAAAATCGGGTGTCCCAGTGGACAGACCAGTTAGTTGCTAATATGAATCCTCTGTGATTTATGTATTGTTTAAGTTGATAGAGGAATATATTATACATTACTAGCTTTCCGCCCGCGGCTTCGCCCGCGTTTCGTTATATATTAAGGCCAAATTACATTAAACCTATATTACTGTAAAGTTTCACCCAAATCAGTTCAGTAGTTTATTTATTTATTTATTTATCGGGTTACCGACGCAAGATACAGCATAGATCTACTTAAAATAAAATACACTGTTGCTTATAACCAACTGTTTCGACACTCATGGGTAACCACATCTTGCAATATATTTTTTTACATGAAATTAAACTTACTACTAAACTACTACTACTACTAACTTTTAATATTGCACATAATCAAAAAACTTATACAAAAGATAAGAATGACTCACCTTAACATGAAAAACGTACGACAATTACAAAATAACTACAAATTAAGGTACTACTCCTCTCTGATTTTCATGAACTTTGGAAGGTATTTGCGTGAAACAGTAACAAACATACATACTCACAAACTTTCGCATTTATAATATTAGTAAGAAGTAAGATTCAAAGTAGTTTTTAGTTTACGTAAGTAATCTATTTGTGTTGCGATGCCCTAGCAGGGGTCATGTTACGAATTCAATTTTAATTTCAAGATCCTATGTACCATCATGAAGCAATACTCGGGGGTCATGCAAGTTTATTTATTTATTTATTTAAATTAATTTTATTTATTTATTGAAATTATTTTTATTTATTTATTTATTTAACACAATCAAACGGGATAATCCCAGTTACATAATTATGAAAGCATTGCATAAATTAATTAAAACGGTTAGACCAATTACATTAATTAATACATTAAAGATAACAATAATCAAGAAAATTACAACATTAATAAACTATGAATATCTAATAATATTATGTCATGCTCTCGCCTTACAAACTACAATAATAATTTAAAAAAGTCAAGAAATTGTAATAATAATAATAGCATTTATATAAACATTCTGACTTCAGACTGGCCTGTTGGCGCAATGGCAGCGCTCCTGCCTTTAGCGCCGGAGGTCGTGGGCTCGATCCCCACCAATGACAAATATTTGTGTGACGAACATTTGTATTTGTTGTGTATCTGGGTGTTATTATCTATTTAAGTATGTATTTAGAAATATTTAAGTATGTTTATCAGTCTCTGACGCCCATATTACAAGCTCTGCTTAGTTTGGGGTCAGATGATCTTGGTGTGCATTGTCCCAGGTATTTATTTATTTATTATTATTTATTCAAACGTCACGCATTTGCCTCACAGTATCGCAAACATTCCGACAAGACCAACTTCCATTCATCCACGAACAGGTCGCAGCAAGGAGCTGCGTCCAGGAGCGCATTGAAAGCGGCGAGAGTTCGCGCTATGGGAGACCTTGCCCGGGCTACAGTAAGATGCGTCATCGCCGCTCACTGTGCGGTGTCACAAAACGCAAACACAATCACACTATACAACCGGCCCGGTATCACTTATCCATGTATTGTATTACACTTCTTTACACTACATTACTCACTATTCTTTTATTGACGTGACAACGTCTTAAATTAGGTTGCGGCTGGGAGTCACTTATGAAAAAGTGTAACGCTCGGTAACGTTACGATGAGTCACCGAACGAGAGAGAGGCCCGCCGAATGCCTTGCGTCTCTCTCCCACTCAACTATGATCGGTCTGCCGCAATTCTTATTTTCATTCAATTCCTTGTTCCTATTGTGCAATTTAATTATATTCATATCAATAAATATTCTACCGAGAAAAAGACGTTGTCACGTAAAATCTTCGCCCGTAAAACCGACTTTACAGGCAACCATTTTTTTTTTATATAAAATATTTATTTTACTTATTTATTAGGCACATACGTGTGTCCACCGCAAGTGTCCGTGAGTCCACTCATTTGAGGCCCACTGAAAATCAGCGCCTGGACCCTCAAAGCCCAGGCTGAATGCTGAGTGAGGTCCTTTTATTTTTGAATAGAATAGAAATAGAATCGGCAGGTAACTCATTTCACAATTTAAGCGTCCTCGAAAGGAAGCATCTCTGAAACCTGACTGTACGAGACCATTGCGGATTCAGAGTGTGAGGATGACCACTATCGGTGGCGAGCGGTGTGATGATAAAAACTAGCCGTGGGCATATCAAACAGCTTCGAGTTGCTTTACGATTCCATTCTGAGTTGATAGTGTGTTACGACTCAGACTTTTTGGCTGCAAAAGATTAACACTATCCTCAAATATTTTCAACGAAAATCCAACATTGTTATGCAGATTTAATTCCCGAATATCACACCCTGCGAATTTACGGAGGGCGGAGAATGTCTCGCGCAATTGGACTACTAGATTTATGGAGACCTTCCAATGTGCGCGACAATAGAAAGGTGAAATGGGGTGAAATATGGGGGGGAGGAATTTAATTTGAGCTTTTGATTCACACATAAAGTGGGACTTGAAGTAATTGGTGATGTGATTTAAAGTGCTCTGTAATCTAATGTGGGAGTCATTGAGTTATCTTATAGATCAGGTATACCTTACACCAAGATCATCTGACCCCAAAATTAGCAGAGCTTGTAAACTAACAGTAATAATGTTTTTCTCGATACCTTACCTAAAGAAACTCTACAATGTGACCCATCGCGGTGTATCAGTTCGTGGACAGAAAACCAATTAAGAGCAAGCTATTTGTTGCTGTCAATTTGCCAGGGGTTTAAATTCTACACCCATAGAAATACTGCATCATGCGAGTTCGCGTCAAACTTCACACATACCATCACGACTTTATCCCAAACGGGGTAGTCAGAGGTAAGTGACTGTTGCCGTCATTGTGAACGAAATAGAAGCCAACTGTTCACCAATAGTATTAGAACCTAAAGTGGTAGGTGGTGAGCCTTCCGCCGCTATCCGGGTTGATTTGGTTTTTATCGATGTTTTCCATCACCGGAGAGTTAGTGGGAAATTAAACAATGAACACAAAGATTCTGGTTCTGGCCAGATTTGAACTAGGGACCACACGATCCGCGATTCGAGTTGGAGTGCCACAAGGCCACCACCACACCATAAAACAAAATCAGAATGCGGGACTCGGGGCAACTTCAGAGTGGACTGGAAGATCGACGCGAACTAAACATCTTTCAATTTTTTTAGATGAATTTAATCCTATAAGTACCACCTTTAGTTTGATAAATCACGAACGGGTCACTTTGTATAACCAGTGACGATTTGAAAATTCCGCATAATATACCTACAGCGCTCTTGGGAATTGAAACCCCTGAAGTAAATGGTAGATGGCATCATTTTTTATTATCATTGCTAGTTATTTCAAGCGGTAATAATAACATTCACTGTTTATTGATTCAAAATCATATTTATATTTTGCCTGAAGAACTTGCGCGCAGAAAAGCTAGTAACTATAACTGTTAATAGAAACTCGAATGAAATAAAATTCAAATTCCGCACGTGTTCTGATTTTATTTTTTAAATTCCTAATGGCCGTGCCATCTGCGGCCAGACCGCGTCCGAACTCGATGAGCGATGGCATCGATTAGCGAATTAGAACGATTACGATTGCTCATCGCTGCGACCGGAATCGTCGATCAGCCGACGACAGGGCTGACGCGACACGTCAAAATAAAGGAAATGACCCGGTAAAAATGAAAAAATGTTTGACGTTTGCTGTCAAACATAGGAAATAGCGGGAAACGACAGTTAGTTTTTGCTGTAATGTTGTTTAAGTTTCTCAAAGTCTATGAATAATTAGATAAACAAGTTTCACGTACGTTGGACGGACACGGATGGCACAAGGAATAAACAAATCTAGTCAGGACATTGTTTAAAAACGAATAGTTATTCTTAAAAATCAGCACAGTGAGACATACTATGAGAACAGCCTACCCAAAAAGCTGTTATGTTTAAAAAGTAAAAACCTGTTTTTGGCAGAGAGTTTGTTCTATCTATTTTGAAAATCAATGGTTTGTCTCGCTAAAACTCGAGAATGGCGACCGATTTGGCTAATTTTGATCTTAAAATTTCAGGGAAATTTTAAACGGTGAGAAACGTAAAAAGTAAGTAACGAAACTAAAAACGACAATTAAATTTTCCGTTAGGTACAAAATCTTACAAAATGTTCCTAGCTGTGACTGTGAGACCTGTGAGACACTTGATGTCTTTTGTCATTTGGTTGTCAAATATTTAATAATTTTGTACGAAGTTCACTGGGTCATCTAAGACCAAAAAAAAATGATTTATTCCTAAATCCGAATCACTGCCCAAGAATAACTCGAGCGCTTTCATTAAGTACTTGTTTTGTTTCCAATTTAACCCTTTACTTTTTCATTACTTGTTGTCAATATACTCAACTTTTTTTTATTTTGTTCCAGGTACGATTACGAGTACGTTGTGCTGATACATCCGTGAGGTGGATACACGCTACCTCACACAGGAAAACATAGATTGAGGACCAGTGGCGGATTCACCACCAGGCTGAGTAGGCGGCAAATTAATAAAAAAAAAAATTTTAATTTAGGGACCGAATTTTTTTTTGGCTACCTCCTAGTTAAATCATAAAGATTTCTGCATGACTAGCTTAAAAAAATCTAATGCAATGCTGAAAAAACCTTGAACAGGTATAGCGAGATAGTCTTAAGTCAAAAAAATATGTTTTTTTCAACGCTACAATGTATCAATGACGTCAATGTTGCACGTGTACGTGGCGAGGCCCGTTCTACATTCTTCTAACCGTGTGGGTTACCCGGATTACCCGAATAAATAGAGGTGAAAAACGAAAACAACATCGAAACAAAAGAAAGGCACGAAACTATAAAACCACGAGTTTCACGGTAGCAAAAAATACTGCGTCTTAGTGCGTCGCGTCGTGATTCGAGACGCTCTCTGCTCTCTGTTGTCTGGAGTCTGTAAATGCGACCCTAAATTCACGAAATATACTACTCTCTATTACTCACGACGATATCATCGATGATTTCGCCGAAAAAATCGCGCAAAAGGTATTGTAACGAACTTTCATAACTTGACAGAGTTGATTGTTTTTAACTGCTTGTAAGCGCAATAAGGTTTATTTATTCACGTTCACCGAATTTACATTGTGTAAGTAGCATACATTACCCCACCTTCATTAATCGTACATGATTGAGCTTTGATTAGCCTAAATTGTAACCCAAAAATTATTTTACGTGCATTTTCAACGAAATTTTTGGATTTTGAAAATAATTCAGGACATGACAATTGTAGAGGCAAGGGCGGTAAAAACTTTACAGACTCGTTTTTTTTTTGACAAGGACGCCGCTGCTTGGCCTCGACGGCCTTAGCAGCTTCACCGGTCTGTAGGGTGAGCGCAGAAGGCTCTAAATCCGCCACTGTTGATGAAGAATCATTGCTACGCTGGGCTACTTATTAACCAACTCCGATCGCAACAAGATCGCGATTTCGAAAGTGATTATTGCTTCCTATTTGTCGTCGGATACTGCATCTCCATTAGTGATTTCTGGTGACCAGCAATCAAGTCGCTTTGCGACTTACAGAATAAGGGTCTTAGCACCATATACGACTACGTATCATGAGCGTTCAAATGACGCGGTCTTAAATACGCTGTCCTGTTACGATAAGAGATACGGTTCGTACCAATTCGAATGGGGTCAACTTGGACACTTACCTACTCACTCGTTTCTTCATCGTACTAACCTGATGGGATGCCCTTCCAGCGCATGTATTTCTACCTCTTTTAGTCTCAGGGTCCACATCAGGCACTGAAAAGGCCTTGCAGGCGTTCAAAATGGGGTTGACTGGCTCAGCGGTTGCTTTGCAATACTGTGCTTGTCAACCTCATATCTGGAGCGCCGCTTTTAATCATGTTAGATGAGATTATACTAACGGCAAAATAAAAAAACAAAAAAAGTTCCAGGGATCATTGACATGATACAGGGATACGTGAATAACACTTTCAGACATGGACTCTTTTAACGCAATTCGAAGCCACACCCGCGCTGTTACGGTCTAGTTGTGAATGTATTTCCTCAAAGTTCATCAAGCGTTTATAATCATCTATTAACAGAGTGTTTCCGAGGCCGAACTTATTAATACACGGTCGCAGGTTCGACTCCTGAGTGACGTGCTGGCAGCGCGCCGTATTAATCTTTAACATCGTGACGTATTTCGATAATATACGAGTACGTGACCGTGACGTGATATGATATTATAAGCGGTACCTAGTACCTCGTAACACAGGAATATTTATCTTTATTTCGAGACCTTGACAAGTGACATATAATACTCATTTGTTTATTTTATTCAGAAACCATACATAGTTGGTCCAGTTTTGAATGATAATTTTGACAGCTTTCAATAGGGATGGGGTAGTTTATAATCGATAGTGAATCTATTCGATAATCGATTTTTTTTTCATAGAACTTGGAATCGTTAGTTTATTCATATTCATATTCATATTCTTTATTGCACTCCATAGGTTACAAAGTTGGTAAAAAACATAATACAGGACATTATGGACCCTGTCGGGCACGGCAAAGTTAAGAGAGGGGAGGAGTCACCCTACGCTCGTATTTACAAGAACTATTATTTAATATGAAGTTAGTTTTTAAATAAATATTATTTTATTGTACTTGTATAAGTATGTTATTTAAAATATCAATAAATCCTATGTTTGTTTGTTTACATAGATAAACAAAGCAAATGTTATTTAAATATTTTAATGTGCAATAAAAAGATAATTGAATTAATAAACATATATAAGTGAATTAAATAAGGTAGGTATTAGGATTTCAAGTTATTTAATACTTATATTAAGGTGCACAACCTAAACCACTTTCATAATCATTATCAATTCTTGTTCACAATCGCACAATCGAACAATATCTTAGTTAAAAATCTTTATTATAAGTATTCAATGTTTTTTTTTTTTTTTAAGAATTGTCGTTTGATAGATATTGAAGTAAAATGTTGTGCTAATTTTATTTTCCAACTGATTTTAAAATATCTATTACTATTCGTTTGCAAGACACTTCACTAAGCGGGCGGTACCCGTCAATATAGTACGATATTATCTGTAGTACTTACACTTTACCGAAAAAAAAATGCAATACTTCATGCGCGTGAACTGTCAAAATTATCATCCTAAATTGGACAAACTATCTGTCAGTCAGCGGCTTCGCACGCATATGTTTGACGACCGACTTGGTGTAATGGTTAAGAAGTTGGCTACTACACCAGAGGTCGCGGGTTCGATCCCCGCACAGTACAAACATTTTGTGTGCATGAACATGTCTGTTTGTACTGGTCTGGGTGTCTCCTATGTATAATAAGTATGTATTTACAAAAGAAAATGTATTTAAGTATGTTTATCCGTTATCTAGTATCCCATAACACAAGCTTTAATTAGCTTACTTTGGGGCTAGATGGCGCTGTGTGGAATAATGTCCAGGGATATTTATTTATGTGGTTTTTCTCGTCAAACTATAAAAAATGAATAAAAAATATAGCCTTTGTCACTCCCTGATAATGTAGCTTCACATTGGTGAAATAATTTTCAAAATCGGTTGTGTAGTTTCGGAGCCAAAGAAACAAAAAAACAAACAAATCTTTCCTCTATATAATGTTGGTACAGATAACATATTTAAGCTTTACTGAAAGTTCAAATAACTCTAAAAAGATTTATTTCTGGTGTTTAATTAAAGGACAAATTTGCGTTAAAACATGGAATAACGTATTGCAACGTAAACATATACAGCTAAATCCGATCGGACCTTAGTGGTTACAACATCCGTTTGGATTACGGAAGACGCGGCTTCGAATCTATAACCGATATTAAATTTCTTTCAGTTTCATCATTCACAAATGATGAATGAATCATTATTTTCAAACTTAGAATCTCCTCCAGCTTCACCAGTCCTATCTATTGGATCCTGTATACGCAGGTAGGTGGAGTAAGTACCTTCTCCACTCCAACCGTTACAGTAACTCACGTTAGTTATCGCTACTGTTTGCTCGTCTGATGTATTGGGCGGTACCACGTGTTCTGGATGGCAAAACGCTCGTTGCGCAACGAGTTGAGGACCAGCCTTCACCGTCGAAGGTCGTAGTCGTCGTAATTAAATGGACAAACATTTTAGCATCGCAAGGACATTGCCAAGGTTTGGACCAAGTGCTGCCTAGGAATGGGAGTTGGTCCAGTGTCGCATTAACATGAACTATCAAAAATATTTGAAAAACATTGATCTCAGAAAAAAAAACCAACAAATTGCAAATGCTGACAGCGCAAGCAATGAGTGAGAAAACATTATTAAAAGTAATTTAAGAAAAGGCTGTTAATGTTCACGATAAAGGCTCACAAAATTCTCACTCACTTTCTAATTTCTCATCGAGTAACGGTGGTACTAATATAAGGGAGAGAACTGAATGGCGCTCCCTAATGAGAAACGTGTAAATTGAAATCTTTTAATTTGCGCATCGTGTGTGAGACGCCTAACACTTCAATGTGAAAAGCTATTGTGAGACTTTTATGAGTCTACGCCTTAGATCTTTATTAAAAAGTTAATTTGAATTTCCCGCCAGCTTTACTGTCATTCCGAATTGACAATAACAGCGGGAACTATAAGTTCACGTGAGTTTTTTTGCAAACGCTTTACCGAAACATTAAAAAAACACAACATTTAAAGTGGTATTTTGTGAATGTTGTCAATTACTTAAAGTTCCAAAGAGGTTTCACTGTTTAAAATAATAAGATAAATTATTTGAAAATGTAGGTATCTTTACAAGTCAAGTACCACTGAAAAATAACTGTAATATAATCTTTAGTTACATATTGAACTAAGTATTTTCATCGTTTTTTAGTGTTGTGTGTACTAACACTTTTATATTCGCTAAGCTATGACAATGTTCAGAATTTCCATTATACTTACTTGCAAAGGTACAATCATGCTACACAATGGCAAATCTCAAAACGGAAATCTCTTAAAAATTCAATATGGCACAGCCTGATAAGACACGTTTGAAGTGGTCGAAAACATCAAAATTCACGCCGTAGAGTTCCTCTATAGATCTGAAAAACCCTTAAATAGAGGGTTCCGCACACAAGGGGTTGACATCCGCTGAGTCCGCGACGGAGAGGTAGGTGGCGCTGAAGTGCCGATCGAGAGATTTTATTATCTATGTCGGCTAAAAACTTGTTGAGGTCCAACAAGTTCGGTGGGTTGGATCCGTATTCTGTATTTTAATAAAAAGCTTTTTGTGATAAATCTAACTGGATTATTACCAAACTTTGTTTTGTAGTCTGGCAGTTCAAATGTTTAGACTTTAGATACAAATTAAAAAAACCCTTGCTTCAAACATCGAAATTAAGTGACTTTAGTTATAGAGGAAAAAAAGCTTCGAAGAGTAGGTAAATAATAAGTTTTTGCCGGTTCTTTTCACTACAAAACCAACTGCAATAACACCGTGTTTGATAAAAAAAAATAGTAATAATTCGAAAGTAATAACTTAAGCACTTGTAAATATATATTGTATTCTGTGGTATCAGTTAGATTGTTTCGTATTAGTTAATACATGTAATTTATTGGCCCGTTCCGACGACCGCTGGTGCACAACACCCCTTGTGGCTGAAGCAATTACTTACATGATTTGAAAGTTCTATCGATTGTCTCCTTACAATTGTCAATTAAAGTACACCAAAACAAACACAATATATCTCTTGCGCAGTAGACTAACATTTATCAGTGCTTTGCCAACATAAATAATAATTATTGTCCAACATTAAAAAGAGCCATCGTGCATCGTTCCGATATCGAAAGATAGCAAGCAAACTTTTTTTACGAATTTCCTCCCAGAATAAGGCGCCATGACGTCATCCACCACAGATAATATCTTCGGCTAATCCGTGATGAATCGCGCGCTCTTGCATATTCTGGCTTCTGTCTCTCTCACACAATGCTCTTCTTGAAAGTGTGAGTGAGAGAGGGGCGTTTCAGTCGCTACTCTGTTCAATGGCGAGTAAAGCGCTCACAAGTATTAAACTCTGTGATAAAGTTAAGTACCTACTTACCTAAAAGATTTATTTCAAACCTTAAAATTACTTTTAATTATTCATTAGCATACAGGAAAAACAATCGGTGGACCTAATGACTAAAATTACTGATGTAAAGATTTCTTTATGGAAATTTTATTTTTTACTGTGATTAAGCAACTAAAAATTAACTGAAATGGTGACAGAATTTGTAAGAGGGCTGATGGTGACATTTCTGACCTTTTTATTGGTCCGATTTCTAACCGTTAAAAAGTTATAATCAATTTTAGATAAAGTCTATACAAAAATAATTATATATAAAAAATGTATCAATAGTACCAACTTATTTATTTTGTCAAAAGATTAGCAGGTAATTTGTCTACTATTAATTGAGCTAGAAAACCCATGTCAATTTAAAAAACCATAATATACCAAGAAAAAATCCTAATCAAAAACATTAATTCATTTTCAAACAGATGTCGTGAAAAAAATATGTACCTACTACTGAAAGTAGTCGAATTAATTGAAAAAGTTGCTCATTTTGTACAAATTCTTTAAATTATAAATTGCATAGTTATTCTAATAATTTCTAAAGTTGTAAGTATTTTGAACAAGAAAGTCGTGTTTTTTTGAGTTTGTAATTACCTATTCAGCTTTTTCTGAACGAAAGTCCATTTAATGTTACGTTCTGACAAATGAAGGTATAAACTTGGTTTGGTACCATTAATTTTAATGAAAAAAAACTTCGATTTATTAGTCACCAATGCTGAAAATAACAATCTGTTGTTCCCCTATTCTTAAATAAATAAATATGCGCCAGACGACACACCACTTGTCATGGTCTCGAAGTAGGGATAAATATCTCTGTGGTACGTACCAGACAAGAAATTAGGCCAGGGGCGTTTCCCAGCTCACCTAGACCCGAGCCAATTTAGGAAAGATCGTTTCCTGAATTAACTTGACCAGGAACCGAGAAAACGTGCTGCAGCGCACTACGCCAATCGTTCGTCAAATCAATCTTGATTTCCTTGAATCAAACATAATTTTGAAATGCTAATACCTATTCCTGTACCTTGGATTATCTATACTACCATATTTGCTTGTTTTTCTTCATTAAAATCCAACAAAATTACCATACCGCTCCTGGTGGCGCTACTGTCTACGTGGAATGACAAAATCAATATGACTATATCCTTAGTTCCGTTCTCCGCCGTCTACTACTTCCATTGGATTCATTGGCAGGTTCCTATTTCAAAGTTTGACCTACATACATTTACTTGCCTTTAGTTTCACATGCCGTTGTGTACTCAATTGTTAAAGTAATAAGGTTGAGCTGAGTAACCCAAAACACAAGTATCTTTAGTTCCGAATTTCAATTCTATTCTTACGTATCTAAGGTCGAATACAATGTCTGTAGTATGCGAAGCGGTTAATGGCAAGGGATTTTCAGCTCTATTGCAAAGTCGATAAAGGCCTACAGAAGCCTTACGAGTGTAATCCATGAATCCGTAGTAAAGATTGGGGTTGGTATGGATGTTTCCGTTCAGTGCCTATAATGTTGAATTTTATTATTTCCCCATAAAAACCAAAAATAGAGGATCGAGCCCTCTTTGATTCCTGTTAGCAAGTACTTATATGTTGATGTTAAACAAAGGCTACTAATTTCTTTAAGCTGTTATTTAATTGATTATGATAATTTTAAGTTTAAATTTAGTGATTGGGCCACTCCAGGCATCCATAAAAGTAGAAATAAATTATACGAATTATATGGATTAAAAGCTAACTCAAACTGTCAAAAACTAGTTGAGCATGTTAAATTATATTCAAAAACATTCAAGAAATCATGTCATATTGCTAAGTCCATTTTTTTGAGAGACAAAATAAAACTGGCTAAAAATAAAATCAAAGCCACTTGGAACATAATTAATAAAGAAACCTGTAAATCTAAACCTCGCGATCACTCATTCTCTCTCAAAATTCAAAATAATGTTATTGAGTCAGAGATTGAAATAGCAAATACATTTGAAACTTTTTTTTCTAATATACCTATTGTAACTACAAGCACGTTAAATTCTAGTCCACATATAGCTGAGTCCCTGCTAACATCTAGTGTTGATGGGTGCACAAATCAGTTCTGCTTTGATCATGTTGATTCTCATGACATCCTCAAGGTATTTAAGGAACTTAATATGAAAAATACAGAAGATTTGTGGGGTATTTCGATTAATCTACTCAAATCAATCATTAATACGATATCACCCCACTTAGCTAAACTTTTTAATAATTGCATAGACCAAGGTCAGTTTCCCAACTTGATGAAATTTAGTAAGGTCATCCCGCTTTTTAAATCTGGTAGCAAAAGTGACCCATCTAATTATAGACCCATTTCTATACTACCAGCTCTCAGTAAAATCTTTGAAAAAATTATATTGAACCAGCTGCTTTCACACTTCGATTTAAATAACTTACTACATGAGAAACAATTTGGTTTTACTAAACACAAGAGCACAACTGATGCAGGTGTAGCACTTATCAAACACATATTTGATGCTTGGGAAAACAAGCAAGATGCAGTAGGAATATTTTGTGATCTTTCAAAAGCATTTGATTGCGTGGATCATGAAATATTACTGATTAAGCTAAGACATTACGGTGTTTCAGGTATCTCATCTCAATTAATACAATCCTATCTTACAGATAGAACTCAAAAAGTTAGTATCAACGGAACTGCATCTTCCGGTGCCACCATACGTATGGGAGTGCCCCAGGGATCTATATTAGGACCTTTGCTTTTTCTTATTTATATAAATGATCTTCCTACCTATGTCAAAGATATTTGTGAGATAGTATTATTTGCTGACGATACCTCGTTGATTTTTAAAGTCGACAGAGGTAAGCAAGCATTTGACGATGTAAATAATACTCTCTCAAAAGTACTATGTTGGTTCACTAGTAATAATTTATTACTTAATGCAAAAAAAACAAAGTGCATCAAATTCTCTATGCCCAATGTGAGACAGGTAGATACTATTGTAACTATGAATGACGAGCCATTAGAATTAACAAATTCTACTGTATTTTTAGGAATAACTTTAGATTCTAAGTTGCAATGGGGTCCGCATATAACGGCCCTGGCAGGGAGACTCAGTTCCGCTGCTTGTGCTGTTAGAAAAATACGACTCTTGACTGATATTGAAACAGCAAGACTAGTATATTTTAGCTACTTCCATAGTGTTATGTCGTATGGTCTACTGTTGTGGGGTTCAGCTGCAGACTTGAACACCATTTTTGTACTTCAAAAAAGAGCCATCCGCTCCATTTACAAACTTAGACCACGCGACTCGCTTAGGGAAGTATTTAAGAAGATCGATATTTTAACTGTGCATGCTCAGTATATTTTAGATAACATAATGTATGTGCGCAAAAACTTGCATCTGTTCAAAAAAAACAGTGACACTCATAAACATAATACCAGAAATAAAAACAAATTGAAAACTCCCAGTCTTAGGCTACACAAGGTGGGAAACTCATTTGTGGGTCAATCTGTAAAATACTTTAACAAAATACCTCAAAGTCTTGTTGATCTACCTCTTCACAAGTTTAAGTCTGCAATTAAAGCAAAGTTAATGAAACAAGGTTATTATAATATAGAGGATTACTTGAACGACAAAAGTTTGTGGTCATAGTAGGAATAATCTGCTCCTCTGCTCAATAATGCAATATTGTGTTCTTTTTTCTACTCGCATTGACTGTACTCTGAATTTATTTTTTGTAAAACAAACAAAGTTGAAAAGAGTAACTATCGAGTTTCTTGCCGGAGTCTTCTCGATAAGAAGCAACGTCCGAACCGGTGGTAGATTCACATTATGTATATTCACGATGTGTACTAATATTGTACTATTTTATTTACGTTTATTATTATTATTTCTGTATACTTTTTTTGACATGTCATAAGTGCTTTATACAAGCTTAAATGAATAAATGATTTTTTACTTACTTACTTACTTACTTAAAAAAAATGAGAGGTTAATATGATCAGTTGAAAAAAACTGGGCAGTTATTTTATTTATCGGCGGTTGGTAAATTAATGCGATAGTAAAACATGGACAGTCGCTAAAAATAAATTGGCCGGTTATTTCATCCTACGATTTTAGTACCTAATAAAAATAAATAAATGGACAGTAAAATGATGGAATGGGCAGTTAGATAAATACATCGGCAGTTCACAGGTAGCGGAAACACCTGAACCCAGACCGATTGAAAAGAGAGGTAAATTTTCGTTAAAGGAAGTGGACAATAGGGTCATTTCTAAGCTGGGTGAAATGGCCCACAACAAGCGGACCGATTACCCGGCCTACTGCCAGCGTCCCCAGTTGGAAGCTCTAAGCAATTTTCTTTCACTATTATTGTATCAAACCTACCAAATTGATTTAATTAAAGCAATCAATAGTAGTGATAATTTGTTTTATTTCATTAAATAGGCATATCAGTCAAATCGAAAGTCATTTCTTTTTCATAACTTAAACTTAGGTACTGAATGGGTACATTCGGTATAGTTAATGATTTATCACACTTTAATATCTGTTCTTTTTCACGTTACACGAAGAATACATTTTACCACCACATTGTTAATAGAATTGCTTAAAATGAGATTCGCTGCCAGCTTAATCCGATTTGTTAAATTTCACGTAACTGCCCTTTTTAGTTATTTTACTGCTTAATATTTATTCAATGATCCATTTCAGTTTTTTATGACTAATTTTTGTTAATTTTACTACTAAGTTTTAACTGCCGAACTATTTATTAGACATGGGGATTTTGTATTTTTTCACTTACCAAAACTACAACGAGGGACATGCCAAAAGAGATTAGATACTCTTCACTCATTTGATTGACACTGGCAAGTTATACACCATCTTATAGGCTGGTTGTTTATTGATATATTTGAAAATAGAACACACAAAATTTTTTTTTTTTAATGATCATCATTTTTCCGAGAATCTGGCGCGAATTCGCTTGCAGCAATGGAGCTCAGTCAACGTGATTTTCGCGCTATGATTTATTATGACTATAAAAAAGATTTAAAGTCTCAAGGATTTTTGAACATTTGGCTACTACTTTTGGTTTGCTGAATTTAAAAGAGGATGGGGATGTCTCGAAGATGAAGCGTAGACCAGGCCGGCCGCCAACCACGGTCAAGAAAACGTTCGTGCAGTCGAACAACTCATTCGCGAAAACCGACGAATAAGAAGAATAGCGCCTTGTGATTTTTACCTGTTTCCAAAAATTAAAGAAAAACTGAAGGGGAAGAGGTTTGAAAGCAAAGAACATGCACTGGCGGCAGCCAGTAATTTCGAGATTTTCGAGGAGTCTAAAGAAGAATGGTCACAGGTATTTTCCAATTGGTTTAAACGTATGGAAAAGTGTTTACGTGCTCAGAATGAATACATCGACAAGATCGATACTTGTAATAAATAATCAATTGTATAATTTTTGAGTATCTAATTTCTTTTGGCATTTTTGGCATGGCGTATATGTATACAACTGCTGCGTTAAATCATAGCCTTAAACAAAGAGGTCATTTTGTAACTAGATATTATTACCACGGGTAGTGTAGACAGACACCGGTTTATATTGTCTTATTGTAATGACAATTAATTTGAAGATAACCAATGAATAATAGGAAACATGTAAATTATGACTATAGAATAGAGAAGAATATATGTTTATTAAATGATACAAACTCTCACATCAATCATTATAAATAAATGGACATTATTCCACACAGCGCCATCTAGCCCCAAAGTAAGCTTGAGTTATGGGATACTAGACAACGGATAAACATACTTAAATACATTTTTTTTTTTGTAAATACATACTTATTATACATAGGAGACACCCAGACCAGTACAAACAGACATGTTCATGCACACAAATGTTTGTACTGTGCGGGGATCGAACCCGCGACCTCTGGTGTAGTAGTTAACTTCTTAACCATCACACCAAGTCGGTCGTCAATAGTTAATTATAGTCATTAGTTTTCCGTTTTATAAGTAAATGACATGCATGTTTAAATATTGAAATTAAAGTACTTATCACAGAATATACTCGTACTATAAAAGTGAAGAACATGTACAAAGGAGTTAATTGTGCATAGTAGCGTACAAATTCTTGTCATTCATAAGAAATTATTTGTTAGTAGCCGGTTCAGTATATCAACTATGTAATGATGCTCTACATTATGCATGTAATGTATTGTATGGTCGGCCATAACTTATTTCGTAGCACGATCAAATGTTCGTAGCAGGTGCGTAGACATGCACGTAGCGCTATCTACGGCGTAGCGTCGTAGCTACTGCAATAGACGCATGGTAACACATTGTTCATAAATTGTCATGTTTTTTTTTCATCAGCCATATTTTCTAAGCTTTTTTGAAACCATGCTTTTCACCCATAGCATAATTGATAGGTGATAACACATTGACGCGGGTTCAGATCCCGCTCGCTATCCTCAAGGTCCGAAATTCGTTTTTCTACAATATGGCCTTTAGATTTAGATTTGAAAACCAGGCATTAAAATAAACGAATTAATAAATTAAGGTAATACAACATTATATGATTTCAAATGTGAATCATCATAACATCGATGCTAATATTTTTATTGAATGCAAAAGTAACCTTGCAGATCCTTACCTTTTGCGGTAAAAAAACGCAAATCCAATTTTGATGCATTATAGATGGAATTTGATCGAACGAAACTGGCCTACACAAACAAAGTCACGGGCCATTTCAGCAGGAATTCTGTTAGATACATTGTATTGATTAGGTGTCAGGTCACACCTAATCAATACAATATATCTAACCGAATTCCTCTGTTTTAACTACAATTAAGTAGCTTCAACAGCATTACCGGCAAATCTAAGTAACCTGCATAGAAGGTTTTTTATCCCATGCAAACGTAGTCCCTTGTTTCCTCCCTGGATATTGCTAGATTTGCTCTAAACTAAAGGAATGTTTTATTCCCAAAAAATGTATAGCCGCTATTGGCATGTCCCCATGTTTTCCTTTTAATCATAAATTAATTATTAAAAGAGTGACGAACCTTCAAAAATTGAAAAGATTGGCCAGATTTTCCGCTGTGTTCAAACATCCAGAAAACGAATTTCACTAGTTTATGTAAAAAAAGGAAACGCTAGAAACACGGCTAAAGTCTTTCTTTAATTGTAATTGAAAAAAGTAAACGTCAATTTTGTGTACTTTTGATAGGAACTTTCGGTCCGAGTTACAGTTGTCTCTATCGCACTCGAGGGGGGGGGGGAGGGGGGGGCTCGAGGTTAGCAACAGACCGCAATAGATTTTACAAATACCTATTCTTCAATTCTCTCGCCCGTGCTGTGTCCTCATAAGGGCGCCCTAGCCAAGGGCTAGCGTTATTAGGGCTTCAGACATAGTCTAAATTGTTATATAATAACATCGTTAATAACTCGCCCGCAAGCGTTACCAGTTAGACAAATGTCTAACGGGTGTTACGTACACGTGTGTGTGTGTAACGTTATAACAAATGACTGTCCGTCCGTCAGGCACCGCCTGTTTCTAAATACGATAGATGTACGAGTATTCGGCCTATTACTGTTGGCCAGAAATACCAGTTTTATGCAATGTCACAACATTAGAGATCTGTCAAAGGTAGGGCAGCTATAATCTGTAGTTACTGGCAACTTTGCTTGGTTAGATTGTGTTTTTCAACAAAATGTTCCTGGGGCCGTATACCATCTCTTAAAGCCAGTCGAGTCAATTTCCTAAACTGATGTGTAGCGAACAATTTCGTAAGTAAATATCTAGCCAAGAGGATGCATTATTGACAGCTAACCGCTGACTGGCTGAAAATTAAAGATCATATTAGGAAATCGCTCGCTACGCTCAGTTCAGGAAATTAACTTGACTGGCTATAAGAGATGATAATACGGCCGCTGTCTGTAGTAAGTAAATGGTTGTAACAATATATCAGAAAAGCACCAACTAATATTATATCTGTTACAACATAATTAACATGTGTGACAAGAAATATATGGCAGATGATTTTGGCGTCAGAATTGGCGCGCTTTTATGTTTAGAATCATCCTTCTTGGTACGTCTACCACGATTTGCCACTTTAAATATATATGTCGGATAACACAGGCGGATCGCCACTTTTTGACAGACATTGTGGGCTTATGAGGTGGGATCAGGCCTTAGAACGATAACTAACACTGATTCCATGCTTATTTGATGTTGCTAAGTTAGAATTACAATTGAAACACAATATTAAAATTTAACACAACCGATCGAGAATTACTGTGTTATTTTAAAATAACGAAAATCGAATCAATAGCGATACACGACAGTCCCTAGGCACCATGTTCACTCGACAACTCCACAGAAAAGTCACTCGTCGAATGTTCGCATCGATGAACTACCTAGATTCCGTCTAACGACGCCATGTTGTGCCATGTGTTTGTGCGTCGCTATCAAATCAGCAACTGTACCTATGACCTTCCGACTTAAACATTACCGTTCGCGTAAAATTTTGTATTGGGATTTGACATTGTCATGTCATGTCAAATCAAAAAACACAATAATGTAAATTTAAAGTGGCAACGCGTGGTAGACGTACTAACTACTGGTCTTATAATTCTGAGGCTATTTACAATTTTTCACATATTATTCATGAAAGGTAATTTGACTTATTTAAAATAGGAATTTTAGATCATGTTTGTATGTGTACTACAGTGCCAACCCCAGCTCAAATTTTCAAAACTAACAAATGACAAATTCATGCATACTAGCACTTATTGTTTGAATGTATTTGTTTAATATGTTTTTCAACACACTTGCTCTTAATGTGCCTGTAATCAAACTGTGGCTTTTTCATTGCTATTATTCACAAGTCAGTTAAAGTTTTTTCTTAAACATGCTCGGAAATATTGTCATTACTTTTGAATAAGGAACACGCGAAGTATCATATTTATGTAGACTGAAAACCCAAAATCACTTCCCGGCGCGTTCTTTGAATTTCGAACGAAGAGCGCGCCGGCAATGTTGTATGAAACGGTGTGCTGTTCGAATTTAGAACACTTTCATCTATCGTACACATTGCGTTCTCGTGGCTGTATAGCCACAGATGCGTTTACCTTTCGGCACAAATTGTAAAATAAAAAAAAACAAATTGGCGGTAAAGCGGAGTTGTTATTTTGTTAATAATATTAATTAAATTTATTATGTAAAAGGCCCTTTTTATTTCCTTGCATTTTTTTAAGAAAAGCACTATATATGCCTCGGCCGAAATAGCAATTGCCTGTCTCGTATCATTGAAGTCCTCGCCTGCGGCTCGGCCTCAAACTCATACTCGACCTGCAATTGCCTTTTTCGCTGCCTTTGCAATAATGTACTATTGTTTAATATGTTTTTCAACACACTTGCTCATAATGTGCCTGTAATCAAACTGTGGCTTTTTCATTGCTATTATTCACAAGTCAGTCATAGTTTTTTTTTATTAGTTGTGTTGCTTTGTTCTCAGAAAAGATCGTGTTCAATAGTTTATCTACTAAATAAAATGGTTTTTTATTATTATTCTCTTCACAAGTGTGTTAAAAACGTCGATACGAGAACGGTAATCATCGATACATGTGTGTATCGATGATTACCGTTCTCGGCTTTCTTAAGGCCCTCACCTAACAGCTCCGGTCTCAATGGCGCCTCAGCGGTAATCACCAACATTACACACTTGTACCATATTGTACTATTATCCTATTATTAATTAATATGCACCTGCTTATTCAACAATGCAACCGCGAGTACCAGGGCGGTAGACCTTGCAAGGAGTTTAAAGTTACGTTTTGTAGTATCCAGTAACTTCGTCATTGTTATGCGCGCCTGGTACTTCGCAGTCTATTGTTCTATGTTAAGTAAGTTAGTTAGCCTTTCTGTTTTTATCACTGTTATGTATTGGACCCGTAGCGCTGGGTTTTGAGGTTTCGAAAGTAGTAAAGTTCTAAGTATCTTTTTGGCATGTAGTTTCGGAATCCGTTGTCCAACCTACCTAATACATTAATTTGTGTCATTTTAGGTTGTCGCATAGGTAGAAATTTAGGTATTTGCCTTTTCGGTCAGTATTGGACGAAAAAAAACTTAGAGATGATAATTTTTACTTTCATGATTATAACGAAGTAGTAACTGGTGTACAGAGGCATTTTGTGTCAGCTCTGTCCACAGGAACCCTGACATTTAACTAATACCTAACATGTAGCTCGACTAGCTCTTAAAGAATATTACAGTTGGTTAAATAGGTGTTATGCGTTTTAGAATACTAATATCTGTTGTACAACGTATTTTGTGTCGAATTTATCCACGACATTAGTATTTTTTTTTTATTACAACTCTCTCTAAAAGCCACAAAAGAAAATGCAAGTTACTAAAATTTACGTGTTGTTATTTATTAGGTTGTAATATAGACACTAAATTCTTAATTTGTGTCATTTTCATCTTGAAAAAGTTAGCTTTGTTCGAACGAAACGGTGCGAGAGTTGTAACTATTTTTACATACCACAAATTAGACATGCGCGGCGCTCTGACAGTTAGCCCGCTTAGAACAACACGCCATTTTTGACGCACGCACACAGAGACATGAGTTTACAGGCGAAGTCAGTGAGCTTCGGTGAGTCGGAAAGTCGCACTGTCGCGAGTGTTTTTGTTTTTGTCGAACTTGGTGCAATTTTTCACATGATTTTGTTTTTGGCCGGTTCTGTCAAGTAGGTTTAACTTACTTACTTCATTTTAAAAATTCAGAGCGAATATAGTAGTAACCCTAGGCGGTTCACGCAAGTTTTGGAAAAGGGTGCGAGTGGTCCTTCTGTAAGCTCTTTATTTTGTGTACATGCTGACCTTATGACAGTTTGCGCTGGACGAAGATGACACAAATTAGGTCTGCACACTCCGCAGGCTATACTAGATATGATACTATATAGATTTTAAACTTTTAATCAATTTTGGTAGTTTTATTTTGAATAAAAAGTATACAAATAGTCGAATTGCTGATTATGCGATAGGCAAATGTGACACGAAACGCAAAAATAAGCTTCGTAGGTACAATTCTATCTACAGGCCGGAAATAAGAAATTTTAGAATTTTTTGAAACTTATGATCTCAAAATAGCCTAACGCTTCGGGTCTAGTATCACCTGAGGCTGTAACCAAGCATCAAGACATGGAATACGGTTACCGCAGCCTTAGAATACATAAACGTGCTCTCATCATCCACCAAATGTTTACATTCTAGAAGTTTTCTGTTTCAGCCATCAGATCTCCGCGCTATGTGCCCTGCCAAATAGTTGATAAATAAATAATAAATATCTGGGACAAATTACACTAAGATCATCTGACCAAACTAAGCAGAGCTTGTACTGTGGGTGCCAGATAATAACACCCAGACACACAACAAACACAAATGTTCGTCACATAAATGTTTGTCATGGGTGGGGATCGAACCCACGACCGCCAGTGCTAAATAGTTATATGGAACGATAAAATGAATTCTTAATATCATGCTATTTACGATGACTTCAGAAATTACCCCACTTTTGTTGATGTTTGTAACCTTTTTCGTGTCGTCGCGTGCTGAATCGGTTGCTAGGCAACGCATTTGTTTATTCAATACCTTTACTCAATCTTTCACTGGCACGCACGAAGCAATAAAATGTTTTATCGTTTGTTTATGTACTGAAAATGCATTTGGGCTAAATGATTGGATATAATGTTTTCCTTAGGGCAATCAACAAAAAGAGTGTCGTGGCCTAGGCACCCGACTCAGATCGTGGATCGTGTGCTAGATCGTGGATAGCTTAGAATTATTTTTTGATCTAACAAGACGTAACAAATTAATAAGTAATCTTATGACATGTAATTGAAAATTATTTCGTTTTCTATGTACTATTTTGCAATCTTATAATAATTGTTAATTTTATGTGATTTCTTCATTTGGTTATTAATTTAATTAGTTCTTTGATTTGTCGTAATTTTGTATTCCCAAATACATTTTTTTTGTTAGAGTAATAATCAATTGATCAATCCTGAGTTTAAATCTAACCAGAACCATCTAATAGTTCATTTTTTTCCGATTAACTCTCCGGTGATAGAAATCATGTATAAAACCAAATCAACACAAATAACAAAGGCTCTAAAAAAAAGCTCACCACATACCACGTTGGGTTCAAATAGCATTAGTGAAAAGTGGCCATCCTGAGTGTTCTGTTCACCATGTCGGCAACAGTCACTTGCCAATGACTGCCCCGTTTGGGATTTAAGTAGTCGTGATAATATTTGTTATGTCAATCGTACAAAATTCAACAGCAAAATATAAGTTAACTATCCTTGGTTAACTATGTCAGTTAACATTTGAACCACAAAAAGGTCCTAGGTACCCTGAGGTTAAATCAAAATAAATTAAATCAGGCCCCGTCGCCTAATTTTTGACAGGACTTCTGACGCACGCTTGTCTCGCTTACTCTAAGGTCATTACAAATAGGTTTGTCTCTGTCCTTCACATCGCACAACGATACTGTAGTTGTGCATCATCCCCGTTTTCAGTTGGCAATTTAAAGAACATGCCGTATTCTGGCAAATGCACAAGCCGTGCGAGCCATATCAAGAAAAAAAAAAAACATGCCGTATCTTCCGCTATTTCATTTAATCTAAGTAGGTACCTATAACTTTTATTTTCATCTCCATTCCATCTTAAAATTCTAATAATCAAACCAATACTCCTACATAATGTGGCTCTGAAGATAACGAACAGCAAAATAAATACGTAACGTTAAATAATTTAATGAACATAACCTATTTGATAGCAAAATTGACAAAATCATTAGTCGTTATAAACTCCATTAATGTCATTACAATTTGTGACGTATCTTAACAAAATAAAGTTGAAATTACCTTCCCATTTGTGATAGAAAGACCCGCGAATCTCTGGGGAAAATTAGGTACTTTATGGAGTCGAACGCCAATTAATATAATGGCGTAACGTAACGAAGGGGCTACCTCATAAATCACCTAAATTTCGAAAAGCAAGATGGTTGGACGGCTTCTGATTCAATAAATGTTTTGAATTCAAAGCTTCTTTGGTAGTTCATTTAATACTAGCATTCCGCCCGCGGCTTCGCTCGCGATGCGTTACATATTGTGGCCAAATCACAGCTATATTGTAGCCCATGTGTTATTCTGATGTTTAAGCTGTATTACTGTAAAGTTTCATCCAAATCCGTTCAGTAGTTTTTGCGTGAAGGAGTAACAAACATTCTCACATACTTTCGCATTTATAATATTATGGCCCGATTTTTCAATTCTTATTTTATTCCTTAAATAGCCAACTGAAGTATAAAATTAACTGGCTGTTTATCAAGCGAATAGATATTTAAAAAAATTCATTCTTCTTTTATCCAAAGAATAGCTATTTATCGGTTGCTTATGTACTATCGCTTACTTCACACTGATTATCCACAAGCGAGATGCACATATACAGTCATTGCAATGTTAGAATGAAACAAGACAAAAGCTGATGTTTGACAAATTGAAATTGACGTATTACATAGGTAAGAAAATTAACCTCAACTTTTTATTGCCTAAAGTTGTGGCAAAGAGTATTTTTGCTTCGTGTTGTTTATGGAAAAATCTTTTCCAAAACTCCTTTTTATCCCATCCATGTACTAAGATGTTAGGTCTCTCTTCCACAACTCGATCTTTCCTATTGGGCTCAGCTTTTGTATAGTTAAGTATTTGCCTTTGCTCTAAGACCGTTGCGTCGTCTATTTGGTTAAAAATATCCATTAGAATGTATGTGTGCGTACCAAACAAAATGAAAAAAATATCGAATGACACATAACCTCAAAATATCAAAGAAAACGCATAGATAAAATCTTATCCAGCCCCTCAAGAAGCAGATAACTTTATTCCTCAGTTAGCGGCTTTATTCAACAGATAACATCTATCGGACCATTGAAAAATTAAAAATCTTGTTAACCTTCAAATAAACTTTACTCTACAGATGAATTTCATTAACTAAAACTAAAAAAATCGGCCCTTATTAAGATAAGATTGTACCTTACGGCGGCCCGTTTTCGTATCTGACTCGCTCCGTTACATGTTACATAGCATAGTATCAGTAGAAACAGTCCAATAATTAGTTTCGTAGCTTGCACATCCTCGCAGCATAGCACATCTCTATCTAACTCTATCTTTGGTTGTATTGTGTATGTGTAACGTAAGATTACATAACTTTATAGAATTTAAGTTACCCTCCACTTCCAAACTTAGATGCTATTGATCAAGTTATTTTAGGCTCACACATTTAGGTCAGACTATTCTTGAATAAAACGTCGTCAGAATGCAAGCATATGAAGCAGCGTTTGGACTTGCAACACCTATGTCCACCATGAGATTCTGTCCAAACTGCGACACTTGACTTCATAAAAAAGTAAGTAATTAGCCTATATACTGTCCTACCGCTGGGCGAAGGCCTTCATCATCGAAATCAAGTCATCGCTACAACTGATGGGTATTGGCTTGATCACCACGCTTGCCAAATGCGAGTTGGTGATCACAAACCCGGGCTATGTTACGATAAATCCGAAAAAACACTGCCCGACTTGGGTATTGAAACCGAGACCTCCGGGTTCCGGGCCGAGCTCTGAAACCACTTGGCCACGGAGGCGTTACCATGCCTTAGACTTCTTAAAACAGGCCATTTTTGATTACATTTTAATCACTAGGGGCCTGTTCCCAAATCCCATAAACGTCAAGGCGGTTGAGGTAAACGCTTACGGTAGCGGCTGCCATGGGTGTTAGCTCATGGTAGTTACTGTACCTGTGCCATGACTAAGTTACACGATAGGGATGTTGACTAATTTGTGGATTTGATTTTGTTTCTTAGACCTATATATAGACGCAAATAATATTGTCATGAAAACATGTTACGTCAAATTTCAATAGAAAAATACGTAAATAAATCAGTTATTAGAATTCCGGCCAAAACGCTCCAAACTGTCACGTGACTATGATTACGTCACAGATCGATAAAATATCAAGCGCTCTGTAAAAGTGAATCTGATTTTTACTTGGGTATGACAGTTATGTCAGCTGGTATGCCGGTCAGTGACGTCATCGCGCTTTGATGGGCGGTCACAGTCACGTGTTAATGGTTATTAGAGGTTTTTTAAATACCGTCTTTAATGTTCAAAACATAACTTTACGTGAATTGGCCAACTTTACTTGTGCCAACATACCTATTCAGGAAACAAACATTCCTAAATTGGCTCAGGGCACCTCAGGGGCCTTAAGATAATCGCTTACATCAAGTTCATTCCCTGAATTGAGTGTAGCGAGCAATTTCGTCAGTAAATATTTAGCCTAGAAGATCCCTCAACTGCTGACTGGCTGTAAATGAAAAATCATATTACAAAATTGCTTAACAAGCTATGTATGGTCTCGTGTAATGTAACACAAGAGTTTTACCCTTATTTCGATAATTGGTTAGTGTCTGGCGCATTAAAAAAATAACCATCAAAAATGTTCAAATTAGTAGGCACGCGCAGATAGGACGAAATATAACTTCTTTTTGAGGGCACAGCAACGTACCCAAATATCGAGCTTTTTTGTGTTACCCAGTTTTTTTCAAATGCACCAAAACTGTTTTGTGGTCAATTCCCAGTAACCCAGTTCTTCAGCTACGTCGTAACTATTGATATGCCGATCTTGTTCCACTTTTCCAAAAATGGCATTCATTTTATCCGTATTAAGGCGATCAGAGCGACGCGCATTTCCGGATTGAAAACGCTTAAACCAAATTTGTGCTTCTCTAACCGACACTGCACTAGGTCCATAAACATAAGAATTTTTTCGCGGCTTGCGTTGCATTTTTAACTTTTTTGTTGTAAAATTTTAAAATGCATCGAATTTCTTCATTATATTCACTCATCTTGACAGTAAGAAAAACATATGAAAAAAAATCACACATTTTGCTAATTTAAATTTAGAATATCTTTTTTACAATTTTAACTTTTAATGATACCAAAACCAGCCAGTTACAAATAGTATAGCCTAAGAGATTTTATTACAAGTTCATACGTAAGTACTATATGCGAAAAGACTTTTTCCTCAACCTAATAATCATATTAGGTGCTATCAAGCACTGAAGTAAGTAAAGCCGGGAAACGTCGCAGTAAACTAAATTATAACCTCAAAAATTCAAATGACTTGTCGTAAAGACAAATAGAAATGGCGGCAATGAGGTCGTCGACCCCAACGCGACACAAATGCAGTAGGTAGTAGGTACTTATGCAGTAAGCGCCTAATGCAGGCTTTGCGGGCAGCGTCTTCACGTAAGACAGATGTCATCGCTTTCTTCTGTTTATTGTAAGGTTGCTTGTTAGAAGAAACACATTATTTAAAACCTTGCAAATAATTGTTATGCTATGCGGAGCAGACACAGCGGGTGAATTTCAAAAGACCTACAAAAGTGAAAATGTGATTTCTTCAATTGATTCTAATTTCAAGCTTTAATCCAAAATCAGTTAAACAATCAGTATTTTTCGTATGAAAACCTTAAAATTAAGAGTTACATCACTGACTGAGAATAATACCTATATTTTTTGTAAGTATTTTGATAATCACCCGGTATTATGTCAGATTTTTATTGTTCTTTTTTGATTCGGCAATATTATGTCTGTTGTCTTTAAAACAACGCAACGGATGAAAGTATTTAACCGTATCGTCAATGAGCATTGGGCATAGCTTTCTTCGCTTTGCTGCAAGGTTTCTAACATAACATAACATACCATCACGACTTCCCAAACGGGGTAGTCTGAGGTAAGTGACTGTTGCCGCCATGGTGAAGAACACATGAGCCCACTTTTCACCAATGGTATTAGAACCCAACGTGGTAGGTGGTGAGCCTTTCGCCGCTATCCGGGTTGATTTGGGCTTTATCGATGTTTTCCATCACCGGAGAGTTAGTCGGAAATTAAACAATGAACACGAAGATTTTGGTTCTGACCACACGATCCGCAAGGTTTCTAGATGCGAGAAAAAGTGCCTACTTGCATATCTACTAGTTTCAAATGAAGTATCTGCTGTCTGTGTGCTCAAATCTTCGAAACTACGCAACGGATTTGTTGGAAATTCACAAAATGGCCGCCAGCTTATCTATATTTAAAAGCTGTTTTGTTCAACAGACACGGTGATTCAAGAGGACGAAATATGTCTAATGCTTACATGCATAGATAAAATATAGTAGAGAAAAGCCTGTCACCAGTGTCACCACAGTATTATTAATCTACATTACACCCTCGCGAAGTTAATCACAGTTATGACCATTATTTCAGTTATTTTTAAAATGATTTAGTCCATCCATGAAACATTAAAAAAGATTACATGCAATGGTTTTTCATGGCTATGTGTGTAAGTTACTTATTTATCGCGCTCTTGAAGACAAGTGAGCAATAAAACACAACTGTCAATACCATTCGTAAGAAACGTTATTGTATCCTACTTTGTTGTAACCTATTTGTCTGTGGCTGCCAGTACCGCTTGCGGTACAAGCACATGAGTAAGGCCTCTTCCTCACCGGATTTTTGCGTTTTCGTTACGCTAACGCCTCTTCAACGAATCTGTACAGTTTTTCTGCTGAAAAACATGTGAGGTTAGGACGAGGCCTACGAGTATATATCAACGGTACAGAGATGTTGCTTCAACAAATGCGCTGTGATAGGAACACTGCTACGCGTGTGTGCGTGAGCGTTGTTCGGGCACTGGCCACACTAATGTAAACCGATATAAACGTAAGTGATGAGGCCGCTATTAAAATTCACTTTTAAAACACGAAACATGGTTTATTATTTTGCAAAAACATTATTTTGAAACTTCAAGCTACGAGCTTTGATCACAACGCGCCTAAGGAGCTTCTTTAGACATCAAAGTCTGTTTCGGCTCAATAACTACATTATTGAAATACATTTATGACGCTACACGCCGTGTCGGAACCATCAATTTGCTGAAAGAAATCCTTTTGTAAATCAGACGTTTTTACATACATTATTAGGGGTCCGTTTACGTATCTTAGAAACAGGAACGGTGGATGACAAAACTGAACATTTGTTGACAATCGTGATCAATCATCATCATTCGCAGCCACAAAGCGTCCACTGTTGAACATAGGTCTCCCTCCCCCACAGATTTCCACTCTCTGAGAAATAAATATTTTCATTTTCATTTTCAAAGCGATCGGTTGCAGGCGTTCTGCATTCACCGGAATCCTGCACCTTTTATCAGGTGCCCGATTCTGCTATTTGAATGCCAATGGAATCGTAAATAAACGGCGTGATTCTGACAGTTTCAGCATGGACCAAATGTCAAAATCTTGCCATTCCATTGGTATTTAAATAGCAGAATCTGTGCTCAAGTCGTCCGTCCACCTTGCAGGCGGGCGTCCAACGCTGCGCCTACTTCGAAACGGTCTCCAGTCTAGTAACTTCCTGCCCCAACGGCCATCAGTTCTGCACGCTAATGTGCCCTGCCCACTGCCACTTCAGCTTACTTACCCGCTGGGCTACGTCGGTCGCTTTCGTTCTACGGATACCCTCATTTCTGATTCGACCACGTAGCGAACCACCGAGCATAGCCCTCGCCATTGCTCGTGCTACAATATGCGTTTGCTTTTGTCGCGTCGTACTAAGTTTGTGAATTACAAATAGGGAGACTACAGCGCCGTTTTTGTAGATGAATACTTAGTTGTATTTTTTTTTATTATCAACTTATCAAACTTTTTTTACAGAAGGAACGGAACTCTTATAAAAATCTTACGCTCGCTTTTTCCTTTTGCATCAAAGCAACACATCACAGTTACATATCTTTTTCAATTTGGAATTCTCGGCGCAAAGGAACACCTGTATTCAGCCGAGAATCCTGCTTTATGGTGATAGAACTGCCGAATTATTGGTCTCTGGCTCGTGTGGGTAGGAACGTGAACTGATGTGTTTGTTCTCTTTGGTAAAACATTAGATATGTGTTTATCTGACGTGCTTACATAAAAAAAATATGTAGGAGAGGTTTTCTATACTTACATACTAACTGTTTTCTTCAATTTTAGTGAATACTTCCTGAATAGAACTGCAGTGTAGTGTCAACGGTATTATTTTTGAATCTGGGTACCTACTCCCGTTCGTCAAACAAGTAGTAGTTAAAAAAATATGGTTACTGCTCGATTTTGATGTTGATTTTTTGGTATTCTAATAACCATATGTTCTAGTACAAAATACATGAAACCTATTTATAACATATTTCGTTATAACATGTCCTTTTTACCCAGCCAAAGTTTTACGAAACTTCGTTAACTTGAACGGGAGTAGGCCCCTTGATCCTTTTTTTAGGAACAATTTGATTAAAAAATCAAAATTTAACTTTTTAAAACTTGCTAGAGGCTATTTTAATTTTCAAATGAACAGCGACAAAGAGTGTTGCATAATTTTGTTTTTCCTTCAACCAATATAGTCTTCGCATTAGTCTCTAAACTTCATAACAGATGGTGTTACCATCAATTGGTAATTTTCATATTAAGATGCATATAAAACAGTTTCTTGCGGATCTCGTATTCAAATTATTATCAGAAAACCGTCTTTGACTAAAGTAATGCCAACAAAGGATCTCTAACGATAAAATAATGACTTGGAAGTCTTGGAACAACAAATTAAGGAGTAATGCAAATTTTATTACCTATATAACATGTAATACCTACCTTTTTATGTTTGACGCATATTTAATCTATATCTATAATAAAAAAACAAAAACAGGGGTAAAACTGAGTGATAGAATTAGAAACTGTGTATTAAGAGAACGATGTGGTGTGAAAGAAGACGTGGTTACTAAAATTGAGATGAGAATGCTGAGGTGGTTTGGTCATATGGAAAGAATGGATGAAAGGCGATTAACGAAACGGATTTATGAGGCAAGGGTAAATGGGACTTGGAAGGGGAAGACCCAGAAGAACGTTTCTTGGGCAAGTTCAAGATGTTCTCAGACAGGGTCGGGTCAAGAGTACCTTTAACCGACGAGCATGTATGAAAGGACTCATGAGAGTAGAAGAAGCGCAAGATGTATGTCAGGATCGTAGCAAGTGGAGAGAAGTGCTCTCTGCCTACCCCGTTGGGAAAGAGGCGTGATGGTATGTATGTATGTATGTGTATCTATAATAATTAATATTATGTATAGTAAAGATTTGATTGTTTGTATTGAATAGGTTTGAATTGAATATACCGGTTTTAAAAATTATTTTACCAATATATGGCTACATTATCACGGAGTGGCATATGCTATTGTTTTTTTTAATGTTGTTTTTTGAATGTGATAGCTAGCAACAATAAATAAATCAATACGCTCGACTGCCCTTGATTGCCACTAAAACTTCGTCATTCCCTGGGCTGGGACAGTGATTTTCAATCTTATTTCCACATTAAAATTCAATTTTTAGCATAAAAAAAATATAAATATAAATATGCGCCAGACAACACACCTCTTGTCATGGTCTCGAAGGAGAGATAAATATCCCTGTATTACGAGGTACCAGACAAGGAATTAAGCCAGAGGCGTCTCCCAGCACACCCAGACCCGAGGCAATTTAGAAAAGATCGTTTCCTGAATTGCCCCGACCGGGAATCGAACCCGGGGCACTGCGTGATTCGAGGCCAGAAACCGTGCTACTGCGCACTACGCCAATCGTGCCGTCATACACTGAAGTCAAAGTCAAAGTTCTGTTTATTTGCGAATCATGGGTACATTTGATGTTATGGATAGGATAAGTATCTCCATATTCGGCCTCTCGGCATGCAAAAAACATTCAAAAACACTTAATTACACTCAAAACTGGCATAATTTTTTTTTTAAATATATTTAAAATGGGTTTGCGTTTGGCCTCAGTCTCGCCTGGTGGTGAGCGATGACGAGGCCGATGGTGGTGTACCACGTACGTGAGCGTGTACGCTTACCCAGAAAATGCCTATTCACTCTGGCCTTGAAGACACCAAGGTTGTAAGTATCCGGAAACACAGACGCAGGGAGAGCGTTCCACTCCCTAGCGGTGCGTACCAGAAAAGACGCAGCAAACCGTTGGGTACGGACTGTCGGAAAGTCAACCACATGGGGGTGGAAGCCCTCCCGGCGTCTAGTGGTCCGGTGGAATATAATTTAATTTCAAAATATCATTTTGTAGATTCATTTCAAGTCACGAGCCATTAAAATATTATTACATCTAGAATCAATTATAAACAATAAGAATGTCAGATGACACAAAAAAAAATGACTGACAAATATTAATTAATCTGAGTGAAATATGTTTATTTTGCGTTTTTGATTCCGGATATTGGTGATCGCAATCACGAACCTGCATTTGACAAGTGTAGTGATAAAGCCAAAGTTAAGGGTGACATGCGTGCCAACAGACTCAGCACTGAGGATGCACAAGACCGCGCGAAGTGGGCCAAGGAAATAAGAAAGGCGGACCCTGGGACCCTACACACCAGTGTGGGTTCACAACCGGGATAGACCGCACGGATGATGATGATGATAGTTATAAAGCCAAAGATCGATTGTAACGATGAATTAACGAAAGCCTTTTCCTTCCAGTGAACTAGTACTTCTATTGTAGGTACCGTATACTTTTAAAAAAATACCTTAATTATTGCGGCTTGTCCAAAAGCCGCAGTAATTTTTCCGTTACAGCAAAGTATTTTTAACGGTTTCATATGGTATTATTGGCTATAATGATGCACTGCTTTAAAAAACAATGGAAGATCGCCACGTAAAACTTTTCTTTGAGAACCACCGTATTAGTGATGGGAAAAATCAATATGGCTAGAGATATCCCCACTTGGCGTGTTTCGGCGCTGCGGCGAATTCAGAAAGCCGTATTATTAAGCCTAAACCTGATAAATACCTTCATTTAATAGGCAAACTGCTTACAAAGTTTTTGAGCTCAAAGTTTTTATTTAATTTTTTACACGCCATCTATCGGCAATTAATGTACGAAAATACTTAAGTACGAGTATAACTTTATCTTTAACCAACGGATAAAATATTACTTGTGTACAATGCACAGTATCTAATTATATTTGGTTAGTAGCATCCCTACAACCAGTGGCAATAAAAAAAAAACTCTAAGACAACGATGCATATGCAGCCTCTTGTTAATCTTAAATCACCTCATTATGAGCAAGCAAATGTTTAGCTTTTTGCTTGCTGATATGCAAGAGGTTTATTTATTAAATAAACTTTTCACTTCTCATGCTCTTAAAGAACGCCAATATAGCCCTACGAAGCGGGACTAAAGTGACTACTTTAGTCTCTAGGGAGTAAAAAGTAATTCGTTTTTTTATTTCCTTCATGTGACATAGACAAACTCAAACAGCCAGTAAATATACTATTATCTGTGGAGTGTGGACGGATCTTCATTGCGAAAATGTTGAGAGTTGTAGTTCCATGGTTTGTCCGCAAAGAAGGTGGCGAATGTGTTTTATATGTTAATCTGTGGCTGGTTTAGAAGAAAAAACTGACCGCAAAATTTCAGAATTTTTGTCGAGTGTAAATTTGTTCGGTTTTAAATAAATTTATTAATAATGCCCTGTGACAGTGAAGAGTTTGACGTCGAGCAAAGAGCAAAAGACATAATAGATAATCTTTTGCCGGTAAATCGCGGAAGATTTACCTAAAAACTTACGAAAGTTTTATGGACTGGAAGAATAAGAAACATTTGTGATTTTTATTTGTAATATTTATTAAATGTTTTTGTACTAAATTGTCAATTTTTCGCGCAATCAAAGTGAAAAGTACAGTTTGCACCTCGAGACCAAACGCCAACTTATTATACCCTCGGTTTCATTGACTCCCTCGCACGCTCAGGAGTCAAACCACCTCTGGTATATTATGGCTTCGTTTAGTCCCTCGATATAAAATATACTATAATGCTGCATTTTCTTTCGTTGCATATTCGTTTGCTATAGTTTAAATGACCTGATGAATGAAATTTTAAATGACCTAATGATTCTATTTCACATTGTTTCAGGTACTGTACCTACTACAACTACCAGTTTCCTGCTCACAGATGTCGAGACAATAAAGAGGAAAGATAAAGTCAGGGCGTAAACATGACACAGACATAGGTTTATTACTTACTGAATAGCGATAGAATGCCCCAGTGAATCCGCCGTGAGATTTAAATAAAAATTATATACAGGGTTCATCAACAACCATAACCTAAACCATAAAAATATATAATTCATTACCTACTTCTTTAAAAAATATGCCAACAGAAGACAATTAAAAAAAAACGAAAATCTTATATCAAAATGCTATTATACGAGTACGTTGGAAGACTACTTCAAAGACTGGAAATAGAATATGATTCCTATATTACAATAACATATTGTATAAATGAAAATTGCCCATAAATAAATACTACATCATACCGCCAGAACAGCTTCTCCTAATGTTGTTTGTAGATTATGACGATAAAGCTCATTTATAAGATTTGTAAGTCCTTTTCTTGCCTACTTTTGCTGTGCCCGACAGGGTCCGTATTGCTACTATCATTACTTTTAAGACCTTTGTATTACATACGAGAAAGCAATAAATAAATCATCATACATAATAACATTAGTAACGCCTGATGAAGTCCAGTCGGCTCTTCGCCGCATGAAGAACCGGAAAGCTGTCGGACCCGATGGAGTCCCTATCGAAGCGTGGAAATTGATGGGCTCTCGTGGTGTGGGCATGCTTACCCACCTTTTCAACCGCATTCTCCTCACCGGGAAGTTACCTGACCAATGGAGACTGAGCATAATCACGCTAGTCTTCAAGGGCAAGGGCTCGGTGCATAAATAAAGGTGATGTCCCACACCATGAAGCTCCTCGAGCGCATTGCGCGCGCGCGTGGGAAGCCCGCACGAATTATGATTAAGATGACAGAACATATTCATCAGTAAAATATCCAACCTAAAAGATGCGTTAGTGCCATGTAACCTGGCTGGCTGGACTTTTCTACGGCGACTAAGTTTTTAACTCCTACTCCTAATGATTTACGATGCTTCGTGTTTGCAGTCGCACGAATGAGAATAGGCCTCCTGGATAGAATCCGTGTAAACATCAGCGGTTAGAATCGAACGAAATTAATGCCGTCATCAACAAACCAGTACATTTACTGCGTCGTTCCGCGGCAACGCATAATGAGATAAAACGATTTATGTCCAAACGGTATCTATTGTGTGAATGCGCGGCCATTTTGAATTTTGGCAGTTATAGGGATGGGGCCTTCGATTGTGAGTTCGATTGATTTTGGCAGTCGATTGAAAAGTTTTAATCAAATTGAGGTTATAAATTGTAATGAAATTTCATTTAACAAAAACGTTCTTCATTTAATTTTGATTCACAGTAGCAGACAGTATATTATTATCAAAAATAATTCTAATTTGTTAGGTAGTTTACCTTGGCTTTTTGAAATGGTTTTTTTATGAGTTTGCGTTTGGCTCCAGTCTCGCCTGGTCGTAAGCGAGAGCCCGAAGGTGGTAAACGCGCAGAAAATGTCTATTCACTCTGGCCTTGAAGATACCAAGGTTGTAAGTAAAGGTATGCATATATTAAAATACTGTAGAAATTGCTTTTTCTTCTGACCACCTGTTGGTGCAATGAAAAAAAGTCATAACAATTGTTCGGCAGGTAGCTTCGTTAGAATAGCAGCCTAATACGGCCGGTATTAGGTACAATTTTATGCCACTATTTCAGCTTGACCGTTTACGGTTTTAAAATTCTCATTTTGTATTGGTATTACGAAGTCACTTTTTCGAGCTACTTCTGCAACGGAAAAGTTACACTGATACCTACTATTTGACAGATAAACAATGGTATGCGTCAAAAAAGGGTAGGTACCAACACGCCGCGCAGAAGTTGAGTTTGCATGACGTAATGGTCACGTGACTGGGAATAAGAGATCATTAACCCTTAGAATAATTACGCATAGAAGGCGAGTCGGGGCACCCGTTTTGATGCCACAAATATCAGGCCGTCAAGTCTGTATATCGAGTGTGTAATACTTATTCAAAATGCCAGGACGCTCAATTCACGGACAAATGCGAGCAAGCTTTACGAGATCGTGATAAGGCTCCGGGGCCGTATTACCATCTCTTAAAGTCAGTCAAGTTAATTTCGTAAACTCAGGGTAGCGAGCAATTTCGTCAGTAAATATCTGGTCTAGAGGATTCATTATTGACAGGTAACCGCTGACTGGCAGAAAATAAAAGATCATAATATGAAATCGCTCGCTAAGTTCAGTTTAGGAAATTAACTTGACTAGCTATAAGAGAGGTTATTAGGCCCCTGGATTGCGGAAAGCGCAGGTTCATGGCCCGCTCGAACCTATTTTTTTTATGTAATAGGGAGCAAACGAACTGGAATGTCACCTGATGGAAAGTGATCACCTCCGCCCATGGACAACTGTAACACCAGAGGTGTCACCGATGCGTTGCTTGCCTTTTAAATGGGAATACGCTCTCCCCTTGAAGGCTCCAATGTCATATTCCTTTGGAAATACCGACGCAGGAAGATCATTCCATATCTTGGATGTACGCGGAACAAATTGACGCGAAAAACGTAACGTGACGTACGGTTGTTAAGCGCCAGTCATCCAGGTGATGAGCATGGAATTTCGACTTATGACGTGTCGTGCGGTGATGAAATTCAGCGGCAGGTAGGTATAAGATCATGCATTCTTCTGAGCACTGCTCATTGTGAAGACCTAAAACCGAAGTTGGGTGCTTGCTTTAAAAAAATGCTAAAAATACAATTCAATAAAAAAAAATACTTGTTTTTGTGCCACTTTTATTGCGTTTATCAGTCTTATAAGTAGGTTTAGTTGGTACCTTTTTTTATAAATAGGCGTAAGCGCTATTTAGGTTAATGGAGCGAGCCAAATTAATAAACGAAAGGCCCTTTTTAACGGGGGTCTTAACTTTCTTAGAGAAAAGTTCGCCGTCCCAGTACTGTCGTCAAAAAAAGTTAAAGCAAATAAGATTTCAAAGGAATCTCGGATGGTATTAATTACATCTGAAATCGGTCTGACAGACCTCAATAAAGCCAATGCGGTCTAATGGACCGGACCTGTTCGCACTTCTCCATCACCAGATACATAACCTTCGTGGACTTTAAGCTGAACGGATTAGAGTCTGGTTTGCTGGATCATTGTACACCAGGAAAAAAGAGGGCGCAAATCTTTGGGAAAGTGTAGGGTGACCATGAAAACAGGTGATAACTTCAGGACGTGTTTTACTGTTACTTTTTTTTTAATTTTGGTTACTAACATTTCATAAAATAATATACTTAACAAAATAAACGGCCAATGAAAATTGACATTTGAGAATCATACAATCAAAGGCAGGTAAACGCCTTAAGAGACTGTATGGAGTTTAGCTGCTTTCGGTTTTATATGCCTCATTGTAGTTCATTTCAGTTCACATGTTTTACAATACATAGAACAAAATTACAATAAGAGTGTGCACTGTAATAGTCAAATAAATGCTTGTGTCGCAGCTATCAACGCCTATCTCCAAGTAACATACCGAAGTAAACTATGGAAGTACTTAGTCAAAGTAAATTAACGAAAGTAGTATTATTGTATGATGTGGTGTAGGTTAGGGTGCGTGTATAGTAGTGTAAACGGGAGCGGTGTAATTACTGTTCAAATGTATTGAAAATCGACAACATTAGTCTTAAAAGACGATCTGGGTCTAGTAGCAGTAATTACTGTGGCTGAAACCGTCTCCAAATCGAATTCTATTGGATGTAGGTAGGTTGTAAGTAAAAAAAGGACAACAATTATTATAATGAAACTTCACTACGTCTTGTCCTACGTGAAGTTTTATTATGTTCTTGGCATAACCAGTGTATTATCAAAGTTTAGAATTATTAAATTATTGACATTTACACTAGAGAGAACGACCTTTATCAGATTTCAGGCATACGCTGTGTTTGCCGTTAAATATTGTCGCAGTGGCTAACAGCAATATGATTCAATTTCGTAGATATCCCATAGTAAGGTGGTGTTATGCACTTACTTCAATTGCAAGTAAATCGAGTATTGTTTTATAAACGTGAAAAACGCACGGCCAGTTAGAGATTCAGGATGCTGCAATTTTAATCAGGAATTCTCTGAAACAGATTGAAGCGTGGTGACCACACTACGCAATCGATAGAGGACAGACGGGTCGGCGCCGTAGGAATATTTTTTACTACGTATTAGTTGGGCATCCCGGTCGGCAAAATAGAGGGTGGTAGAAAGTGAGGTTATTTACTATCTTACGCTCGGCGGGTAAGGAGGCTTAGTTCTATTATTTTCGGTGGTCTTCTTTGCGACAAACAACCGGATAATTGATTTTGGATGCTGAGGAGAGAAATGTTTTGCTGTTTACAAATCTTAGGTTAATATGTTTAATTGTTGACGCCATGATTGGCGCAGTGTGCCCGTTATTAGCACGGTTTCTCGCCTTGGCTTGCGTGCGATTCTCGGTTGGGTCAATTTAGGAAACGATATTTTCTATTTTGGCTTGGGTCTGGGTGTGCTGGGAGACGCCCCTGTTTTATTTCCCTGTCTAGTACCTCGTAACACATGGATATTTATCCTTACTCCGATACCATGACAAGTCGTGAGTTGTCCGGCGCATATTTATTTATTGTGAAACTATAAATGTCCTACTGATCTGGCAACTGATTCAAACCCATAAAGTCAAGTTAAAGCATTCACATTTTAACATAATATGGGTAGATATCGTTAGTTTCCATGAACTTGCTCATTTAATGGTTTCACAAGACTTGACAAACAAGCATCTCAAGCTATATTTCTGGCGTTGAAAGTGAGTAGTACTATACATATAATTGATGAAATATGAAAAACTTGCAAATAAATCACCAATAACTATAATCTACAACTACCTGTGAACTACTTTCCTGGCTTTTGTGTAAACAAGGTTTTAGTACGTATTTGTGTACCTAGTAGGTGAAAATTCCAACTGGAAATTCCATTATCGAGAATCCATGAAGTATTTTTATCCTTTCTCTTCTAAAGACAACACTCTTATATTTTATGGATAATTTCGAACCTCGTGCACTGTGCGGCAGTCAAATTTAATATTATAACCTCCAAAAATAGAAGACAATCAAATTGATAGTGCACATGTTAGTTTCGATCACCATAAGTCGAGGATCATCTTGGCTAACAGCGCCGTTATCGTCGCCTGTGCACATTAGTTGCACGCTGCACTTGCAACGACACGCCTCCTCGTAAACTGTCGAGCAAACACGAGGCGAAGCACCAGTGTTATGGGAGTTCAATGCTATGTTATGGTAGGCAATAGATGGTGATGGTTTATCAGATGAAGTCGAAAAGATTTGGGGAATTTTGAAATAACGACAAAGCAGTGATTTATTTGGACGACCGACTTGGTGTAATGGTTAAGAAGGTGGCTACTACACCAGAGGTCGCGGGTTCGATCCCCGCACAGTACAAACATTTGTGTGCATGAACATGTCTGTTTGTACTGGTCTGGGTGTCTCCTATGTATAATAAGTATGTATTTACAAAAGAAAATGTATTTAAGTATGTTTATCCGTTGTCTAGTATCCCATAACACAAGCTTTAATTAGCTTACTTTGGGGCTAGATGGCGCTGTGTGGAATAATGTCTAGGGATATTTATTTATTATTTATTTAAAAAACGACAAAGCAGTGATTTATTAAGAGGCCGTCACTAAAATTTTGCTCGGACATAGCGCGCGTGTGTACATCATGATTTATTACTAATTTTGAAGTATTCTCACTGCGTTTTTAGGTCTAATTTACTGATAGGATTGTAAATTAAACTTTGTTTCGAATAAAATAAAGATCATTAGTGTACTTACATTAATTTTCTAGTTATGCTTTTCATCACAAAAATCTGTCTTAAATATCGTGGTCGTATTATTTGGGGAGAATAAGTAATAAAAAAATCTGTTATTGTGTTACGCATAAGTATTCTAGTTCATTATGTGTCAACAAAACTATATGTCTGACGTATCAGTCTTTTCTCCCTGCAACTATAGAAAGCTTTAATTAGAGATTTAGCCACTTGAAGTTGACACGCTAAAGCTTTTTCGTAAATCGAATATATACCAGAAAAAAGATTTTATTTACTTATATATTTCATTATTTGTTAATACGAAAGGTTGGACTATGTTTTGTATGTATAGTCAAAAAAAAAGTTTACCGAATGTCGTAAATTAGGCGTTTAAAAAGTTGGATCATGCGCTCAAAATACGAAATGGCTCTTAAAAGTTTAACTTCTGTTTTATCAAGGGACGACTTTCAACTATTTACCAATGAACGTATCGTCTTAAGTAGTTTTTTGGTTAATTTACTTGTAACATTTAATTTACAAAAGCTTTTACCCACTTCCTCCCGCATTGGTAATAAATTAATTAATATAATCTTTGATAAAACATACTATTCGATGATATAATCAATTGGTAATTTAAAAACGATTACACGAATCGACTGCTTCCTATTCTAAAAAAAAGTTTTGTAACGGACACAACTTATTTAGGTTGTTTTTTTAAACATTATTGAACCCAGAAAGATTGTGACAGAGAGCATGAAGATTTATTCCGAGGCGAGCACGTTGTACTGCCACCAGTGAGCTGGGCACGTACCGCGAAGAAATTGGGCAGAAAAAACAGCTTTTTATAAGCAGAGATTCCGAAGGACGCAGGCCATCTGCAACCGGCCGCTTTGGTGATCTCTGGGGTAGGCCTATGTTCAGCAGAGGACCTGTGAGGAATGCGAATAACGATGATGGTGATGAATATAAGGTGAAGCTTAAGAAAATATGGTATCCATCTATTTAGAATAGTTCCATTGCGATGTGTTAGTTAGTTACATTAATAAAATAAATTGAGATTGGCATGACAATAAAGTATCACGCTATTCAGAAATGATAGTAATACAAATCAGAGTAGGTTCAAAAAATAGGTTCAGTTCGCATTAGCGCATCAATTCTCGCAAGACACTGTTTACTCGACATTGAAAAAACAAAAGAATCATATTGAGAACATACATCACAAAAGAGGACAAACCACGCTAACTATGTTAGTGAATTTACTTTTAGTGAGTCACCTGAAAGGGTTTTTCACCCAAGTATAATTTTTAATATGTAAATCACGGCGTGGTCAACCCTGCGCCACCTGGCGGGGCGCGGGGTAATGCGAAAAATATTGTAATGGACGGACGCCGATCGCTATTAATCAAATATGGGCGACATGTTGCTAATTTTTGACACCTGACGTCTGAAGGGTTGGCTTCAGGCTTTGGTAAAAATGGACGACACATTGGGAGCCGCTTAATAAACTCGTTGCTTAAACAAAATTAATCGATGATTTGGTAACAAGCAAAAAAGATGTTGATTTTTGTAAAGCAAGGAAAATAATTTCGCATGCTTATGTGTGCTATTTTTACAATTTAATTCAATTTCTTTATTTGCATTGGTACTAAGTGTTTACACCTAAAGAAAAATACGTATAGAAACCAAGTCCACGGCCATTTTGAAGCACCTTAATTGAAGCCATAAATGGCTCCAAACGGATCGCTTTACAGTGTTCATTACAGCTCCGCAATGTTCAATGTCAAAGCGCGCCGCACGTAAGCAAGCAATAGTCACGCATGTGTGGATCGGATTATTGCTTCATTTTTGACGGGGCGGTTGTATTAAGACTATCCTTCTATACGTTATTATTCTAAGGTTTACACATACATACTCGCAGTTGATACAGTAAGAGTACCTACTTACAACTTAGATTCCACTGAGGTAATGCAAACTTATTTGAGGACAGATTTTCAGAGGAATATCCGGATTAAGTTAAATGTAAAGAATTTGCTAGAAATGCATGGTCACCCGATCAGTCTGAACTATTGTCAAATGGGCCTACAATAAAATAATAATATTTTTTACCATTTAATGATAATGATTATAATGATTATTATATTCTTTACTTGCAAAAAAAAGTTAAGATTGCCGTATTGTTTGTATGGCAGCCGATTCTGTAAAACGGTATCGTAGTCCCTACCCACGCAGTGTCACGACCAGGACGAAATAGTCATCAATTCAGGACACTAATTGTTCGTCATGACAGCCACTATTCATCATTGGGGGGTTAGGATGCGACTAAGAGAGAGATAGATATTTAATAACTGGGGTAACTGTCATACGGGTGACAACTTTGTCCTCTTATTATTATCATTAAGTCACGATTAAAGTTAAGAGAGGTAAAGCAGACGGACTCCACTCTCAAAAAGTCAGCTGCCTGAATAGCTAGTCTACGAGTATACTGATATTATTATTAGGCTGAAGAATTTCTTCTTTGTTTGATTGAACGCGCTAATCTCAATAGTTTTTCTAATAGGATCAGTAGTTCCACTGATCCGATTTGAAAAACTATTTTAGTATTAGATAGCCCATTTATTGAGGAAGGCTTTATGCTATATACACATTTATATATATATATATATATCATCACGCTATGACCAATAGGACGCGGACGAAATCGCGGGCAGAAGCTCTGAAATTAAAGAAAGAATGATAACATTTGAGGAGTGTCTTTTCAGAAGGGCTTATTTAAACTAACATTTTTAAGAAATTACAGAAAACTGATTTCCTTTAAACTAATGTAATATCCTAAATTTATATTAAGTTTCATTGTTATTAATTAAGTTTAAACAATTTTTCTTCATGTGTTTGGTTTGTATGTACCTACATCTGGTCTGTTGCAATCTAGAAAATATTATTTAACAGAAATAAGCAATTTTCACAGGGAATTTATGAAATAAGTCGTTTTGAAAGGCTTTCAGTAAAACAATCACTTCTGATTGGGACATAATTATTGTCAATTAAGCAGTTCTGATTTTAACTTTAGTGAGAAATAAGACAAAGATTTATAAAAAATGTTTAAATATGTTCACATATGTATTTATGTACTGTGTTTTCTGCCATTCTAACTTTATTACATGAAAAACTGTAAATAACTTTTAAATAAAATAATTTCTAGGGTTATACGAGCCGCATCTCACTCTAACCGGGCGGAAGCTCTCAACGCTAAGCTTCCGAAACCATTACAAAACGTTTTTATTTTGCAGTGTATGTATACGTTATCTAATAAAACTCCTGTGAACATAATATCTAAACAATTTAATCAAAACGCAACGCAACACGCATTTTTTGGGACAACGAACAGACGAAATTGTTGAAACGTTTCACCCTGTTAGGTATGTTGGTCAAACAATTCGCAACTGTGATCGTTGTCGCAGGAAGGAATTGTTTTTCCCATGCTAATCATTTTACCTTTATCCTTAAGTATTTCATTGAAGTAAACAAGTGAATGGTAATTTGGGTCCGTTTCGTTTTTAAGGGTCTTGATGACACGGCCCGATTTTTCACTGAGATTCTTATGCCGAAATCTATAGAGCGTCCTTAGCTAAACTTTGCCTCATCTTAGGCCCATATTCTAGAGTCGTACTCAAGCACTGATCTGTACTTGAGTACATCATTCAAAAACGTCACTCAGATCTTTCATTTCATTTAATCATGTATTTGTTCAAATGTGACTGATATAAAGGTGACAAAGTAAAGATAAAGGAACAACACATCTACCATTTCTAATATTAAAAAATACATTTTTGAATGACAGTTAATAACAAATTAAATTAACATCAAAATTAAATGTCAATCATATAATAACATTCATAGATTAATAAGGTTTCATTGAGATTCAGCTATTAGATTACCGGTCGCATTGAAATTCAGCTATTTAGGTATTCAGAAACCAGTCTAGAGATCTATACTCAAGTACAGATTTTGATTTAGAATAAGTACGGGCCTTGAACAGCTGTATCTGTCTATATCAGTTACTTCTTAACGATATTAAGATAATTTAAACATCAACTTAGGTCATAGTCATAGTCATTGTCATCATTTATTGCTCCATGTAGGTTTACAAGATCTTAAATATAGAACACCAGTACACAAATCCCGTGGGGGCACGGCGAAATTGTTGTTGAGTAGGTACCTTCTCTCTCACAACAAATAAAGTTATCAATAGGTACATAACATCTTAATAAATAATATAAGTGGTATTATTAACATCTTTTTAGAAAACATCTTATTATGTAACTTATTTATTATATTAAGTACAAACATCGTAACAAATATGAAGATACAGGTATTTGTTAGTAATAATTATAACGATACCTACTCAATTAGTAAGATGATAATTAATGTGATGAGTCTGTGCTACGACTATAGATCTCATCCTTAATCTCTTATTTATTTATTTGGTTACTTATTTTAGGAAATGTAGGCTGGCTGTTAAGTAATACTCTATGAAAATCCGAGTCGATTGCTCACATTTTAACAGCTTCTCAGCCAATAAAATGCAGTAGGTATTCGATTCAATATATAATAAAAATGAAAAGCCTTTTATTTCTAGACAGAAGGTAAACAAACAACATTACTTAATAAAAATAAATAAGAAAATTATATGTGAATTCATACTCGATTTTTTTTATATTCTATCTTTGTGTAGAAAAAAGAGCATTGTTCAATGCAAAAAAAATCACTTATCCTATAGATAGTTTCATCTTAATCGAAAGTCAAATATTTGCAAAAATATTTCTTTCGGGTGTTAAACGCGCGCCTATAACATCGATGAAACAACGTAGGCTTACAACGTAAAATACACTAGATAAATTCGCCAGGTCTTTTAACGGCCTCGGTAGCTCAGTTGGAAGAGCAGTCACCCGGATTGTGGAAGCCCAGAGGAGATCTGCTTGAGTCCCAGGATCAGGCCGAATTTTTCTATTTCTATCTTTGTGTAAAAAAAAGTATTTAAAAATCTACAATCTACGTTATAAATCATTCTTCTGCTGGTAAAGGCCTCCTCTAAGAATCTCCAGTCTTCTTCAGATTTGGCTTTGTGAAACCAATCAGTTCCGGCGACTTTAATCGCGTCGTCTTCCCATCTTGCGCAGGGTCTTCCTATTTTTCTCTTACCAAGTAGACCCTTCTAGGCTGTAACTGTTTGGTCCATCTCCGGTCTCGCAAGCCAGCTACATGTCCTGCCCATTTCCACTTGAGAGTCAAGGCTGGTACCAGCCCATGAATGGCGTTTGTGATTCCTCTAGTTTTTGTATGTAGTATTTTTTGGGTTTTTTTTAATATTTAACATGCTACGTTCTACATATTTCGACTGCAATAATCGTTGTCAAAATAGTGCAGCAATTTTTCAGCCGTTCTATTTTTTCATTTTGCATCTACGAGTATTTGTACCGATTCGAAAACGAAATAAATAAATAAATATAAATATATAAATATGCGCCTGACACCGCTTGTCATGGTCTCGAAGTAGGGATAAATATCCCTGTGTGACAAGGTACCAGACAAGGAATTAAGCCAGGGGCGTCTCCCAGCACACCCAGACCCAGGCCAATCTAGAAAAGATCATTTCCTGAATTGACCTGACCGGGATCGAACCCGGGACACTACGGAATTAAAGGCGAGAAACCGTGCTCCAGCGCACTGCGCCAATCGTGTCGTCAAATAATAATATTCATTCTTTAAGGCCCGTATTCACTTTGATTAGTAGTAAGTGCGGGTGATTAGTGCATTTGCTTAGTGATTATGAGAAAACACGTGTGGACAGAGATTGATTAGTGCTATTGAATAGAACACACTTCTAATCACTTCACGACGCAGGATTAGTATCCTCACTCGCAATAATCTATCGCTGTCTACACGTGTTTTCTCTTAATCACTAAGCACGTAGCTTATCACTTGCACTCGCACTAATCTAAGTGAATACGGGTCTTTAGACGAAGTACTGAACCTCGCAACACTCTTAGAAAGTAGTTTAATTGTTTTTCTTTTGTTGAATATTATTGTGTTTCAATTGGCCGTTTTGGGGCAATGGATGAAAAAAAACCTATGTCAATTGAATGTTAAAGGAAATTGAACCCGCGGCCGTCAGTCTGGGCTCGTCAGCCTCATAACTGGACCTCACGACCGCTTTCCATCAGGTGGGAGTGAGGTCATCTTGTAGAGCAATATATAAAAAAAGTTCAGTGATATTCAACCCATAGGGTGTGCAAGGGCTGTGACATGCTAGCTTAAATAAATAGTGGTAAAAAGTCTGTGAATCAGAACCATTTATAAGATTATTTTGAGTGAACGAGATTGCGGGTTGGGTCCCGACTCCTGCTCACTGAACCCACCCCTGAGGTTCACTCACTTGTAAGATTTTCTTTACCTAAGTAATTTACCTTTGCCTCGCTAGCAGAGTTGAAAAACCCGAAATGTATGAGTCCTAGATTCGAATTTTGAAAAACAAGAAGCTGCTTTTTCCGATAACATTTATTAACCATTTGCTAATTATCTCGGTCTAAATTTCTTTCATTGATTGATCATCGTAATCTTAATGTATATGCTACATTATTGTAAAAAACCTGAAAATATTTAACAAATTCTAAGGCTCCGCCATCGTAATAGGTAGGTACAACGCGCTTCTTACAAACAAAGGACTTGTGAGAAAATATTAAGCCCGCCTCCGTACAAACCGTAAATATCGTCTCCAAGCGCTAATAACGATAAATTTCTGCGTACAAGTTCCCTGATTGTCTTTCAAACAAAAAACTGTACTCCACCCCCTCCCTGCATTGGAAGAATCAATAAAATCCTACCATTCCCTACTGCGATTGTGCGTAGCGACATCTAGCGGCAAGCGCTCGCACTGCTTAGTTAGGGAATTTGTTCAAGCAACCTAGGACACTCGTTCTGTAGAAGATAGATGGCGCTAATGCAACAATTGCTAAGGAAAACTGAAAATGAAGTCAGATCCTAAATTAAATATTTATTATAATTTTATCATTCATTGTTACAGGTATTATTTAAACAGCTGCAATTATTTGAAAAGCTAATGAAAAGATGAAGGTTTGTAATTATGTGAAGAGTTCTACTGAAAAGATGTCCTTTTTGGCATTCCAGCAACCTCTTGATTGAAGAATTTTCATTTTCCTATTTCAATATTTTTCTACTGATGTATTCAGTTAGCTGGTAGAGGAAAATTTTTGACATTAGGTCTAAAAATAGCTGCTTTTAATTGATGAACAAGATAAATAACAATGATTCAGTTTGAGTAAATAATTTACATTGCGAGAGGTCTGACCATCTTTACAACCACAAATGCTTCAGTTATAATAAACTAAAATAAAATAAACTATTAAATTATTTTCAAAATATCAACATTGTAGAGTAAACAATAGGTGTCGTATTGTTTAAGCATAGTTAACGTATATAGGTACCTACCTAATTATTCTCATGTAAGTTTCAAGTGAATCAATAAACACAAAACAAACTTTGGATTCTGAGCTATGAAGATTAACAGGTGCAACTGACGGACAAATAGATAGATCTTTAATGCAGTTAGACAGAGAAACATTATGTTTATACCTTTATTAATTTCACCTCTAAGATGTTAAGCCTGATAGTTGTCTTTTTTTTTTAATTTATTGTGGCATTGGCGACTAGGCCATCAGCCAATGACAGTTGTCATTGTTCTGTGTCACGCATACTATTTCAAACTAAATTCAAAGAAAATGTATTAAACTTTTAAAAAACTATTGTCCTTTCGAAACCTATCAGTACACATACATATATAACAGTATTTTTTTTTATTATTTAAAATGGGTTTGCGTTTGGCCTCAGTCTCGCTTGCCTGGTGGTAAGCAATGACGAGGCCAATGGTGGTACACGCTTACCCAGAAAATGCCTAGGTACCTATTTACTCTGGCCTTATAGATACCAAGGTCATAAGTACCTAAGTAATTCGAAACTTATCAAGTAAATTAAGAGCTGTCAGTCAAGGCTATCATCATACGGCGAAAATAGTATAAGTAATAGATAGGTACCTATTAAGTAGTATAGAATATTTGGCAATTTAGTACAAGGACCCTAAAAAAAGATCAATTGCCCTAAAGCAGTCATTCTGCGTCGTATGAAAGTTGGCGGGGGGCGGATAGGCGCGTACCTACTTAGATACTTCAGTTGTTGTTGTGTAGACCGGCCTTATTTACGATATGCCTAATGGTTCTTTTCTTGAAGATTTAGTTGCTGCCATGTTGTTTCCTGAAATAAACATTTGTCTAGAATATGTAGGTACATAAATAAATAATATTACAAAACTAAATAATTGTGTATCTTAATTAACTGTGACAATGTAGACTGTGTATAAGACTGAGAAATACTCTTTACCAAAAGCTGAAATCAAACCCCCAAAATCAAATTTTAATAATAACATATAGACGTTACCGCACTTTCTGTGGGAACCAAATCAAAAAACTAAAAACTAGATATAACAAAGGTAAAATTAAAGCTTCGGTACGAAACCCTCGAGCTCTCTGGTCTACTATTAACGAAATAACTCATTATAAGCCACCCAAGAGTCCAAACGGTGACCTACTTAATATAACATCTTGTCCCCGTACGTCGACAGACTATGTTAACAAATATTTTATTAACATTGGGCAAACACTAGCTGAGAACATCTCAAATAGGCTCGTACCTTCGGAAACCAGTACCACAGAAAATTGTAACCATTTGTCCTCCTTTGTTTTATTAGACACCTCTCTTAAGGAAGTAGAAAATACTTTGTTGTCGTTGAATTCTAAGAGTGCACCAGGTTGGGATGGAATCCCTACCACTTTTCTAAAACAAGCTAAGGAGATCCTGGTCCCACTGATTTGTGATCTTGCAAACCTTTGCTTTGCCACTGGAATCTTCCCATATCTTCTCAAGCGCTCCATAGTTACTCCTGTGTATAAGAATGGGGACAAAGAAGACGTAAACAACTATCGACCTATCTCTGTGTTGGCTTCCATTTCTAAAATTATTGAGAAGCTGTTGAACGCTAGAATAGTAAACTATTTGTCTTACTATAACATTTTATCTACCTCCCAATATGGTTTTAGGAAGGGAATGTCGACGCAGGATGCTATCATTGATCTCACTTCCATCATAACAAAAGAGATAGATAGAGGTAACAAATGTCTAGTAGCCTTTCTTGATCTCAAGAAAGCCTTTGACACCGACTCTGTCCCCATTCTCATACGCAGGCTGGAATGTATTGGATTTCGTGGCTCTTCTCTCTCCCTTCTCAGCAGCTACCTTCAAAACAGGAAGCAGGCTGTAAAGATTGATAATGTTCTAAGTGCTGAGGAGAATGTGACGTTTGGTGTCCCGCAGGGCAGTGTACTTGGCCCTACGCTCTTTCATAAATATATCAATAACCTTTGCAACCTTCGTAGCGTGGGGGGGAGGACACTGTCCTACGCGGATGATACTGCTATCATCTTTACTGGCAATACCTGGGATGAGGTTAGGCTGAAGGCTGAGAGGGGGCTAGCTAAAGTTAGTCGCTGGCTCAGTGAGAATCTCATTACTCTTAACACCCAAAAAACAAATTATGTATGCTTCGCTCCATACATAAGTTCACAGCCCTCACCCGATTTTAAAATTAAAATTCATTCCTGTACTCCTTCTTTCCCCTTGAATTGTGATTGCCCAACAATTCAGAAAGTTAGCTGTGTTAAGTATCTTGGAATAATTGTGGATCAGAGGCTAAGTTAGTATGCACACCTAGAACTAACCATAGGGAGGGTAAGGAAGCTCATTTGGGTTTTTAAATCTCTGCGACACGTGATGAGTACCGAACTACTGAACAATATATATGTTGCACTAGCCCAATCCGTAATTATATATTGTATATCAGTGTGGGGTGGAGCAGCTAAGTCATACTTTATAGATCTAGAGCGTGCGCAAAGATCCCTAATCAAGGTAATGTACTGTAAACCCTTCAGGTTTCCTACCAAAACCCTATATGAAACCTCTAAGCTACTCTCCGTTAGGAAACTTTACACTTTACACATGATACAAAGATACCACAAATCTTTACCCCTTGACCAAGCCAAACTTAGGAAAAGAAGGTGTGATCTCGTAGCCCCTGCATACCCTGCACGTACAGTCTTTGCTAGAAGGCAATATATTTCTCAGGCTCCATACGCCTTTAATAAAATCAACCGTAAACTAAGATTTACCCCAAGTTACTGTATGAGTGTAGGAAAACTCTGGCTGAATGGCTCTCTAGTCTTAGCTACGATGATGTTGAAGACATTTTGGTAAGATTGACTTGAACTTGACAGAAACGCACTTACTCAGACCCAACATAAATCTGTAGGTATATTAGACTTACTCATTCACACACCGCCAACTACACGTACACACACACACGCGCACGCGCGCGCGCGCGCGCGCGCACACACACACACACACACACATACATGCATTTCCCCCTTCTCATTTATTTTTGTCGTATTTAGAAATGTAAAAAGTTAAGTTTATTGTGTTATTTTTATAGTACCAAATGTAAATGTATAGTGTATGACTTTGTAGGAAGAGCGAGGCTTTCCCAACACAAGTATCTTTTGATTACTTTTTGGGAAGCCCCGGCAATTTAATTGTTAAACATTTACTTCAATAAAAGACTTTTTTTTTTTTTTTTTTTTAGACTGTTTGCATCGAAACTCCTTGAACACAAATATAAAAATCTAGTTTGCATTCTGCCTAAATTAAAGAGGCACTAGAATGTAAATGTTTACGTCTCGTTTATTAATTTTTGTGACATAATTTATTGTTATTATTTTCAATTATATTTGTACGCTGAGTTTTGATTATGGTGTATTATGTATGTATATGTTAGGTGTATATATAAGCTATTACTAAAATTATTAAGTATCCATTCAATCATAAACAGCATAGTGACTACAATGCCAAGTGAAGTATAGATGCACTTACATGTACTTACATCACTAAGCGGTCGACCAAGTACACAATGTAGAAAGCTAGTCATTCTGAGCTCTTATTATTATACCCTGGAAGGCCTGAATATCTTCATAAATGACTATCTGAACTCAAAATAAGCAGAACTTGTCATGTGACAGAAAATGTTATATCTTTCTACCGAGATTTATTTTTATTGAATATTTCAAATATGGAAACAGACACAGAATGAACACTAGCCATCACTTTTGGGTGTACTAAGCCTGCATTGAACTTAGAAAGTCAATTAGGATCTTTACTATTAGATGGTTTCAAAATGCTCAGAATCGTCCGTTTATTTACCCAATCAATTGATCCTTAGCGCAGCAATAATCAATCATATTTAACGAGGACCCATGACGATGACATAAAGTCAACCCGACCACATAACGTACGATAAATCTGCGTCAGTAACAGCTCTGGGGTCATTTCTGCACTATTAAACCGCATATCAAACGCAGGTCCAAGGGGTGAATATTATACAGATTATATACGATCTTCGTCGCCGCGTGCTCGTAAAATGCAGGCTCACAATGAGAGATGGGGACACATTGGGTGAGTCTCGGTTAGTTATTATTTTTTTGATCACATCATTTAGGCATGACTTTTACATTCTTACTATGAAACAACCGATGAAAAATGACACACAAACAGAGACAATGCTGTCGATTACCGCACAATCACAGTTAATTTACGTATATTGATAGATTAACACTTGCATAAACTCGTTGCCTTTTGATTCAGATTTATAGATCAGTCTTGATGCTTTTAATAAATAACTAGTTGATTTTATAGCAAGGTCCTATCCTAATCTAAGCAGGTTGAACTATGAAAGATTTCTGAAATTTTGTGTACATTTTCAGCCAGACACAAAACGAAGTGTTTGAGACACAACTGTTTTGGGCTGTTAGTAACTACTCAACCATAGCGCCACCAGGCAAATCTGGCTTCTAACATTTGAAATAATTACTTGTCTTATATAAGTAAGTACCTAATTGCTCGTTTATGATGCTGTTTTATTAGAATGTTGATTTAAATATTCAATTTGTTATTTAAATATTAAATTATTTCATCAAGATAAAGTAAGTAAGTAAAAGGCTGATGGGATTGGTGATTTGCTCTATGAGTTGAGTGAGCATGAATACAAATCATCTTACTAAATTTTATCGGTATTCAGTATCTCCCCAAGTGTGCCCCCCGCAGCATAATATCAAAAACTGCTGAAAGATAAAGTCTTTGTCCTCTGTTTGCTTGTGACTCCGAAAATTATGAGCCTTAGGGTGCCGGGGGTGAACGACGCCTGTTCATTACCTCTTTTGTTTTGAGTTAATGCCGTCATTGTGAACGAACAGGAGGTGTTGCTCTAAAGTTTGGTAAAATATGAAAATTAAAGTTGAAATAAGGTTAGTTAATCAACTTAGTTACAAAAGGAACTGAATCAACTCCTAAAAATTAATGCTTATAGGAAGTAAGGGAAAGCGAGCTACTTTAGTCAAATGTGAATTTCCTAATTGTGGCCTTTTTCGATTAAGTTAGAATTTTTAATAGATTTTAGGAAAAATATACTTAGTCTTGTTGTTTTCAATTATTACTAGGATGATATTAAATAAGCACTATAACTTAATTTAAATTATCGTGCTTATCAACTAAATAATAAATTATCAAAGTTGGGCAGGTTTCAAAGTCAGGTTTATGAGCTGTTGATCAGCACGTAAAATACTGGTTATGGCTTGTTTTAGTACTATTAAGAAGGTTGCGAGAAAGGTCATCTCCAACTCTATTATCCAGGTTTATCTGGATATCTATACGGGGCTGAGTATTTCTGTAATTTTAGCATACAAGCTTCTTTTCCCACTGTTTAGTCTATGGTTATTTTCACTAAAATCAACATTGAGAAAGAAATAATAACCATTTTTAAAAAAATCTAAATATTTTTTTTAAATAGACCGATAGCAAGTTCTTTTAAATATTGTTGTACGGTCAGAACAATTTATTATGGATCACAAGATATTTTACTGAAATGCACGTACCTAAGCTATAACACTAAACTTCGTCTTTTTTATATTAAAACTAATGGGTTTTAAAATAATAAAAACTATGAAGACATTTTGTCTTTCTATAAAAGCTGATGTAAGTAAAAAAGAAGAGTAATTTTTTATCGTCTCTAACTTTTCTCTGCATCATTCCCTCAAGACACCCGCCTTAATGATGTCCCAACTTTTTTGCTCCGGTTGGAAGTATCGCGAAAACGTCCACTTCAATCAATTGGCGTATAATTTTGTTCTGATCGCTAACTCAGCGTGAATCGAAAAAAGCTACCAAAACCACTGCGATCGTTTACGACATTTTGTTTAACAGCATGTCACTTACCGCAATAACCGCTGACGTTTTCAGTTTGAAAGTTGTTGAGGTCTATAGATTTTAAAGCATATCACATTTAACAATCTTTATGTACAGTGAACACTCTTGATGAAGCGTGGCATATGATACTGTCATAAGACGACGGCTCCTAAATAAGTAAAAGCCACCTATATAATGTATTGCGTAAAACATAAACTGGAATAATAATAATAATAAATAAATTCGTTTATTTGCAAGAATACAAGTTCTAAAGGTCTTAAAATTATCTATGTATGTACATGTACTCAACCTGCACGCAGGTGTGCAAATTAATGTAATTAGGTTATGTCTCAATGTATTCAGTTAGTACTAAATATTCATATTAATCAATTTAATTAAGTATTAATTTATGTAAGTGATTTTATTTATTACATGTTATTTTATAATTCATAAATTCAGTCACGCTATAAAAACAATATTCCATTAGCCATGCAGTCAATTTAATTTTAAACCTTTTACCTTTCAAAGTTTTGATATCTTCCGGGAGATTGTTAAACAGTGTGATACACATGTTAAAAATATTTTTTTCATAAATGTAAGTGGAACATTTAGGTTGATGTAATAGATTGACATACTGTGCTCTCAGTTTCCGGACTTTGACTTCAACGAGTTTTTGGAAGAACTCAGGGTGGGCCATCACAAAAGTGCAAACATTTTTTATGTACATGCAAGCCAGGGGTAAGATTTTTAACTCTTTAAATAAGGGTTTGCAGCAGGAAGTATAAAATAATGTTTTCTATCTTCACGAATATTATATTATTCCTCGCATAAACCCATTTAGCTACATATAGCTAAGACACATCACTTTTCAAAAATGAAAGCTTCACAATGTTACAAATTTACGGGACCGTATAAATAATTCCATTTTTTTCTACTGATTATGTATTTTCATCAAATGGGAAGTAAACAGCGGGGCTCATTATCATATTATAAATCTATAATGATTTTTTTTATTTCTCAGAGTGATTTTGATTATCCAGAATGGTGAAATCTCATGGTTCATCCCTATACATACACTATCACAAACGCTGTATCCTAATGAACAGTGTCCCTGGTCGGGACCGCAAAAAACGCAAGCTAGAGCTGGGCGGGCTTAATGAAGCAACGAAAGTGCCTTCTCATCGGCATCCATTTAGGTTACATGAATCTCTGTCTTTTTGGCTGGCTGTTTTCACTTACTACGAGTTTCTGCTTGGTAAAAGCTTTTCTTACGAGAAATAGTTGAGTTTTTAGTCGCAAGTATTTTGTTGAAATACTGGCCAAACAAAGTGTAAATCTAGTTCTGTTAGAAATATTTAAAACTTATAAGATCCTGGTGTTATTTCGTTAACTACACATTATGATAAACTGATAAAACATTTCGCAAACATAAACGAATTTTATTATTATGATATTATACGATATGAACAAAAACCATTTAAATTGAGTGATAAAGCAAAATCCCCTTTTTTATTAAAACTCAAGTAGTATTACATACGGCTCTGAGAATGACTAATGTCCTGTTAAGTATATTTTATTCTTGGCAATATCAAGCAATGAAATAGCAAAAAGCCAAAGCACAACAATATTATTTTTGCTGTTCCAGAAAATAACACAAAGATTGATGAGTGATGGGAAACTAAAATCTAGTCCTGCGAGTATACAATCCGTAAAAGCTAAAAGTGTGAAAGTACACTCCCCCTCCCCATAATTCCTCCCAAACAGCAGTGTTTCCATGTCAAAGCCGACACAGTTTCGTCGCATTCGCAGAATAAATAACGTCGTTCGTAGCATTTTATGTGCGTATGAGGAATGGCGCTTTTCTACCCATGTTTTAAATTATCTTTCATTTTTTATGGCATAAATTAACCATGGTTGTTATACTATTATTATTACAACTGGTTCATTGGCTTGCTTGGTATATTGAGCTTGACAAGCATTCATGTTGTAAATAGTTTATCTTGAATTAATTTGCTTAAAACATCTACGTGCCATACCGATAGGGCAGTCTAGCAATAGCTAGAGCATAACACTGCCAACACATACGAGTAAGCTGAGTCATCGTTCCTAGAAACCATGAAACGCAGGAATCGTGTTTAATCGTATCAGCGAATAAGTTTCAAGCATAGAAGAGAAGTATGTTCAACAAAGTCCTGATGAATTTTCTGAATGATGCACGAATAAGATCAAGAGACGAATCGAACGGTTCAAATTAAAGCATTATTACTAAACCTGAAAATTCTTGCTTGAGATACAAGTCATAAATACAGAAATCTACATTTGATCGACAGCCCTAGTCGGAGTGCAAAAACTGTAATACCATTAGCTTATGTGTGGATGAGTCATAGGGTGTGGTGGTAATGGATCCCATTGTCTGGGCGCCTATGGCGTGGGAGACATTTTCGTTTCATATGAAGCTTATTACTGTTGGTTAAAATTAAGCTATAAACCATTGTGAATTAACATTGGAATGAAGAAGATCAATTCATCATTCTTAAAGATGTCCTACCCTCATCATTGCTTGTTAGAAATAAACCTAAAATGTTAAAACTAAGTACATTTAGTTATGGATTAGATGCATTGGGGCATTTCATATCCCATAGGGCAAAAATATTAGGCTTACAGTGCCCAAAAAGTGAATTTAAGTCTTCAACTATTAAAGTAATTTTAGCATTCTTATTTGTAATTGTCCAAGTTTGTATACTGAGTATGACAAAGTTCTCACTATTAAATACTATTCATCTTTCCCATTGACGTTAGTAGGAAGAGATTTCAATTTACCTGCTAGAAAATTATTACTGGAATAAATAAGGACTGAATCTTAAGGGTAAGAAAACAGGTTTTTGTTAGCACGATTTATTAAACTGATTTATTAGAAATTTTCATGCCTTGTCACAAGAAACATTTATTAATGTTAGCAGTGTAGTGTGGTCTGAGTTTTTATATGTAAGTAACTGAAAATCTCCCTGATACCATAAAACGCATCTCAGTTGACACTCTAGCTAGACACCGTTAAGGGTCACGACCTTTCTTGTTTCAAAATGGCTACTGTATAATCAAATGAAAGATGGAGCCATTATTCAACCAAATTCATCCTGATATGTATATTTAGATTATTAGTATGCAAATATCAATATTTTTCACTACATTTTGATTAAAAGTACATTTCGTTAATTAACTTATTTGCATCCTATTTGAAACTCCTGAAATAAAACTTAGCCAATTTTTGATTAGTTAGTAGCACCAAGATAAAATGCCTAAAAACTAGAATTTGAAGTATTATTCATTTTGAATCTATTAGCTATTTCAAAAAGACACATGAAATCCCAAACATTGAATTCAGGCCTAAACTCTAAAACTGTAATTCTTTAAGGGTTATTGAACCCAATAGGTTAACTAAAAGAAGAAAATGAGTGATTAACATAACATTTGAACCACGAGTAAAAATCAATAGCAGAGCCTGTGCAAACAGAGGGTTGGTATTCTAATAAGATTTTATGTGAATCAACCCCTAGAGAAAATGGCGGAACGACATCAGATGCAATGATGGCGCGCATGCGCGCAGCCCCGTTCGATACGTGCACCCTATGGCCCATTAAATTCACTATTACTACAGCTTTCTTTATTAAATTCTCTAATAGAACACTGATTATCAACTTCACTATCACAGACACTCGAAACACTCCTTAGACAATTGAATCTTCTTCTCTACATCTCCATCTTCATAACCTGTGAACAGAAAGATAAACACGCACAGAAAAAGACAAATGAAAATGGAAATCAGTTCTGCTGGTAACTTCTGATGATTCTTCTCTCGATGGTAATGCAATCCCTCAACCAGCTTGTCCGGACGCAGCAGTAGCCTGCACGTACTGCTGTGACAGGACAATATAGTTGAGGGCGCGAAGCAGGCTCGGTTGTCGGCGGGCGTGTGAAGTAGCGTGGCTGGGCGCCGCGCCCCGCCGCCCCGCGCATGCGCCCTGCGCCTTCAAATGCGGGGTGCGGGCGGCGGGCCGGGCGTGGGGCGGCACCCTCAATGAACACCCTCAATCAACTATCGATTTTCCTTTTCGAAAAAAATTTGGTAATTCATTATGTTTTGCAAAACTTTCGGAAAATTTAGACTCAAAAGCATCCAAAAGGGTATAATTGTATATTTTCCAGTAAATATTAATTTGTTTTCAAAGAAATGTTAATCATAACCCTATAATGAACAACAGTCTTCCACTAGAACGAGGCTTTTTGCTCAACCCTCCAAGTACGAATAGCAAACGCTAGCAGCGAATTCTGAGTATAGCATAGCAAGTGAGGGGCCACTTTACTCATTGAAATGACCAAAAAGGAGAGGATTAAGGATCCATTTTCAATAGAATGACTTCTTTATTCGCTTCTTCATTTAAAGCCCCGGCATTTTTATTTCAACCGAGATCATGTATTAAAACATCCTTAGAAGATAAAAAGATGAATAGATTTATAATTGATTTGATTTAGATTATGATATTTTTTAAAATGCTGAAAATAAGGCTAAGAAATCTCAAAAGCCAACTCTCATGAATGTATTGAACTAATTGGGAAAGTGAAATCATTAAATTATGATTTTACTAGTGAATAGTGACAAGTTAGTAAGCTATGGGAGCGGCCATTAGCTAAAGATCGATGACCGCCGAGGCAAAACTATTATAAAGTGAGAAGGTCGCTGGCATTGTTTGTACTTGACTAGACTAATTGTTGGCTCATCGTTTTAATTGTTACCATTGTATGTATTATTACCTAAACACTATTAGTAGGTATCTGTAGATTCACCCCCGTGGCTAATGATTTTTTGTTTGATTTGTCTGTTAAAATTACTATACCTACTTAGTGTAAACTATTTTAGAAGTTTAACCATAACTTACATACGTCATGTACACACAACTTCTAAACTATTTACTATTTATTTTTACCGATGGTTATGTCTACAATCTTTACTATTCTACAGAAGTTTCTAAAACCTCTTCAAAAACAATAATAGATACCGTAAACGTGCTGTACATTAATATATTGTCTCCACTTCACCTAAATTCGCGCGAGGTCATCGACCCCGGTATAGATTTAACGCTTCGTCCGACCGAGTAGATGCCGCTGTGCATTTCACGGGAGTCTGAAGGCAGCCTCGCAACACCAGCCTGCCTTCACCTAATAAGCTAATAAAATATGTTCTTATTTAAATTAATATTTATTTATTATTAAATTATATTAAACTATATTTATTATTAAATTATATTCTGAACTAAATAATATCGAATGATTATATAATCATAATTAGTAGAAATTCAAGATTGGATTTCTTTTCTCAGAAGCCCACATTTCACCAATGATGTTAGCACAGTGGTAGGTGGTGAGCCTTCCGCCGTTATCCAGGTTGGTTTAGTTTTTTATCGATGTTTTTCATCACTGGAGAGTAAGTTGGTTATTTAATAATTAACACAAAAATTTTGGTTCTGCCCAGATTTGAATACGGGACCACACGATCCACGATCTAAGTTCGGGTGCTGAACGACTAGGCCACGACGCTCTTTTATCATTGGTGAAATGTGGGCTTCTGAGTGTTTCGTTCACCATGACGACACAGTCACTTGCCTCTGACTACCCCGTTTTGGATAAAGTCGTGATGTTATGTTATGTTATTTCTTTTCCCATTTCTGTTAAAAATAATTATATAATTTACTGCGTGAATGTTGAGTGGCTGGAACTATTTTACTATTGAATTATTAACTGCTCCAATCATTTATCATAATTACATATTATCATCATAAATAATATACATGTTTAAATACTCGTTTACTATTTCCTGATATGCAATTGGACTTAATATCTTTTATTAAATGAGTGCAATAATCCAAATTATGATTGGAAGAGGGCAAACTTTTTAAGCCAAAGCATTCACCCCGACCTTTAAAAAAAATAGCCGCAGAGAAAATAAATATGTTCACAATAAATTCTTTTTAGCGCGTTACTGTTGATGATAATCGATCGTTTTACTCTATCAATTACTTTTATGTAAATAAACATATTGAATGTGTCATTAGGGTAATTTAAAAAATTTGTTCATGATATTAAAATATTTTTTTTTAAATACTTAAATAAAATATTTGACGTTGTTATTACGAGCTCAAACTATAAATTCCATACCATAAATGCTTTTAGAGCGTATACTCAATCAAGTATTCCCATATAAATATGTTTTTCACAAAAGACCACGTTAGGATGGGACCCTCAACAGTGTCCTGCAAGAGATAAATGGCCGGCCCTGATTTATAGTTGTCAAGATTTCTTGAAAGATCTCGGCACATCCATCAAATAACTTTGTGACGAAGGATTAGCCCTAGGAAGGAATGTTTAATATGTTAATTTTCATTCAGAAAAAGTTTTGCGAACTCATCTCAAATTGCTTAGAATTTCGATTACACTTTATTCCTAATTGGACGTTTTCCTTTTAATAATTGCTTGATGAAGATAAGATGAGACAAGAGATGTTTATTGAACAAACAACTACCAAAATCTTAGAAATTTTCTTTTTGACTAATTATTTTTCAATTATTTGAGGTTTCTTAACAACATTCATTCAAAAAAATTATGGAGTATAGTCTTGGACACGTGCGTAGGGACCTAGATTTTGTCTCAGAGTTATCCTAAAATAAACTGAGTTCTAAAACAATAGCGAATGATCCAAAATTAAATTTCTCACTAACTTCTTCATTTTTTTTCCTTAAAACAAATGAAAAACACCACCTTGTTTCATTAGCATCGCAGAGGAAAGACGCAAAACAACTATAAGACTTGAGTTCACTGAAATAGACTCAGCCGTAGAAAGAATTACTAGGGGTACGGTTGCTAGTTACTGCAGCCTTCAGACGAATTGGTTATTCTGTAACTTGGGGTTTGATTGATTTTCCTATAAAGTAACCACTGGGCTGGTCACTAAAAGTACTAATAATATCAGTTTTGTTTTAAGGAATAAAGGGGAATATCTGCTAAACCATCAGCTAGTAATACCCAAAAAACCTGGTCTACCTACATCAAGTCTTTATTTCCTATCTGAAGAAGCCAGTGAAATTATAATCTTGCCTTTCTTGCACCATAGTTTCTTATGCCTTGCAAAAATGTGAAACAATTTTAATTTAATGCAACAACAGCGCCCGACGTGCTGCCGAATGCATTTGCGAAGAGTAAAGTGTACACAGAATAGGTAAATACAGAAAAGGCTGTCTGAATAACATTAAGTTACGGAAAATATAATTATGAATAAAATGAAACTCTTTATCGCTTTCTAAATTATATCGACGACACGAATGGCGTATTTCGCTGTAGCACGGTTTCTCGCCTTTAATTCCGTAGTGTCCCGGGTTCGATCCCCGGTCAGGTCAACTCTGGAAATTATCTTTTCTAAATTGGCCTGGGTCTGGGTGTGCTGGGAGACGCCCCTGGCTTAATTCCTTGTCTGGTACCTCGTAACACAGGGATATTTATCCCTACTTCGAGACTATGACAAGAGGTGTGTTGTCTGGCGCATATTTTATTAAATAACGAGGAAGTTAAAGCCTATACTTATTACCAATTTTTTGTTTAAAATTGACTTACTTTAAAAAGTCAATGTATTGTAAGAAACCTTAGTTTTTTAAATACATTGTGTTTACGCGAATTTTCAGAGTAGGTACATAGGTACTTAAAAAATATCAAAGGAAACCATACGCTGAAGGTGTTTTCTATTTTCTTAAATAGTGTAAGCTATAATGTCGATACCTTCCTCGCACACTTTAAGGTCTTTCTGTAACTTAATGCACACCGTCTTATGTTCCACTCAAGAATTCAAGTTTATTATAAATAGCGCAACGATGACTGCGGTTTTCCCTGCAGCGAAATGACGCTTGTGCAATAGGATACAGGCATGTTATTATGCCTAGATTGTTGTCTTGACGTTTTTGAATGTTTACTAGTGTAAGCAACCCAGTATACGAATAGACATTAAGAGAAACATTTGGTTTGTTCTATTTCAAGCTGTTCTATTTGAATGTATGTAGTATAAAATATAGAAGTTTGTCTACCAGTATGATACCTAGCAAATTTTAAACAAGTAAGCAATCATCATGAAACAACTTCACAAAAATTTTAAAACTCAATTTTAAAAACCTTTGTGTGAAGAAAAAACAGCGAAGCTATTCTGATCTGCCACCCTGGCAGTTAAACGATTTGATTAAGCCACCTTGGCAAACCATCCCTTGGTTTTCTCGAATTCACGACCAACTAGCCTGTTGTTCTTATTTTTATTTCTTTAGTTGCTTATTAAAATGACTATTATGGTAAATCATTCAATGAAAAACGTAAAGATGGTTCACTCGAATTACGACTTTTTTATGTACTCATAACCTATTAATATTGTTATTGAATAAATTTTACGTATGATCTTATGTCTCAATGGTATTGAAGTAATTAATTCAATAAAGTTTTTATAAACTAATTAAACTTTTTATTTTGTTGCGTAGACGTGCACAGTTACGTTCTACGTTATCATCATCTCGCTGTCACCTCAAACGGTCAAACGAAACCATAAACAAACAAAAAAGGTAAACATTTTTAAATGGCCGCCGCTAACTATAAAGTTTTGTTTGTTTGTTTGTGTTGTGAAAAAATACTGTGAAAGTAAATAAACAAGCCGAATTTGCGAAACAATAAAGATTTCAGTACGATGATCGCAATATTCGAAATGTAATTGAAATATTTTTTATCTTGCAATAGATCTCTTTCGTGTTTTATTCATAAATCTAGCTGGCTACTTGCTTTGGTGATCGTTTTTTGTTTTTCACGCTTTTCCAATCGGTCAGAGTGAAAGTTGACAAAAAGTGTCTTTGTTGATTACGTGAGCGGTTTCATCGACTTTTGGTCGATTTAGGCTAGTTTAGGTCAGTTTTACTGTGATTGTCTAGTAAAGATGATGGGATTGTATTCCAGCGGCGCGCTGGGCGGCGTGGAGGTGTTGGATGGAGGCCTAGTGGGTGGAGAGCTGACGGCACATGTTCTGAGTGCTCAAGCCGCGGCTCATGCGGCCGCCACTGCCGCTGCGGCGGCTCACCAGCAGCAGCAAATGGCTGTGCAGCAGATCAGTAAGTATTCTTCTGTTTCTGATTGATTATCAGAAAGCCACAATGTTGGGTGGTTGCCGCGATTTTCTTTTGTTTTTTCGTTGAGAAAAAGTATTCATTTACCTTTGGAACCTTCTAGATTTAGTCTTAGTCATTCAACAAACACTCACTTAAAAAGTTTTGCACCTTTTTCATTTTACTTTTCTTAGTTGAATTGGTTTGCAACCAACCAGACTTGAATATCCTTGTAATGTAGGTAAATCTAATTAGAATGTGCAGTTATTGTAATAATTCGTACCTGACATTCATTAGAATAAGCTTTGTAGCAGTATCAGGGACTGGTTGTAGATGTTATATAAGGCGAGCATTATACCAAATAGACAATCAAAACATACAATAATTGAAACCATGTGAAGATAACACTTTGTTCGTGTTGATCTTTGCTAATGGTAACTCAAAAATGTGGGCAAGAATAACCTTGCCAACATGTAGATATTATCTCTTACTGTAAACTGACTTCAGATGCTTGATAATTAATATTAGGTGCAGAAGTTAGTAGTTTTTTATTTTGTAAATAAACATAGTAATTGAATAATTGGCGACACGATTGGCGTAGTGCGCTGTAGCACGGTTTTTCGCCTTTAATTCCGTAGTGTCCTGGGTTCGATCCCTGGTCAGGTCAATTCAGGAAATGATCTTTTCTAAATTGGGTTGGGTCTGGGTGTGCTGGAAGACGCCCCTGGCTAAATTAAGTAAGTAAGTAAGTAAAAAATCATTTATTCATTTAAGCTTGTATAAAGCACTTATGACATGTCAAAAAAAGTATACAGAAATAATAATAATAAACGTAAATAAAATAGTACAATATTAGTACACATCGTGAATATACATAATGTGAATCTACCACCGGTTCGGACGTTGCTTCTTATCGAGAAGACTCCGGCAAGAAACTCGATAGTTACTCTTTTCAACTTTGTTTGTTTTACAAAAAATAAATTCAGAGTACAGTCAATGCGAGTAGAAAAAAGAACACAATATTGAGCAGAGGAGCAGATTATTCCTACTATGACCACAAACTTTTGTCGTTCAAGTAATCCTCTACATTATAATAACCTTGTTTCATTAACTTTGCTTTAATTGCAGACTTAAACTTGTGAAGAGGTAGATCAACAAGACTTTGAGGTATTTTGTTAAAGTATTTTACAGATTGACCCACAAATGAGTTTCCCACCTTGTGTAGCCTAAGACTGGGAGTTTTCAATTTGTTTTTATTTCTGGTATTATGTTTATGAGTGTCACTGTTTTTTTTGAACAGATGCAAGTTTTTGCGCACATACATTATGTTATCTAAAATATACTGAGCATGCACAGTTAAAATATCGATCTTCTTAAATACTTCCCTAAGCGAGTCGCGTGGTCTAAGTTTGTAAATGGAGCGGATGGCTCTTTTTTGAAGTACAAAAATGGTGTTCAAGTCTGCAGCTGAACCCCACAACAGTAGACCATACGACATAACACTATGAAAGTAGCTAAAATATACTAGTCTTGCTGTTTCAATATCAGTCAAGAGTCATATTTTTCTAACAGCACAAGCAGCGGAACTGAGTCTCCCTGCCAGGGCCGTTATATGCGGACCCCATTGCAACTTAGAATCTAAAGTTATTCCTAAAAATACAGTAGAATTTGTTAATTCTAATGGCTCGTCATTCATAGTTACAATAGTATCAACCTGTCTCACATTGGGCATAGAGAATTTGATGCACTTTGTTTTTTTTGCATTAAGTAATAAATTATTACTAGTGAACCAACATAGTACTTTTGAGAGAGTATTATTTACATTGTCAAATGCTTGCTTACCTCTGTCGACTTTAAAAATCAACGAGGTATCGTCAGCAAATAATACTATCTCACAAATATCTTTGACATAGGTAGGAAGATCATTTATATAAATAAGAAAAAGCAAAGGTCCTAATATAGATCCCTGGGGCACTCCCATACGTATGGTGGCACCGGAAGATGCAGTTCCGTTGATACTAACTTTTTGAGTTCTATCTGTAAGATAGGATTGTATTAATTGAGATGAGATACCTGAAACACCGTAATGTCTTAGCTTAATCAGTAATATTTCATGATCCACGCAATCAAATGCTTTTGAAAGATCACAAAATATTCCTACTGCATCTTGCTTGTTTTCCCAAGCATCAAATATGTGTTTGATAAGTGCTACACCTGCATCAGTTGTGCTCTTGTGTTTAGTAAAACCAAATTGTTTCTCATGTAGTAAGTTATTTAAATCAAAGTGTGAAAGCAGCTGGTTCAATATAATTTTTTCAAAGATTTTACTGAGAGCTGGTAGTATAGAAATGGGTCTATAATTAGATGGGTCACTTTTGCTACCAGATTTAAAAAGCGGGATGACCTTACTAAATTTCATCAAGTTGGGAAACTGACCTTGGTCTATGCAATTATTAAAAAGTTTAGCTAAGTGGGGTGATATCGTATTAATGATTGATTTGAGTAGATTAATCGAAATACCCCACAAATCTTCTGTATTTTTCATATTAAGTTCCTTAAATACCTTGAGGATGTCATGAGAATCAACATGATCAAAGCAGAACTGATTTGTGCACCCATCAACACTAGATGTTAGCAGGGACTCAGCTATATGTGGACTAGAATTTAACGTGCTTGTAGTTACAATAGGTATATTAGAAAAAAAAGTTTCAAATGTATTTGCTATTTCAATCTCAGACTCAATAACATTGTTTTGAATTTTGAGAGAGAATGAGTGATCGCGAGGTTTAGATTTACAGGTTTCTTTATTAATTATGTTCCAAGTGGCTTTGATTTTATTTTTAGCCAGTTTTATTTTGTCTCTCAAAAAAATGGACTTTGCAATATGACATGATTTCTTGAATGTTTTTGAATATAATTTAACATGCTCAACTAGTTTTTGGCAGTTTGAGTTAGCTTTTAATCCATATAATTCGTATAATTTATTTCTACTTTTATGGATGCCTGGAGTGGCCCAATCACTAATTCCTTGTCTGGTACCATGTAACAGGGATATTCATTCCTACTTCGAGACCATGACAAGAGGTGTGTTGTCTGGCGCATAATTAGGCAAATATTGCAGACATCTCGCTGACATTGACTGACCTGTTGGCGCAATGGCAGCGATCCTGCCTTCAGTGCCGGAGGTTGTGGGTTCGATCCCCACCCATGACAAACATTTGTCTTACGAACATTAGTGTTTGTTGTGTTTCTGGGTGACATTATCTATATATGCATGTATTTAGAAATATTTAAGTATGTTTATCAGTCTCTGACCCCCATAATATAAGCTCTGCTTAGTTTGGGGTCAGATGATCTTGGTGTAAATTGTCCCAGATATTTATTTATTTATATATTTATATTTATTTACTTACACCATGATCACCATGATCTGCTGGAAGAAATCTCTCTTTAGAGATGGGCTCACCTGTACTCTGGCTATCCTTGTAGTATTTCTATGTGAAAACTGTAATTTGTGTACAAACAAATAAATAAATAAAATCACCGGACCCCCGAATCAAGCTAAATCTGTATAAGAGGTGTTGGAGACTGATAAACATATTTGAATTTGAAATGCATTCATAAATAGATAATAACACCCAGACACAAAGTAGCTACAAACTTTTGTCCTGAATGGGAATGATGCAAGCCTGGACCTCTTAAATTTAAGCAGGATATGTACTCAATGGGCCGGCCTATAGGCCAGTCAAATACTAAATGTTCAATTTGGTTTTTATTTCGAGAGCTAGTTAGCAGAGATGTCAGAGTCACAATTTGGGGATGGGATTCTTTAATATTTGCCTTGTTATAAGATAAGATAAACTTTAACTTTTGTCATAAGTACTTTTTATAAGTCTATTTATTATTATTATTTCAACTGGGGACGCTGGCAGTGGGCCGGTGATCGGTCCGCTTGTTATGGGCCATTTCACCCATTTCCCCGGGCCCCCCTTGCAGGGGGTGAACTTTATAAGTCTATATGAATAAAGATATTTTTTACTTTTACTTTACTTTATAGCACAAACAAAATAACAAATTTAAAAAATCAAATATGATGTACAACTTAGGCAGCCTTATCACTCTCTACCAGGCAACCTTCAGATCAAGAAGATAATTAGGTGGAAGTGCAAGATGATAATATTGACTATATCATAAAATAGGAAAACATACAATACTGAAATAATGAATACCTTAGTTATTTTATAAACTGATATCTCTCATACAAGCAGCCCATTGTATCTTTTTTGTTTTATTGATAAATTAAATAAACCTCAGTGAATCATCATTTTGTCTTAACATAATCCATGATAATTTAAAATGGAATTATAAGGCCAAAAACTCCTGTGATTACTTCAGCTATGTGTACTTATGTCCCGATTCCTCCCACAGAAACCTCCCCCTCGTCAGGCCGTTCAACCCCAGTCAACACAGGAGCTGCCATAATCCCCCCTGTAGGGTCCACATCCCCATCACCGAGTAAGCTGTTCGTCGGTGGTCTCAGCTGGCAGACAAGCTCGGAGAAGCTTCGAGAGTACTTCGCAATGTTCGGACCGGTCACAGACGTTCTTATCATGAAGGATCCGGTTACACAGGTAAGAGGCATGGGTAGTGGTATTGGTGACTCAATTTGAGTTCTAAAATTTCTGGATGGCATTCGAATTAAATAAAACGTTGGCAATTCATAAATAAATATCTGAGGCGTCTTCAGGCCCGTTCACTTTGATTAGTAGTTAGTGCATGTGCTCACTGAATAGGAGAAAACACTTGTAAACAGCGATTGATGAGTGCAATTGAATAGAACCTGCTTCTAATCACTTCACGACGCAGCTTACTAATCACTTGCAGTAATCCGTCGCTGTCAACACGTGTTTTCACCTAACACTAAGCACTCGCACTTATCACCTGCACTAATTACTGAGCAAAGTGAATACGGGCCTCGAAGTTGACTTTACCATCGCGTTTTGCGAGCACGCAAATGTCAATTGGTATGGAATATAGTCAGCTCCATCTAGAGGCTAATTCGTACAACATTAAAGCCACTAGATGGCGCTGACTTAATGTCACACAATTCGCGTTTCGCGGTGGTGAAGTCATTCACTTCTCTCACTGAAACTCGCACTCGCGCTAGACTGCGATCGCCGTGATGCACGGATGTCGACCTTTAGAGCAGACCCTTTGCTGTATGTGACAGACTGCTATTATGACAAGAAATATTTTTTATGGATACTTATATATTATAGTGTTTCTCTATGAACCTGCCTTCCGATTCAGAACGTAGTTATCGACCGAATTAGTAAATTTGTTTTAACTAAATAAATGATCCGCTTAACGGTAGCAATCAATATTTAATATGTTAAAACCAAAGGCCTTTCATAATCTGTATTACATAAAAAGTACCCTACTTAAAAAAAATAATAAAATTAAAAGAAATTTATACGGTTTTCTTTCTCACCTGACATAAGTTATGTTGTTGCCATCCAGAAATTTTATAAACACTTAGTTAATTTTACATATAAAAATAATGTTCTACACGTCATGTTAAAAAATTATCAAAAGATCTCAAAATAATGTAACTTGTTATAAATTCAGTAATGTATGCAATATGTAAATGACAATTTATCCGAATTTTTCGCTATCAGAGCGCTCGGTAGTGTGCCTACCCAAGTTTAGAATAGTAAAAATTTCATAAAATATAAATGTGACAAACTAAATGATAAATCTTTGTTAAGACAGCGTTAGGCAGTAAGACAAGCGGATTCCAACCTTATCGGTCAGTGTATAAAGTACAATATTGTCTGACGGTTGTTAGGATGTAGGTAGTTAGTTTTAATACAGAATCTATGGTGCTGCTTAGACAAAAAGTGTATTTTTAATTCTATTTCATTTTATTGTCAGTGATATTTTTCACATTGACTCACATTATTAAAATTTGTGAAGCGTTTTTGAGCAGTTCACACAGCAGTTTTTAACTTGTTAATATTTCAGAAAATTTCCTTGAATCTTATCTTGAAAACTTCAAATACTGTTGTTGCCTCAGGCCCTTACTTAATTTCCAAAATCATTAAAACTTTTGACGATGGCCCAACCGCCATTCCTTTGGATCCCCCAGAATCTTCAGTCAATAACTTCTGATATATTTGAAGTTTCTCCCACAACTTGTTTTTTAAAATTTTGTTGCTCCCTGTCTTTACTTCATTTTTCACTCTGAACATTGTAAAAAGGTCGTCATTTCTTAAAACGTGGCCTATCATTATATTGCATGATTCTTTGGTCCCTAATATACATATTTCTCCTACCTTTTTTTCTTTTAATGACATTCCAGTTAGACAAACATGGACAACTCATGTAAACTTACAACTTCTTGTCTTTGAGAGCACCATGTTGGTATTTTGGGCTATGGTTGGAGCAGATAGTATTTCTAGGAACACTAATACATTACCATAGAACAGACTGGCATGCTAGATCCACTAACACTATAGACAATCGTAAGGTACCATAGATTAATTTCTGCCTACAAAACGGATTCCTTCTGGTTCTTGATTCTTTGGTAGTTCCCCCATTTTAATTCGAGTTGGTGTTGCTATGACTAAAAAACCCTACTAATTTAAGATACTTTTTGACTTAGTGCCTATTTATTATTAGAAATTAAGTAAATTGTTTTTAATTGACTACAGGATAGTAGTAGAATTATACTGACTAATATTTCCCGTTTGGTAGTTTTAAATTTTATAACATTGTATCACTGACACTGAATAATACAGTGCAAAATTTTTACTAATATTTGTATTTTAGAAGGTCTAAACAGAATAGTTGGAGGAAAAAAATGTGTTTGGTAGAAAATGTATTTTTAGTATTATTTCCACTGGCAACACTTGAGATACTCAAGAAAATAGTAGTTTTTGACAAACAATAACGGTAGTTTTGGACACTTCGGATTAATGCTCGAACATACCTTTTAAAATGTGCTAATATTATAGAAAAGTAGGTACTATTCTGGTCCTAAATTAATAGTTGTTTTTGTGTGGTGGATATTCTTTCCAAGTATTTCAAAAAAAATATGAATCCTAATCACAATGGTTCCGATCAACCATTTTTAGGGAAAATAAGCATGGCAAGTTTATCCCACATACAAAATGTCCACCAGACCAGACAGTGCTAACACGGTACTTGATAGCATGATGGTATCCCTTGAGACAATTTCGTACCAAGTATCATAGGGGAGTTTGAGTATATCATACGTATAAAGTAACATAGTGTGATTTTAACTTTTTCGTAATATCTGAAAGTAATATGTTGTAAGTGCAGTGTTTTTCGTGAGTATCGAATATAAGTTTAAGTGTGGGTTGGGTTGAACTCAGGGTTATGTACGTTGGTCTGAAAGCTTACGATGAAAAATTGTTCTTAGTGACTTTATTTTCATCATAATATCATACATAATATAGATTTTTGTTGTTTGTGACATAAAAACAATCTTTTAAGTAAATAAACATTTTCTTGGAATGGATTAGTAACCAATTGTAATAAGACCAAAGATATTTTTTGTGCCTCGATGATTTTTTGACAATAGCAGGACAATTGGTCTTGGAACGAAAATTTGTAAAATCTTGCTCAAGGAAGCCTTTTTAATTGCAATTCGCCTAATCAAAATCACATTGAATGTCACCCGCATACTTTTTATTATTTTTCAAATATGAACAAACTTGTTAAAGTGTTTCCACCTATGCGTTGCCTTAGAAGAAATACACTCTATTCTTAAACGATCAGTTTTATCGTTTACTACGACTTTGCTAGAAAACCCTGATTTTACTTACGTTTACGTTACGTTTTTACTCACAAATATTCAAATGTACGACAAACACTGCACTTCGCCCTACACCGAAGCGTCTCCTTCGCCAAGTAGTTATATCTGTCTAGTACATAGTATATCAATGCCTGTGAGCTAAACCCGAAGTGGTCACCGTAGTGCGGTCCATGGCGCGAGAGAACGCATTACCGAAAGGATTGGTTGCATAAAATTGACATTCTGTGATCTCTGTTCGACGTCCCATTTGAGGACACAGCACGGGGGAGAGAATTAGAAAATAGGTATTTGTAAAATCTATTGCTGTCTTTTGCCAACCCCGAACCGAAATTACCTGTCAAAAGTACACAAAATCAACGTTTCGTTGTCCCCTGCCCCTCGTTCAAAAAGTTGACCGTTTTAGTTAATTTTTTCATTAAAAATCAAATGGACTTTGGTCGTGTTTCATTGTTTTCCTTTTTTTATATAAACTAGTCAAATTAGTTTCTAGATGGTTGAACACGGCGTAAAATCTGGCTATTGTTTTCGATTTTCGATGGTTCATATCTCTTTTAATAATTTATAAATGAATTGAAACAGGGACACGCCAATAGGAAATAAATTATACCTCTACTATCAATATCCAGGTAGGAAACAGGGGGACTACATTGTATCCTCAGCAGAAAGTTACGAGCACCGGTCCAGACGCTAAACGTCGCGTTGATTCGCGCCCCGCATCAGTAAATGAAGTTGTATTTTTGGTTTCCCTAACACTACGAACCACCAAGGCTTGGAAACCAGTAATTTTTCTAAACATTTTTGGCTAAATACCCAAGGAGAAGTTTCCGTTCGAACGTAAACAGAAGTAATAGGTTTCTAAAAAATCTTTTGAAGAGGAACGAATTTAAAATTCTTCTAGCTTAATATAACGCTATTTACCATTATTAACAGTTTTTTCTAATTTATTTCTTATAAATTTACAGTGGTTATTTTAAAGTCACGTGTCATTTGCTACAAACCGTTTTTTGGCGTTATCATAACGTTTGGTTTGTTTCAAACAAATTATATGCAAGGAACCGTTCTTAACGTTTTTTCAAATAACGGTTCCATACCCGGGGAACAACTTACATTTTAAAAAAAAGTGAAGCTGACAGGTATTTTCGTTACGTTGATGCTTAATACTCGTATTTATTATCCTTGGGACTGTTTGGCTGATATTGTCCTAAGTATCTACATAAGATTCAAGATGTGAAGGCACAATTTATCCCGTGGCGGGCCTTATTTTTAGAATCGCTTATCGCTATATTTACCACAAATTGAACGATAGATAACAGAATGAAATAATTTGTGAACAAACCTTGCCTGTTGGTGACGTACCTTCAGCTGTGACATGGACCGTGACGTAGCCTCCTCGTAGTCAAACTGACACGTACATAGTCTATGGTTGCATAGTTTTTCCTAGATGGTCAAGGAGGCCGCTTCTCTTGGTAGCATTATGGTTTGTTGACTGCGATCAGCTTTTGAAAATTGTTTTTGTCAAATGGCCGGGTATTATTCAGCTAAATGACGTAAATTCGTGATAATATTTCCTAAAAGTTAAATTATTTATAAAATGACATGATCTTTTAACTACAGCGAATGCTCGACCTCGCTTATTTAGTCTTTATTGATGGGAGAGGAAGACGTAGATTATTAGTAAATGTATCTTACGTTTTTAACAACTTTCGGGTTTTAATCGACCAGCATGTATGTCTGAGTGGTTTAATTTTATTAAGAGGGGTATGCCCTAGGTGTGTAAGAAAGTGATAGGAAGTGGAAAGTGAGGCACAGTGATAATGTACAAGTTTTATGATTGACTAAAACACACAGGCTTTAGTCAGTTGTTGAACTGAGTGCTGAGTGCAAGTTGCAGTGAGAGATGCGCGTGACTCCACCATCGCGTTTTGCGAGCACGTAAATGTCAATATGTATGCAATCGAGTCAGCGCCACCTAGCGGTGAATGCGGACAACATCAAGGCCGCTAGATGGCGCTGACTCAATGATATATATTTGACATTTACGTGCTCGCAAAACGCGATGGTGAAGTCATTCGCATCGCTCACTACAACTCGCATTAGGCATTGTTTTTAGATTTCATAACGTTATTAGTTCGTTGTATATTCATTCTTGAATTACAGCTGCGTCTCAAAAGCTGGTCGCTGTTGGTAAAACTTGAATGCTTTATAGTATAGTCACTGCAAGCAACTGCGGAATTTGAAACGAAGACTATGGTATAGTATACTTAGCAACTTCTTTAGTTAATAATTGGCTTGGAACATTTATTCTACTAAATTAATTTGCGTACAGGTGTAGTTTTGTTTTCTTTCGTATATAGTTGTAGTCATTGAAAAATAATATTAAATATTTTTCTAAATTATGCTAGTAATTAATGAATTTACCTTATTCATAGGAACGTAATTAGTGTCACAAGACTGTTTTAACTAACGTTTTGTTTTGTGTCTTTCTGTCTAAATATTAGCAGTAAAATTCTGTCATATTATCTGGTAAGTCTACATCAAGAAGTTGCTACGTTATCACACCAGTCTTCGTTTCAAATTCCTCAAGCCAGTCTGCCCTCCAACCCATGCTCACCAGAGCCGCGCGCAGCGCTCGCGCGGCTTCGGCTTCATAACGTTCCAGGAGGCGTCTTCAGTAGACAAGGTGCTGGCCGTGCCTGTCCACACGCTCGACGGGAAGCGCATCGACCCGAAACACGCCACGCCCAAGTCCGCGCCACGCCCCGCCAAGACCAAGAAGATATTCGTCGGAGGCGTCGGACAGGATACGTCTGCAGACGAGGTCCGCGCCTACTTCTCACAGTTCGGCCTGGTCGAAGATGCGGTCATGCTGATGGATCAGCAGACGAAGCGCCATCGCGGCTTTGGATTTGTGACCTTCCACTCTGAGGAGGCTGTCGAGCGCGTCTGCGATATCCACTTCCACACGATCAAGAATAAAAAGGTAGAATGTAAGCGCGCTCAGCCTAAAGAGGCAGTAGCGGCTGCGCCTCTCGCTCTAGGGAAAAGACTGGTCCTCCGACCGGGAAGAGGGCTGGTGTACGCAACGGCCGGCGGCGTCGGCGCTGTCCCGACTGTTGGGGCGGCGCACGCGTACAGGTACTCGCCGTACGCGTTGCCGACGGCGGCCGCGACGACGCTGGTGGCGCCCCCCGCGCCCGCGCCCGCCCCGCAGATGCCGCAGTTCGGCGCCGCCTACTCGCTCGCCGGCGTCGACATGTCCTCATTCCAGGGCGTCGACTGGGGCGCGATGTACGGACTCCCCATGTACATCTAAGCAGATTGGAAGACCCCCGAAGGTTAGGCCGCGCAGTTTTTTCTTTTCACGACAGTTCCTATACTTTAATTTAGGTCCGTCGGCTATCAGTATTTGGGTGTGTAGGTTAGGTCGGCTCGTACCGAAGCAAAGATGACGCATTTTTTTTTTTAATTTAAGGTGATCTCAGATAATTTAGGACGCGGAAGGAAGTAATCTCCCACTGTCATGGCTTTGGAAGCGGTATATAGGGCGAAATCTTTATAATGCTGTGGACGCTCGAAAGTTTGCGAACAAGGAATTTGTAAATTCGATCGTATGTTCTAGAAAATTCGGTAAATCTACTGAGGGATTTACTGGTTATAAATGCTTCAATACTGTCACTATGCACCGACATTGAATCGAATTTGCTTGAGCTTGTCTTCTGTAAACTCGAGTATATAAGAATTTTCCCTCTGTACTCCTTTCTTGCCATGGTTTAGTAGATACTTAGTTAGTGCACGTTCGTTGGCAATATATTCTTAATTATTTATATTATAGTTACGAATGTATGAATCTCATCGCAGCTCTGTATTTTTTACGAAATAAGCGTACTTATAACGCGCCGGCACATTGTGACGTCCGTAGTGTAGTTGTCAAAAGTAGTGCCATTTCTTTTAATGGGTTTTCAATAGTGTTGTGCTTGAGCATTTTTTTAAATGTAACTTGTAAGAACAGTTTGCTCAAGTTAAATGCAAAACCTGTATATTACTCATATTGTACAAATAAGGTTTTCTTAATATTGAAATTCCTACCTTAACTTGTGCCAAATCGTCATTTTTTGTAGGATGGTAACGAAATAAATAATACTTACCTAGTTAAATTGAATTTCACGAGCTTATTCCTAGAGATCCTTAAAGCAATTATTACGTATAGCAATAATAGATGAGTTGTAGTGTTAAAGAGACATTTTACAAAAAAATGACGTTTATCAGACATTTTTTTAATTTTTGATCGCATTGGGCGTTACTCCTGAGATGGCTGAGTATTATTGCATTAACGATTTAGTTACGAATGAACCATGTTTCGAACTATATGACTATTATGTCAATATACCGCTCAATTTCTCAAAATGACGCTCCGTTGCGTTCTAAATGACACCCTATGACGTTACAAGGTGCCGCGCACCTCACAGCTCATGATACTCTCATACATATCTAACCGAGTAAGCAATCTCATATACATAATATGTATGACTTATTTACGTAGTAATATTTATAGTGTGGGCCGGTTACTTGCTGTAGTCACTTTTGAAAATGCATCAAATTGAAAATATTTATTTATTCCTGTAGTCAAATGTGGCAATTTTAGTGGGCGTCTTAGTTTTAACATAAAGAGTGATTTATAAAAAGATTATTTTAAAGCAAAATATATTTATTACAAAAATATTTATTTAATATAAGTTCATAAATTGGGACAGGTATAGCTTCGAATATTTCATGGTGGATGGGTTGGGCTAATTTTTAAATACTAAAGCTATGAAGTTCTTAGATTCAAGGACGTGAACATATCTCGTAGCTCTTGCAATAGTATTCGACTATATTGTATAGCTCGACCTCTTTGCCAATGTCTTCGAAACTAGCAATATTAGCACAGTCAGAAGTGGCTACAGCATCTTGGCTATAATTAGAACTTATTTTACTTAGAGTAGCTCAATCAGGGAATGCGACTAACACCCAGTGTGTCAAGTGACAATAAGCTATATATAAGCGCAGTAGAGCGTATATCCACTTGCCTTTGCCTGGGACGACTTTGCCTTGCCTTTAGATATCGGCATGCCAGTGCCACCGACAGTGATCAATCTGTTGGAACAAAATAACGCTCCGATGAAGCAATCGTAATCTCTTCTATATTTAATGCGCGAGAATGTCCCTATTTAATATCTCGATATTCCAAAAAAAACATGTTAACAACACCACGTTGGGCGCCATTTATAAATCGCTTAAAATGCTTGAAAAACTTACAGGTATTCAAAGTCAATATAATAGTGAAGAGATATATAAATGTGAAAATGAAAAATAAATACAAAAACCTCAGGTGGCCACTTACTAACTTACCTACCACTTGCACCAATTCTGTGAGATCAAGATGGTGTGATTTGAGAGGCAATCTCGGAAGGGACACCACCTTATTACGAGTTTACAACGTCGTGTCTCGAAATGCCAGAAAACTTGCTTTATCTTCAATTCATCAGTATTCCAAAATAAGATAGAATAGACTACGACAGAAATAACCATTTGTCATTTAAACTCTTGGCATCTAAAAAAATATCAGTATTAATATAAATATATAATTGCTTAATACTCGCTCTAATTATGATTAAATTAAATAAAGAAATATGTACAAAGCCAATGGGACCTTAAATTCACTTGTGTACTTAAGTTACTATAAGATAACTGCAAAAAGACAAGATGTACTTAAAATACACACGTTCAGGGTAAAAAGCCCAGTGTGTCTGAAAATAAGAATAGTTAAAAAATCTTGCAGCTGCATCTATTAATGCTCCATTTATCCATAGTCGCATTAATTTAACACGCTTTATTTATGGCATAGGTCACTCTTTAGTCAAACTGTTAATATCTACTTAAATATAGCGTAACAAATAAATAAAGGGGTATTTGTAAAACAATTGAATACACTTTAAATAAATTACTTAACCTATCGGATAATATTCAATATCTTTTGTTATTCCAATTCTTAGTTCAAGACTGTGTATCATTTGGGAATTAAATAATCAGATGATTTTCGAAATAGTAACAGTTCCATTGGCTTGGATAGTACTTAGTTGTTAATGACGAAAGCAATATAAATCTTTTTACTCTGTGATTAGAAAAGTATTATTAACTTTTATGAAAGACGAAGTAATGGTTGTGTTCGTGCAATTCTTAGTAAGTAAGTCTTAATTCTGTAGGACATAGTCCCACTTATTGAATTTCAAGTACTTAAAATGCCTGCTTATTTGGGTGTAGAGGTACCCCTCACATTTAAATTGCTATGTACTAGTAAAAATTACTAAAATCAGAGCTTCTCCTGAAATAGGTTGAAATTATAACTTGGGTTTTATAATATGACCACTCTTTAAAAAGATTTTACGCTGATTTGATTTTCAGTTTTATGAAACGATTGAAACCTTTTATTAGTTCCTTGATAATGGTAATAAATATTCACATATTTACATTTACACAAGATACGTTTAAATGTGAGGAATAAATCTTACTTAAATACGCTGGTCCTTAAAAATAGTCTAGTGAAACCACTAAGTTTCTAATTCGATATTAATTAATAGGTTTTTCATAAGTATATCGTTATTTAAAGAAGTCTTAAGCAATCCCTTTTTCAATTTATCAAAAAGTATGCTCAAAATAATATGTCAAACGTGTCTACCCCAGGCAAAGTCGAGTGGCGTTGTAGTGCAAAATGCATGCGGTAGCTTGGCGGCCAGTTCCGCTGTATTCACAATTGTAGCCTTGGTGCGTGGAGAACTTACCCTTATCATCGTTTATGTTACACTTTGGGCCAACATTAAAGTGCAGTCGCGAAGCAGGAAAAATTTCGTTCAATGACCCCGTAATGGTCGCGATACAGGAATGAATTCTATGCTTCTGAGTGTTGGCGCACAAACATTTTCGTGTAAGCGTTTGTGAAGAGATAGTAGCAACCACTTACAGCGCGGCTGGCCCGCATCCGATTTTGAAATATAATAATTTATTTCTATTTATGTACTCTTTTGTCGAATTTGTGTTAAAATTTTAACAGGGTTTATAAACCAGCAGCCTAACTAAACGACTCAGGCTTACATCATTTTTGTTTTATTTTTAGTTTTTCCTGAACTTTTCCACGCACCCCGACTACCGAGTGCTATATCACATGTATACACATACCTGTCCTTATTATCATAGCAGTATTCTTAGCATAAGTAGGCTTAGAACCTTTCGAGATTATTTCGCGGACGACGACGTTCTGTTTTCGAATTTTTATTATGGAGTGTTTTATAGCATCTGCGTTTGTTTTTAATTGTATCAAAGAGGCTTCGCCGATTGAGACTTTCTGTATGTCTACCAAAAATACTGGTGGCACAGAGGCTGTTTTTTTTTATTGCTAAGTGCTTTCTGAGAAAAAGCACTGATTATGTTACGTCGTCGTCCGCTTCTCATGCAATGGAAACACCTTTTGTATATTAGCCTTTTCCCTAAAATTCTTAGTATTAGATGGTTGATGATATTATTGTGATGTCCGATACTAGTGTCTAACCCTCCGCTGGCGACCGCTTGGTGTCTTGCCAAATTTCAATAGAGCGGCGTCTTTAGTATTGTACTTAATTTTTCTTCGTAATTTAATATTGTTCAAGCGATACTTCACTGTTCCTGAAAATAACAGTGAAATATCGGATGAAAATGCAAAAGTATATTTTTTATTTTTTCTCAACACCCTGTACTTGTTACTTTGGTAACTTGGTTTTTCGCCGTCATCCGTTGCATGTGTTTGGTGGATTTGAGCAACGGATCTCGGCAGTAGGCTAGCAGTAGTTTTGTATTTAGCTAAACTAGTTTGCTCGTACATAACTGTAATGAAGCACTTATAGATACCCATTTGTGTCATTACATGATTATTATTAGAAAATACAAAAAAATGTGTGTTTTATTTCGTAGACGAAATCGTGGGGTAGATCTTTTTCTGGGCTACGGTTGCGTTTGTCTTTCCACATTTTCATGTCCTTGCACGTTTTTATTTGTTTGAACAAGTATCTAGTATTTACATAGTATTTTTGAGTGTGATTTTTTGGAACTGTGCGAAAATATTTGCCCCACGGCGCGGTACCTGTTCTCTTGGGGGTAATGAGGGAGGAGGTATCATCGGTAAGTCAGCAACCCTGAGGCATGTGTAAAAAGTATATTTTAGATTAGAACGCGTCTTGTACTAACCTCAACAGCTTGACTGAGGCACATAAAGAGAAAACTTAACAGGATATGACGTCATGGATAAAGCAGTGTCAAGTGTTCAGTAGCTTTAACAACATTTTATCATGTTACTGGCCCATGGCATTAGATTGATACTGCTTGGATTTACACAACCTTTAAAATAGACGAAATACCTTTTTTGAATTTCATGACGTTACCATGCAAGTTTTCGTGCTATATGTTCCTTATTCATGTCTACAAATCTTCGGCATGGTTGGCATGGACTTATACGTAACCACGAGATATCTTCCATTGTACTTCACTGTCAATTTCTCCAAGGCATTAGCCACACGTTGGTTGTGAAACGTGCTATTAAGAGGTCTCCCTTTAGACGTCCGTCTTGGTCGAGTGTCTGCGTTCGAATGACGCTGCTGTACGAACTGGTTGACATGTTCCGTAGCATTGTTCGATGCATTGTTTACCTTGACTTTTTCCTAAACGATAAACAATTAGCCGATTTTTAAAACATAATATTTACACAGTGTCTCTCTCTCTCGTATAGCTGTGTCTTTCCCGCAGTCACATCTTCAGGAAAACCGATGTAGTCACGTAGTTTGAACCGGTAGTGAGCTTCGCTTGAGACCCTCGTTGGGTCGCACAGTCTTCCTGAGGTCAGGTCAACTTCGATGGGTCACCTAAATGTATTTATACTCTTTTAGTCAGGGTTTGGAAACAAATGATCAGATCATCCTTTTTAAAAAGGCTGCGGGCGAAATTAAACCGATTAGCATCTGACCATACGAAACATTTATAAATAATACATTTTTTAATTTCATTATTTGCCGAACCGGTGTCAACTTCCATGTAAACTGTCCTTAGTTCAATGTACAAAAAACACCTATGTATTAGTAAGATATCTACCAACATTTTGAAAATGATTTTCTTCTTTTAAACCTGATCCACCGAAGTTGCTTCCGACCAGGTCGCGTTAGAGAAGAATTGTTTTGCCAAATTGAGGCCAAATATTAGCCAAAAGTATTCAATATGTTGCTCAATTTCTCCTGCTGTAAAAACGTCGCGGCCACACTTAGATTGATATTAGGAGCAGCCGGAGATGAATTAAAATTTAATAAGTTATAAATACCCTTAAGTCTACAACATCGGCCTAAATATTCTCCGCAGTAATAAATATTTTTTAATTCATCTCGATAAACAATTTGATGCGAGATCTAACAAGATGGTGGATTACGTATTGGCGGGAAAAGCGGCTGCGATGTATTTCTTGGTCTTTAATCGCACTCTGTCGCCCGTTCCACGCCGTGTAGCGCTTAAGAATGAGAGACAATAAATCGGAGAAGGATGCCAACAGACGCTTAAAAAACCTATTTATCGACCATTTGTTGCCATAAACATTCCTCTCTAGTCATTTTTAGTTAGTTGTCTATGGAACCAGTGTTGAGCCGTCATCACAGTAATGCGATTTATCACAATTTAATGATTGTGTAAGTAAATTAATCTAAAGTAAGGGCGTCGTTTCCAATTATTCTTTATTAAATTATTATTAGACTAAGCAGCGATTCGTCGCAAGTCGCATGCCTGTGACGGCTCAACAAAGCGGAAATTACTACAGAGTCTAATCTTGCTCAATACTTACTCTTCGAGTAGATAGTAGATTGTTTTAAAGGCTTGCAGTAGTATGTGCCATACTAAAACTCTGCTATAGCGTTGTCTGTCAGTGTACTATTCAATGTGTTATTTTAAATGAACCAAATGTTTTATAGAAACTACAGTTTTGGTAAGAACAAAAAAACTAATAACAATGTTGTAAGAAGAAATATAGCTGAAGTAAATGTTTGGCAATTAATTTTGGGGTTTCCGTGACCATTACTCACATCATGGTTATATTAGTTCTGAAATGACACCATTTTAGCTAATGATCCTCAAATAATTTTCTTGAAATATTTGTTTCATAATTGAAAATTAGCACTATAATTTGATGAGACTCGTAATATCAGAGTTTAACTACATTATGTAATAAGCATACATAGGTATTTCTTTTATAAGAAGTGTGACAAGGTTTCCATAAGATTCTTGAATTGACAGCTTTGAAGACTTCAATGTGTACATTGAAGTGAGAACGCGCATCTTAGCATGATGAGCGAAAATTCAGCTTGAACTTTACCACCTGTAAAGTCAACTTATAAAAGGCTTGGTTGTGTAACCTTTTACACACCTTTATAAACGTTACTCCTTGTACGACTGTTACAAATGTCAGCCAAAACGCGATAGCACGCCACGACAAAGTGACGTTCAGCTCCAGGCTGGACCAAGTGTAAACAAACATTAAAATATATTCTTAAATTAAGGTCAATAATATATACATGGATTGAATATACAATTTTTGGATTGGTATAATATGAAATATGTTAAACAAGTAATAAATATGTTGTGTGTTGTATGGCGATGCTAGAGTAGCAGTGTAGCGTAGAATTTTGAGGTTTTACATATTATGATAATATAAGGTAACTAACCGAAAAGCAATAACTTATTATAATAATTCAGCACACGCGCGCTGCGTGAAGAAACGAAAATATGGGTATGGTCAAGTGTGGGGTGCTTTGTCTCTTGCTTCGTCAAAAGTTTTTAGACATTTAGCATTATTGATGATATTCACATAATATTGGGTGACAATCATTCAAAAACAAATCAATTCATAATGGTAATTCGTATTATGGTCTATGAGACCTTTCTCCGTATTTTCAAGCTATTTAAATCATGCTCCGAAAATTGGGATGCATTTCTTAAAATATATATGTAGATGATCCGATACTTGCATGTTGATGTGTCGAAGCCCTTATAGGAAAAGCATTCAAAACACTTGGCCTGTTGAACTTAAGTTAATAGAATTGCATGTTATATCTTTCGGGTGAACACCATGAATCAGAAATAACCAATTTAGTTTAAAAAAGATAATTACAGGTAGCTGTTTTATCTACTGTTATAGAACTCTGAAAATACAGAAGTGTCAGTTTGAGAGAGATAGTAATTTTGTCAGACCCACAGAAGTGTCTTGGTACCAATTAATGGATAACATAATACATTTATATAACTATACTTACATGAGCTATTACAAATAATTCGCACGAGAAGAACTGTTCGTAAAATTTTGCACAGTCAAGTCTAAGTTGGCATTGAATTCATTGCTTCATTATTGCCACCTGTGTTTGTTTTATAAAAGGTCTTGGTAAAACGTATGTTCTATATTCCGAAATTAAGCTTGAATAAAAGAATTCATTTCTCGCATATCCACGCATTGTAATTTCACGGTGAACCCGAAAGAAATAGTAATGGGATAAAATTTAAAAATTAATGGAAATGCACACCTCACGCTAAGAATGCACAGCAGCGCGCGTCATACTTAGTATAACTGATATACACACTTGCATACAATATAAATATTACAATATTTTTGTATAAATAGGATTGGTGTACTCCGTAGCGAGGTATTTGTACTTTTAAAGTTATTAATCGTGATAAACTACGAACACTTGTTATTATAAGTGAGAGTTTGTGATTTTAATCTCTTAGAGTAGGGCGTTTGCGCGCCACCGCTTGAGGGCGTGCGGCCATGTTTCTTTTTTGACAGTTGACGAAATGTGGTGGCACATCGACCAATAGTGACTTTGCAGTGCGAGATGGGTCGTTATTTGGTAAAATTGAATATGCTAGCTCCTAATTTGTTGTACATAACACCGCAGAGTCATCGTGAGGCTGTATATGAACATTCCTTTACGTATATTTTGGTAATCGAAGAATTGCATTTTATTTATGGTAGTTATTCCTGTTTTTATCGATTATAGATTCATAGACATTTAGTGATGGGCTGTTTTTTATTTTATTATTCATATCACAGACTGCTATAGAAAATGTGCAATATTTAAATGATTATTCTCTATGTATATTTATTTGGGTACCTGTAGACGGGGCCGGGGTTTGGTAGCAGTAGATGCCCTTAATGTTCATGTGAAAATTCCCTAGCATAGATCTTTTTTAACACAAAATTTCAATATTCTTTGTGAAAAGTCTATGTTTTTGGGGAATGCTCTACCCTGGCTTATATTGCGATGGAGTAATAATACTAATATTTTGTAACCGTCGTTATTGAATGTAGTCTTGTAGCCTTTTTTGAGTAAAAATGCTGTTGTAAATTTGATTTTATTACATTAGTAGGAGGCGGGTACCTAGCGCCCTCTAGCTAGCGGACGTTGTAGTGCGACGCGCGCTCCGAACGCCATCAAATATCTATGGTTCATCTTCACTTAGTACGTTAGAAATAAATGGTAACAACACAAGCTGTTATTTCATTTCTCGCTTACGTTTCGTACCTATTTATTCATAGTTTAGTTTTGAAATTTCCGAGTAATCTTTGAAGGCGTAGTATGTATGCGCTTCAGTGCCACGTTGGGCGCCAAAAAAAAACTTTTAGTTAGTGGAAAACCCAATTTGGTAGATAGTCATGTGATAGTTTGAAGAGTGTCTACTTGAAAATTTGTTAAATAGTTTTCCTGAAACATTTTTTCCGTACCAGCGAATATTCTAGTGGTTTCAATATTTTGTTCGTAAGCCGATAATATCCGACCTTGTGCAGGTGTGTAACTTAAAAGACTTATTTTTTTAAAACCTTTTATTTATTTTAACATGTAATTAGAGAGGAAAAAATGTTATCTTAAAAGAAAAGTAAGTACGACAACTTCATGGTAAAAAGTTATGAGAAAAGAAACACTAGAAAATTCGCTACAAGGATCAAAGAAGTTTAGAAAAATATTTAATAAATTGGAACCAGTTAGATGCATGGCAGAGTACGGAGCGGTAGCGGGTGCATGTAGTCCACAGCGGCGAGGAAGACTGAACAAGAAGATCTACGGTGCGGTAAGGCAATACTGAAGTTTTCATGTTTTAAATGGGTATTTGTGGTTTACGGTTTTTTGTTTTATACCTTTTATACCTTATTTTTCTAGACCGTATTTGAGTAATAGTTAGCAATTGCAGTAAAAAATATTAAATTAATTAAATAAAAATCGTATATTTTGTATGTTTAAATAGAAAGAGATATAATCTCAGAATCCTAGTTACTTTTCAGTTGGAGAGCGATTAGTTGAGAATTATGTAATGGTCTAATTTCCTATAATAACTCAATTCATTCCCTGTAATAATTTGCTTCTCTGTTGTTAAATTTTATCGATAGGGAAAAATACCCTTACCCTGTTTTTTTGTAGATAAATAATTACTAGTTAGTAGATTTTTTTTTGGGCATTGCGGTGAAATAAGACGCAGGTGAATGAAAATGTGATGTTCCAACAACATCCGAATGAGCGCCATTTTGTTTCTTCGAGCAACAAAATGGCTGCTGTTAAAAATAACATAAAAACATCAGTATTGTCTGACGAAGCTGTTTACCGCTTAGTTTTATCATTAATTTGAGTATTTACAGTAAAGTGCATCCCAGTATTTATAGTTAAGTAGTTATAGAATTGGTTTCGGGTGCTGGGTTACCATCGTAGCTGGGCTCCAGTTTCAGAGAATTTTGCTGTCTGAAAGTTATTTCAACAAATACGAAGTGGATATTTGTTTTGTTTTCTCATCGTGTTACTGTATTATAGTAAAATGGAGAAAATCTACTACCTACCAATGTAAAAAAATTGTTAACTTTTGGCAAGACAGCGAAATTATTTCTGGATGTGGGCGTTTATTGACTGATCATTTTTGGTTCACCCTAAAACGAGATGTGATAAAATCCCAGGATATGCCTAAAGTTTTCGATCTTACGTAGTTCAGTAGCTCCGTAGAAAAATTAGATTAAAATGCATATCAACCAACTGAGAGAAGACACAATATCATTGTGCCTTAAATATACATTTTTATTCTTTTGAATGTAGCGTATCATCATAGTTTGGACCAAAAGATAGTTCAGAGATATTTTTTGTACAATATTTCATTTCCTGTTAAAAACGTTGTTGAAAATCTCAATTGTAACGAGTTAGTTTTCGTAGTGTAACTCCTAGAAGAATAACGATTATTGAGACGAATATTAGACTATAAAAGTAGGTGATCCTCCTAGTAGTACAAAATAAAAATATAAGTATTTTTTAACTGCATTTATTATGTCAATGATGAGTCTTCCTTATAATGATAGACTGAAATTTAGTCACCCATTTATTGTATTGTTTTAAAAGATCCCGTCTCGCTGGGATGCACTGGATTCAGTTAACCATAGATAATGTAAGGGCATTTCTTTAGATCTGTCAAATCACCCGCCTTTTCAAACTCCCGCGCTTTTTACTGAAGAGCCGCGTTTGGTTCAATTTAAAAGTTTTACTTCGGACACAAACGTTGGAAACGATCTAAAAAAGTGCTTTTTAAAATCCCTGAGAATAGTCTCTCTCTTTGTAGTTAAAACTTGAGTGTTCAGTAGTAATAACCCCAGTACAACATTGTAATGTACGCAGAGTGCCTATACGATACGTGTGACTGTAATCACACTTTGTTTTTCGTTTTATAAGAAAATTGAAACAAGTGAATCTTATTCATACTTCGAAATACAAATTTTCTTAGCAGAACTACATTTTATAGTAGACATTTTAAAGTTAAAAAATAACGTGATAATAAAAACTTTGAATAAGGTTTGCATGACCAAAGATGTTGGTACCTATCAGAATTTTTTTAATTGCGATAGTTTTTTTATTTATTTGAGTAAAATAGTCTAGTCAACGATGATAAAAGTTGTTAAAAGAGGTTGAATTGGTAGGTATCTATTAAACTAGATTAGGCTTGTTTTCCTTTTTTCAATCGCTGTTTTATTACTAGTGTGATAAAATTTCAACATTAAGATAGCTGTTTGAGCATTTTTGTCGGGAATTAAATTCACGCGAAGATATTGACAATAAAATGCACTCCACTCCACCCATAACATTTTCACTAAGTTGGTTTAAGTACCGTTAAAATCTGAAATACTTTGAAACTATAGTGATGAAAATGACTTAGAATAGGTACTGAAGTTCTTCAGAGTAGATCTTCAAATCAAGATGGTTTTATGAAACGAATTAACTTTTATAGTAACAAAACAGCGAACGAATATTTTTCTCTTTTTTTTCAACTAACCTGTATATATATTAGAGAGTACCTAACAATTGTTATATAATAATGTGTGTTTATTATCTTGTACTGACGTTACGTATTTAGGTCTAATCTTAGCACCTAGGTCTCTCTATCTAATTTGATCTTTGAAAATAAACCATAGTAATTTCTATCTAGGTATTCGAAGTAGATTTTTCTTGGAAATTATTAAATAACGGCTGCTGGTGGACTTATTTTTTAAAGCTAATAATAATTTGCTGATGCTCTTTGCAGTGAATTCACAAAAAGATTTTGCTTTCTCGCTAAAATAAAATATTAAAAAAAAGGTTTGACAATTCTTTGAAATTTAGAGAAGAGTACATATTCTACCTTATTAAAAGCATGCTTCTTTCTACTGACAATAAACTTTACTCATAGTCCACCAGATGTCGTCTCTAGTGATTGATTCGAACAAAAAGTGCCCCACGAATTTGTCTAAAGTAAGCTCATTATAATCGAAAATTGATATTTACATTATTACTACTAGATGTATGTAGTTTGTGAATTGTAATATCGTCAAGAATGTATAGATTTTTTACTATTCTACATTTGAAATTTTGCGTAGGTAACTTGCCAGTGGTCATTATTGAGGTTAGATAGCTCTAAACTAGGATTTTGAATAACAGTATTACCTAGATACCATCTTTCTAATGTACCAAACAAAAAACCAGATCCTTGAAACATACTGTGGAGGGACTAGTAATAATTATTGTGGTTTTGTGTCCTGTAACTTTCTTTTGCTATTATCATGCAACCTATTGAGCAGTTAATTTATGCTATGAAGTGGTATTTAGAAAGGCTGACTTGAACACAGCAGGTATGCCTTATTTTACGCTCTATGTCGGATATAAAATTAAGCAACCAACGAATAGTCTTATCATCATAACAATTACTTACTATTTGTCGGGATTCACATGCTCCTGGAGGTGGACGCCTAATGCTTCTGCCCGGATCAACAATGAGTAGGTAACAGAAAAAAGCAGTTGCTTTTCGCGGGCTGTCACCGTCATGTTGGCATAGAATAGAATAAAAACATGGCACTGGCTAGTCTGACATTAAGCCAATAAACACTTTTTGAAACCTTTGATAATGATCACTGATATCGTAACTGAGCTGTTATTATTAGTCAAGTAGTTCGGTGAGTGAACTATCGAGCGAGCAGCATATGGATTTTAACGGTCTAATAAATGGTTTAAATCAACTTGTGCTGTATTATTTTCTATCAAATTCTACCTAGCCTTGAGGGAAAACTAGGTAAGTAGGTACCTACAAAACTATTTTGTCTATTGTTTAAGGAGGTATAGGTAGAGAGGGTCTTTAATCGAATTGCATTCGTTCTGACAGCCAAGCTGCAAAGTACCAATGCCTCGCATGGATTAGATTAGATAATAATTCAGAAACAAATACAAATAGATAATCACAGAAGATTGACAGTTCAAAGTACATAGGCTTCAGAGCGATCTCTTCCAGACAACCTGCATTGGTCCGACTGCAAACGAAACGCATGCACCCATGTGTGTTGTTGTTAGATCTGCGCGACAACTGCAGCCGACACCTGTCTAAACCGGGTGATTAACAAATAACTTAAAAAACGATATCGCATACTCAGGCCGCGTTCCAAATCGAGTGAAAATGAGTGGAAATCGCTCGAACCCGTTACAAATTCACTCGGGGTGAAATCGAAGATGACCAAGCTGTCACCTGACGGTTTCCCAGTTGTTTCGGAAAGTGTTCCGGTGGCGTTTATCACTCTGACAAGTGTGAATCCTACCGGTGCCTGGAGCCCGATGAATTTCACCGGACAGGTGTCAGACGTAGGATTTGCTCGTTTTGTCTCTCTATTCGACGAAGGTGAAAATCGATTTGGAACGTGCCCTAAGTACGAGTAAGTGATGTAAGTAAGCATGTGTGTGAAATTTAATTTTTTCAATCTATTTACATTAGAAATTTTCATACAAAAAATAGTGACTGCTTAACTGATATAGGGTGACCTTGCTTGACATGAAAGATAGTGAAATAAATATCTATCATTTTCACTCAGATTGTTTCTATGTCATCATCTACTGAGTAGGCTATATTGTTTTTGTACGTCTCGATAATCCGGTAATTCCGGTATAAGTAGTACGGAGTATACCTACTGCCTATTCAGTGATAGGTATAGGTAGGTAGGTTAGTAGGTACGCAACTGCAATTGTAAGCTGTCAGTCCCGAATACAGGCCGCTTGTCTGCACTAGCCCTTTAACCACGAACGGCACTGTTCTGAAAAAAGAAGATTATCCAAAGCTGGGACGCCGATCTCAAAGCTGGTGCGCAGACTTCATAAAAACAAATTAATAAGAGGTACCTATTAAGTACCCAAAGAACTTAATTAAAACACTACGTTAATAACATTAAATGAATACCTACTATGTGACGGACACCACATCGTCGCCCTAACGCAAAAACGCCGCATAGCCCACTCAACGAAGGAAAAATCTCAAAAAGGGAAATAATTCGTGTGAAAGCGAATTTTGGCACAAATGTAGGGAATGGTGTCTGAAGCAACATACTCAAAGTACCTAAGTATTGATGGATGGGGTGGAGCCAAGTAGATTTTTTGGATCAATTCTGATTTGGCCGTGAACAGCTTAGCAAATTCCACTTTGCCTTTTCCATAGATCGCAAAAATGGTGTAGTCTCATCCGGAGAAGCTGTGGAGAAGGAAAATGGTCTTGGCAAATGGAAGCTGTTGAAGTTGTCGCACTGAAAACCATTTGGTCTCCACCTTTCTACGACCTGCCCCCCGATTCAGAACGAAGTTATCGACCGATTCGGTAAATTTGTTTCAATCATGGTAAATAGCCCGCTAAACGCTAGCATTCGATATTTTAATATGTAAAAGCCAAAGGCCTTTAGATTGTGTGACACCAATAATACAGACATATTCCATACTAAAAAGATCCATTGAAATAAAAGAAAATAACCGAATCGGTCGATAACTCTGTTCTGAATAGGGGCCTGCCCTCCGATTCAGAATAAAGTTATCGATCGATTCGGTTATTTTCTTTTATTTTTAATTCGTTTTTTAGGAGAGGTAGTTTTCATATAATTTAGTTTATGAAAACTAAAGGCCTTTGGCTTTAACATATAAAAATATTGATTGCTACCGTTATGCAGGTCATTTACTATAGTTAAAACAAACTTACCGAATCAGCCGATAACTTCGTTCTGAATTGGGGGGCTGGTTTGTGGAGGCAATCCCATGGAGGACATCAAGTCGACATCCTCTCCTATAGATTAATTAATATATTATCTTTTGCTTTTTATACGAGTTGTTTAAGAAAAACTTTAAAAAAGTTATTTAAATCAGTGCTTTGAGTATGTTGCTTTCGACACCATTCCCTACATTTGTGCCAAAATCGCTTTTACACGAATTATTTCCCATATTTGGCAGTTTTTGGTCTTCGTTGGGCTAGCGGGCAACTCTCTAGTTTGTGTGGTCGGTAGAGTGTGATTAAACGAGGACAGTACAATCGCAATCAGAAATATTTTAGCAGACAGGGTAGGTACCCATAAACTTCTGAACTAATAAAAAGCCCTTAAGTTCTTCACACTACAAGCTACTAATAATATCTGAACATGCATTACATCATTATTATCTGAGCAGTTTGTCAAACATTTCTATACGTACGAATAACCAAAAATATTTTAACATTACCTTTTTTTTAATTTAAAACTTAACTTAACTTTATTTTAACGCAAACCTTAACTTTATTTTAACAATACGTAACATAGGACATAGGTACTTTAACGGGAGAAATTAGAACAGCCAAAATCGTTTAGATACTGTAGCGTTGCTACATTCATTGTATGAATTTGTGGGAGAACTGTTATTCTTTAGGCATTCTAGAATGAATGAAGAACACTGGTGTAGGCGGAGCCGCGTGCGAACAGCTAGTGTTTACATTTACAAATATGCTTAGTGTTTGTCTCCGTATTTTTTTCAATGGGTTTGCGTTTGGCCTCACTCTCGCCTGGTGGTAAGCGATGACGAGGCCGATGGTGGTACACGCTTACCCAGAAAATGCCTATTAACTCAGGCCTTGAAAATACTAAGGTTGTAAGTATACGGAAACACAAACGCAGGGATACATTTGACCTTTTAGGTGTTCAGATATTTTTGGTAATTTGTGCGTACAGAAATTATTGTGTAACTGCTGCTCAGATAATAATGATGTTCTTAATGTTCAGATATTAATGGTAGATTGTAGTGTTAAGAACTTATGGACATTTTAAATAGTTCAGAAGTTTTTGGTCACCCTGTCTGCTACAATGTATATCTGATGGTAACTGTAGTACTTAAAGCAATTCTCTGGTCGCTCGCATTTTGACAGCTTTTCAGCCAATGATGATACCGTATTCGACGTCAAACAGCCCTACCGGCGATGCTCCCGCGCCGCTCTTCGGCTCTCCGCGCCACTGACTTCAGGTGCTGATAGATTAGAGCTTATCTTACTTGTAACATAACGTTGAGCATTCGTCGTTTTCGAATAGAGAACTAATCATTTTGCCTGTAATGTGCCTTTTGAAAAACGTTAAAGTAAAGGTTACATACATTACAGAGAAATGCTTGCGGTAAAGCGCTAGTCAAAACCCACCTTTAGGGTTTTAGGCATAGCGGCTCGCGGTTCGCCCGCGCGCCGCTGCCTCCGAGCCCAGTCCCATAACTATGCATTGTATGAAACGCGCCGCCGTCCCGCTCCTGCCCCGCAAACGCTGACTTCGTGCCCGCGGCCGATCTTGCGGCCCATATAGCGAGCGGAAAAGGTCAACCTTTTCGAAACTATTAAGTACAACATGTGTCCCATATTCACAACGTGCGCTGCAGCACTGTTTCAACCCCGGGGTTCGATTCCCGGTCTGGTCAATTCAGGAAACAAACTTGTTTACATTGGCTCGGATTGGGTGTGCTGGGAGACGCCCCTTGCTTAAATCCCTGTCTGGTACCTACCTCGTAACACAAGGATAGGATAAATTAGAGAGACCCCACACTAGCTCTCTTTGAGCGTCGGCGTCTTGCCGGCGACCCCAAATACTAACCTTTCTAGGCGCCGGAAAGACTCAACGCCCTAAAACGCTAGTGTGGGGGGTCGGCAAAACGCTGGCGCTACCTACTTCGAGATCATAACAATAAGTGTGTGTTGTCCGGCGTAAAGGGGATAGTATCTCCAAAGCATAGCCAACCAGCCGCCATTTTTTTACGATGTTTCTGCGCCCCATGAAAGTGGTATACCTACCTATATGGAAAGACGATACAAACAAACAAATAATTACCAATAATAAGTATTATATCTACACAAAATCACGTTCCTGAGTTATGTGAAGGTAAGTCAATGTGGCTTTCAAAATTGTTATCCTGAAAACATTAAAAAATAACGCAATGGCTGCTGGTTGTTATGCCAGCTTTCAAGCAAAAATAATGGGCGCCATGTGTGGTCGTCTTGAGCGACCGGGGGAGTTTCGTTGGAGGTAAACGAGTGTGGGTTCGGTGAATTTTCATATAATCAAGGAAAAGACGGTTAAGTCACAAGTATGGCGGTAAGCTGCGGTAGAGCACGGTACGTGTTAACTGCGCGTAGGCAACGGATGTACTGCAAGACTATATCGCGGTGGCGCTCTGCGCCGAGCGCGAAAAGGGCGCGCAGGTGGCACGTCACGTCAATCTTCAAATTGTCTCCTATGTATAATAAGTATGTATTTACAAAAGAAAATGTATTTAAGTATGTTTATCCGTTGTCTAGTATCCATAACACAAGCTTTAATTAGCTTACTTTGGGGCTAGATGGCGCTGTGTGGAATAATGTCCAGGGATGTCCAGGGATATTCAAATTATGATAGGTATCTCTGGGGAAGTACTGCCCGATTGGCCCGTTTGGGTAAAAGTTTAGGACATGGGTCCGAGCGGTTCGCCACAACCCCTATATTTAGGTGCCGGCTAAGGTGATGGTGAAGCTTGATGAGCTGTCGTGAGCAAAATACCTGCTACTCCTTGAGAATAAGGCGAAAGACCCACCACTTCAAATGTCTCGTTTTGGATAAGAATGGTTTTAGGCTACCTCGACAGATAAATAAAGCGCCTACAGTACCTAACTACAGTAGTCTAGTAGATAGGTACTGACTACTATGAGTTTGTAACCTTCGCTTGTCAAAAAGAAGTGAAAGGCTCTTTACCTGCAACTTTTTGCAGCGATTCAGACGCGATGCACCCTCGGTTTATCCCAAATCCTTACCAAAAAGTAAGAGTAGATACAAATGGGCAGTCGAACGCGCGTTTTAGGCCAGTAGAATACTCGTGAAACAAACAAAACATTCAAATCGGATTTAATGATGAATCCTACAATTTTTTTTATGATTTTAATAGTTTTATTTGTTGCCCAATATGAACATCCTAGGTTTATCCCCCCGTGGGAGTTATGCATAAGTTGTGGGGGGCAAAAGTGTACCCCAAAATCGGCATTTTTGCGGTTTTACAGTTATAATATCTCGTAAAGGACTGAAATTATTGACAAGTGTTCTTCACGGCGGCGTTTACGCAGGCGAAGCCGCTGACGGACAGTTAATAGTGCTTGATACAAGTGGAGCAGCTGATGTGAGTGATGTGTGGCTGGGCCATTAAGCATATTGTGGAGGTCCTTATCCTCACTGACTACCACAACCTTCTCATGCCCCTGTGACACCTCAAGGGCTATGGCACAAGCGGGTGGTTTTTCTAAAAATTGTGAAATACGTACGTACAACTTTGCGGAGCATCAGCATGAGAACGAGTAATCTAAATAATATAAATCTGGTCCCATTCTATGCGAAATTAAACGTTCTAAAACTTTTAAAAAGATCACTTGTCGATAATTTAAGTATTTTACGCGATATAACAGAAAAACCGCAAAAACACATATTTTGGTGTACACTTTTACCCCCTTCCACTTATGCACAACCTCCACTGGGGGAAACTTAAGATATTTGGGCAACCAATGAAGCCATTAAAATAATAAAATAATAGCCTACCAGACAAAGAATTATGCCAGGGGCGTCTCCCAACACACCCATACCCGAGCCATTTTAGGAAAGATCGTTTCCTGAATTGATTTGATTAATTGATTGCTTTCATTTAAGTTTTTATTATTTATGTATTTATTAATTTTATTAAGAATTAACTTTTTACAAACTGTTCTGACATTTATTTTTTTCTCTTCATTGACATTCTTGATCTGATGGCTGGGTCATGTATGGTCTATGGTCGGCCATAGATAAAATAAGAACTTTTATTGGCCTGGGCTTCTAAGGCTGGTTGGTTCTACATAGATGTTTTGTCGGACTGCATTGTGGTCATTTTTCTTTATAAAACGTAATATGAATATTGTGAATTTAATAATCTCGAATCAAATAATGTTTAGACACACCTAAAGATAATATTTTCATGTTACTTAGATAGCTGAAGAGGAGAAGTAGTGTTGCCCAAATGCAAGAACAAGACGAGACTTAGCCAGTCTTAGTCTTGGTCTTGCGCCAATACACCTGGTCTTGGTCTTGGTCTTGGGATTGCGCTCCAAGTTTTGGTCTTGATCTTGCAGCAAGAGTATCGCAAGTATCGCAATTACCTATTAGCCTATTGCTATTCATTGAACGTTAATTTATATCTTAGAACAAGGTAACGGAGTAGGTACATTTTGAGCTAGTGAACTAAAACCCAACCAAATTATTAATTGTCTAAACACTTAGTGAGAAATTCGAAAAATTAACTGACACCGGGTTGGGTTTGACCCCACGACCTAAGCGATCCGTGCCGATGCTCTAACCTACTGAGCTATCTACCGTGACCTACGGGAGTCGATCTGTTTCTGAACAAACGTTTACATTCAATAAGCTCACATGTGCTAAAACATGGCTATGATGACTTATAATAAACAATTAATGACATCAACTTGACTTTTTACTCAACTTCAACAATTCTAGGAACATTATCTGTCTAGAAAAAGATTGTAGGTATGAAGTGGAATAAAAGAGTTACACAATTTATACAATTTACCATTTATTTGAATAAAAAATAAAATGCAATACAAATTAAATAACAGAACAGTACACAACAGCTTTGAGAGTACTGTTACTTAAAGAAACTTACTGAATATTAATTCTTTTGACCAAGAATTAATACAAAGTAACCATCTGGCTGACTCATCACTTAACCTATTTCTGTTTTCTAATTACTAATGACGCTTTAAAAAAAAATCTCTCAGCAGGTACTGAAAGAAAATCACGGGCCATCTTCGATAAAGTCGGATATTCTGTCTCATGCGTCCTCCACCACTCTAAAATGTCTTCCGAGCTGGCTGCTTTGGGTTTATTTAGGTACTCCTCCAACTCGTCAATAACTAAGCCTTGAAGACAAGATCCAGATGACGTCGAGGGACATGCATAAAGTTTCTCAAAGTCTATTACGTCTTCATCTTGATCACATTCAGTCCAATTTTCCAATTTCTAATAGATTTTTTGCGTCTCATGGAGTCCCTAAGCGTATACCCGAACTCCTATACTCCCTGAAACGACCTCAGTCCTAACTGCAAGACGCAAGAGTCTCGCAGGCTTAGTCTTGTTCTTGCTCAAATCTTGCACGATCAGTCTTGGTCTTGCTAAAATTAGGCGGTCTTGGTCTTGCGAAAATGCAAGAACAAGACCCAAAACTGCAAGAACAAGACCGATTTTGGGCAACACGAACGAGAAGCCATACATTACTATTCTAAGATCTACGATGTTCCCTTGTAACGATGCCGTTTCCCTTCAGTCTCGTGGACGTTAGAACCTCCACGATCGCTGGAAACTTCATGGTTTAACTGCTGGCCATTAAAAGTACTTATTTTGTACTTGTTTTTCAAAATTTGATTCAATTCGATTTTTGTTTCGCATTGCATGCGCAGCTTTTTTCATTCAGTCCTACCAAAACCATCGTACTGAACAGTTTGCGAGCATTTTACCAGATTACCAGTTTAAGTATAACTTACGTGATGGTGTATTTTTAAATACTTTAAATAACCAATTATTGTAAACAGTTAAAACAGTTATAAGTAACAGGAACCCGTGTATCGGGGTAAGCATATCATACCTATTTACTTACTCGTACCTATTACTATTAGATAATCTATTACCTAGGACTCTTTGTATTCATTTATTGTTATTTTGTTACAGTTCTTCTTTCCTACCTATATTTTACCCTATTTAATAAATAAGTCACTGGATTGGCTGATCTTTTATTAACTATTCCACAACTACATCTACTCCTAAATATTGTGTGACGAATCCCGGCGCTCCGGCTCCTGTATTGCTGGCCTGAAACGAGGACCTCGTCATACCCTTTTTCATGTGCGAATAAATAAATTATCTTATCTTATCTTATCTGACTCGACCGGGAACCGAACCCGGGACACTACGGAAATCAAGGCGTGAAACCTTGCTAAAGCGCACTACGCCAATCGGGTCGTCGAGAATGTGTGAATTGACTGGCGTGCCATATAACAATCTCTTATAGCCAGCCAAGTTAATTTCCTAAACTGGGCGTAGCAAGCAATTTCGTAAAATGAAATTTCATTTCCAGCCAGTGAGCAAATAATGCATCTTTTACGAAATTCCTCGCTACCGCCCGTTTAGGAAGTTAACTTGGCTGGCTGAGATACTCGTAGTAACATGGCCCCTGTGGGCACAAAAATTACTAACATTCATGTGAGGAACATTATTTGGTTTGTTGTGTGAATTGATTTAGAAAAAAATAAGCATGTTTACCAGTTTTCCACGCCCTTAGTACAAGTTCTTCTCAGTTTTTGGGTCAGATGATCGTGATGTAATTTTGTCCCAGACATTTATTTAAATAAAATGTAGTTAAGTATTGTGAGATTCACAAAAAAAGTGAAAAGTTTCAAAATCGTTAATCATTCTGAGCACGTTGGCTTGGCGGTGACATCTCGATCGTTCCGGCTCGCAGCGCGGGAAAAATTGCCCAACTGTCAATGTCAGAAGGTACTTTATGGATGTCCGAGTTGAGGCCGAAAGCCGGAACATATCTTTTTTTTTGGGCCTTGGACGGTTGGGTCTTTGGTTTATATCAGTTTGGGCATTATTCTATTTATTTATTATCAAAATAACAAACATAGTTAGGCAGTCTTTACGTGTGTCTTTACATATGACAGGACAGCATCAATTTGAACGGTGCTCAGCTCAACTTGAAGTAAAGTTTAAAAATTCCGGGATATTTATTTAAAAAGTGTCTATATCTATCTCAAATCAGCTTAGTAACCTTTACTTAAATGGTTTTGTCAGCAGCTTGTCGCATGCACACAGCGCTCAAGGTCTAAGCCCAAGCCCAACTGTAGTAGGTATTTTATTATTTAATTTTTGAAGGTCTTTGCCAACCATTGCGTCTTTGAATTGGGTAGATAAAAACGGAATGCCGTTTGATCAATAAATGAAGTTTGAAAGTAAAAATGTCGATGTCGATGCCGAAAGCCGAATTTTTTCTCCTCACTACGATTTCTTTCCAGTCCGCTCGGTCGGGCGCAGTCACAAAAATGTTTGCAGGCGGCCGCGCGAGCAACCGCCTCTACTTGTCACAAAAGCGCTTGGTTTTGACTTACGATTTGCGGCGAGGGGGAAAATACGCCTTGGATTGTACAAGTGAACAAATGTAAAAAGAAACATATGAGAATGTCATATATTTGTAAGTTAACCCGACGAACCGTTAGCACGAGGTTACCACGAGCTACGATTAAGATGCGAAGGTTCGCGGGTTCGATTCCCATACTGTATTTCTGTTGTTAAAAACCGATATTTTCACGTTGATCTTTGTGTTTTTGGTACCTTTGTTGTACACAAAACAAATTAATTTCAATAAAATTTCGGTGGCTCATGTTTACAATCTAATAAGACTTAGAATATTAGGAAACCCAGTAAGCAATTTAGGAACGTTAAAAAGTTAAACCTACAATGGCTTTTATAACCTTATCCTATAAATAATTAATATACTTAACACTAGCCATTTTTCTATCACATAGTTAAAAACTTAGCAACGATGAGACAGAGACAGAGACAATTATATGTATAACTAAATGAAATTTATGAAAGGCTTTTTAGCTTGCATTGCTAAAAGCTAATGTTCAATTTTGTAGATGTCAATACGAATGCTCAACTTCTTATTTTTTTAAACTTATTGTAAATATATTCTTATGTAAAAGAATGTAATTCTTTTGAGAAAATAAAGTTCTTAAACCAGATAAAACTGTTTACATGATGCTACTATTTTAAACACAAAACATAAGAGTTTAGACACCACCGGAATTTTTATTAACGCCAACGGTCATTAATGTTGACATTAAAAATGAAATTATTAAAAAACCGACGCCATATTGCGCGGACGCGCGGACGTGTGCGCGTTCTAAATTGTTTCAGAACATTTGAAATCGTTGTTTTGCGTTATCTATGGGACGTTAGGAAGGTGGGTTTCCGTTGTGCAACGACTTTTGCTGGATAACGCAGAGTGATCAAGCCGATTTTAATAACGTTTCGTCTGGCTGGCCCTAGCTTTTCCACACACCGTTAAGGGGTTGGGTTTCTAACTACGGTAATTTAATTTTATTTCTTTTTGACCAAGGGTTTTTTCACACAAAAAAATACTTCACTCAAATACTAAACCTACTCAAAAGTTTTTTCCTGATTCGGACCAAGTTATTCTGAATCGGAAGGCCTATTTTGATACAAACTGACCCAAATAATTACTTATTATAAAGAAGTTAATGATTGAAGAGTGTTTTTTTTTGTATTCCCAGTTTTGGTAATTCATATGTTATTTAATTAAATTTAGCAACAACATCAAACTCGATAAGGTATTAGCCCTTTGAAATTTTGTCAAATTTCGTGAATGTTCCACCTGAGTAGACCTCATGGTTTTGTGGAAATGCGTCGCCCACAAGCACTGGCCGCATTAAAAAGTAAAACAAGAAAAAGCTCGCGGAATGAAAACTGCGCAATTACGACGTTTAGGCGGGAGAATGAAACATGGCGCCAAAAAAATTACAAGACGTGGTTTTTTTAGTCGCAGCACGAATACAAAATACACACATCAAAAGTGTCTAGGGATCAACATATATTTTTGCAATAACTTTTCTCCTGATTGATATTAATTAAAATTTTCTTTAAGGATTCATCAAATAAAGTGTTTTCGTTTGTCTACAGTAACGATAAACCAAGTCACCTTTGCATTAATAAAGAAATTTGCCATTTTCCTAATAAAGGGATTTTTGACATTTGAACCACTAACATTAAAGTTCGAAAAAAAGACTGAAATAACAGTTTTCTTTAAAATTTTATTGGGTAACTTAAACAATTAATAATCCGTGTTTCTACCGCGAACACTAACAACACAAGAACATCGGTTTGGCATACTCAAAATGAGTTCATCCAAATCACGCTGCGGAATGGCCGCCCATGTTCGTTGCAACAACAAAAAAAGGTCTTCTTGCGACTGGATACCCTCCATATTCGGCAGAGCTCTTCTCTGTAGCATATCCCATGCATGCTCAATCGGGTTCAAGTCTGGCGACTGAGCAGGCCAGGGCAGGACATTGATGTTAGCTGCGGCGAGAGTCTGTCTTATAACTCTTGCGGTGTGCGGTCGTGCATTATCATGCATTAACTGAAATAAGGGACCGATTTGCACTTGTAGAGGAACGATGACGTCTGATACAATCGTCTCAGCATAAATTTGAGCGTTGAGGTTGCCTCTGATCCAAATCAACTCAGTTCTTCCGCCGATCCAAATACCCGCCCATACCATGATGGTTCCACCACTATAAGGATAGACTTCCTGGCAGGATTTTAATCGCTGTTGGCGTCCAAGGGTTGTCCAGTGTCGTATACGTCTTGTATCCGGTCTCATACCAAAACAGGAGTCATCAGAAAAGCACACGAAACGCCATTGTTCTTCTACCCAATTTCTGTGTTCAAGAGCCCATTGATATCGAAGCCTACGATTGTGCATTGCTATAGGTGGTACCCTTAGCGGTCTTCGGGAATGAAGGTTCACTTCATGCAAGCGGTTTCTGACTGTTTGGTCGCTAATTAAGTTCCCTGAAGAGTGATGAAGCCTCACGGCTAACATCATGGCGGTTATTGTTGGAGCTCTTCGAGTTGTGATTTGAATGTATCGGTCTTGTCTCCGTGTGGTGCAGCGATACCGTCCTCCATGGCGCTCAGCCACGGTACCAGTGCTTCGGTAACGTGTCCAAAGTCGACTGATAACACTCTGACTTGTATTCAGAGCTAAAGCCACAGTACGTTGCCGGGAACCAGCTTCTATCATTCCCACGGCTCTGAGCATTTTTTCCCTGCTTAAATGACGTCGCCGCTCCATAATAACGTTGGTTTTAATCAGTAGTAGGGAAACAGTAGCACTAATAATGTCTTCAATGTGTTGTATGTTTGTATAGGGAAAATATTGACAGCTGATTTTCATCTTTTATTAGAATTTGATTGACAGTTCCTGTTTCAAATTATGAAAAGCACCAAAAAGGATCCATATAAATTTATAAAATCATAAATTTATTACAAAGCCACATCTCAATCTCAAGAAATCTGCATAAAAATGCTTGATCCCTAGACACTTTTGATGTGTGTAGATATACCTTACCTGTTTTCTATGCGATGATGTAAAAATGGTTTCCTTTGTATTATATGATGATCGTGGTAAAAATGCGATCGCGTTTTGAAGCAGAAGTGAATAGTAAGTAAAGTAAACCTACTTAGTAGCAAATCTTAGGCCGAGATCTAAAGTCGTTACTTAGTTTAGTTTAGCTAAGCACAATCTTATCTCATTAATTTATTTATAAGTGAATTTGTATTTTTAACATTCAACATATATATATACTAGAAAAATTGCTTGTATCTTTGTGTAGAAAACATTAATTATTATTTACTATTGCAAACGAATATTTAAGTTGATGTTTAACTGAGACATTACGGTGTTTCAAATATTTCTCTTACTTACTTACTTACTCCGATGGCTCAGCGACCCAAAGTGTGTCTTGGCCTCCGATACAATATTCCGCCACTTGCTACGATCCCGCGCAGTTGCACGCCAATCGTTGGCTTTCAACTCGCAGAGATCCGCCTGCACAACATCAGCCCAGCGATATCTGGGCCGGCCGACAGGGCGCCTTCCAGTTGGTCGGCCCAGATAAGCTTTCTTCACATTACGGTCTTCTCCCATTCTCTCCATGTGGCCAAGCCATCGGAGTCTGTGAGCTTTTGTCTCGCCTATGATGTTGGGCTCAGCCATGAGCTTTTCGATTTTGTCATTTTTTAAGATCCTCATGCTTCCATCGGTTCTTGGTACTAAACCAAGGACTTTCCGGAGGATCTTTGTTTCAGTGGTCAGGAGCCTGTCTTCTTCTTTGAGTGTTAGAGTCCAGGCCTCACATCCGTACATAAGAATGGGTCGTATTATAGTTTTGTAGATGCGGATCTTCGTGCATCTACGTAGAAGCCTGGACACCAACACTTTATGTAGAGCAGCGCTACATCGCAAGGCATTCTGAACGCGAATCTCTATCTCCTCTTCCCTGGTATTAGTATCCGTGATTGTGCAGCCCAGATATTGAAATTTCGCCACTCCCTTGTAGATAACATCTCCAACATGCAGGTCTTTCTTTCTAATACGAGTGTTTTTATACCGTTTCATGTGGAGATAATCAGTCTTTTCGTGCTTAATGGTTAGACCAACTTTCCGCGCCTCTGCCTCTAATGTTCTCACAGACTCTTTCACTTTATCACTGCTTTCGCCTAGCAGGGCCAGGTCATCAGCGTATCATATCCCTATCACCTTATGCCTTCTGTTCAGTTCTAGCCCAATATCTAGCACGAGTACTTTTTTAATGAAGTACTCAAGAACTTGATTAAAAAGCATAGGCGACAGGGCATCACACTGTTTCAGTCCAAAACACGATTTGACGACGACGAGATGCCCGATCGATGCTGTCATAAGCCTTTCTGAAATCCACAAACAGGGATTGGATGTCTTGTGCGAATTCCCATTATGAGAAAAATCTGGTCCATTGTACTGCGATTATGCCTAAAACCACACTGATAATCGCTTAAGATTTTTTCTGTGTACGGTTCTAGGCTCCTCAACAATACATAAGAGAAAATTTTGTAAGCCTCCTTTGGCTGCAGCTGTTTTTCCCAAACCATCAATATCATCTCATAAAGATGAGACTGTATAGTCCCACCCCCGTATTTCCATACCTCAGAGGGAATGTCATCAATGCCTGGGGCCTTGTTATTTTTCAGCTTCATTATGGCTCCTCGAACCTCTTCGAAGGTAGGCGGCTCTATTTCCTCGTGGTTGTCGTCGGTGGATTGGGTCAGGTGTTGTTCAATGACTGGACAGTTAAGAAGCTTTCGAAAGTACCTAGTCATTCATGCCACATCTTTTTAATTTCGGCTTTTTCAGTGACTAGATTACCATTATCAGTTATCAGTTATAATTATGATGCGTACACCGGAGAAATATGGATCTGCGCCTGATATCTCCGATACGGCCGATAAAGCGGCCGAAAACATTACAACTCGTCTTAAGAGAAAACGATCTTCGGACATGGCGGACCAATTGCACGACATGAAAAAGGAACTTAAGGAGCTTATACATGATTCACTGAAATTATTTACTGAATCACAGGTAAACCAAACAAATAATATCTTATCTACCTTAAAAAGTATACAGGAGGTTACAAACACTATACAGTGCACGATTACTTTTCTCTCTGAAGAAAACTCTTCGTTAAAGAAGAAAATTGAAGACATGGAGAAACAATCAAAAACAGACAAAGAGCAGATAATAATGTTAGAAAACAAAATTCAAGAAAATCAAAAAAACGAAAGAAAAACAAACATTGAAATAAAAAACGTACCTCTGAAAGGGGAAGAAACAAAGAAAGACTTATATAATATGATACATAAATTATCTGAAAATATGGGGTTAACCCTGGAAAAATCAGATGTAAAGGACATAATAAAAATAAATAAAAATAAAAACGAGAAGACCTCCCTTATTGTGGAATTCACGAACACTTTCATTAAAAATGACTTAATGAAAGCGGCTAAAACATATAACATCAAAAATAAAACAAATAGACTGAGTGCAGAACACATGGGTATAAAATCAAACAGTGACGTACCCATATTTATATCGGAAAACCTGACACCAAAAGCTGCTAGACTATATTTCCTCGCAAGAGACCTCAAAAAAAATACAAAGAATTATAAATATTGTTGGACAAACTATGGAAACGTGTATCTACGACTAGACGACAACTCGCCGATAATTCAAATAAAAAGTGAATCCCAAATACAACAATTAGTGAACAAGTGACTATCTAAAAACTGGATTATTGGGTTTTATTATAACAGTGTTATTCATAAGTTGTGTGCCACTCTTGAACCTTATTATGAATGTCTATTCTACCCAGTTGAACACGTATGTATCTTATATTATAAACTTACAGCAAAATTACACATACAAACAATGAAAATAACATACTACAAAACGGTCACTCCAATAAAAAGAAAATTATATAAACATCATAAATCAAATGCCATTCTATATCTGCAGCCTCACATTAAGCTGACTCATTCCAATATTCATTTATACATCACATGTTTTGCACAACACCTACTACAACAGCCTACGTTTGTAAATGGATAAGTCTGATTATATAAATCATGAATTGGACGTTACAAGTAATATAACTGCCACACACTGCACCATAGATAACTTAAATATTCAGTTACCTAATGACCCCCCTCAACTCTCCTTCGTAACACAAAACATACGAAGCGTACATAATTCGACAAATCTTGACGACCTTGAGATTAACTTAAATATGCTTAAACATGAAGTTGATATTATAATTCTAACCGAATGTCGAATTAATCCTGACAAACCTTTACCACAAAAACCCAACTATCTAACCTACGGTTCTACTGAAAAAATTAACCAAAATGATGGTGTTGTGGTCTTTATCAAACATCTTGTCAAACATACAAAAAATGAAATTTCACTTTTAGGCGCTTCCTGTCTGGAAATTAGTACAAAATTTCTAAAAATTGTGTGTATTTACCGTTCCCCATCTGCAACTAATCCAACTGATTTTATAAACTCGTTAGATGGCTATCTTACCTCAATACAATTGCAAAACAAAAACATTATAATAACAGGGGACATCAACATAAATATATTAAATGGCTATGGGAACGGTGGAACGTTCACAAACAATTACCTGGACATGCTTGCGTCTCATTGTTTACTGCCATCCCATACTTTAGACACTAGAATAAATAGTTGTTTGGACCACATTATTACCAATTTAAGCCCTATAAATTATACTGCTACTGTGGCAGTACTAGATACGACAATCACAGACCATAAAATGATAAGCATGTTTATTTACAGCAAGGAAAAGGACTATATATCCAATAAAACAAAAACTATTACCAATTATGCAGACGCAATTAATACACTTAAAACTAAAATGTCTCCTGACCTTTTTACTATCCAAGACCCTGATATATTAACATCAAAGCTAATTACCATAATAACAGAATCAATTAAACAACACACTAAAATTGTAGCAATCCCAAATAGTAAAAGAATATTAAAACCGTGGATCACACCAGGAATATTAAAATGTATTAAAAATAGGAATAAATTACAACTACAACTAAAACTAGATATAACTAATGAAACTCTTAAAATCACATACCGCAGATACAGAAATTTTTGCAATAACTTGATTAAAAAACTAAAAATTAAATACGAGAAAGACCAACTAAATAAAGCTAAAACAAATAATAAAACTCTATGGAAATGTCTTAAAACTATAACAAACCTAAATAAACCCAAAACAAAAAATAAAGAACTTCTTTCTGTCAAGGAAAGTCCAAATGAATCCGCTAACTATATCAATGACCATTTCAAAAATGTAGGAACCTCTCTGGCACAACAAATTCAAGTTAGCAACCAAGCTGTAAAAGACTACCTCAACTTACTCCCATCTTGTCCACATTCAATTGGTATCATTGAACCAGAAATCTCTGAGATCAACTCAATAATAAGGAACTTAAAATCTGAATCAGCTGCTGGTTGGGATAACATACCCACAGTCTTCCTAAAAAATGCAATAACTGAACTATCCCCCCTTATTACTTATCTTAGTATATTGGTTTTTCAACAAGGCATATTCCCTCAACTTTTAAAACGTTCCATAATACACCCAGTATTCAAGGGGGGGAACAGAGACGACATCAACAATTACAGGCCAATATCGGTACTATCAGCTATCTCTAAAATACTAGAAAAATTAATAAATTCTCGTCTTCTTAACTATCTTGATACTTTCAATCTACTTTCTCAGCGTCAGTACGGTTTTCGTCATGGTCTAAGTACGGAAGATGCAATTTCGGATCTCACTAAACATATTACAAAACACATCGAAGAAAAAAAGAAAACGCTTTGTATTTTTCTGGACCTAAAAAAAGCCTTTGATGCTGTCTCTGTTCCCCTTCTGCTACACAAGGTGGAAAAAATGGGAATCAGGGAATCATTTAAAACTTATAACTAGCTATCTCTCTGACCGCTCACAACTTGTAAAACTTGATACTAATATCTACAGCGATATTACTTCTGCAAATAATTATGGAGTGCCACAAGGCAGCGTTCTCGGACCAACCTTATTTTTAATGTATATAAATGACCTCACAAACCTTAAATTGAGAAATGGCAGGATTATATCTTATGCCGATGATACGGCGTTACTCTTTGAGAATACTAGTTGGCAGACAGTTTTCGGAACAGCAGAAATGGGATTACATAAAGTAATAAACTGGCTAAATACAAACTTGCTCACCTTAAATATGAATAAAACAAACTACATACCATTTTCCATTAAAGACTCGACACAACCTCAAAGTAAATTCACCATAACTGCACATACTTGCACTTTAGGAACCAATTATAGTAGTTGTAACTGTCATATTATTGAAAGAGTCCATACTACTAAATATCTAGGAGTTACTTTAGATAAAAACTTGTCATGGTACCCGCATCTGTCTTTAGTTACAAATCGAGCCAGGAAATTAATTTGGTTATTCAGACACTTACGAAACATTGCTGATAAAAAACTAATAACTTATATCTATGCTGCCCTTGTTCAGTCTATTTTATTATATTGCATAATAATCTGGGGAGGTACCTATAAGACACGTTTTTTAAGTATTGAACGCGCTCAAAGAGGAATCCTAAAGATCATGTTAAAAAAGAAAAAAATATTTAGCACCTCTAAACTATACTGTGAAGCAAACGTTTTAACCGTGAGGCAATTATACATAATGCAATGTATACTTAAGGTTCATAAGCAAAATCCTATAGATCCAGTTATACTTAAAAAGAGAAATCCCTATTCTGTAATAAAACAAACATCTAACAGAACAATGTTTGCAAGACAACAATATTCTTCACAATCAATCGCCATCTACAATAAAGCAAACAGATTAAAAAAAATATACACCATGACCCTCAAACAGTGCAAAACAACTATTATGAATTGGCTAAAAGAGCTTAATTATGACCAAACTGAGCAACTTCTAGTGTAATGATATAAAAAAAAAAAAAAAAAAAAAACTACATGTAAAATAGGAAGACAGCATAAATTATTAAAATAGGCGATATTTAGGCATCATACACAATATACGCGCACATAACACACACAACTGATACTTACACACACATACACTTACACACACACACACACACGTAAACCCACACACACACACACACACACACACAATCACTAACTAGGCTATAAAATTTAAATATATTCATATGTTAAGATTAATACTTACCTTTGTTGTTTACATTTATATGAATCGAACGAAGGAGCGGGCTTCTCCTAATACAGGTTTTTATAAACTTAAAAGGAGATGCCCAACACTTGTAATAATGTACCATTTAAGCAATAAAGAACATTTTTGATTTTTGATTTTTGATTGATTTTTGATTATCATTTTCAAGTACCTCAACTTTGGGTTGGTAGCCTTTCTTAAAAGATTTCACTTCCTGGTAAAACTTTCTTGCTGCGTTTGCTCTTATTAATGTTTCCATTTCTCGCACTTGATTATCCAGATGTTGCCTTTTTGTTTGCCTTATAACCTCCCTTGCCCGTAGCCTTGTTTCCTTGTACTTGACAGCCCAGTGCTCATTCTGTTCTCATAATATTTTATATTTCCTTCTTTCTCCAACTATGTTATTGCATTTCTCATTCCACCACTTTCTTTTTCTTTTTCCGTCCAAGAACTTTCAACGCCACTCTTTTAGTAGTTAGCTTAATAGCCTCCCATTTTTGGTCCACATCGCCATCAGTAACCAACTCTTTAAAACTATTTTTTAATTCTAATTGGAACTTATGCTTAATTTCTTCGGTTTTTAATGCATCTACATTTATATCTTCTACTTCTACGTTAATATTACGATAACTATTATTTCACTTAATTTTGACCTTTACTTTTACTCCCAACAAGTAGTGATCGCTATCGCAGTCTGCCCCTCTAAATGTTCTTACATTCTCTATGGTGATTTTGTGTCGGTCATCTATAAGAACGTAATCTAAGAGAGGTAGGGCACAGTAGTTTCATTCACCTATAATTGAGCAGCCCGCCTGAATAAGAATAAGAATAAGAATATTTATTTTGCGAGAATGTGGTACATTAAAGGTGGTAGAGATAAAATAGCAAACAAGACACATTCACCCATTTGAGGCATGCAAATACAATTTTCAGTTATCAATATTATCAATCAAAAAATGTCAACTTTTAAATTTCAAAAATACACAAATCAATTCATTCACAGTCACAAATACAATTTAGTCAAAACCCAATAATTCAAATTGTTTTCAAATCAAAATATTCGGCCAGGCTGTAGAAACAATTTCGAACAAGCCAATTTTTTAGTTTATATTTAAATTGATTGAGTGGTGCAAATACCTCCACCTTACAGAATACCGCAGCTAAATAACACTGCTCAGGCAGTGTTGTGTTCCTGCTGGTGAGTAAGGTACCAGAGCTCATCGGGGAGCTGTTGTGTGGACAGCTGGAAGACCTGAGGTTGGTCACCATCGCTGTGGTGGATCAGCGTGGCATGTTGGCGCGGTTGCCAGGGAGACCCGATGGAACGGTTGACCGCTGACCGCCCGCAGGCTGAACGGGGTCCCGAACCCAGGGATCAGGTGAATCTCCGCCCTGGAAGGCTGACCTGCCAGCCTTGCGAAAAGTCCCTGATGGGGTGGTCGTGCCGGGGAAGGAGACCGGAGTGGACCCGGCCACCTCAAAGGGGGGGGATCGGGGGCCCTTCCGTCCACCGTGCCAGCAAATCACATAACCATCTCATCGAGCGGCGGAAACCCAACCTGTCTTTGTCCGTTCGGCTGTCTACACAACGGCTGCCCCAAGCCTTAAAAAAAACCCTCTAAAAAATAAACTAATGAAGCCACCTAAAACAAGGACACGTTCTTCAGCGGCGTTCCATTCCACGTTATGTGTGGACATGTGCAATATCAGGGGACTTAACTCCAACATCAACGCGGTTCACCATCACCTCGAAACCGCAAAGCCGACAATGCTTTTCCTGACCGAGACGCAAATATTTTGCCCGGCCGATACATCTTACCTTCACTACCCTGGGTACAAGCTTGAGCACAATTTTGTGCCTCACGCCGGGGTATGCATGTTCGTCCGGGAGGACATTTGCTGTCGCCGTCTTTCAGGGCTAGAAGACAGGGACCTGTCAATTATGTGGCTGCGTATAGACTACGGTGGCCATACCCGTATCTACGCGTGCCTCTACAAGTCTCATAGTGGTAATCTGGGCATAACTCAACCTTTTGAGCACCTGCAAGTGACGTCCGGCAAAGTCATTGAGCAGTATCCGACAGCCGAGTTGGTGGTCCTGGGGGACTTCAATGCTCACCACACTGAGTGGTTCGGGTCTTCTTTGCCCACTGACTACGCTGGAAGGTCTGCCTACGAGTTTGCCTTGGTCTATGGTCTTTCGCAACTGGTACCTTCTCCCACGAGAGTACCGGACGTCGTCACCTATAGGGCAAATTTACTGGATCTCCTGATGACTTCGCATCCGGACGGGTACACCATCTCAGTGGATGCGCCTTTGGGCTCGTCTGACCACTGCGTCGTCCGGAGCCAAGTGCTTTGCGATTCACCTGAAAAGCGTAAGCCTATTGGGCGCCGCCGCGTGTGGCACTATAAGTCAACGGATTGGGATGGTTTGCGTGAGTTTTTCGCGTCGTATCCCTGGAGGCAGCTCTGTTTTTCATCTGGTGATCCCGATACCTGTGCAGCTGCGGTCACTGAAACGATCCTGGCGGGTATGGAATGCTATATTTCTAATCCGCTAGTGGCTGTCGGCGGTAGGAGCCAGCCGTGGTTTGACAAGCACTGCAGAGAGGCCTTGCGCCTCAAACAATCTGCATTCAAGGCTTGGACTGCGGCCTGTGCTAAAAGGGATCACTCTATACCAGATGCAAAGCGCAAACTGAATGCTGCCTCGAGATCGAGTAAAAAAGCCATCGCCAGGGCTAAATTCGTCTTCGTCGGCCGCATTGGGGAGTGGCTCGTGGGCCACCCTTCAGGAAGTCGTGCCTTTTGGTCGCTTGCCAAGGCTGCCGAGGGAAACTTTTGCCGCTCGTCTTTGCCACCACTCCAAAAACCAGATGGAAATCTGGCCCACAGTGCTAAAGAGAAAGCCGATCTCTTGGGCAACCTCTTTGCCTCAAACTCGATTTTGGACGCTGGGAGCGCCGTGCCACCTACCATCCCTTGGTGCGGTCACATTATGCCGGAGATCCGCATAACCCAGCAAGAAGTCCGGCGAGAGTTGCAAAATGTGGACGTCCACAAGTCGAGTGGGCCGGATAACATCCCGGCAGTGGTGCTCAAAGTGTGTGATCCCGAGTTGTGCCCGGTATTGACGCGCCTTTTCGCGCTTTCCTACGCAAAAAGGCAATGTCCGTCTTTGTGGAAGACCGCCCACGTGCACCCGGTGCCTAAAAAGGGTGGCCGGTCGGACCCGGCGAATTATAGACCTATCGCTATTACCTCCCTTCTTTCAAAGGTTTTGGAGCGTGTGTTGAATGCCAAGCTCTTGAGGTACCTAGAGGATGGCGATTTGATAAGCGACTACCAATACGGCTTCCGTAATGGTCGGTCGACTGGCGATCTTCTGGTGTATCTCACACACCGCTGGGCTCAGGCCATTGAAAGTCAAGGTGAGGCTTTGACTGTTAGCCTAGATATAGTTAAGGCCTTCGACCGGGTCTGGCATAAAGGTCTTCTATCAAAGCTTCCATCTTACGGACTGCCCGAGGGTTTATGCGGATGGATTGCCAGTTTCTTGTCCAGCAGACGCATTAAAGCCGTAGTAGACGGTAGTTGCTCCGATAGCTTGGACATTAATTCTGGCGTCCCACAAGGCTCTGTGGTATCTCCAACGCTGTTTCTCTTGCATATCAATGATATGCTGTCCAATGACGGTATTCATTGCTATGCGGATGACAGCACTGGAGATGCCTATTACACAGGCCGAGCAAATATCCCTCGTACCATTGTGAAGGAAAGTCGAACTAAACTTGTGTCTGAAATCGAGAATACCCTAGCTTAGGTTTCCGATTGGGGTCGGGACAATTTAGTCCAGTTCAATCCCACTAAGACACAAGTTTGCGCGTTTACCACTAAGAAAACTCCATTTACTGTAGCTCCTCAGTTTCAGAACACTTCCCTTACCATATCAAGTAGTATTGGGATCCTTGGCGTTGACATATCTAGTGACGTACAGTTTCGGAGTCATTTGGAACAAAAGGCGAAGTTGGCATCCAAAAAGCTCGGTGTGCTAAACAGGGCGAAGCAGTACTTCACTTCTAGGCAAAGACTGCTGCTGTATAAAGCGCAAGTCAGGCCACACGTGGAGTACACTGTCACCTTTGGGCAGGAGAGCCTGGATATCAACTCAGTCCTTTTGACTCGGTCCAGAGGCTTGCGATCCGGATTGTCGACGATCCCAAACTGACAAGGGGTTTAGAGCCGTTAAGTCTGAGGAGAGACTTCGCCTCCATATCCGTGTTCTACCGCTTGTACAACGGGTTTTGTTCTGAAGAACTGTTTGATATGATGCCCACGGCTACTTTTCATCACCGCACCGCTCGCCGCTGACAGGACATTCATCCTCACACTCTGAATCCGCAATGGTCTCGTACAATTCGGTTTCAGAGATGTTTCCTTCCGAGGACGCTTCAATTGTGGAATGAACTCCCTGCCGAGGTTTTCCCGATGAGTTATAGTATGGAGTGCTTCAAGCGGGGTTTGAAAAGGTTTTTACAGGGTCGACAACGTGCGAGTGATACCCCTGGTGTTGCACACGTCCATAGGCCGCGATAACCGCTTACCATCAGGCGGTCCGCGTGCTTGATTGTCACCGACGTAGTATAAAAAAAAAAAAAAAAAAACTGTCTGATTGATAGTGATGCCATCTGGGGATTTCCAGGTTCCATTAAATATGCTCTTGTGAGAAAACATTGTACTCTTGATAACCATAGCTTTTGATGACGCGAAGCTGATAAGTCTTATTCCGTTATCGTTAGATACATCATATTTACTGTGTCTCCCGATAGTCGGACTGTACACCTCTTCCTGGCCTACTTTAGCGTTAAAATCGCCCAAAAGTATTTTAGCATCGTGGCCTGGTAACTGGTCGTACACTAACTCTAGGTGTTCATAAAATTCGTTTTTGGTATTTTCTTCTGCTAATTCGGTTGGAGCGTAGGCGTTTATCTCTCTCTTCAGTCGTTTCCCTCAATGCTGAGGATCGTGACTCTTTCTGATTTTGTCTATCAGCTGCTTCCATCGGTTGCGTTCCGTTGCTTGCTGTAGGGCAGCACTGACCGGGATCGCCAGTTGCTGCGACACCTGGTCTGCCCATTGCTTGGGACTTCGACCCCTAGGTCTTTTACCTTCAACTTTTCCCGTCACTATCAGGCGCTCCAAATCGTCGTCATTCCTTCGTGCAATATGTCCAAAATACTGCATTATACGTTGAAAACTGGTTGTAGACAGGCGCTGAGCATCCTCTATCTTTAGCTCTTTTAGGATCGAGACGTTTGTGCGGCGGGCCGTCCATTATTCTTAGCATACGACGCCAACCCCACTTTTCGAATGCGTCAATTCTCTGTCTATCGGCTGCCTTGATTGTCCACGTCTCAACACCATAGAGGGCGATGGAAAAAACAAGTGTGCAAACGAGGCGTATCTTTGTTCGATTCGTAATATTTCTGTCCTTCCAAACTTTGCTCAGTTCAGTCATTGCTGTCCTAGCCATGCCACATCGCCTTCTCACCTCTGGCTCGCAGTTACCCTTGTTAGTGATCATTGAGCCAAGGTACTGAAACCGATCCACGGTGTCGTATTCGTGCAAAATATTAGTCCGCTGGATAGTTGCTGGCTGCAAAGCGGTCAATCACCATGAGTCTGGTCTTGGACTTGTTGATAGCAAGGCCCATTTCCAAGCTGACTACTAGTAAGTAAAGTAAAGTAAAAAATCATTTATTCATTTAAGCTTGTACAAAGCACTTATGACATGTCAAAAAAAGTATATAGAAATAATAATAATAAACGTAAATAAAATAGTACAATATTAGTACACATCGTGAATATACATAATGTGAATCTACCACCGGTTCGGACGTTGCTTCTTATCGAGAAGACTCCGGCAAGAAACTCGATAGTTACTCTTTTTAACTTTGTTTGTTTTACAAAAAATAAATTCAGAGTACAGTCAATGCGAGTAGAAAAAAGAACACAATATTGAGCAGAGGAGCAGATTATTCCTACTATGACCACAAACTTTTGTCGTTCAAGTAATCCTCTACATTATAATAACCTTGTTTCATTAACTTTGCTTTAATTGCAGACTTAAACTTGTGAAGAGGTAGATCAACAAGACTTTGAGGTATTTTGTTAAAGTATTTTACAGATTGACCCACAAATGAGTTTCCCACCTTGTGTAGCCTAAGACTGGGAGTTTTCAATTTGTTTTTATTTCTGGTATTATGTTTATGAGTGTCACTTTTTTTTGAACAGATGCAAGTTTTTACGCACATACATTATGTTATCTAAAATATACTGAGCATGCACAGTTAAAATATCGATCTTCTTAAATACTTCCCTAAGAGAGTCGCGTGGTCTAAGTTTGTAAATGGAGCGGATGGCTCTTTTTTGAAGTACAAAAATGGTGTTCAAGTCTGCAGCTGAACCCCACAACAGTAGACCATACGACATAACACTATGAAAGTAGCTAAAATATACTAGTCTTGCTGTTTCAATATCAGTCAAGAGTCTTATTTTTCTAACAGCACAAGCAGCGGAACTGAGTCTCCCTGCCAGGGCCGTTATATGCGGACCCCATTGTAACTTAGAATCTAAAGTTATTCCTAAAAATACAGTAGAATTTGTTAATTCTAATGGCTCGTCATTCATAGTTACAATAGTATCAACCTGTCTCACATTTGGCATAGAGAATTTGATGTACTTTGTTTTTTTTGCATTAAGTAATAAATTATTACTAGTGAACCAACATAGTACTTTTGAGAGAGTATTATTTACATCGTCAAATGCTTGCTTACCTCTGTCGACTTTAAAAATCAACGAGGTATCGTCAGCAAATAATACTATCTCACAAATATCTTTGACATAGGTAGGAAGATCATTTATATATATAAGAAAAAGCAAAGGTCCTAATATAGATCCCTGGGGCACTCTCATACGGTGGCACCGGAAGATGCAGTTCCGTTGATACTAACTTTTTGAGTTCTATCTGTAAGATAGGATTGTATTAATTGAGATGAGATACCTGAAACACCGTAATGTCTTAGCTTAATCAGTAATATTTCATAATCCACGCAATCAAATGCTTTTGAAAGATCACAAAATATTCCTACTGCATCTTGCTTGTTTTCCCAAGCATCAAATATGTGTTTGATAAGTGCTACACCTGCATCAGTTGTGCTCTTGTGTTTAGTAAAACCAAATTGTTTCTCATGTAGTAAGTTATTTAAATCAAAGTGTGAAAGCAGCTGGTTCAATATAATTTTTTCAAAGATTTTACTTCCAGACGATTCAGCAATTCCGCCATTTCCGTTTCGGATGAGGCCAAGAGGGTGGTGTCATCTGCATACCTTCCCAGTTCTCCAATGTTTGGCGCATAATGCTCTCTCCATATATATTTAAAATAATAGGAGAGATCACGCATCCTTGCCGAACGCCTTTGCAGAACTTAAAGCGGTCCGATGTTACATCTCCCACAGTGACTGTACCATATCCCGATTCATACAGCCTGCGTATCAGCGCTACGAGGTGGGTGGGAATGCCTGTTTCAGTTAGCGCTTGCCATAGTTTCTCCCAGTTGACGCAGTCGAAAGCCTCTTGATAATCTACGAAACACATAAAAGTTGGGGTGTTGTATTCGTAGCACTTCGCCACGATGAGCCGAATAGCACGATGAGGCGTTTATAATAGAGATATAGAGATGTTAAAGAACCTAGTTTTTATCCGAAGCACACACACCCTGTCTGAGACAGCATAAAAACGAACCACGTTTCTGACCACATTTTTAGAAACCATAAATCCAGTGCCATGCGTGCGATGTCCTGCGTCACTACCGCTGTAAAAGAGTATTGATTTACCATCCACATTGCATTCTCTTTTGCCCGGCCACCTGACTTCTTGTATCGCTGCGATTCCTATGTCATATCTCAGCAGCTCATTGCTAAGTTGGTACAGCGCCAGGTCTACACAGAGAACGTACATTCCACGAAGCTAATCGGAGGTCCATTATTCCATGCGTGTCGTTTGTTTTGGGATCAGATCGTTTTCTATATTGTATCGGTTTCGTAACTTTAATTGTTTTCCGTGGGAGGGGTGTTAACCCGCCGCACAACCCCCGATATGTTGGAGGACCACATCCTACTGTGATCAGCGAGTCCATCGGACTTAGCCGGTAGCTAGCTAGGCTGTACTACCGACCATTCCCCCATCCGCCACCCGGGGGACGCTCCCCTACGCTGTGAGGCCCAGCGCGAGTAAAAATATTTCTCTTAGCCTTATACAATCTTACCTCACTGATAGATTACAAAAAGTGAGTATCAATGGTACGAACTATTCCGGTACCACCATACGTATGGCTGTGCCCCAGGGATTAATAAAAAAAGCTAATAAAACTGCATATCTAATCGATGTAACCGTACCCAACACTCACAACATAAAAAAGCTATATCAGAAAAAAAAAACAAATACTCAGAGCTTAAAGATGAATATTGAGAATATGGAATTTAGACAAAGTTTATATAGTGCCGCTAGTGCTATCAAGTACTGGGGTAGTTCCCAAACATCTACATCACAGTATTCAATGATTAGGCCTTCCGGAAAACTCCTACATCACCATGCAGGAAACTGCTGTATTGAGCACTTGCCGCATTGTTAGTAGTTTCCTCCAGGATGAGCCTTACAATAACCAATCAGACTCGACGACATAGGTAAGAATAGAACAGATTGCTTGGTCTTGTACCAAGCAATCTGTTCTATTTTTACCTATGTCGTCAAAAAAGCATTAAAACCAGCATTTGTGCTGAGAAATAATACAAGAATATAAATAATAATAGTATTGGGTCCTCTGGCAGCTGTTTTTGATCCATATAAATAACCTGCCTTATTTTGTCAAAGACCTATGTGGGATTGTATTATTTGCTGATGACACTTCTCTGATTTTTAACGTAGATAGAAGTAAAAAAGCACTTGAAGACGTAAATAATACTCTCTCTAAAGTACTGCATTGGTTCACGAGTAACAATTTACTGCATAATGCTAAGAAGACTGAATGTATCATATTTTTTATGCCCAATGTAAAACATACAGTGGGGTCCGCATATTTCAGCCCTGGCAGGAAGATTTAGTTCGGCGGCGTATGCTGTTAGAAAAATAAGGCTTCTGACTGATATCGCAACAGCAAGATTAGTGTACTTCAGTTATTTTAACAGTGTTATGTCGTATGGTCTACAGTTGTGGGGCTCGGCAGCGGATCTCAACACCATCATTGTTCTTCAAAAAAGAGCCATCCGCTCTATTTACAACCTAAGACCACGCCACTCGCTTTGTGAGGTATTCAAAGAGAGAGATATTTTAACTGTGTTTTCTCAATTTATTTATGATAATGTAGTATTAGTCCGTAATAACTTGCATCTCTTCAAGAATAAACTCAATACTAGAAATAAAAATAAGCTCGTAACTCCGAGTCTAAAACTCCTTAAGGTAGGGAAATCATCTGTTGGTTAATGTGTAAAATATTTTAATTAATAAGATTCCGCAATCTCTTGTTGAACTGCCTCTTCACAAGTTTAAGTCAAGTTAATGAAGCGAGGTTATCATAGTGTAGAAGATTTCTTAAATGACAAAAATGTATGGTCATCTTAGGTATAATCTGCTTCTCTGCACATTTTTTGTTATGACTTCACTCAGTCAATTAAATTTTTGTGTAAAAAACCAAGACTGAAAAGAGTAGCCATCGAGTTTCTTGCCGGAGTCTTCTCGATCGGAAACAACCTCCGAATCGGTGGTAGAGTCACATTATGTTTATTCATGATATTAATTATCATATTATTATTTTATGTAAGTTTATTTTTATTTAGTATATTTTTGTTATAAATATTTTTTTTATTTGACTTGTTATAAGTACTTTTTATAAGTCTATTTGAATAAAGATATTTTTTACTTCTTTACTTTTAATTTAGAGAAAAATAATTGAATATCAATAAGAAGTTAGGTACCTACTGATGTAGATTAATATAGCTGTTCACAATCTAAGCTAAGTCTAAGTTTAGGTTGAGCAGGCTCTATAGATCTCGGCCTTACTGTCTGGTGTTATAGAGCCTTGCGTGGCGCTGTTTTTTCATACAACGTTGGTGACAATCAAGCAAGCGGACCTGATGGTAAGCGATCACTGCAGCAACCTATGGACGCGTGCAACATCAGAGGCATCAATATCGTTGTCGACCCTGCAGAAAGCTTTTCAAACCCCTCTTGGAGAACTCCATATATAGCTCATTGGGAAAATTCCATGATTTAAGTAAGAGTCCTCAAAAGGAAAGTTCTCTGAAACCGAACTGTACGAGACCATGGCGGGTCCAGAGTGTGAGGATGAGCTCTCTGCCGGCGGCGAGCGGTGCGGTGATATAATATTATTTCGATGATACACATACTTCGTCCTTTTTGATCTGATTTTGTGCGTCACTGAAAGGCTTTACGGATCTGCAAGTCCGGTATACATTGCTTCATACCTTTATCTGGACATGACAAGAACCAGAAACACAATTTACAGAAATTGCCTCGATATATCCTAATTTTAAAAAGAGCTCTAAAAAGGGAAAGTTTAAGATTAATAAAAAGGACATTCGGTATTCAATAAAAAATTGCTTCAATACGTGGACATGATGAATACTCACAACCGTAAAGAACCATGTTTTTAAAAAAGTAGTTTTAAAATAAAATAATTGGTGTTTTATCGCTTTTTGTCGTTATTTCTAAGCGATGTGATTGGACGCGGGCGCAGTGCATTTACGACTTTAAAGACATGTTCTAGAATTTTAGTATATTCGTTGCCAAACCCCTTAAGATTTAAAGAGTAGGCCATAACGACCGGACTCAACGACAGAAATCTAACGTAACATGCGTTCAATTTATTCGGGTTGCTTTTCCATTTCGCACCATAACACCGATTTCATTGCCGATCTGCTGTCACCACTATAAGAGCGGTTTCAGACCAGCATTTGTTCACATGTATACAGTCTTTTGCTGTAAAAAACTCGCGCGTACTCGGGATAGTTGTAAGCCAATATTTTATGAAGAGGAGCTTATAAGCGCGTCAAAGATTGTACGTGGTACGCGTGCGAGTTAATAGCGAGCTTATACGCGCGTATACACGCTAACTTGTAAACGCCATAAGCTACAGGCACCTCACTTACAGTTCACTGTGAACGAGCAATAAACAAGAAATTACACCCCTGTTTCTTTGAAACTACTTCAAGTAAAGTAAAGTATTAAAGATTTATTTGGCCAATATAAATACGTAAAAAAAGTTTACAATTTAGGTATATCATAATTCCCTACACCAAAAAGGTTACCGCTCTTCATAAAACAACTACGACGCGGTGGTAGACTCTCATTATAAATAAATGAATATGCGCCAGACAACACACCTCTTGTAATGTTCTCGAATTAGGGATTAATATCCCTGTGTTATGAGGTATCACACAAATAAACGAGCCAGGGGCGTCTCCCAGGACACCCAGACCTGAGTCAATTTAGGAAAGATCGTTTCCATTATGTCTGTATAGTGTTTATTTATATATCTACATTATATAGTATTTATGTCAATTAATCAGTATATCTTGACGATTTGAAAGTACTTACCAGGAAAGTCTATTTGGATAAAGTTATTTGAGTTTGAGTTCATAATGCCAGGGCTAGGACTGCAAGTCCACGGCGATGATGCTGATATTTTGCGTTACCTAGCAAATAAAAATAAAAATATAAAAGTGTTTGAGTAGGTATCGAAAATGTTCTCCTATCCTCCTCCCTACCCCTGCTCGCCGTGAAGTCATGTGGAAGGAGCTACCAACGTGTGAAGAGATAAACGCGGCGCGACGATTTACGAGTATTGTCTATGGAACCACAGATTATCAAGCAGAGTTTTATAAAGTGCATGAAATGGCTATTATTTCTGCCGCATAGTAACTTTGGGTTTGGAAGATTTGGACAATCTGCACTTTGCCATACTAGATGCAGTTAGTCAATTGTTCGAGATGATTAACAGGAGATCAAAACCACCCTCGTTTTTAGTTTTTGTCCTTAGAAAAAACTACAAAAATTAATTAATTACAACTGGAAGGATAGTTCCATACAAAAAGCGCGCCATTTGTGATGCCAAAATCAACTGTCAAAATAACAATTCGTTACACATGTAATCACAATTTTCAGTATTTAACATGTCTGAATACTACTTGTGCTTCTCTGTTATGTTGTTGCAGCCATTTACTGCACAGATAAACATGTTGAAGAAGCTCTTACCTCGAGAAATTAACATCGGTAAGTTCAAATCAAGACGTGACGTCCTGATATTTGTGGCATCAAAACGGGTGCCCCGACTCGCCTTCTATGAGAAGTTTTTGTCGTTATTAATAGCTACTACCTAAAGAAAAAACAACAAAACAAAAAATGTAGCTTAATTTTTTTTGTTCAATTTGAAGTGTAGGAAAGATATAAGATACAGTTTTATAACTTGTTTAGCATTTCTACAATTCAAATACGTAACAAGTAAATATATTTTGTTATAGAACTATTAGAACACCTATTTCGTCTGCGTAAGCTATTCGTTTATTTTGATGATAAATAGCTTGTATCCAAAACAAACGTGATTTTACGAAGTCCATTGCTGGGGCGTTTCGGTCAAGTTAAAAATAACAAGTCTACAAGAAAAAAAGAAGGGTGCTTGGTGCTACGAGCTACGTCGTCACGTAACTACGGAGCTACGAACAGTGGTGCTACGACGTAACGGTAATAATCAGCGTAGATAATATAATTCCCGTGTCAGAAAGGAGTGCTGGGGCCGTATTACCATCTCTTATAGCCAGTCAAGTTAATTTCCTAAACTGAGCGTAGCGAGCAATCTTCAGTAGTAAAAGTAAAGTATAAGTAAAAAATATATTTTTATCATATTTGCTCGTAAAGGGTCTCTTAATTCACCAATTTCAATATCGTATCTCATTACGCACTTATGCGTTAATGTAATGTAAAACGCACGAGTTTGGTAAAACGCACGGCTTATCAAGATGCTCCGTCTTAAACGAACGGTACTTTTTTTAATTTTAGCGAAGAGTTTTTATGTCAGAAAAGAGGTCAACATTTTATGAATAAAATTAACTTTGGGAGATGAAATGTAATGAACAATTATTTAATTCTTTAATTTATTTTATTTTGAAAATAAATTACAACCATTTATCTGTAACAAAAACACAAAAATATTAATTTACTTTATTAGTAATACTGGCTGTTTTTTATGCCTTTGCCTTAAAAACACTTTTTATAACTGCTTTAACAAGTGATTAAAGATTTATCTGTTTAAGAAAGTCCGAGTTTTATTTATTTCCTCGCAAATATGTTATAAAAAAAAAAGTTTATTTCGAACCTGAGTCCATATAGTGTTAGTAACAATGTAAGCTTAAAACTATGTTAGTACAATTCAAATTTAAACTAATCAATAAATATTAAAATGATTATTATAATCTGTTTTTGTGTCTTTGACGAGATGGACCCGAGTCCACTGCCGCATAATAGCACTGTCCGCGACCAGTCTCGCCACGACCGCCTTCAAGAGGCTGTTGGCGCTACCCCGCACTCGCTGCAGCAGGGACGCGACGCGTTTCCCAATGATATCATTATAATAACCTTGTTTCATTAACTTTGCAATTAAAGCAAAGTTAATGAAACAAGGTTATTATAATGTAGAGGATTACTTGAACGACAAAAGTTTGTGGTCATAGTAGGAATAATCTGCTCCTCTGCTCAATATTGTGTTCTTTTTTCTACTCGCATTGACTGTACTCTGAATTTATTTTTTGTAAAACAAACAAAGTTGAAAAGAGTAACTATCGAGTTTCTTGCCGGAGTCTTCTCGATAAGATGCAACGTCCGAACCGGTGGTAGATTCACATTATGTATATTCACGATGTGTACTAATATTGTATTATTACACATCGCTATTTTATTTACGTTTATTATTATTATTTCTGTATACTTTTTTTGACATGTCATAAGTGCTTTGTACAAGCTTAAATGAATAAATGATTTTTTACTTTTACTTTTACTTTTACTACTTTTACTATCCGCTAGGCTATCTGCTTCAGCTGCTGCTAGCATTCCGGATGCGCTGCAGTGTCGTGGCAGCCCCATCAGCCCCCCGAATGCATTGTTATATTGGGTGCGCAGGACACAGTATGATCTTTGGGTATAATTCGTCCACAGGCTGCACGTGTAAAGTGAGTGACAGTAAGCTTTAAAAACCACACTTATATCATAATGTACTATTATTCATATAGACTTATGAAAAGTACTTACGACAAGTCAAATACAAAAAAAAAAAATATCAAAAATATACTAAATAAAAATGAACTTACATAAAATAATACTATGATAGTAAACTGTAGACTGGCCTGTTGGCGCAATGGCAGCGATCCTGCCTTTAGCGCCGGAGGTCGTGGGTTCGATCCCCACCCATGACAAATATTTGTGTGACGAACATTTTTATTTGTTGTGTGTCTGGGTGTTATTATCTATTTAAGTATGTTTATCAGTCTCTGACGCTTATATTACAAGCTCTGCTTAGTTTGGGGTCAGATGATCTTGGTGTGCATTGTCCCAGGTATTCAGTTATTTAAATATCATAATTAAACATAAAGTGACTCTACCACCGATTCGGAGGTTGTTTCCGATCGAGAAGACTCCGGCAAGAAACTCGATGGTTACTCTTTTTAATCTTGTTTTAATGCACAAAAATTGAATTAACAGAGTAAAGTCATAACAAAAAATGTGCAGAGGAGCAGATTATACTCGTACCTAAGATGACCACAAATTCTTATCATTTAAGAAATCCTCTACCTACACTATAATAACCTCGCTTCATTAACTTAGCTTTAATTTGTGACCTAAGTAGTAAATAAATATCTGGCCTAGAGGATGCATTATTGACAGGTAACCGCTGACTGGCTGAAAATAAAAGATCATATTAAAAATCACTCGCTACGCTCAGTTTAAGAAATTAAATTGACTGGCTATAAGAGATGGTAATATGGCCCTGAGCTGAAACGCAGCAATATCGTAGCTTAGCTTGCACATCCTCGCAGCATCATAGCTACATAGCACATCTCTGATGGAACAGTAGTACCTACACTTTTATCTAGATTCGTGGTAAGCAGCTGAAATATTAATTAACCCTTTAGACAATGAGGGCGAAGTTATAATGAGCCGGTCACTCTTATCTATATTTTTTTATTTTCTGGATCAAGTTAGGTGCAGAGCTTTTTTGCTACAATTACGAACTTATACTTATAATGAATACATACTTAATTGAGTGACTAATTCGAAAATTAAAGTGAAAATAATGTAATATTATAATTGTACTACTACCAAAACTAACTTATAATATTAAGTAATATTTAAATTTAGGTTTATCTTTTTAATTTTTACTGAACTGTGTATATAAATATAATTTAGTCTATTTAAATAAAAATATAATAAAAAAAATAAAAAAAAAACATACTAATTGTAAATCCATAGGATGGATTCTGAAATAAATTACTTTTATTTATAGATAGATAAATAGATAGATATAGTTTATTGCACAAAATAGGAATAAAAACAGTTGTATTACATAAAACAAGCAATTTATATATATTATTTATATTTTATTTTTTATTTATTTTTATTTACAGACACTTAAGTAGGTATGTACAGTCGTACATGGCAATAAATATGGCTGTTTTGTTTCTCGGTGTTAGTTAATAAGTAAGAATTCAGTAATCTTTACCTAAGAATGTTTATCCCAGTTAAATACAAAATAAATTGTATAAAAATTATATATATAATTATATCATAATTGTGTATGTAAAGACCCGAATCGTAAAAATCTAACATAGGAAAGGGGTTAAAAACTGCCAATTTGACCCTGGAGTTGATCATAACAACCAGCTGCATTTTTTTTCAAGGCGAAGAAATATCTGCAGTCCTTCAAGGCAAGATCCTCGGCTCATTGCAACTTAATCAAATTCTTAATAAATTCCCATAATCCTTGCATAATTTGTATGGCGTTAAGGTCCGCAGGTGGTCTGTCCGTCCGTCAAGCTCCCCAGTCGCCATTACTCATGATGCTGACGTATTCATTAATCACAGGTTGGTTTATGGGATCCAACGACTTAGGTGTGTTTAGAATATATATATTTCTATACATCTAGTAGATGTACAGAAAGTAAGCTTGGGAAACATGAGATTTTTAACAAAGATCAACCAGAAGCGATCAATTTTAGCAGAATTAGTGCACAAAAAACATAGGAAGGTTAAAGTGAAAAAGATACAACGCAGCTCTCTCACACAGGAGTTTTATTTTATTTTTCTTTTTTAGCACCAGGCAACACACCTGTTGTCATGGTCTCGAGGTAGGGATAAGTATCCCTGTGTTACGCTGTACCAGACAAAGAATTAAACTGAAAAGTAAAGTAAAAAATATCTTTATTCATATAGACTTATAAAAAGTACTTAACTATGACATGTCATGTAACAAAAAAAAATTGTAGCAAAAATATACTGAATAAAAATAAACTTACATAAAATAATACTATGATAGTTCATATCATAATTAAATATAATGTGACTCTACCACCGGTTCGGAGGTTGTTTCCGATCGAGAAGACTCTGGCAAGAAACTCGATGGTTACTCTTTTCAATCTTGTTTTTATACACAAAAATGGAATTGACAGAGTAAAGTCATAACAAAAAAGTGTGCAGAGGAGCAGATTATACCTAAGATGACCACAAATTCTTATCATTTAAGAAATCCTCAACACTATAATAACCCCGCTTCATTAACTTAGCTTTAATTTGTGACTTAAACTTGTGAAGAGGCAGTTCAACAAGAATTTGCGGAATCTTATTAAAATATTTTACACATTGACCAACAAATGATTTCCCTACCTTATGCAGTCTTAGACTGGGAGTTACGAGCTTATCTTTATTTCTGGTATTGAGTTTATGAACATCACTGTTTTTCTTGAAGAGATGCAAGTTTTTACGGACATATACTACATTATCATAAATAAATTGATAGTACACAGTTAAAATATCTATCTCTTTGAATACTTCACGAAGCGAGTCGCGTGGTCTAAGGTTGTAAATGGAGCGGATGGCTCTTTTTTGAAGAACAAAGATGGTGTTGAGATCCGCTGCCGAGCCCCACAACTGAAGACCATACGACATAACACTGTGAAAATAACTGAAGTACACTAATCTTGCTGTTGCGATATCAGTCAGGAGCCTTATTTTTCTAACAGCATAAGCTGCCGAACTAAGTCTTCCTGCCAGGGCAGAAATATGCGGACCCCACTGTAACTTGGAATCGAGAGTAATTCCCAGAAATACAGTGGAATTCGCAATCTCTAATGGCTCGTTATTCATGTTTATAATGGTATCGACCTGTCTTACATTGGGCATAGAAAATTTGATACATTTGGTCTTCTTAGCATTAAGCAGTAAATTGTTACTCGTAAACCAATGCAGTACCTTAGAAAGAGTATTATTTACGTCGTCAAGCGCTTTGTTACTTCTATCTACGTTAAAAATTAGAGAAGTGTCATCAGCAAATAATACAATCCCACATAGGTCTTTGACAAAATAAGGCAGGTCATTTATATCGATTAAAAACAGCAGAGGACCCAATATTGATCCCTGGGGCACGCCCATACGTATGGTGGCACCGGAAGAGTTCGTACCATTGATACTCACTTTTTGTATTCTATCAGTGAGGTAAGATTCTATAAGGCTAAGTGAAATATTTGTAACACCGTAATGCCTCAGCTTAATCAGTAGGATTTCATGATCTACGCAGTCAAATGCTTTTGATAAATCACAAAAAACTCCTATTGCATCTTGCTTGCCTTCCCACGCATCAAATATGTGTTTGATGAGCGCAACACCTGCATCGGTTGTATTCCTATTTTTAGTGAATCCAAATTGATTACTATGTAATAATTTATTCAAAGCAAAGTGAGAATGTAATTGATTCAATATAATTTTTTCAAAAATTTTACTCATAGCTGGTAGAATAGAAATAGGTCTATAATTGGATGGATCACTTTTCTCACCTGACTTATAAAGGGGTATGACTTTACTAAATTTCATTAAATTAGGGAACTGACCCTTGTCTACACAGTTATTAAAAAGTAACGCTAAACTAGAGGAGATGGTATCTATGACTGATTTAAGTATATCAACAGAAATACCCCATAAATCCTCCGTTTTTTTTTATGTTAAGTTCTTTAAACGATTTGAGAATGGTATGAGGAGATATATGATCAAAGCAAAAACTAGTGGCGCACTCATTAACACTTGATGTGAGGAGATAACTAGCTAGCAGTGAACTAGAATTTAGTTTACTGGTAGTAATAAAAGGTATCTCAGAGAAAAATGATTCAAATGTATTAGCTATATCAACGTCAGACTTAATAATATTATCTTTAATTTTAAGTGAGAAAGAGTTATTGCGTGGTATGGACTTACAAGTTTCTTTGTTTATAATGTTCCAAGTCGCTTTGATTTTGTTTTTTGCTTGTTTTATTTTGTCTCGCAAAAACATGGACTTGGCAACATTGCAAGATTTTTTAAATATCTTGGAGTAAGATTTAACATAGTCTACTAGTTTGGGACTATGAAAGTTCGCTTTTAAATCATATAATTCGTATAATTTAATCCTACTTTTATGAATACCGGGAGTAGCCCAGTCACTGAATTTAAATTTAAATTTATCAAATGTCACTTTTTTTTTTAAAAAATGGTGTTATGTTCATACATTATCAGATTGAACAAATCCTCATACTGATCATTTATGTTCTGGTCTTGGTGTGATAAGTAAGGAAGTTGACTGTTTATATTGTGTTTAAATTTTTCTATACGTTTCTGAGTAACTGGTCTAAAAATAATATCCACCGATTGAGGGACATGACGGTGCTCAAATTTGGTTAACAGACCACAATGGTCTGATTTTAAACAATTAATTATTGATTTCTCCTTATAAAAATTTTCACAAAAAATATTATCCAAGCAGGTAGCTGATGACGCAGTGATTCTAGTTGGTTGATCAAAAATATTAAATAAATTGAATGATTTAAAAAGATTCAAAAATCTAAGTGAGGTTTGAGAAGAGTCTAGAATATCAACATTAAAATAACCTTCTTGTTTGATTTACATACTCTCTTTAACACTTCATCCAAAGTTTCTTCAAACAGTGAATAATTCAGATGGTGGTTTATACACACAAACAATAATAATCCGCTCTAACTCTGCACATGAAATTTCAATAGTTTGCTCAATTGAGAGTGCTACCACATCTTTGCGTTCTTTATACTTTAACTTATTGTGCAATAATATTAGTGACCCACCCCGAATAGCTGAAACTCTCATGAACATACTAGCGATGCTATAATTATCAAAACTTAACAGACAGTTGTGTTCCTTAAGCCAGTGTTCTGTTAAACATAAAACATCTATATTCATACTGTCAAGGAACAAACCTACCTCTAAATCTTTGCCAGAAAAGCCCTGTATATTCTGATGAACAAAATTGAGGTAATTACTGTTGGGCTTTTCTTTTGTCATAGATGGAGGTTTGCTAGAGGTTTCCTCTGTTGTCTTAATATCTAATTTAAATGATTTGGAACATGTTCCAAAGTCGACAAGTCTGTCTGCTCAATAAAAGCAGGTTGAGTAGCCAAAATATTGGCTGGAGAAATAAAAAAAGAGGATAGCGAATGTGCTATTTGTCGCTTAAAATAATTAGAAATATAAAAATTATTATATGTCACATGCAAATTATTCATATTAATTAATCTGTTGATGTCAATTACATTCATTAATTTACTGTTATGAAAAGTCACAGTATCCAGCCAGGGGCGTCACCCAGCACACCCAGACCGAAGCCAATTCAGGAAAGATCTTTTCCTGAATTGACCTGACCGGGGATCGAACCCGGTACCGGATTCAAGGTGAGAAACCGTGCTACAGCGCTCTACGCCAATCGTGTCTTCAAAGTTAGTCAGTTATTGTTTCCTCGGACCACACACTTATGATAAATTCAACTAAAACCTCATCCTTTACCCAAAATCAACAAAATATCAATGCATAAAAAAAGTGATCAGTTGCCTCAAATCATTAAACTATCAGGAAACTGAAAAGTGTCTGCTGGCCATACCCACCTAGCTAACTCGTCACGACAACGCACACTGGACGCAAAGTCTCAGTTTTCTGACTAAAGTTCACTCGTACCTGCTCGCTCATTACACTCTTCTCAGTATCACACACAACACAATACTTAACACACCATCATATGCACACACTCTCATGAACAGACACCACAACACCCACACACACAATAGCTTCTTTTAATTTTAATTTACTGCGTTTTCTTTAGTTTTTTCCTGTTTTATTTGTATTTATTTTAAACCATTTATGTTCTTCCTCCTCTACCTGGCATCTTAAGCGTTTGCTAATAAGACATTAGAAACAAAAAGTGCTGTTTAACCGCGGGAAGGCACTGGTGACCTGTAATACAGGTTATGTAAAACTTACTTCAGGCACCAGTCCCTTACAATGTTCCTGTCTTTTATCTGTATCATAGCTTAAGTACTTATAAGTTACATCGTAAAGAGAAAAAAAATACTTTGAATTTGAATTTTAATTGAATTTAGAGTAAATATAAAAATAGAATAGTTATTACGGTATTTTTACCATGTTTTTGTTTTAGAGTTTCCGATATTTCGGCACCGTTTGCAAGTGTTCGAAAGAGGGTAGACCGATATTTCCGGCAATAACAACTCACCCGCAAGATCTTCAGTTACCTACTCTAAGATTATGGCAGTTGCAACAGTGCCGAAATATCGGAAACTCGAAAACAAAAAACATAGTAGAAATCCCGTAACTAATAGCTACATAATCTAATGTGACCATGAAAGTTGTATCACAATAAAAATAAAATAATGATGAAAGAAGTCTACGAATCAAATGTAACTCCAAATCACATAGATCTTTATTTATTAAAACTGGTTCAGATCAGTTCAAATCTCAGGTTGGGCAAGGGTGTTCTATACGTATAGGGTTTTCCAAAACATGACAGTTCAGGATTTTCACCACTTGAATTAATTTTAATTATGGGGACCTTTGCTTTGATTTGTAGATATAAGCCATATATTAAGTATCAATAAAGTTTATTCAATTAGATTGGGATTTGACATGACATGACAATTATATTATATTTGTTGACCGTTGGGACTCACCGTTCCTTGCTAGATGGATGAGGACCCATATATTTAAATAAATATCATGTACCTATTACTCTATTTTACTAACGTTAGTTTTTTAAGAAAAAATTGTTACTAACTATATATGGGCTACCTGGCCTGAAATAAATGATTTGAATTTGAATTTGAATGTCAAATCCCAATACATTTTTTACGCGAACGATAACGTAAATTTAAAGTGGTAACTCGTGGTAGACGTAGATACTGATCTGTATTAATTTTACGTTGTTTATTAATTACTAGCTGCCTCGACTCGACGACACCGTGCTGGTGGCGGCACTTTAAAATAATACTTTCTACCGCCCCATCTCCAAAGCAGCAGAACATCTGCTCTCCAGGTGGGAGACATATTATGTCGGCCGGTTGATGTTACCACCATGCAGTTGCGTAAAACCGGCCAAGTGACTCTGACCTATCTCGGTCAGGTCGCGTTCCGGGATGAGCACTGCACTAACCGGTGCCAGGGCAGGCCTTCAAGGTGAGTATGGCCAGCTCAGTAATTGCTTTGCATTATTGTGCTTGTCATCCTCATATCTGGACATCACGGCTGCTTTTTTGGAGTGAGGTCATCTTGACGGGCACAATAATAAAAAAACTTCGTTCTGTCAAAAGTAATTTCACGTCGCGGCGTCGGTAAAGCAGCACATCTCGCGCGCGTTCCTCCGACATGAATTTACATTATACCTACCTACTATTATCTTTCACTGAATGCTTTGTTCAATCATACTAAAGTACCTATGTCACTCTCAATGTAGCTTCCTATTATTATTGAACGAATTTTATTTTTATTTATAATCGGTCCTGTAAGAAAACAACAAATAATCAAATCTTTCCTCTTTATAAAATCAGTATAATAAATAATAATAAATAAATATCCCTGGACATTATTCCACACAGCGCCATCTAGCCCCAAAGTAAGCTAATTAAAGCTTGTGTTATGGGATACTAGACAACGGATAAACATACTTAAATACATTTTTCTTTTGTAAATACATACTTATTATACACAGGAGACACCCAGACCAGTACAAACAGACATGTTCATGCACACAAATGTTTGTACTGTGCGGGGATCGAACCCGCGACCTCTGGTGTAGTAGCCAACTTCTTAACCATTACACCAAGTCGGAAGTATAGATTAATTGTTGTGCAAAACTGTGCTTACTCATATTGTTTTAAGTAAATTGTATTATTATTCTCACACAAATATTGGTAGATAGTTAAAAATGAAAGTCTTTCTCTAATCTAATACACGCACCCTTTTAAACACGACCGGAAGGAGCTCAATGAAACGACCTTTTTCCTTCTGACCGCGCATCGCTTTATCATAGACAATTAACTCTATAATTACCCGGTTTCGTCCGCCATTTTCCATTAGCATCCATTTTGCGGCGCGACAAAATGGCGAGGGTAAATGGTCTGTGATACTGATAACTGTGAGGATGTTAGCTGTGCAAGAGAGAGCGGTGAACATACTGAGGCGTACCTGTGAGCGTTCCGGGAGCGGGAAAATTGCATTTCTGTAAAATTTCCTTATTTCAAAATTCAATAACTATTCAAGTAGTAGTAAGTAGTTCGAATCCCGCTTGAGTGACCAGGATCAGGTCGCATTTTTTTAGTTTCCTTGTGTAGAAAATAGTGCATTGTTCAATGCTTTAAAATAAAAATTCACTTATCCTAGTAGCTACATAGTTTCATCTTAATCGAAAGTCAAATATACAGCAATAATATTTTCTTTCGGGTGTTAAAAGGTGTATGCATATAACATTGATGAAACAACGTTGGCTTACAACATAAAATATACAAGATAAATTCGCCAGGTCTGTTAACGGCCTCTGTAGCTCAGTTGGAAGAGCAGCCACCCGGATTGTGGAAGGTCGCGGGTTCAACTCCCTCCCGCTTGAGTCCCTAGGATCAGGTCGAATTTTTCTAGTTTCTATCTTTGTGTACATTCAAGTAGACAATTGTTATAACAACTCTCTTACATTTTTTAACTTTAGCTTTAGCTTTTTAAGTTAAAAATGGGTATTGCTACCGTAGATTGGCAATCTTACCCTGTTTGGTTCTTTTTTTACCAATATAAATTGCAACAATTAATGGGCAATAGCCGATAGCCCAAGGCTTGCCAGATTACTTTACAACGCCAGATGGCAAGCCAGCATGCGGATCGCCCGATGGTTTAACAGCCTATTTAAACGTGCAAAGCTAGAATATCTCTAGCGCGATGCGACCCAGTCCGGCTAGGAAAACTTTGAAACTGTTAGCATGGTAGACAATTTTATTAAAAACCTGAGGTCCCCCTGATGTGCGAACAAAAACATCCCAATAAGCTTTGGCTTTTCGTCGTAAGTGAGGCCTGGCCCAAACCTAACCCTGATTCTCTATCTGTTCTCGCATTGCGACAAGATTACTAGTCGCCCGCTATTTGACAGCTTTTCAGCCAATGGCCATGCAGAATTTGACGTCAAAGAGCTCCAGTGTTCAAAATATTACAATCTTACAATGGCATTATTGAATCCACTGAGAAGATAGATTCAATATGAGTACATTAGATAACTCACAACCGCAGGCCTAGCATATTTTCCTTATAAATAAGTACTAAATAATGAAATTTTTATTAGCATTTTTACAATGAGTATGGTACAACGTGTCGATAGTCCCCACACTAGGATTCCCTGTATTGTTTTGACAAAAGCTTGAGCTGTAATGTTTTTTTAATTTCATAAAATCGCTCATCGCTCCGCGTCTGCCTGCGACCGCCCCCTTTCTCACCCGCTATCCCGCTTTTCTATTAACTTATCGGCGAGTTAACGGCGCGAGTGACGTCACTCGCCATTCATCGCGTTCATTCTGAACTGTGTGTTGACACCTTTATGTTACTGGCTGGTTCATACTATATTTTTTTGCAATATTATACTTTTTTACAGAGCGTCGTGTCTTGTGCGTGGCCTAGGTAGGGGTTAGGCTGGATTTATAGTTCGCATAAAATAGGATGATTAGAATGACTCATAGATTTTTAATCTGTCGTAAATCAAGAAAAGTGACACCTTACTTAAATCTTGGGGTTGAGAGTCTTTCGCTCACCCACTTTTCCGGTGAAACTGTGAAGGCCACCAGCGGCTTACAGTGTCAGTGCCTGATAACTGGCCAGAATGGCTGCGATCCTGTCTTTAGCACCGGAGGTCGTGGGTTCGATCCAATGACAAACATTCACGTGACGAACATTTGTGTTTGTTGTGTTTCTACATACACATAGGTACCTACATACCATCACGACTGTTGCCGTCATGGTCAACGGAACACTCAGAAGCCCACTTTTCACCAATGGTATTAGAATGAGATTAAGTTGAGTTTCTGGGTGATCTAATTTACTTAATTTAATTTATTTAATTTATTTTTACTTTTTACACTTGCAGCCTGTGGGCTAACTGTACGCGGCGGGCATATGGCGATCTGCGAGTCCAATATAATAACGCATCTAGGGTTTTGTTGGGGCGGCCGTGGCGATGTAGTGCCTCAGGTATGTTTGCGGAGGCGCACACGGATGACTTCTATGCTATCATGCGAAAGCGATGCGCCTCCATGCTACTCCGTCTCCGTGGCGCTGCCAACGGGATGCTAAATGTGTTTGCAGATAGGTGGGACACCCTACTAATGTGCCGTTGGGTGCAGCTTCACACTAGGCTGTTGTAATTATTAAATTGTATCTACTAACACTACCTCTTAAGATTATAATTGTTACTAATAACATATGGACAGAGGTCTGAAATAAATGAATATTATTATTATTATTCTCTTTATTTCGCATAAAACTTAAAAAAATTATTTAAAAATTAGAAATATATTATTATTTATTTAGAAATATTTGAGTATGTTTATCAGTCTCTGACACCCATAGTACAAGCTCTGCTTATTTATTTAAAGTGGTTTGATACTCATGCTGCTGCTCGTACATGACTCAGGGAAGTTATTCCCTAACTTACGAGTACCTAATAGGTGACTAACAATTTAGTCGCATTGAGATCCTAAGGCCTCTTCCTCACCGGATCGGTGCCTTTCTGTTTCGGTACCGTACAGATTGCTTGACAAGCGCATGTCATTACTGATGATGTGTTGATTAATGAGAGTTTTCAGACAGACTCGTTTCAGTACAGATGGTTTACCGAGGGCATACGCGCGCTTCTGCAGAGCGGCCGGCCTACCCCGTCTCACCCCCGCCAACTCCTCACACCAGTCACAACAACACCAAAACAATGCCGTACTGAAAACATCCAGAGCCTGTCAGGGAATGTTTTTCAAGAGGTAAGTAATGTTTTTACAGAGATAATCTGTCCAGATTCGGTGCAGAGGCGGTACTGAAACGAAAATGCACCGATCCGGCGGAAGAAGGGCGAATTGACGCTCGACGCTCTTGTTCGATACAGACGTGCTTAGGTTCGGTCCATTGTTTACATTAGCTACTCATTAGTTATTTTGAAATTCCGATTTTGAAATTTATATTAGTCGAAAGCTAAGTGCCTAAGCTACATCTTGGTGAATTTTTTTTCGTGATATTCGAAAGGGAAGCCGAGAAAGAAGCAAAAAACATATTTCAAGCATTGTTTAACGGTCGTTGCAACATCAACGCTCTTGATCGCTGTCGCGGGGACGACGTGTACAGGTCAGTGACCTCATCTTCGTCTGATTCATCGGGTCGGTCCGCCGCTGTTCGGTGTGTTCTGAGAGCAGACGGCGCGCTGAGGCGGACAGGTGCGTCGTTCAACGAGATTGACTCATCAGCGCATTGTTTTTTGTTTACCTACGCTTGCTTTGATTTGCAGTCATGGCACTCATGGCACCTGAAGCTTTGCCTTTAACTTGTGCTGGTTGTTTGCATGCTATAATGACGAGAGCTTATCTTAAGTGCGCTCTGTGCAAGCAAGCTTATGATCTTCTTTGCGCTAATGTACCAGAGTGTCGCTTTAATAATACCATGGAAAGCCACCATAAAGCTAATTGGCAGTGTCCAGCATGCTCATGCAAAAAACCAAAAGGGGACAATACTAATACCCCAGTACGAGTTACTAAAAGTACGACCGGAATTATGCGAGATGAAACTGAGGTCTCTTCGGGGAATTTAAACGAATCGCTAGCCGAGGGTTTCGAAAATGTCACCATACGTCGTCGTAGAAAATCCTCTCAGCATGACAGCTACATGGAACAGAGCCAAGCAGATATAGCAGAAGAAACCCTTTTCATGGATAGGATCAGTACGGTTATCCGTCGTGAGTTAACTGGTGAAGTTGGTGAGCGCCTGGCTCAAATTATTAGCAAATCTGTTTCTAAACAGTTTGTCTCTGTCTTTGAATCATGCGTGGCTCCTTTAAATGCCAGAATTATGGGTCTTGAAAATCAAATTGCGAGATTACAGCCCGTTAACACTTTGATAAATTTGCCAAAGACCTGCGACACAGAACCATTGCGTGTCCCTCACGTAGAGCAGACGTGCAGCAAGCAGCAACAGCCGACAAAATACTCTAAGTCGAAAAGAACGAAGAGGGAGGCCCCGAGTGCAGTAGCGCCTGCGCCGGAGCGTATTGATCTAGGTGTCGTATCCAACATCCTACAGCGTCAAGTCATTGTCCTGAGAAGAAAGTATTAGATGCACTGACGCCAATACCATCAGAAGCTTTAACAGAGACTTCTTTGAATAACGGGGACATAGGACGATGGGAAGAGGTAAGGCATAAGCGGCCTCGCATTTCATTGAAAAACGTTATAACGAAGGGCACCGCGGTTCCTGGCGCAACAACTATCGAAGCTTCAGCCAGGACTACTTATCTACCCCCCCATGAGCCTTCGCCTTGTCGTGGCGGGGGGGCTTAGTACTGGTGGTAGGTGGAACCACCGGGAAGCTAAGAGGGCTCAGGCATGGCAGTGCGGTGGACTTCCCACCCACCCATTGCCTGCCGCCGGGCGTGGTGGTGGTATGGTGCTACCATTGCCCGCCCAAAGGGGCGCCCACGGGCGCAGCGCCTTAGGGCGCGAGGTGGGAGCCGCGGTGCACAACCGTTTGGAGGGGGTCAGTGATCCGCGGCTGGCCCCCCCTGTGCACTGCGGCTCGGCGGGGCCGCACCGCCAGATGTGGCAGCGGATCCACCTTTTAGGTGGATCGTGGTTGCGGACCTAGTAGGGTCCGCGTACGGTGGGAGCCAGCGGGCTTGAGTACGGGGGTGCTTTTGCCCGCAATGCACGGCTTTCACCCCGACGGCGGAAGTACCTGCGTGCTCCAGGTACTTCCGTGGCCTCCCCCCTTCATTGGGGGGTCGGCTGGAGGGGGCCCCAATACGGGGAAACACTGGCGGCGGGGCGTTGTGAAACTTTTTAGGGACCCCGCCTCGCCGCTGAAGTGTTGAAGTCGAGTACCGTGGGGTTTTAGTCGGTAGAAGTCCGACATAACCTCGTCGTTCCCCCGAGCGACGAGGTATCCATGAGGATTTCCCCACGCTAATAAAAAAAAAAAAAAAAAAGGACTACTTATCTACACGTATTTTACGTTAAGACGGGTACAACAGCTGATCAAATACTCTCGCATCTTGAATCCATCGGTGCGGGTAACTGTTGTACGGTTCAAGCTTTGAAGGCGCGCGGGGACTATGCATCCTTCAAACTCGGGGTTCCGGCAAAGCTATCTGAAAAGGTGACTTCTCCAGATAACTGGGCAGAGGATATTTGTATTAAGCCCTGGCGGCAGAATTTTCGTGCCAAAAGTGAAAGGGAATCGTAGTTTTGCTGCATCAATGATTTACCAAAATGTACGGGGCCTTCGTAGTAAAACGCACATCTTTTACAATAATTTGTTAATCAATCCATGTGATTTTGTCGCGTTAACCGAAACCTTTCTAACTAGCTCAGTATTTGACAGTGAATTGTTTCCTAGTAATTATAAGATTTTCCGCAAAGATAGAAAAGGAGATATTGGTTGGGGAGGCGTTTTGTTAGCCGTAAACGATAGTTACAACACCCGTCTTATAACTGGTATTGACGGTCTTACAGATGACAAGGAACTAATATTTGTTACTGTTTCATTTAAGAATGTGAAATTGTTAATCTGCGTTGTTTATTTACCGCCTAGTTACAACGAGAGTCAATACATAAGCGTATTATCCTGTATCGAGAATGCCATTTGTGAATATTCATCTCTTGATTTTCTAATTATAGGGGACTTTAATCTGTACTCTTGTTCAAAAAAAGTTAAATTGCACTTCGAGCACTTTATTGATTTTTGTAAACTCCATCAAGTTAATAATGTCTGTAACGAGTACGGAGGCATCCTGGACTTGGCGCTAACTAACCTTGAACTTAATGCAATTGTCGTCTCGGAAGTGGACCCATTAGTGCCCGCCGACAAATACCACCCGGCTCTCGGGGTGTCGCTCTCCTTAACTACTACAGGCATTTTTGTTCCTAACAGTGGTAGTGCTGAAAATGGCGCAGATACTCATGAGTGGAACTTTCGAAAAGCAAACTTTCCGCAGCTCTACTCGGATCTTCTCCAGGCTGACTGGACTGCAGTGCTGAAATTGCAAGATGTCAACACTGCAGTTGACGCGTTTTTGGGAGTGGTCAATGCTGTTATTGGAAAGAGCGTTCCTCTTCGAAGGCGTTCACAGCCCACTGGCCAGCGTTTTACGTATCCCGAATGGTTCAGTCCGGAGTTAAAGATTTCTATTGGCCAAAAATATTTTCATCTGAAAAAATATAAATGTCATGGGCTAGACTTTAATCGCGAATTATACAAGTACTACAGAGCGACAGTTAAGAAATTAATGAAAATAGATTATAGCACGTATTTGAAGTCTATTGAAAGCAACATAACTCATGATCCCAAATCCTTTTGGACTTTTGTAAGGAAAAAGCGTAAAGACGGGGTAAAATCTTCAGAGTTTACTTGCGATGATGAGGTATTCACTGGCCAGGAAGCAGCAGATAAGTTTGCTGAGTTTTTTTCCTCTGTCTTTCATGCAGACGCTCCCATCCTAAATCCTGAGGCTGCACAGAGAGATGCTGGTGTTTGTAGCAGTCCCAGCGCTAATAGAATCTCTCTTGAGTCCATAACGTCATATGAGTTGCAGCGCGTTGTCAGCAAATTGAAGGCATCATCAGTGGCAGGTCCTGATGGCATACCTCCCTTTCTAGTAAAGGATTGCGTCTCAGAATTTGAACTTCCTTTGCTTCACATTTTTAACTTGTCCCTTCAAAGCGGCGTGTTTCCAAAACCATGGAAAGTATCAAGAGTGACACCGATACCCAAGGAAAAAGCTTCGCAGGATATCACGTCATTTAGGCCGATTGCAGTCATGTCCGTATTTAGTAGGATATTCGAAGGTGTAATAAATAACCTCATTACTGCACAGATTAATCCCTACATTGATAATGCGCAACATGGTTTTCGTAAAGCAAGGTCTACCACAACAAACTTAACAACTTTTGTTGATGAAGTTGCCATTACAATGGACAAAGGACTACAAGTTGATGTAGCTTATTTTGATCTTAAAAAAGCGTTTGATCTGGTGGATAACGATATCCTATTGCGTAAGCTCTCGGTGATTGGTTTCACTCCTAAATTATTATCGTTTTTCGCAGACTACCTTAGGGACCGCAAACAATATGTCAATTTGTTTGGGGTTCAGTCTCACGACTATTACACCCGCTCCGGTGTCAGTCAAGGTAGCACGTTGGGACCGACCCTATTCTCGGTAATGATAAACGACCTCCCACCTGTCGTGGGTAAAGCTCAATGTCTCCTTTTTGCAGATGACCTCAAGTTATTTCTTCCGGTAGCAAATGAGGATGACTGCAGCGACCTTCAAAATGATATAGAGGCTGTTCATGGCTGGGCTCTAGAGAATAAAATGAATTTCAATTGCTCTAAGTGCTAAGTGATGTCTTTCTCGCGATCGCAGTTACCCTTACATGCAACGTATTGCATCGCTGGGATGCCAATGAGCAGAGTAGGTGAAATTCGCGACTTAGGCGTGACTTTTGACGCTAAGTTGGATTTTTGCACACACATCACCTCTATTTGTAAGCAAGCCAATAAGACCTTGGGCTTTATAATGCGTACCGCTGCCCAGTTTCATAACCCAGGCGTTGCAGTTTTACTCTTTAACGCTTTTGTGCGCAGTAAGCTAGAGTACTGTTCCTCAGTCTGGGATCCAAGTATCACTAAGTACGAACTCCTAATAGAGAAGGTGCAGAAGAAATTCGCGCGCTTCTTATATAAGCGGCAATATGGGTACTATCCCTTTCTTTTCCCATCAATGTTTGTGGCTGGCATGGTTGGCCTTGATTCCTTAAAGTTTCGACGAAAGCTATTACTGGCCATCCATTACTTCCTATTGCTTGGTCATAAAGTTGATAATCCGGCGGCTGCAGGTCGATTCGGGCTTTATGTCCCTCAAAACTTTATGCGAGGTGTTGGCCGACGTTGGCGTCAGCTTTTCTCCACTCTGGGTAGCCTGCGCACACAGCATGCTAGCAACTGTCCCACAGCTCGTGCTATTAATTTGCTGAATGGATTTTTGAGGGAAGTCCATGATGCCGACGTTTTCGCTGATTCCTTGCAGTGTTTCGTTACAAAATTGCGACGCTACCTTAGTTTTATGAAATAGATTTTAGAGTAACAATATAAACGTGTTGGCTTAAGTAGCTGTAAGTTTATGTTTGTATCTGTGTTAATAAATAAATAAATAAATAAATAAATGAGGAAGAAGTCTTCCAAAAACTAAGCTCTCATCATTTCTTAGTACTAAATGGAGTAAGACAATGATGAAAAATAGGTTGAAATTACAATCTCCAAAAAACACGACTTTCTTGTTCAAATACTCACAACAATGGAAATTATTAGAATATCTTTGTAATTTGTACCTGAAAATTTGTTCCTTAAGAATAATGACCAAGTGCATCGGTCAATTTCATAAATTAATTACTTTGGCCGGTCCCTATAAATAACGACTAATCGTAGGCAGTTTTATAATTCAATGTTATGCATTCAATGGGCATTATGTATAATTTCACTATCAGAATCGTCCTCTAGTATATATTTTGGGTGGGAAAAAATAAAATCGATTCGTATGATTCAAACAAATAAACAAACAAAAATATCTTTATTTAAATAGACCTGTAACAAGTACTTTAAATCGTCATTACAAGGAAATAAAAAAAAAAGTAATAGACTTAAATACTATAATAATATGAATACATAAATACACTGTATACAAACATACAACGTACTGATAGCAATGGAGCAACGCACACGTCCGACAAAAAGTTGGTCAGAAATAAAATGAAATACAAAATCGGCCCGAATATCGGTCCCACAAAAAGTCGGACGTGTGCACCCTTAATCTTGAAGGAGATTATTTTGGCTACATACATTTTTGGACCTTTTCTGAAAGTGCCAGCCAACGAAATAAATGGTACGTATAGTAAACACTAGTCACACGGAGCAATAGATAATATGGCACAAACGTCGTAACTCGTAAGGTTGCCACAAGCCAAGTTGGACGAGTTTAAAAAAATTTAATTTTCATACATTTCTTAATTTGGAAAGTGCTAGGAAGCACAAAATAATGATAAATATTCTCGAAATAATGATTTTAAGCATTTTTACTCTAAGACAAAAGATTTTAGTAAGTTAGAAAACCGTCATTTTCACAATTAAACAATAAAATACCTTACTCTGTATGAACAGGTATAACAATATATCTCCTGAGACTACCGGCCAACGAAAAAAAATTGTTAAGTTTTTTTTTATTGCACGTCAAGATGACCTCACTCCACCGGTCGTGAGGTCCAGATTTATGAGCGTCTCATTTAAACACCTACCCGCGACACTGGCGCCCAACGTGGGCGCGTGGAGAATTCGCAGTTTACAATGTATAATTTAAGAATTTTTTAAGAACTAAATGAGCGAATTACAAGGACAACTAGGTGTCTTTTAAGATGCAGAAATATGCTTAATAGTGATGAGCGCAGACAGCGTCCGTGCTCAAGCTAGCTGCGATCGTGTGTGTGGCACGCCACGAGTGTATGCTGCGCCTGGGCAGGTAACAAAAACTGTTTCAGCGATACGCGCCCACGCGCCGCGAATAAACGAACCATTAACCATTTTGACGACCGACTTGGTGTAATGGTTAAGAAGTTGGCTACTACACCAGAGGTCGCGGGTTCGATCCCCGCACAGTACAAACATTTGTGTGCATGAACATGTCTGTTTGTACTGGTCTGGGTGTCTCCTATGTATAATAAGTATGTATTTACAAAAGAAAATGTATTTAAGTATGTTTATCCGTTGTCTAGTATCCCATAACACAAGCTTTAATTAGCTTGCTTTGGGGCTAGATGGCGCTGTGTGGAATAATGTCCAGGGATATTTATTTATTTATTTATTAGCAGTGAGCATTATGATGATTATTAATTCGGATTAATTGTAAGTAAGTATTGTAAATATAGTTAAGTATTTAGATTTAAGTAAATATTGATAAGTTATTTTTAACCTACATTATATTAAGTTAACTTTTACTGTAAGTAGTTTTGTTGTAAGTATTTTTTTGGTGTAAATATTCTTTATTTATTAATATGAATAAAAATTTACGTATAACGTTACAATGCTCCACGACCTGTCTAAATGTCATCTGCAGCTTTAAGTTGGGCTGTAACAGTACCGTGCCCCGAACGAAAACCAGATTGGAATTGAATTGTCACTTTTCCTTTCGAGGTACGGAACCCTAAAAAATGAACAATAAAACAAACAAACAATTGAATCTTTCCTCTTTATAATATTTAACACTTTAATTGCCAAAGCTAAAATTGGAATTTTCTGCTGGTGGCCCAGTGGGTGGTAACTTTTAATTACAGCAAATACTCTTTGATTCTGATGGCCACGCCCACCTAACTTTAGTTCAGACCTTTCTCTATAGGCCCATAAAAAACACATTTGCGATAACGCTCCGGCCCACTCAATACACTTCATACAAAACTCTTCGGACACTTCACTCGACGTCGCGTGAAGGGCCATATCGAAGAGTACTGGGAACACGCGACGTCGCGTGATTGGCAATTAACGTGTTAAAGTCTAGACTGGCTTTTCACAGTTAGCGGTTAAATTATAGAAAGACGAGGATTTACCAGCACACCCTGACACGAGCCAGTTCAGGAAAGTGCGTTTCCCGAATTGATTCAACCGTTAATTGAACCTGGGACACCACGCACGTGAAGGCGACCAACCGTGCTACAGCGTACGGAGGACGTCAGGTGAACCTCTAAAGAACCATTCCGAAATAAGATTATATACCAACATACTACAACCACCTACCCACTGCGCTGAAAAATGCACAATCCGACGAAGCATTCCGACGCCAACTGAGAAACCTTTTGTTGGAAAAGTCTATCCATTCCATTGACGAATATTTAAATTGTGTATTTTAATTTTAGCTGACATTTGTATTTATATTAATGGTATTTGATTGTATGATTTTGAATTTGTAATTTGCATTTTTTTTTTAACCTTGACATTACTATGCATGCTATTATTATTACTATATTGTTGACGATCTTAATACAAATTCTTATGTCTGACATTCAATGTAAAATATATTATAATTATGTACTAAGAGAGAAATAAATCTAATCTAATCTAATCTATCGGCATGTAATAATCTTGACAAATTGTTTATCGTTGTAAGTCAGAAGTAAGAAATTAATGAATTAAGTAGCCTTCTGTGAAGCGTAAACTAATCCGCGACAGAAATGACCGTTTTGAAACTTGTCGATTCTATTTACGCGATTATGGTTCTTATAAAAACACCAGTAGAGACCAGCACCTATAGTCTATTTCACCATGAAGTCATAGAAACACTTGCAAGTATTTTGAAACCTGGTTTTTGGCCCTGGTATTTAATGGAGTACGTACCAGGTGGCCCTGGTTTTGGATTTTGCAAGTACCACTCGTGCTTAGCATCATCATCTTGAAATATTTATTTACCCTAGGTTGGCAGTTTTTCGTCTTCGTTTCGTTGAGTGGGCTAATAGATTTCCTCTAGAAACACGGCAATTTTCCCGATCAACCACGGCAGTTAAAAATTAGGCGAAGGCATTACTGTTCCACAACGAAAAAAAAAATTTTTTTCTTAAACATGCTCGGAAATATTGTCATTACTTTTGAATAAAGAACACGCGAAGTATCATATTTACGTAGACTGAAAACCTAAAACACAGACCACATAGCCCATAGACCCCGCATAGGAGGGGAACCGCGCTCGCCAAGCATATGCACAGACTGATCTTATATAGTGCCACGCTTCCAATTGGCGATTTAGTCTGTTCTCGAACGTCATCGCGAAATTTTCGTACAAATAAATTTTAAAAAGCGGGTTAAATGCCTTGTTGCGCCGTGAAATGGTGCGGTAAACCTAGTACCAAATCCAGTTTACAAAAAGACGGTATCACTTTTCATAAGTAAGTCACTTTTTATAGATAAACTCAAGAAAAAAGATTTAAATAAATTTGAGAAAATATTACAAAACCAATACGTTGTTGTCTTATTTCACTCTCTCCATCCCTTTCTATCCTGTGTATATTTGCAAATGACTATCCCGCTCTCACGTAGAAATTGTACGCTAGTGATGTGGGCAAACCCAAAGTAAAATCGTTTTCATCGATAAGTTATTTTGTTCATGTAATTCAAAGTAAACAATAATTTATTTAAACGAATGTCCATTTGAATTTTTTATTAAGAAAAAGCACTTATCAATCCTAATTTATTTCATTAATAATAAAATCATGTTCAGTTGATGGCAGAAGTTTTTTGATAGTTGTAAAGTTATTCTGAATGTAGATATAATACAGAAAGTCGTTCTTATATTTTTATTGTTTTCCAATTCTAAAGGTTTCCAAAAAGTCCGCAGCTGAAAAAGAATAAAATGCAGTAAATGTGTACAGGCACTAATATCTTTAAAAGAAAACAAATATACACTCATCTATGCAAGAGATAAAGGTGGGCTACTTCATCCTTCTAATATGGTCGTTACAATATGCCGCCGGTGCGAAATTGTCATTCGCAGCAACGAGAATTATAAAAAACTAAAGCCTGAACGCCGTGCTTTATTTTTTGTTGTCAAAACGTTGCAGACATTCAAAAATGAAAATTTATTCCCAACGTTATGGCAACATCAGTTTGATTATGAAAACAATCACGTCATAGATTTGATAGAGCAAAATGCGTGATGGAAAAATATATAAACACACGGCTAGCTTACTTGACCCGCAATACAGAACAAAAAAAGAACGTAAGGAGCCTTTATAAAAAAAAAATACATTTTAAATCCACGTAGGTAGCTGTGGGCTCAATTATAAATGATTGTTTTATTTACTTTACCCACCCAACCAAATATCACAGTACAACCACAATGTAGATAACGATAAAAATATCGTGCTTTCCCATCCCTAGGTCGGACGCCATTTGCAATTCACGTGACATCTGTCACTAGATTGACGTTGAATCCGCCAATCACAGTGAGCTTCATACCTCTGCACCCCCCCGACTTTTGGCGATTGCGTTTTCAACTAAGAAACGCTTAAAGAGGAGTCTATGGGATAGGTGGTCTGTGACCTAAAATCACTTCCCGGCGCGTTCTTTGAATTTCGAACGAAGAGCGCGCCGGCAATGTTGTATGAAACGGTGTGCTGTTTGAATTTAGAACTCTTTCATCTATCGTACACATTGCGTTCTCGTGGCTGTATAGCCACAGATGCGTTTACCTTTCGGCACAAATTGTAAAATAAAAAAAAACAAATTGGCGGTAAAGCGGAGTTGTTATTTAGTTAATAATATTAATTAAATTTATTATGTAAAAGGCCCTTTTTATTTCCTTGCATTTTTTTAAGAAAAGCACTATACATGCCTCGGCCGAAATGGCAATTGCCTGTCTCGTATCATTGAAGTCCTCGCCTGCGGCTCGGCCTTCAAACTCATACTCGACCTGCAATTGCCTATTTCGCTGCCTTTGCAATAATGTACTATTTTTTCATTGACCATGGTTACATCAGTAAACAAGGGTCGACTTCTTCTTTTGAGTGCGGTTAGCTAGCACCCGTGCAAGAAGTAGCCACAGTGTTACGTATGATACATAAATAAGATGAGTACATTGTGACTCCCACAAGTTCACCTTCAAAAATACGTGAAAGATTAATTAACTATAAACGTTGGAACGATGTAGTCGGATTTTCTTACATGTTGTAACGACCCCCCCTCACCAAAACTCACCAACTTCAACATATTTCACAGTTGAAATTCTTCTACTACCCAAATCAATATGAATAAACATATCGATATAAATCATTTTCAATTATTAACATAGATACATGATCGAACATGTAACTTGAAGATAAAATGGCCAAATGGTTGTGAACTTGTGATCGTCTAATAATGGTAGAACCGTCTACGTTGTGTTGTGTGAATAGTATTCATTACTGTAGTAACTCAATATTCTTTTATGAGGTATGTGAGTGCCAATTATGAGTTTGATGGGACAGTTAAGAACCTTCTATGCTATGTAAAACTGTTTCAGACATTCTATTTATTACATGACTAACTCACTCACCTAATCGAAGGCTAACTTGAAATCAAAGACAGTTAAATTAGTAACTCTTCAGAAGTACACCTAAGTAAATATGAATAACGTAGGTATACTCGTATATTATTCTACGCATGTAGGTGAGACCTAGGAGAGTTGTGACAATTTTTACTTTAAGGGACATATCTCGCTCAAGAAACAATTCACAGTAATAAACTATGTGAATTAATGTAGCACCATTCCTTCCCTTTCCGAAATAATGATCAATATTTATTTAAGTATAAGGGTTTCTGAGAAAATCAATACAAACAAAGACTACTCCCTCTATCACAACTCTCCTATCACTGAGGTAAGTTGTGACAGGTACCTAGGTAAGTTGTGACAGTGTTATATTTCGACTATTTGGTTATCAAAATCCACTATGATACATTTTATAAAAAAATCAAACATGTTTTTTTGCAAAACAATATTTTATTCATATCTTTAGTTCACTAAGTACCAACAAAAACCACATCACATTCTCATAACAAGTAATTAGGGTATCGCTTTGAGATCTTTCACATTATAATCAGTCAATAAACTTAGTCTAACCGGACAGACAATTATGCAAAACGTGTGGCAGGTCGTTTCCACTTCTATCTACGTGTGGCCAGCCTTTGCATTCTAGGCATTGGACTCACTGCTCATTCGGTCTGTTGTTTGCATAGCCTTTAAAACAAACCAAGCAAAAACAAATAGTCGCCCTGAAAGCCGCTGTAGCGGCACCACCACGGGCCTCCCACTAACAGAGCTCCGGATATGCTACTGGAATTCCGGTAGCATCACCCAACATCACCAAGAGCTGCGCACGCTCGCCCAGTCGCAGGATTTACACATAATCCTCCTGGGCGAGACACATCTCGCGCCAAGCCGGAGCTTTAGGCTCCCCAACTACCACGCCTACAGGCGCGACGAGCTGACGGCGACAGGCGCCCCGTACAGAGGGGTCGCCGCGCTCGTCCGCCGTGACGTGGTACATGACACGATCCCGCCGCCGGCCTATAACACCATGAGATCCATAGGGATCAAGGTAAACACGGAGCACGGGGAGCTCCGTGTGTTCGCCGCCTACAAGCCGCCCTTGGCTCGCTTCGACCCAGCCGACCTGGACGGAGTATTCGTTGGCACTCCGACGCTCCTGGCGGGCGACCTGAATGCGAAACACACTAGCTGGGGCTCGCATACTTGTTCGCCTGCCGGTAGAGCGTTGTTCGACGCTGCCGACAGACGCCAGATCGACATTCTGGGGCCAGACGCCCCAACCCACATTCCAACAAACGCTCTGCACCGCCCAGACGTACTGGACATCGCCCTAGCCCAGGGCGTTAGCTGTCCTATATCGGTCGAGGTGCTGTACGACTGCAATACACAGCACCTCCCGATATTAATCACACTGGCGCTAGGCGCCGATTTCACGCTGCCGAGGCCGGTGCGGCCACAAATTGACTGGGGCGCCTATGCCGCAGCCCTATCCGACCTAGAGGTCGGCGGCTCCCTCTCGACACCCGATGAGGTTGAAGCCGCCGCCCTACACATAGCGCAGGCCATGACCGCGGCCAAACTGGCCGCCACACGGCCGCCACCAGCCAAGCCAACACAGCGCCGCGACGAACTGCCAGTGGCGCTAAAAAAACTACTGGCAGAAAAACGCAGCCTGAGGCGCCTCTGGGCGCGCACACGCTGCCCCACCGTAAAGCGAGAGCTCAATGCTATCTCTAGCAAGCTCTCGCTTGACATACAGACCTGGCGGGGGTCGACCTGGGAGCGCCGGATCGACGAGGCGACCGGCGAGCCAGCCGAGTTGTTTCGGCTGAACCGACAGCTAACCCGCACGACCCCACCCGTCTGCCCTTTGACCGACAGCGCAGGCGCGCCGCAATACAGCGCTGCCGCGCGCGCCGCCTTACTCGCCGACCATCTTGAGGGCCAATTCACGCCCCACCCGGCGGCCACTGAGCCCGCCGTCGCCGATCACCATCGAGCAGTCCAGCAGCAGGTCGACCAGTTGCTCTCGGCCCCACCACCGCCGCTCCGGGGAGATATGTTCATCTCTCCGTCTGAGCTACGGAAGGCGGCCCTCCGCCTGCCTAAGCGGAAGGCCCCAGGGCCAGACAACGTGACGACCACAGAGCTGCGAATGCTACCAAGGAAGGGCCTGGTGGTACTTACCAGGCTGTACAACGCCATCCTTCGCACTCAGCACTTCCCTGAATGCTGGAAAGCCGGGAAGATCTTCGTCCTGCCCAAACCGGGTAAAGACCGGAAACTGCCCTCCAGCTACCGCCCTATCACGCTGCTGTCGCACATAGCGAAGTTATTCGAGCGCCTGCTGCTGCGGAGACTGCGACCGTTCCTCAAGCCGAGGGACGAGCAGTTCGGTTTTCGCAGCGGCCACTCGACGACGCTCCAGCTGACGCGCATTCTCCATCTTCTCACCGAAGCCAAGAACCGGGGCCACTACACCGTCGGGGTCTTCCTCGATATCGAGAAGGCCTTTGACCGGGTGTGGCACCCCGGCCTACTCGCCAAGCTTATGGCAACGGAGATGCCGTCAGCACTAGTCGCGACGATAGCAGCGTACCTGAAGGGCCGCAGCTTCTTTGTGGCTGTTGAGGGCCAGGAATCTCCGCATCACCCGGTGCGCGCAGGCGTGCCGCAGGGAAGCGTCTTGTCGCCGGTGTTGTACGCGCTGTACACCGATGACATTCCCACTCTTACAGGCCAGCTTAAAGAGTAGGAAGAAGATGTAACCCTCGCCCTTTTCGCGGACGACAGCGCGTTTTTCACGCACAGCCGAAAGCCCGAGCTGGCAGCTGCACGTATGCAGCGACTGTTGCATTTACTGCCCCCCTGGCTGGACAAGTGGCGACTGGCAGTAAATGTAAACAAAACAACCGCCCTCCTGACCGGGAGCAAAAAACCGCCGCCCTGTCTCACATTACGGGGCGAGAGCATCCAGTGGCAGCCCACCATCACCTACTTGGGCTGCCAAATCGACCGCACCCTGCAGATGGTGCCCCATGTCAACCGCGCCGTCGACCAGGCTAAGATGGCGCGGGGCATGTTGAGGCCCGTCCTGACCTCCAAACTGCCGCTACGGGCGAAAGTAGGTATATACAAGACTTACATTCGCCCGCGGCTTACATACGCCGCCCCGGCGTGGTACGCCCTACTATCAGCGACCCAACAAAAGCGCCTCCAGGTGGTGCAGAACGCCACCCTTCGCATGCTGACGGGGGCCGGACGATACGTCAGAAATGACGTTATTGCCCGTGACGTCAGCATGCCTTCCATCAAAGAGTTCATGGTCCGCCTGGCGCGCGGTATGTATGACCGCGCCGACCACGGACCCCACCGCCACCTGAACAAGCTGGCGCCATTACACGCCCGCCCGCCCGAGCCGACAGAGCGCCCACTACCAAGGGCGCTCTTACACTCGCCAAACTCATCGGAGGCCCCCCCGCGCGCCCCGACGCCGCCACCTCCACCGCCGGTCTGCCCTAGACCGCGGTTCCGCCTTGTCCAGCGCTCGTAGGGCGGCCATGGGTCCCCATGGCCTCGACCTCGCGCTGGACACACCTGACATACGAGCCCGGACAAGACACCGACAATAGTATAGCGTATAGCTGTACTATTGTTGGACTATATTTAATTATTTTATACCCACAAACCGACTCATCACTCAACTCCCTTGTAAGTAGGTTCGATTACCGGAGTAAGACGCCGCCTGCTCGCTGGCGCTTATCGGGCCTCACCCAACGGTGTCTCACCCGATAGGCTGACCGCGCCGAGGGCGGCGCACCGAGTAGACAAGGGAGTTGAGTCCATACCATGAAGGTAATTATTAATTTAATTCAGATTAAATTAAACAATACCGACCGAACACCGTGGGGGCGTGGCCCCCATGAGAAGATGCCCGGGTCAAAAGTGAAAACTTGATGCCCGAAGCCGCCTACGGGCGAAGAAAGCCGTTACGTTACATTACGCAAAAACAATCATCTTTCCATCTTTTTCGTCACCACTTGTTCTCTTAACTCTTACTTGTCTTCTTAGATTTTTCTTTTCTTCGCTCAAGACCAGCTTTTTCACTTTGCTTGACTTTACACTGGCTTCTATAGCAGCTATTTTATCCTTAGTAGTGTCAGTAAGCACAGCAGATTTAATTTTACGTCTGTTCGGTTGACTGGTTATTTTGGCTGAGCTTTTGGCAACGGCCTAACTGATTCTGGCTAGAACATTTATTAGAAACAGTGGCAAGCAGACCATGGGCTGCAGACGTGGAGGAAACAGGTTTATTGGCATTATTGTTCAGAACTGATGAATTGTTAGATGGCTTGCATGGTCTTATCCGTAGATGTACATGGAGTACTTTTTTCTCGTAACGTTACCTCTTCAAAGGCAAGGTCCTAAATTTCGATACTAGCTATTTCTCTAGCAGTCTTTCGTGTATTGTTATTAGGCATTCTGAAAACCAAAAAAGCAGTCTTTTAGCATGCATCACCACACCATAGCTAATTTATTTATGGAAAATAACCTTTTTGCGACAAGCTCTTTTTACATACTAAATCTGCTAGATTTGATTTCAATATACTAATGTACAAATACACAAACAAACATCACAAATGAATAAAAACATACTCGAAATAACCCAGTAGAAAAATTAAGTCAAATAGGAGAGTTGTGACAGGTTGTCACAACTCGCCTAGGTGCTCAAAATGACGACTGGGTTTGAAAAATAATTTATATATTCTAAAACCGATGCGAACACAGGAAATCAATGCAACGCTTCGAGACTTAAATAATCATACAAGTTAAGAAAAAATAACACAACAATGCATATGGAAAAAGATAAAATACAAATTAAATCAAAATTTTAAAGAAAAACTTACTTTTTGCATTTTTTTGCGCGCAGACGTCGTCATTTCACAACCGCACCTCGTGCGCCGCGGGCGGGTACTGGTTCCAGTAGCGCATCTCTAAAGCAACAAACGAGCACTTTTGCCAGCTCGCTAACTATTATAGGTAGGGAGAAATTGGCCTTGTCACAACTCACCTCTGTCACAACTTGCCTAGGTCTCCCCTACCCAACAAATACTGAATATGATTTTGATATACTGCAGAATTTGATATAAGAGTGAAAAGCTGATATTTAGAATCATTAAATATAGTTAAAAGAATCAAGATATTATAGGAAATTTCTCCAAAGGAGCATTCCCTTTGGAGGTGGTCATAACGAGCTCCACCCCGCTCCAGACCGATGAAGGCCTACCAGCTCGCGCCTCCCCCCGAAATAGGATTGAGGATATTTGTAGTGACAGTCATAGACTGTGGTGTGACAATGTGTAAAACACAATTGAAACACTGAATTGTAGGATTGTAGCAGGATGTCAAACCCAGCTCCAACGTAACTCATTCTGTAGATGAATCATCATTAATTAAAATGAAATAATTCAATATAAATCATTGGTAGCATGATACTCCATGACTTGTCAACACGTACATCATGTTGATGATGATTTTAGATAAACATTCACAAAAGCAGACCTTGGACCGGATAATATAGGACTCATCAAAAACATCGTCTTTAGGGTGAAGATAATTCAATTCACGAAGACTTAACAAAATACTCGAGTCAATGGACAGCTAGGTCACTTACAGAAAAGCTAGTATGAAGTTTGAGTTGGTTTGTGTGGGGAAAAAGCATATTTGTTATCAATCAGAATACCACCACTAATTTGTATAATTTGGTGTGGAAAAGGTATTGGCTTATAGCAGAATACCGCCACTGTATATGTAGAGTAAGGTGTGGTACATGGCGTTACTGAGAGATAAGATGCCTCCACATATTTGTAGATTTGTAATATTTGATGTGATATGAAATGTACATATTCACAGCCATCAAGCAGCATCACCACCAAGACTCAGATTGAACTATATAAAATAGTCGTTAATTTAGCTTTGCAATATATCTTGCAGGTAGGTTTGTAGGATAAGGTTTAATTTAAACTGGGATAGTTTAAATTATCATGTTTTGGGTTTTAAGTGAATCAGCACTTATAAATAGTTGAATAACTGTTAAAATCAACAGTGTTTAGTAATAGGTTAAATTAACCAATAGTACCTTTTTGCCAAAAGCAATCTAAGAACCTTAGCAAAGTTTCCTTGTTTAAATCAATTGTTGTTATCATTGGGTAACATTAGCAATTAGTCCAGCATAGATGCTATTATGGTAATAAACACAAGAGGACAATTCACTCATACTAGGCATTGGACCCCCACAAAATCTAGTATAAGCTAGCAATTATCATGTGGTGTACCAGAAGGGACTAGTTAAAGACACACGACTGGCAGAGTTGTTTGAAAGGACATAAAAACTAAACCTCATCTCCAGGTTCCATTCGTTTACAGCGACTCAGATAGCCTGACCTGTCAGGGGATGGAGGTCCCAGGAATTAGTACGCTCAAATGGCCATCCAATCTGTGGATTTAAAGAGTAAACTCAGCCAAGCTCCACGTTTTGCGACTCGGCCTAACTTTTCTCGAGTAGACTCAACCTAGGATCATACGTGTCAGCACCTTAATTGATTTTAGAAGTGCTGCTACGCGGCCCAACCATCCCTCTTTTCCACACAATATTGCAAAAGGGACACCCTATAATAAAACGCATTTTGATAACCTCCATTCTGGACTACGCAGACCATATCAGTGAATTAAATAAATTATAAGGTGAACTTTTCTAATTACCTTACCAATGTAAAACAGATTCTACAAATACTAATTCTTGTACTATCTTTGTAAGTACTACTTTCATTAAAAGAAAGCCTCAACATTTTAATGTTCGTAATTAATGCTAAGAACATGACTAGATTTCATTAGGTAAATATTTATTAGGTACACACATAAAACATATTACTGTTTGATAAAATAATTACTAGTTTTAAAAGAATATATTGCACTATATTTGAGATTTAATAGGAAATAAAATTCTAACAAGTTTTAATTTTAACTTTAGAGCTCTTTTACCGGAAAAATCTGACCTTAAAATGCTGCGTCTCTAAATTCACTGATTCTAAAATTTATGACTCCATTTAAGATAATACAAAGATTAAATAAATCAACTAAAACACTTTTGTATACATCTATTACTAACAACTTCACTGTATGACATCCTAACGCTGAATCTCTCGCGTCCTAACCTGATTCTTTCATTACCAAATCCAGGCTGTGCTATTCAATCATGGAAGTCTGGATTTCCTAAAATTCTTATAGCTCTACATAATAACGGAAAGATCTGACCTTATGATGCTGCGTCTTTAAATTCACTAATTCTACAGTTAATATTACACTTTAGATAAAATAATACAAGTAACTAAAAAACCTTTGACCGTCTCAGGCCTAGATCCTAACTCTATCACGACCAAAAACATACTGTCCTCCCTACCGATTCCCAAATCATAATGCAAACTAAGTTCCTCAATAAAAAGCAGAGATTTATAAATAAATAAATAAATATCCCTGGACATTATTCCACACAGCGCCATCTAGCCCCAAAGTAAGCTAATTAAAGCTTGTGTTATGGGATACTAGACAACGGATAAACATACTTAAATACATTTTCTTTTGTAAATACATACTTATTATACATAGGAGACACCCAGACCAGTACAAACAGACATGTTCATGCACACAAATGTTTGTACTGTGCGGGGATCGAACCCGCGACCTCTGGTGTAGTAGCCAACTTCTTAACCATTACACCAAGTCGGTCGTCAAAAATTTATTACCCTTAACTGCGAATGCTGAACATGAGAATTACTAGTACTTGGATATTTTTAGGGTTCCGCCTCTTGTACGTTGAATACAAAAAGAACCACCACAAAATCTTATTCGTGTGTCTATTTGACTGTCAAGATCCTCCCTCATAGTCACGCGTACAGGCATCAAGCCGAAGTCTATCCCAAACATTAACTTCACTATTCGTTAGAATTGCAAAACTCAGACTTCTAAGTCAACGCAAACAAAACACACCGCAATAAGTCCCATAATATTCTGAAACTTTTCAGATAATCAAAACCTATACTTCACTTGCGGCCTTGTTATAAAATCAGTATTTAAGAAAAGGTAATGTCTCACAGATCAAATAACAGGATAAATATAGAACTGATGCCCTCAGGCATTAACTGCGCCATTCGTACGTGTTACTCCCGTGCAATGAAGAATAAATAAATAAAGCCGATATATTTTAATATTTAAATTTGTAGGTATGGAACCCTCAATTAGTCGGACTCACACTTGGCCAGATTTCTAAACAGATTTCCTTACATCAAACACTACACCTTATCGTTTGACGCTTCAGCAAAATAAACATTGGAACAATTTATTGAAATGAACAGTCACATAATTTAATTTTTATTAGTTTAATTTATGGTCATGAGAACTAACAGGGACTTAGGATATTTGAGAATGTTTAACAAAAACAACCATTAAGTAAGAAGAGAAGAAAATCCCAGTTTTAAATATTGTAGGCTAAGGTGCGTTCCGTTACAATGTTTGTGAAAACATTGTAACGGAACCCCCTTACATACTTATACAGATATTCATTTAAATTACATTTCGTTGTGTGTAGTTAGTAAAAGTTTACCCTACAAAATACTTCAAGCAGAGGTTGCAAACAAAAGACGGATCGTTTCGTTAGTTTAGGGCCGAGATCTATCGTTAGATATGCACAGAATCATCATCACATTCATTATTATTTTACTTAATGAGTATTATTTAACTATTATTACTAACGAATACCTAAGTTCATGTTTAATTAAGACATAAGTAATTTAATATCTTTACGAAGTTACTAAAATAGATAGAGACAGCTGTTCAAATACTAAGTTTAAGCTAAGCACGCTCTTTAATAGATCTTTATTTTCTTTTATTATTATTATGTTGGTACATTGGAAATCCACGGGCCAAGGGGGGTCCTTTGAGGCTTGCGTGGGGCCGGAGCCAACACGCAGAGTCCTTTTGGTACCATATACAGGGTGTCCCAAAAAGAAGTGTCAAGCGGGAGCCCACAAAAAGAGCACACCTTGGGGTACCTGAATCACCCCCATGTAAGTTCCGCGATTGTTCATAGTTTTCGAGTTATGATTTTTTTTCTGAATTTCTGAGAATTTCGAACCTAAAACTTTAAATTTTTTATTTTTTAAAAAGTAGAAGACTTTTCAAACTTTATCTTTGCCCAACTGAATCATTCTTAATTGTACTTTGATGCATAAAATAATCAGTTTCATAACTTTGACCAAAATGATGAAAATGTTGGTATAAAACCAAAAATGTCCGGTTGATGAATAAAGACTTAAATTTCCAACTTTAAAATAAAAATCTAAGCGGGTGACAGTATGGTTTCTAAGTAAAGCTCAAAAATGCTCCAGAATCTCAGCTTTCTTAATCATTACAAAACAGAAGTACTTAATAGGCTACTTTGGCTAAAATCAACCTTCAAAGACAGCGAGGTGGAAAATTCTCGAAATTATCCATCAGATTAATAAATGTTTTTTGGCCATTCCTGAAGTTCATTAATTTGTTAAATAACCAAAAATTCGTTTGGTGAGATGCCTTTCACATCACGTGATTATGCTCTAATGCATTACTTTTATGGCTTTGCAAGAGGAAACGCTTCTGCAGCAGCCAGATTGTACAGGGAGCAAGTACAAAATGGAGGTGGACCTCAACCCAAAACTTGGCCTGATCATCGCATGATTTTAAGAGTGCATAACTCTTACATGGGAGGACATCCACCAGGTAGAAGACCAGGCCGTGTATCTCAAATGCATGACCCAGATAGTGTCGAATCAGTGCTCGAAGAAGTGGCAAGAGATTCATCAGTAAGTGTGAGAACAATACAACGTCGAACCGGAATTCCAAAATCACTGGCACATCGCATACTCCAACAAGAGTGTTTTCACCCATATCATATTCAAAAAGTTCAGCAGCTTAAGCCCGCAGACTATCCGAGAAGAGTAGCGTTTTGTCAGGAAATGTTGCGGCGTCAAGCTGAACCCGTTTTTTTTTTTATATTTTATGGACCGATGAGTCACATTTTTAAGAGATGTGGAATTTTCAACATACACAACTATCATTCTTGGAACATTGAAAATCCACACTTGACCCGGGAATCTAATTTCCAAGAACAATTCAGTGTCAATCTATGGTCAGGCATCTTAAACGGACAGCTGATTGGTCCGTTCGAACTACCTGACCGACTAAACGGCGAGGCCTATTTGCATTTTCTACAACATAATCTCACCGACTTGTTAGGAGATGTTGACGTGTTAACGCTTTATAGGAATATGATTTTTCAAAACGACGGCGCCCCATGCCATTTTGCGAGAATCGTCAGACAATATTTGTCTGAAAGATTTCCAGACAGGTGGATCGGCCGTGGAGGGCCCATTGCGTGGCACGGTCCCCCGACTTGAACCCAATTGATTTCTTCGTCTGGGGATATTACAAGGAATTGGTTTACGCCAAGGACATCAGCAACGTACCGAATTACGAATAAAATTGAGGCAAGCAGAAGAGACGATAAAAAACAACAGAATTGCCTTTATAAAACTAATAGACAACTTTTTTAGACAATGTAGAATTTGTATCGAAAACGAAGGTAGACATTTTGAACATTTCTTGTAAATAAATAATTAATAATTAATAACTATTTATTTTTGTTCTATTAATTAAACTTTCAAATGTTTATTCTTTCTATTATTTCCTTAGCCTTCCTGCAGTATTTTTTGGTTAGATAACAAATTCATGAACTTCAGGACTGATAAAATGGCCAAAAAACAGTTATTAATCTGATGGCTAATTTCAAGAATTTTCTACCTCGCTGTCTTTGAAGGCTGATTTTAGCCCAAGTAGCCCATTAAGTACTTCTTTTTTGTAATGATTAAGAAAGCTGAGATTCTGGAGCATTTCGAGCTTTACTTAGAAACCATACAGTCACCCGCTTAGCTTTTTAATTTAAAGTTGAAAATTTAAGTCTTTATTCATCAACCGTACATTTTTGGTTTTATACCAACATTTTCATCATTTTGGTCAAAGTTATGAAGCTGATTATTTTATGCATCAAAGTACAATTAAGGATGATTCAGTTGGGCAAAGGAAAAATTTGAAAAGTCTTCTACTTTTTAAAAAATAAAAAAATTAAACTTTTAGGTCCGAAATTCTCAGAAATTCAGAAAAAAAATCATAACTCGAAAACTATGAACAATCGCGGAACATACATAGGGGTGATTCGGGTACCCCAAGGGGTGCTCTTTTTGTGGGCTTCCGCTTGACACTTCTTTTTGGGACACCCTGTATACATATAATCTTCTTTGCAATGTGTACATCTGCCAAGTTGTGTCTCCAGATAAATATTGAACATCTATCTAAAGACAACACCCGGCACATGTAAGAACTATGGAATTATGTAAAAAAAAATTACCAAAAAAAGTCACCTTCAAAAAAACCTATTTCTAAACAAAACACTAAAAAAATAATTGCGTATTCTTATTTATTTATTTATTTAATCTTCAATGCAAAAATTTTCATTAGGCGGACTTAATGCTAAAAGCATTCTCTACCAGTCAACCATCGGATGAGACAGAAATGCTGTTGGCGGTGCAAAATGTTCATTTAGAATAGGAAATTAATACAAAGATCCTATCAATTCTTAAAAACGACAGATACAACCTAATCAATATAATACATAGAAATAAATAACATAGATAAATATATACTTATATAATATATAATATGTATTCTTCTCAAACTTATACGATAATATAATGTAAGTACAATTATTGTTACTGTTGGAGTCGGTGTCATGAGAACATTAGTGATAGTGAGGATGAATGATACGTAAGTAACTATGAATAAATTTTATTACACTATCGAGTTTTTGCAACGAAATTAATTTTATGGTAAATGGATTTACCTATTTTATCTCGACGTTTCGACGACAATTGCATGTCATCGAGGTCACGAGCGGACCGTCGAAGTATTTACGTTATTAACGTCGTAAAAATTTGTAGTGAAAAATGCAACGAGAAAGTTTAAAATGTTAAATAACAATGATTTATTTATTTATTTATGGAAAAGGCACACCACCAACAGTTAATACATAAACACATTTTAAAACAACAGTACCTAATAAAGGTGTACACAACATTTATAATAAAACTAAATACGATAAGTTTTTTACCAATTTAGAAACCTCATTACCTGCACGTGTTTTTCAAATATTGATACACTTTGGTGTCATACTTTATTTTTACATGACACAATTTTTTATTTGAGCCATCTAATTTAAATTCAATAAAATATTAAATTACATCAATATTTTTGAAAGAAATGCAATGTCATTTTACAAAAGTGGTATAAAACTTGGTAGGCCACCTATCTAGGTATATTTTAACATAAAAAGATTTAAAAAATATAGATATTTGCATCTATGGCATAAAAAAAATCTATTTAAGAAATAATATAAAAGAAAATAATTAAAAAAACATATTATTATTTATTTTGGCAACCCTAAGGAATTTAAAAAAACGGTTCAAATTAGTTGTAGGTAATCTAGTGACCTTGCTAGGATTTACGGTTGGACCATTATTTACAGGACACCCTGTAGATGAAAAAGTAACAGTTAGGAACTAACTGGTGAGCTAAAAAATATACCTAATAATTTCACAGTTACACTTTCAGTATTTGATGCTTAAACTTTGGCAGCCTGTCGTGGAAGATGTCTGAACCAACGGTGCCATTTCTATCCGTTTAATGCGTTATACCTTGCACAACATCTGCTTTGGCAGCCTGTCGTGGAAGATGTCTGAACCAACGGTGCCATTTCTATCGTTTAATGCGTTATACCTTGCACAACATCTGCTTTGGCAGCCTGTCGTGGAAGATGTCTGAACCAACGGTGCCATTTCTATCGTTTAATGCGTTATACCTTGCACAACATCTGCTTTGGCAGCCTGTCCTGGAAGATGTCTGAACCAACGGTGCCATTTCTATCGTTTAATGCGTTATACCTTGCACAACATCTGCTTTGGCAGCCTGTCGTGGAAGATGTCTGAACCAACGGTGCCATTTCTATCGTTTAATGCGTTATACCTTGCACAACATCTGCTTTGGCAGCCTGTCGTGGAAGATGTCTGAACCAACGGTGCCATTTCTATCGTTTAATGCGTTATACCTTGCACAACATCTGCTTTGGCAGCCTGTCGTGGAAGATGTCTGAACCAACGGTGCCATTTCTATCGTTTAATGCGTTATACCTTGCACAACATCTGCTTAGAGGAGCGTTTTTGCCTACATTCGTCCTTGAAAATGGCAGAGCAAAGGTCTTTTGTATAGGATAACGAGGAATACGCGATGATGATATAATTTTGTTGTTTTTTCGTTTATCATTTGTTTTCGGTGAGTAAATATTTTTTAGATCAGACTAAATAAACCATTGTAATAGTACATTATGATATAATTGCGGTAAGTTGAAAATTACAGCCGAGGCGATAATAAAGCAGAGGCTAATAATACAAGAAAGCAGAGGCTGTAATTATCAAAGCGCACGTATGTCATACGACGTTTTATAACATATTTGAGAGGAAATAAATAAAAATCGGACTTTCTAAAACAAATAAAATCTTTAATCACTTGCTAGAGCAGTTAGAAAATGTTTACTTGTTCACAAATTAACGATGCGCGCGCATCAGCGCTTTTTTTAAGGCAAAAGGCATTAAAAACAGCCAGTATTACTAATAAAGTAAATTAATATTTGTGTTTTTGTTACAGATGGTTGTAATTTATTGTCAAAATTAAATAAATTAAAGAATTAAATGTTTATTTATTATATTTCATCTCCCAAAGTTAATTTTATTCATAAAATGTTGACCTCTTTTCTGACATAAAAACTCTTTGCTAAAATTTAAAAAAGTACCGTTCGTTTTAGACGGAGCATCTTGCTAAACCGTACGTTTTACCATAATAAAAAAAGCTCGTGCGTTTTACATTACATTACCGCACAAGTGCGTAATGAGATACATTACGTTATTGAAATTGGTGAAATAAGAGACCCTTTACGAGCAAATATGTTATAAAAATATAAACGCACTCTTGTTTCTGTTCTACTATATCGAAAATACTAGCATTATCATTCACTAAAATGGAATAACCCTGATCAATAACACAATATCAGTAATATGTGTGTTGGTCTTAATATTACATCGTTTGACATTCATTTTAGTCATTGATTAGCAAGTTCGTGAATATTGATACGATAAATATTAATTCTGAATTACAATTGGGTATGGTAAAAAATCGAACATATCCTAAATCGAAAACCATTTCGAGGTATATGTATTTTAAACCTTATTTAAATATTAAACATTTTTAAAGGCATAGGAACTAGGATATTTTTAATTAAATACTTTGCAAATGAATGATCCCCTAAAAAGCCAACGTCCGCAAAGAGTACATTAAGGTTCATAATGGACTCTTGACGGTAATCAAATTGACATCTCACAATTGAAACCTTTTCAGGTTCCATAACTTGTCAAAATAAATTGTATCTGAAGTCTACTTCTCACATTCTCGTGAGATGCTACATGATGAAGGGCGAGCTCTGTTTCCGCCGTAAGTGCTGTCAATCAGTAATTTTCTCTTCATTATTTATTTACCACGAATCGGGGAAAAAATACATGTGGGAACACTAAGCGAATTTGTGACGTCATGAGTTCGCAATGAATAAAAATTAACAAAAAATTAACTACCGGCTAGATCGACAAAATATTCAAATTAGTTGCTTAAAATAGTAAAAGGTATTTAAAAAATAAAAATTATTTTGTTCTCAAACCCAATTGTCTAACGAGGAAACACCTACATCCCCAAGTATTTTATCCGGAAGTTTACTTTGTCCATCCAGTCATCTTCGTCCAAAGCTGGTTTTTAAGAGTGACAAAGCAACACAAGTACAAGATGGGAATATTCAGGATTCTACTACTTTAAAAGGAATCGACAAGACCGTTCCGATGTACGAGCGCTAACCATTTTGTTAAAAGATATTCATTCAAATACTCCAAGATCTATAGCGTGTAGTGCTCGAGAATTGAATAATTGCGCTAAATAACTTTATGAAACTGTTTATTGTAGTCACACCAAACTTTACAAGTATTATGATTACTCTACACCAGTCTTTCCCAACGTGGGCGATAACGCCCCCTTGTGGGCGCTGCAGGCCTAAAGGGGGGCGGTAAGAGACCCAGAAAAAAAAGGGGGCATTGTGTAGGGCTTTGGGGTCGATTTATAATTTCATCTACCTAGCTAGGAAGACTCTTAGACACCGACTGAGCTCTCGACTCTCGACTACATCTTGTGAACATCAACTAATATTAATTAAGATATAGCTCAAACTCGGTTCGATATAAAAGACCGCGGGCAATCATGTTTTAACAAGTTTTTGTTAAATAATCCGAATTGTACATTCCTATACCAATCGGCTGGTTCTATAATACTTGTTCTTGCTTGTCGAGTACGATTGGGCGTCGAATGAGATAAACGAGTTTATGCACGTTTGTCTTATTCCTGTTGGTGCGTGCTGCTTATGCAATCCTATATAAGCGACGTAAATTTATTTTATTTTCATTTGCGGTTTCGCGCATAATAGATAAGCAGTACATGATTTCAACACTTACGTATTTCTTAAAACAAAACAATGTCGGAACTAAAAAAGAAGAGACGGCAATACTCTGCGGAATATATTAAATTCGGATTTATTGAAAATCCCACAAACCCGTCGTCGCCTTTGTGTCTTCTATGTCTAAAAACATTTTCGAACGAAGCAACGAAGCCTTCAAGACTGCAAGATCATTTGAATAAAATGCATCCAAATAAGACAGAAAAGAATGTAGCATATTTTCAAAACCTAGAGAAGAAGCATATTACTCAGCCAAGTGTATCAAAACTATTTTCGGCGGCTGCTAAGCAAGATGACGACGGACTTCGAGCTTCGTACAATATCTCTTTGTTAATTGCTCAAAAAGGCAAACCACACAACATCGGAGAAGAGTTAATTTTGCCAGCAATAAAGGAAGTAATAACTACTGTGCTTCATAAACCGGCCGCAGATATTATCCGAAATAATCCTTGGAGTAATAATTCTGTGCAAAGACGAATTGATGAAATGGCTGAAACCATTGAAGAATCATTGTGCAATCATCTGAGGACTAGTCAATTCTCAATTCAGCTCAATGAGTCCACTTTACCAACTAATGAAGCGTTGTTGCTATCTTACGTGAGGTTTATTAAAGATGAGAAAATACGTGAAGAACTATTGTTTGCCAGAAATTTGGAGACAAATATAAAAGGCGAAACCATATTCAATACATTGGAAAAGTTTTGTGAAGAGAAAGAGATTCCTTTGAAAAATATTATATCAGTTGCTCGGATGGCGCTCCGGCTATGACAGGGCGCCATAAAGGCTTCATAGCATACTTAAAAAATAAAATTCCAGATGTCCTTGCTATACATTGCGTTATTCATAGACAACATTTGGTTGCTAGAAACTTAAGTGAACGACTATTTCAATCACTGCAATATGTCATCAAAGCAGTCAATAAAATCCGTAGCAGCTCTTTGAATGATAGATTATTTTATCAGCTTTGTGTTACTAATGACGAAGATTTCAACCGTTTGTTGCTTCATACTGAAGTTCGTTGGCTGTCAAGAGGCAATTGTCTGATTCGATTTTACAACCTGTTTGACTCTATGATAGAGTTCTTGGAAACTAAAGATACAGAACTGCGCAACAAGCTCATAACACCAAAGAATGATATAGCTTACATGACAGACCTGAATAAAATGTTCAACGACATGAACCTCCAACTGCAAGGATATGAACTAAATTTAATTGAAACAAAAAATGTCGTTGCTGCTTTCGCAGCCAAACTGCTTCTGCACAAAAAATATATGGGCAGACGTGAGTTTCACAATTTTCCAAATTTATCAGTATACTGCAGTAACGACGACTTGTTTGCCTTGGAACGACAAACTTCTACTCGGCAGACGGATGCGGAAGTCCTCTACAGTGTTGTCTACTACTTTACCACAGATAAACTTTAATGAGGATTACATATCCCATATCCTTTAGTCTGACAGAGTGAGGGCGCTGGCGTCGCCAGGCAAAATTAAGGGTGCGTGCTATAGAGCCAAGGAATCATGAGTTCGCCATACTGATAGTTTACGAATTCGATCGCGTACCACCTGAAAAACGTGCCATAACATTTTGTAAAACCCTAAATTTCATAAGAAAAGTAAGAAACGAATAAAGATTAGGTGATGTGACTTTGCCGTGTTTTGAGAGTGATTCTGAGTGATAAACTATTACAAAATGCAAATAAATACATAATTTATAATTGTATTTACTGTTTTATTTTGTTTCACATTACATTAATTGCAAAACAATAATATAACATTTGAATTTAAGCACATAGCAAGCTTTATACCTCCTAAAATAAAAGTCAAATTTAAATTGACCTCGGTAAACTAAGTACATCTATGCGAGGAGGGTTCTGATTACACTGGTTTTATGTTTTACTTAAGTTTTCAGCTGTTTTAAATCAATTATGTATACTTTGTTGAGTAGGGCATCAAAACATTCCATTTAGAACTCATTTTGGGTCTCAAATAGTATTGTTCAGGTAAATTGGTCATGGGTGACACTGTGAGTCGGCTCGTGACCACGGCAGGTGTAACCCAGCCGTAACGTCGGGCAGTGAGTAATAATATCACTTACTCATAAGTTTATTTCTTGTTTAGACTCGTCATGTCCATACGTCATTAAAAGGCAAGCAACGCATCGGTGACACCTCTGGTGTTGCAGTTGTCCATGGGCGGAGGTGATCACTCTCTATCAGGTGACCTTCTAGCTCGTTTGCTCCCTATCACATAAAAAAAAATACCTATTGCAATGCAACGCGAAAGTTTAAAATCTCATAGATATTAGACATCAAATAAATAATTAAATATCTAGGACAATTTACACTAAGATCATCTGAGTGCCGAGTGCGAGTTGCAGTGAGAGAAGTGAATGACTTCACCATCGCATTTTGCGAGCACGTAAATGTCAATTACTATGGAATCCAGTCAGCGCCATCTAGCGGCGAATTCGGGCAACATTAAGGCCGCTAGATGGCGTTGACTCGATACCATACAAATTCGCGTTTTTTGTCTCGCAAACGCGATGGTGAAGTTATTCACTTCTCTCACTGCAACTCGCACTCGGCACTCTGACCCCAAACTAAGCAGAGCTCGTACTATGGGCGTCAGCGACTAATAAACATACTTAAATATTTCTAACACATACTTAAATAGATAATAACACTCAGACACACAACAGACACATATGATCGTCACATAAATGTTCGTCATGGGTGGGGATCGAACCCATGACCGCCGGCGCTAAAGGCAGGATCGCTGCCCTTGCGCCAACAGGCCCGTCATTTTGTTAGCAATAAACGCTGTCAAAATCGCGGTTTTGATCGCGGTATGAACCGCCGTAGTGATGGCGGTGGCTCTGCTGGTCTAGCCAAGTGTCAAACGTTGACCGAAAACGCTCAAAGGTTTGTATGAAAAATAATCGTCGATCGACATGTCACGTGACTTAAAGGCTTCGGCAGACGAAGCGCGGGTCAGAAGCAGTGCGGGTCAGTTGCAGCGCGGCAGTAGGCACACACAGTTTCGAAGCATTTGCAACGCGGGCCCGCGTTTAAACCGCGTTCAGACGGGTTAGGCAGGCAGTACGTTGCAAGATGTCGTACGACACGGACTCGGATGAAGAAGAATTCCTACTGCTTTTGGCTCAGACGAAACAAAAGAATTTTGAGACACATTTTAATAATACTTAATTAAAATAATTAATTATACTAAACAATTGAGTTTGTCTTACCTGTCATATTTAGTTTCAGTGCAATTTTCTCTCACAATCGCAGCTTGTATGTTGTGTTTCTATAATTTTTATCTTTAAAATCATATAAACATTTATTTGTACGTACTAATTCGATTAGTTTTTCATTATTATCCATCATGCGGTTGTAAAAAAATACAATATTCGTCAACCGCTTTCAACGCGCTGCGCTGCACTGCAGTCTACCGCCCTGCCGCCGGTGAGTCATGCTAATATGGCCGCCATAGTAATACAACAGCGCGGGCCCGCGCTCGCGCCGCTTCTGTCCCGCTCCCGCGCCGCCTGGTTTGTCGTCCGGTAGTTGCAGTGCGGCGCGGCGCGGAGCGGTCGGAGCGCTGGCCCGCGTTCAAATTTGGTGTGACACACTTCAAAGAGTTCCTTGTATTACAACTTGCGCGGGCCCGCATTCAAACAGCGCTGCTACTGACACGCGCTTGGTCTGCCGACGCCTTAATCGTAACGAATCATAAATTGGTAGCCAAGTGTATAATTTTTTTCTAATAGATAAAACGAAACATTAGTCGTTCGCTAAATACAGCCAAGTGGCACTTTTTGACAAGCGACTACGCCCCATGAGCGTTTCAACGCTACGATAGTTGGCGAACGCCGGCCCCCTGACGCCACCGTAATAAAATGGCGATTTTTCAATCAGCTGGTGTTCTCTTTGTTTGAATTTAGTAGGTATTTTGTGAGTTTTTTATTACAATGCATGCTCTAAAAATATTGTGGGCTGCACACCTATTAACATCACCAATACAAATACACTTTAGAGTGATAAAACACTGAAAATATTCTAAAACTTCAAACATGCGTCACGTCACGTCAAACTCTTCGACTTTGACATTGCGTCTGGCTGGCGTCGTGCGAAACCATAGACAAAATTCTTATTTTTAACGAAAGTTAGAAGAGAACTAGCGTTCGCCGGGTTCCGTTCATCTTCGTTTCCGAGCGTTTGCCACTTGGCTAGGGGTGCTGGTGTGCAGAGGGCATCAAATACATTAATAAATATTTCACCGGTAATAATATTCTTAATTGGTAAAGATATCAATCAATCAATCAATCAAATAATTAATTTCGAGTTACAACAATGACTCATATAGTGTTAGTATTAAAATAATGATTCTTATACCTATTTGTTAGTACATTACACAAAAAATACAGTTCCATAACATAATTAATTCACATCTGTGTGAACCCGCATCCACCTTGCTAGGAGAGGAGAGTCCCACCGGCCTGCAAATACGCTCAGAAGCCTGTTAGGGCTGCCGCGACTCCGCGCAAGCAGGGAGGCGCACCGCTTGCGTATGATGGCTGCAAAGCCATCAACCTGCGCATCTGCAGACATCCCAGATGCGCTGCAATATCGCGGCAGCCCTACCAGAATCCTGAACGCATTGTTGTATTGCACGCGTAGGTCACTGTACGTCCGCCGCGTAAAGCTAACCCATAGGCTGCACGTGTAGAAAGACTGACAGAAGGCTTTAAAAAGCGTTATCTTAACTGGTAAAGTACAACGTGCAAACCTACGAGCCAACATGTTGCACCGGACAGATCCTAAGTTATCCGGTGACCTAAATATTTAAATTGCTTGACCCTGCAAAGAGGAGTTCCAGAAAGCGTTATCTCGGGTACACTCTTTGGTACTTTGTTCACCGCTTTAAACACCATCAACTCGCTCTTCCTTGCATTGTACTTCAGGCCATGGATTTCTGCATAAGTTTCACAAACAGATAAAAGCCTTCGCAAGGCACCAACCGATGGGCTCAACAGCACCATGTCGTCCGCGTAACTTATATTATTAATACAAACGCCACCAACATGGCACCCGATATTCGTGCTGCAAAGCTCATCAATTAGTTTATTTATGTACAGATTAAAGAGCAAGGGAGAAGTCCGACCCCCCTGCCTCACCCCGCACTCCAACCTGTACCCATCAGACACTTCGTTACCCCACCTTACGCGATTTTCCTGATTATTGTACCAGAAACCCAGCAAAGATGTTATTTCATTAGGCAATTTTGTCTAGTTCTGTATCTTCTTCCAAAGCATATCGTAAGAAACAAGATCGAATGCTTTAGAATGGTCGAGAAAGCACGCGTAAACCGGAGTATTCCTAGAAGTATTGTACAGTACAGTGCCTGAGGCAAGCTATAGCACTTTCAGTCGCCAAGCCCGGTCTGAAACCAAATTGTGCGTCATTGAGAGTTATATGCCTGCTTAGTTGCCGGTCAAGAAGACTGTCCAGCACCTTCGCAGGTACACTTGCAAGCGAAATTGGCCTATAGTTGGTAATATCTGACGAATCACCGGTCTTATTTTTAATTATAGGTACAACTGTTGTAAACATCAGTTTAGGTGGTAAAAATGCATGCCCGAGACAAAGATTGAAGAACATTGCAAGCAATCTGGGTAGGTGAGGCCCCGCATACTTTAGATGCTCTACACTTAAGGAATCAAACCCGGGGGACTTTCCTCTGACCATACTTTTAATTACATCTGCAATATTCTTGGCCGTAAAATGCACACTGCGCTCCTCAGACGTCAGACATGCGCTAGGCAAAGACTTGGAGGCGGATCCTAAGGGAGATTTTACACTAAAATGGCTTTGAAAAGCATTAGCTATTTCTCAGGGGCTATGCAAACCCGCTACATAGACTGGCTGTACCGGTTTATAATTCAAGCTATTAGTTTTGTTCCAAAATTTTGAAAATTCCTTCTTAGAATGATGCTCAGCAATCATGTCCATCTTTAATTGCTTAGCATTATCCTGGCACCATTTGAGTCTGGATTTAAAAATACGCTTTGTCTCGCACATCTTGTTATAAACCGGGCCCGAAGCAGGCCTATCACAATCCGACCATATTTGAAAGTGCAGCCGTGCGTTAGCATGAGCCTCTCTTACATGTCGATTCCAACCAACCACATACTTTCCATTCCTCTTTCGTCTATCTACAAAAGTTTTTACAGCAGATAAGGTTAGCACTTCTATAATATTGTCATACAATTTGTCTAGTAATAGGCTATGATTTACATTCCTACAATATCCATCCGCACACGCCCCAAACTCAGTGTTAAAGTCAAACAAACTGAGTTTAGAGTTACACAAGTTATAATACATATCTATCTGCTCACGGTCCCGATCTCCTCATTTAATTTTGTTTACCCCCTGCTCTGGTATACAGACATTAAACGTTTTAAAAGTTGGATATTACATATTAGGAATACAGGGTGATGGTTGGATACAAAGACATCATGATGCACATACATATTCACTAACGAACTAACTGCCGCAGCAGTCAATACGCAGTGGTCAAGCCAGCGACGACATCCATGCGAATCGCTAACGAAAGTGTACGTGTCTTTAGGTAACACTGTCATATCATAACAACACAGCAACTGTTCGTTAAAAACTAATTAACTCACTAGCAAACAACTCACCGGGATGCGCGTTAAAGTCACCTAAAATGTAAACACATTCCACATTTTGGCTTTCTGTAATAGCATTTAGCTCACTTAAGCAATCAGTAAACTCCACTAAATTCTCACGCGAGTCCGTAGGCATGTAAACTGAGAACACAACAAACGAGCGATCAGCTGAATCCACTTTTACGGCGGTCAGACGCACACTGCTACACGGGATGACGGATACGGTGTGAAACACAGACTTCCTCCACAGAAGGGCCACTCCTCCGTAAGGGCGCCCCCGCAGGACACCTGACGACAGGTCGATGGCTGACTTCCCGGTGTACGCAAAGTCGTCATCAATGTTTCCTAAAAAAGGCACATCGTGTGGATATAACCAGGTTTCTTGCAAGGCGATTATATCAGCCTTTTTGCATAGTCGTTTTACGCAATCAACCGATCTCATAACTCCTGTTACAATTAAACGTTACTAATGTCCCTCTTCATTTAATTCACTCGCTAAAGACGTCGATTTCTGACTGAAAAGCAGTGCATTAGCAGATTATCTTGTTTTTAATATAAAATTCAACATTCCTAATGATTATCTAAAACCGCGAAATCATGTCATGAAACTTAACTTAACACATAGAAATAAGCGAAACTTGAAACAATAATGCACTACGCTTGCAACATTAAAAAAAACTGCCGCTGTGAACTGTCAGATTAATATTTCTAATTAATTCTCAGAGTTTAATCACTTCACTACGCAGGTTACTAATAACTCGCACTAATCAATCGCTGCAGCGCTGCATCTGCACTATTCATTCACTAATCAAAGTGAATACAATTTATGAACAGGCATTTATGAACCTAATTATAAAACCCTTTTAATTCCACTATCATCATCATCATCATTTCAGCCGAACGACGCCCACTGCTGGGCATAGGCCTCCCCCAAGGATCTCCACAACGATCGGTCCTGCGCTGTCCGCATCCAGCGGCTTAATAACTATAACTCTTATATATTCTGGAGTGAACTATTCTATAATTGCAATACCTTAGCGGTAACTCAGTTGTAAGTACTTATAAACTGTATCAACTATGTATGTGTAAACACTTAGTTATTATGCAATGCAAATAAAATAAAGAAATTGAAATTCTCAATAATAACGTTGTGTGTGATTGATAAACAAGATGATTAGATGAGTAATGTGATAGAATACACACAAGTTCACCTTCCAAAAATAAAGCAAAGCCTTTATTCATTCGAATCAGTTTAGACTCCAATACGAATAGAACAATGTGGTCGGAACTTCTTACATGTTTGTGAAAACATAATGCTTGCGCGATTCAATGACGTACAACGCCATCTGTTGAATTGTTTACGTAAATAAAATACTTTACAGAACTTGAACACAAATATATAAAATATTCAAATAACCTTACGGTGGATTAGCTCAAACTCAAAACGTTTTATGACGAAATACAAAAAACAATTTTGTGTGGTTGTCAATCATTTTTACAAAGAGCGTTAACGCCAAACGCGTCGCATCGAGGCCGTACCTATTCCCTTCGCTTAGTGCGAGTGCAGGTGACTAGTAGGAGCGATTGATTAGTGCAGGTGTGAAGTGCAAGTAGTGTCCAACTCTGCTTGGTGATGTGTTTAACTTGAACACCTTTAATTTTGTACCTAAGGTCTTCACAATTTAAAAGACATTCATATTTTAAATACTCCCCTGCACACACCGGTGGTAGAGTCACATTATGTTTAATTATGATATTTACTATCATAGTATTATTTTATGTAAACTACATATATGACTTGTCATAAGTACTTCTTATAAGTCTATATAAATAAAGATATTTTTCACGTTTTTACTTACTTTTACACATTTTATGGTAAATCTTCCGTCTGCTTCGCCATTTTTTGCAAGTTCTGCAAAATGCTCAACACTGTAATATAATAATAATATAATCGTTTATTGTTCCTCACAAAACACCATGAAAATACCAAGTAACAAAACAAGTCTTATTTCAGGATTTTTGAGGATCTGGTGTCTGTGATGGGTAAAACATGTAATACAGATCACCAGGCCCTCGCCCCTAGCAGCTTAATTCATAAGAACTCTAATAAAAACATGCAAAATAAATGTGAATTGGTAATAGAGAGCAAAATGGGAAAATTAAAATTGAACAAGAAGAGAATTAAAAAACTAAAAGTTTGAAAATAACAAAATACTTAGTAAAAAATAAAATAAACAACAAAAAATCAGCAAAAAAATAATTTTTTTCAGTAATTTTTTACTTACGAATAACCAACAATAACAACGGCTTATTTTTGATTAAAGATTCGACAAAACTGACTAGAGGATGAATGGTAGAACAGGAGATCCGTTTTTCATGATGTGCCGAAACCAAATCTCGTTTTTAGTCAACATAATATTTCAGCAGGTGTTCTGAAGCCACCAAAATTGATCCCCATACGTCGCAATCATGTTTAATACGGCTACAAAACGATTAGTTATGTGGATTTTATTGAATAGTCGTCAAAAGAAAAACTTTTTGAGATATTTTTGGGGTATAAATTCATTCACTTCACCTATAACTAAGATTTGGCATGTTGGCGCAATGGCAGCGATCCTGCCTTTAGCGCCGGAGGTCGTGGGTTCGATCCCCACACATGACAAATATTTGTGTGACAAACATTTGTATTTGTTGTGTGTCTGGGTGTTATTATCTATTTAAGTATGTATTTAGAAATATTTAAGTATGTTTATTATTCTCTGACGCCCCTATTACAAGCTCTGCTTAGTATGGGGTCAGATGATCTTGGTGTGAATTGTCCCAGATATTTATTTATTTTATTTATTTATTTGATACCCTAAAACTTGATTTTACTCTTTCTGATACTTTAAATGGAGGCTCAAGGATGATGTCGTTGAATTACTACTTGAAATCAGCATGTTAAATAGTTGATAGATTTTGCAAGTTATGTTATTGAAAAAGGTTTGAATTAAAAAAAATAGCTTTTTATAAACGGCATTCAAAACTTTGAGAAAAAACAGTATTTCTCACTTCTTCGGAAAATAAAGCTTGCGTTGATTAGCCCTATTGATGTAGATGTTTTCAGAATTAACTAGGTTTGGTATTTGTATAATGGTGAAGGAAAAATCAGGCGAAAAGGCCTAGTCGCGCCACTACGTCTGAAAAAGAGACTCAACCCAAAAAAATATAAGTTGAAATGAAATGAAATGAAATGGAATGAAATGAAATGAAATGAAATAAAATGAAATGAAATGAAATGAAATGAACTTTATTGTGAACATAAATTTGGGTACATTGTTAGCGGATACATTTGCTTTTAAAGTATAATCGCCAAATTTTACCTTTTCAGATGAATTCACATTTCTATTATTAGAACACACTAAACAAAGCTGTAATACAATAAACACTAATTATTTGACTGCTATGTAATTGAATACTAAATATAATCTATCTAAGTACTATTATTAATTAAATTTTAAGTTTTGATGTTTATTCACATTTCACACTGTATACGCCGCACATGCACCTACTAATCGTGCCTTAAATTATATAGGAGACATGCTTGTCCATGACTGTGGTACCGATCTATTTGCTGACCATTTTGGAGTATTGCTCAGGAAGGCCTTTGATTTTATAAGTAGTACCCTATAGATTGATGTAATACAAATTATTATTGACATAGTATTGTAATATATATCTAAGCTGACATTTGTATTATTCTATGGTATTTATTGACATTGTTTTATTGTAAATTAAATTCATTAATATAGGTACCTATTTATCTGGATGTGACATTTATAAATGATTTTTATTTTGTGTAGGTTATGTAAATTTCGTTTGCTTGTATTTAATTTGAAATGACTGTACCTGTTTTAACCATACTGGCGCGTTGGGAAACTGTAAGTCGGTATGTACATGTTTTTTATGATTAAATGATTTAGAATACTATTTTTTTTCGTTTTTCCTCCATCTATTGAGATGAAAAAACCTGCCTTCAGATATCTCAAAAATCTCCGGCTTTTGGATCTTGTTGTAATTTTTTTTATTGGACAAGACAGTCATTTGATCGCAATCGCACCTGATGGTAAGTAACGATGCGATCTATGATGGTACATGTCTGCCTAGTAAATGCCTGTTCACTCTTGTCTTGAAGAGACCCAGATTGTATTGGTTCGGAAACACATGCGCTGGCAGCGAGTTCCACTCCTTTGCTGTTCGCATTATGAAGGAGTCTGTAAAACGTTTTGTGCGAATGGCTGGAATATCCACAACGTGCAGGTGTAAAGGAGATTGCAGAACCAACTCATGCAGTAATATGTAATAATGTATACCGTGCCCCATAAAGGATTCTAAAACTTTTTGTAACCTAAACAGTGGAAGCGCAAATTTATCCATAATCCTAGTATTTTTGCACTGTGTTTAGTTTGACAATATAATTACTTACTAGTGGGTGACATTCCTACCAAACCTTACGCCGAATTTTCCAAACTCAAACTCAAATATCTTTATTTAAATAGACTTAATCAGTAATTTTAAAAAGTCAAAAAATATACTAAACAATAGACATAAATAAAATAATAATATGAATATATAAATAAACAGTATACAAAAATAATGCGACTCTACCACCGCGTCGGAGGAGTTGATTCTTACTGTGAAGACCCGGCGAGAAACTCAGTAGTTACTCTTTTAAACTTGTTGTGGTTTTACAATGCGAGTTAGTAGAGTAAAATTTGTTTGTTGAGAAAAAAAACTGCTTAAATTCTAACATTAATAAATAGACAGAACAACCTAACAAGTACAGCAAAGCTACGTAATATAAAACAATAGGCTGTACAAAGTCATTTATACAATTCCAAAGATAAAAATTGTTAGTCATTAATACACTTAAGTCCGGTATTTAATTAATAAGTATTACAAGAGGTTACTGATCCCGCACCGAGCAGAGAGCTTTAATCCCAGGCTTTTTTATCTGAAAGGTAATCATTGGTAGTATAATACCCTTTTTTTAATAAAACAGATTTCATGTGGTTTTTGAATCTGTGCAGCGGTAACATACAAATTACCTGAGGAACTTTGTTGTAGTAGTGTACACCTTGCCCCTTGAAGGATCCCAAATCTTTTTGTAATCCAAACAATGGAAGTGCAATTTTATCCTTATTCCTAGTATTTTTGGCGTGTCCACTCCAATGCTTCCCGATGGTAGCTGCTACTAATTACCAATGTACTTACTACTAATTTCTGTACAAAAAGTAATGAAATCCCAACAAAAACAATGTGAATTGAGAGCCAAATTCAATATTATGATATAAGCCTTGGTTGTTGACTTGAACGACAAAAGAAGTGAGATCTAAATGGGTGCCAAGTTCAATGGTCAGTAGGATAATATATTGACTTGGCTGGTTTTCATATACGAGTTATGCCTATTATTCTTATCATTTATGCGCCAGACAACACACCTCTTGTAATGGTCTCACATTAGGAATTAATATCCCTGTGTTACGACGAAGTACCACACAAGGAAATGAGCCAGGGGCTTCTCCCACCACACCCAGACCAGAATCAAATCAGAAAAGATCGTTTCCTGAATTGACCCGACCGGGAATCGAACCCGGGACACTACGGCAATCGAGGCGAGAAACCGTGCTACAGTGCCCTACGCCAATCTTGTCGTCAAACCTTATTATTATAGCGTGCGCAAGTTCTGAAGCTGTAAGTTGATATATCATTCTTACGAAAATATGGCTTTGGTAGAAACTAGCCATCGAACACAGAGCTCTTTCATGACTGTTTCAGTAAGTACTTTATAATAATTCGTATTACTGTGATTGTTTTTTTTTATAATGCCCGTCAAGATGACCTCACTCCACCTGATGGAAAGCAGTCGTGAGGTCCAGATATGAGGTTGACAAGCCCAGTCATTCGAACGAATCACTAGGATGGCCATCCTTACCTTGAAGGCCTGCAGAAATGCCTTTTCACGCCCCGCTTGAAGAACCCGGGACTATACGCGGAAGGCAACACATGTGCTGGAAGAGCGTTTCACGTCTGGATGGTACGACAAAGAAACGAGTCACCGAACCTTTTGGTTCGGGCTAAGAAATGTTGAATTGTGTGTGGATGACGCCGTAGTCCAGCACGCGTGGTACGGGAGTGGAAAGGTGAGGGTGGAATAAGCTGGAATAACTCGTCAGAGCATTCCCCATCGTAGAAGCGATAGAAAACCCTTAGCCTGGCAATGTCTCTACGCAATTGGAGAGGCTCAAGGGTCAAAGTTGCCTCTAGGTTTCCAATAATAAGGATAGCACGCCGCTGCAACCTGTTAAGAGCTTCAAGTAGGTACTTAGCGGAACCGTCCCAGAGATGAGAGCTGTATTCCCCACACTAGCGAACTTGTGTCTTATATAAAAGACAGAGCTGCCCTGGCGTGAAGAATCGTCTCACTCTGTTCAGGATTCCGAGTTTACGGGATGCAGTTCTAATGACGCTCTCAAAATTATACTACTACTAATGATACTGAGGCAGTACTGTATTAAGTACATACATACATACCATCACGCCTTTTTCCCAACGGGGTATAGGCAGAGACCACATCTTTCCACTTGCTACGGTCCTGACACACCTCTTGCGCTTCTTCCACTCTCATTGATCCTTTCATACGTCATGCTCGTCGATTATGGGTACTCCTGCCTGACCTGACCAATTCGGAGCACGTCTTGGACTTGTCCTAAGTATCTACTGTTTTGTTATGCTCAAAATCAAGTTTAAACTGTTCCATTATAGTAAAATACTCTAGGAACCACCTTTATAGGAATTATTCTGCGCAAGACTGCAACACTGTTCTGGAGTACAACGCATTTTAGGCAACTTTAGGCAACTCCTCGCACTTGGCACAGTAGGCAGGCACTGAGAACAATGTATGTTCAGGTTCTGATAATATAAGATGAGTACATGTGATACACACAAGTTCACCTTCCAAAAACATGTGAAAGACTTCTCTAAGTCTTTCGAATTAGATTTTTTGCTACTGTTGGAGTGTGGTCGGAACTTCTTAAATGTTTGTAAAAACATAATGCCTGCGCGATTTAATGACATACAACGCCATCTTTTGGATTGTTTATGTAAATAAAATACTTCATAGAATTTAAACTCAGCTTTTTAGAAATTATTGGATTTTTTACAGCCAATAAATAACGATGTTTTTTTATACTTCAGGTATTCATTTAAATTACATTTCGTTGTGTGTAGTTAGTAAAAGTTTACTCTACAAAATACTCAATGCAGCAGAGGTTGCAAACGAAGACATTTCGTAAGTCTTTAGGGCCGAGATCTATCGTCGCTAAGCACCGACTCATCACATAAACTATTATCTTAATTATTATTATTATTTATGTTGAGTATTTTATCTATTATTTTATTACTAATGAATACCTAAGTTTATGTTTAATTAAGACATACGTAATTTAATAATATCGATAAGAAGTTACTGAAATAGATAGAGACAGCTGTTCAAAGTCTCAAGTCTAAGTTAGACTTGAGCTTAGCTTATGAGCACGCTTATAGATCTGGGCCTAGCACAGCAAAAACAACTGTAGCAGCACAGTTTCCTCCGAGCCAGAAGTTATGAAGGAGATTTAATGTTTCTATGGACAACTCAGGACTCAGGACACCAGAGCCAAGCTCACCTGATATGATACTGAGGACATCGCGGACATCAGCCTGTACGAGATTAGAGCGCCTTTGAATCAGCTTAAAAATAATAAAGCGCCAGATGAGGACGGAATAAAAACGGAAATACTGAGAGCAGGTGGAAAACAAATACTTATAGTTATCCAGGATTATTCAATTCCGTGAAATGACTGAGGCGATCAAATCAGACGATGCAAATAGCTGAAACCGCTCGCTGTAGCCTTCTATGGGGGAGCCCATGTCCGGTTGTAGACTTATAACAACAAAATGTTTCAAACTTGTAAACTACGTATATAAAACATATCCATAATATTCATTTGAATAAAGCTGCAATAATGTGGTTATTGAATCTATGTAGTGGTAACTCACAAATTTAATGGCTTTTGGGATCTTGTTGTAATTCACGACACGATTGGCGTAGTGTGCTTTAGCACGGTTTCTCGCCTCGATTTCCGTAGTGTCCCTGGTTCGATTCCCGGTCGGGTCAATTCAGGAAACGATCTTTTCTGAATTGACTCGGATCTGGGTGTGCTGGGAGACGCCCCTATCTTATTTCTTGTGTGGTACCTCGTAACACAGGGATTTAATAATCCCTACTTCGAGACCATTACAAGAGGTGTGTTGTCTGGCGCATATTTATATTTATTTATAATGTATACTTTGTAACCTAAGCAGTGCAAGCCCAATTTTATCCATAATCCTAGTATTTTTGCAATTTATATCACTGTGTTTAGTCAGACAATATAATTACTTACTAGTGGGTGACATACCGACCTTAAACCTTACACCGTTACACCGCATTATTCCACTCCAATGCCTCCCAATGGAAGCTGCTTATTCCATTTGATTTATTATAAATAAATAAATAAATATCTGGGACAATTCACACCAAGATCATCTGACCCCAAACTAAGCAGAGCTTGTAATATGGGCGTCAGAGACTGATAAACATACTTAAATATTTCTCAATATATACTTAAATAGATAATAACACCCAGACACACAACAAATACAAATGTTCGCCACACAAATATTTGTCGTGGGTGGGGATCGAACCACGACCTCCGGCGCTAAAGGCAGGATCGCTGCCATTGCGCCAACGGGCCAGTCAATAATAAGTTCAGTTATTATGAATAATTAACAAGGTACTTACTACTATGTGCATAACCATTTTTATTTTTTACTTCCTGATGACCTGAAACCACTCGAAGGTAACAAATTTAAAAACAAATTAAGTGACTGGCTCTTAATAAATTGCTTTTATGACATTAAAAAATATACTGTCTTCTGCAATAAGTGTAAAAAATGATTCGTATTTTTTTAATAATAAGAATTTTATAGTATAGTTTAATAATTGACTTTGAATAATTAATTTCATTGAATTTTAAATTTCATATAATATAATATAATTTAATATTTGCACGTCTGCTTGCAGACTGAATACTTATGACATACCATTATATTAAGACCTTATTTGTAACTCTGTATTCTTGCAAATAAATTATTGATTTGATTTACTAATTACTTTACAAAAGTAATGAAATCTCAACAAAAACAATGTGAAATGAGAGCCAAGTTCATTATTTTGATGTAAGCCTTGGTTGTTGACTTGAACGACGAAGGAAGTGAGATCCAAATGGGTGCCAAGTTGACCAAGTTCAATGGTCAGTAGGATAATATATTGACTTGGCTAGTTTTCATATACGAATTATACCTATTAAAGCCTGCGCAAGTTCTGAAGCTGTAAGTTCTTATTTTATTCTTACGAAAATTTGGCTTTGGTAGAAACTAGCCATCGAACACAGAGCTCTTTCATGACTGTTTCAGTAAGTATTTTATAATAATTCGTATTACTGTGATTGTAATGATACTGAGCCAGTTCTGTATTACATACATACATACCATCAAGCCTTTTTCCCAACGGGGTAGGCAGAGACCATATCTTTCCACTTGCTACGGTCCTGACACACCTCTTGCGCTTCTTCCACTCTCATTGATCCTTTCGTACATGCTCGTCGATTATGGGTACTTCTGCCTGACCTTTTCTGAGTACGTAAGTCTTGGACTTGTCATAAGTACTGTATTGTAAATTGTAATACTCAAAATCGAATCTTAAATGTTTCATTACAGTAAAATGCTCGAGGTAAGGCCCCCCCTTTTGAAATAAATATTCTGTGCAAGGCAAGACTGTTCTGAAGTAGGTACATTCATTGAACATTGTTCTGATAATTTAAGATGAGCAATGTGATACACACAAGTTCACCTTTCAAAAATATGTAATTGAGGTTTAAGGCATTTTAAGGCTGTCTCAATAATCAAAGTTTTAGTCGAGTCAGAAAATCGTGGTCTGAACTTCTTACACGTTTGTGAAAACATAATAGACGCGAAAACGTGATTTAATGGCGTACAACGCCATCTGTTGAATTTTTAGGTAAATAAATACTTCATGGAACTAGAACTTGGAAGGATAGAAAGTAGAAGGAGAACGAACTGGAAGACGCAGCGTGGGTAGCCGCTCGCTGTGGCGTTCTATGAGGGAGCGTTATGCCCAGCTGTGGACTTCTAAACTATAAAATATTTTAAACTTGTAAATTACATACGTTTTAATCATCATTTCAGCCGAACGACGCCCACTGCTGGGCATAGGCCTCCCCCAAGGATCTCCACAACGATCGGCCCTGCGCTGTCCGCATCCAGCGGCTCCCCGCGACCTTGACCAGATCGTCGGTCCACCTTGTAGAGAGCCTGCCCACGGAACGTCGTCCGGTACGCGGTCGCCATTCGAGAACCTTTCCGCCCCAACGGCCATCGGTTCTCCGCGCTATGTGTCCCGCCCACTGCCACTTCAGCGATGCAATCCTTCGAGCGATGTCGGTTGTTTTTGTTCTCCTGCGGATCTCATCATTTCTGATTCGATCGAGCACGTACGACGACGACGTACGTTCGATTTGGACGTTCTAATGTACATTCTTATTAGATTAATTAGCGTGCGGATAGATAGCCTCGAATCTAAATACGATAATTCGTGGATGAACTCAACTCTCAACTCAAATAACTTTATTCAAATAGACTGTATCAGTACTTTCAAATCGTGAAAATAAGGTACAATGAAGGTAATTAAATGACCAAAGAAAACGCCATGACAATGCTACTCTAGTGATCAAGTAATGAAACTAAACGCAACGTCATAGTGACAGTCAGCTGAGAACTCGAATAACCTAAAAATCAATTTTATTAATTTGTGAAAATTGATTTTGTTTGTGTTTAATAACAACATGAGATACATTTCTAAGATATTTCAACCATTAATTACCATACCAAAGAATGCCAAGATCAAAAACACAGAAATAACTTGTAAAAGCCAAAAGGTAAGTTCGTTTGTAAACACTAAGATATTTCTTTAATTTAGCTAAATATCCACTAAGTATTAGCTATACTACAACTAGTACTCATTTGGTAGGTGTAGGAGTGTTTGTTAATTGTTGTTATTTAAGGTTTAGGTATTCCAATTCAAGATAATTGCATTTTAAATGCTTTTAATAAATGTATGGCATGATTTAATTATTCGAAATTTGTCTAAGATACATTGGATACTAGATTTCTGGTCAGTATTGTAGGTACAAATTATTGCACTATCATTGGTACAGAGGCGTTCACATCAACCTTTACATAGGGGCACTTTATGCTGTTAACATAGGACTCATTTTACAATGGTTTTGTAAAGTTTGATGTGAACGCCTCTGTACAAGATAACATTTTATCTTTAGGCTACACCTTTAATTTTGAAAATGCAAAATAACCCATAAAAAGACCTTTTTTTCTCTATAATAATTACATTGGTTATGTTCCTTCCAGCTACTTCTAGAGTGTGGACTCGTCCGACCCACCAGCTCTGGCCTATTTACCCTCCTACCTCTTGCTCGGCGAGCCTTAGGCAAGCTAGAGGCTCTAGTGATCCAGTCAATAGAGTCAGCGGGGGGTCAACGTGTGTCTCTGCCAGCATTGACGTCATCCCAACTGTGGGAGCGGTCAGGAAGGCTGGATGATGTTGGAACTGAGTTGATGAGGGTTGAGGATAGACATGGGAAGAAATATTTGTTGGCTCCGGTGAGTATATAAATTATGCAAATAATTATTATTAAAAATTAATAAATATCTGGGACAAATTACACCAAGATCATCTGACCCCAAACTAAGCAAGGCTCATACTATGGATATCATAACACACCATCATGACATTATCTCAAATGGGGTAGTCAGAGGCAAGTGACTGTTGCCGTCATGGCATTGCCAATGGTATTAGAACCCAACGTGGTAGGTGGTGAGCCTTCCACTGCTATCCGGGTTGATTTGGTTTTTTTTCCGATGTTTTCCATCACCGGAGAGTTAGTCGGAAATTAAACAATGAACACAAAGATACTCGTAGATAGATAACATTATTTATTGTACATTTTACAAAAGGAACTTAATTCTAAGTAACACATTATGGCTAATAGCGATCTCTACCAGGCAACCTACAGGTAGAGGAAATATAATATAAAATGGCAAGTACGTGCATAAATACATAAACTTAATAACATAAATAAAATAAACCTAATAATATAGTATAGTCATATGAAGATATTTAAATAGATACATATTATAGTATGAATTTATACATAGATGACACAGAAACATTTTATCATTAAATTTAACTTAAGTATCTCATCTTTGAACAAATAACGAATACACCAAAGCTAGCTAGAAAATTAGAAAAAGATAAAAATGAATAATCACAGCAAAAGATAAGGTGATTTGACCTTTGCCTTGGAGATTTATTTATTTATTTATTTATTTAAAAAAAAGGTTGCTTGAAGGCTCACACAGCAGGTCCAACATGCCAACAAGTTAAATTTTGCTGACCGTTTGGGGCATCTTTACAATGTATATATTATATATGGATTGAGATTTCCTAATAGAGAGGGGAAGGGGGGGGGGGGGGGCGGGGGAATGTTAACACCTTGGACAATGTATTTAATGTGAGGCGATTAAATGCCCTCTATTTGCCGTGCCCTTGCAGGGCGTCACACGTACTTTTATGAAATACTGTAAGACCTTTATATCTATGTGACTATGCAATGAATAAATAACTAAATAAATAAATAAATAAGGATTTCCACAATCGGATAGATTGTACAGTAAAGGATTGTGTGTAGGAGTGTGAAGAATGAGGAGGAATTTAAGTCGATAATCGAGATAATCGCAATTGTTGCCCGCGAGGTGGTTGCAGAAAGTGGAAATGCTTTTTGAGGTACGCTGGCGACTTGGGAAATAATACAATATACAACAAAGAAAGAATATGGGAGTTATGGCGAAGACGAATGGGGAGCCAGTTAAGCTGAGCTCCTGAGCTCGGTACTCGGAAACGTGGTCGTACTTACGCAGACCGAAGATGAAGCGTATGCAAAAATTTCTTATCAAAGAGGTTTTCATTGAGATCTAAGTAGCAGCAGTCTGCATAATCAAGTATCGGGAAAAGTAAGGCTTGAACCAACGCAATTTTGGTGGGTATCAGAAGGAAACTGCGTAATCTACTTAAACAACTTGCTGCAGCAAACATTTTCCTGCTTACCTCGCCTATCTGCACCTTCCAGGTCAGAGAGCGAATGGTCTCAGGTCACACAACACGTAATGTCAAAATCAATACTAACTGAATCAGATGTAAGTACTTCACAATCCGCGATCCGAGTTGGAGTGCTTAACCGCTAGGCCACGACGCTCTACTATGGATATCAGAGACTAATAAACATACTTAAATAGTTCTAAATACATACTTAAATAGATAATAACACCCAGACTCACAACAAACACAAATGTTTGGGTGGGTGGGGACAAATCCCATGACCTGGTGTTAAAGGCAGGACCGCTGCCATTGCACCAACATGCCAGTTGATTGTAATAGCGTTGGGTCAGTGTTTCTGGGTTTTATTATCTATTTATGTATAAATACATCTTAATTTTACTAAACTTGCTTATCTTGGACATAGCGAAAGCTCTTTCGATTAAAGTCAGAAATATTATTTATTTATTCAACCTTTTCCAGACTCATGAAGAAGCCGTAGCAGACCTCTTAGCTGACGTGGGTTCCTTATCGTACAAACAGTTACCCTTATTGCTTTATCAAGTAAGTAAGTACCCATTTAACGTCATGAATTATTGCTTTTAAGTAGAAAAAATAGTTAAAATAAGTTAACACTTCATGCCTTTCGAAGGTTTTGCTTTTAGTAAATTCTTCAAGGTATTAAGATACAGTAATGATTTCAAGAATGTATGTAACAGTCGTACATTTTGATAAAAGAGCCAGTAAAAGAGTTTTGAAATTAGCCAGAGACATTTTTTTGGAATTTACAAGCTTTCTGAAAATGGCTCTGCCTGTGTGGACTATTGTAAATAATTGTAAAAAATAATCTTATTCAATAACTTCATTTATTCAAAAATGAACAAAAGGACCAGTTACAAATGAATACAAAAATAGTTTCAAATTTCAGAAGAATTGCATGATCTTATACCTGCCGCTGAATTTCATCACCGCACGACACGTCATAAGCCCAAATTCCATGCTCATCACCTGGATGGCTGGCGCTCAACAACCGTACGTTTTTCGCGTTAATTTCTTCCGCGTACATCCAAGATATGGAATGATCTTCCTGCGTCGGTATTTCCAAAGGAATATCACATCGGAGCCTTCAAGAAGAGAGCCTATTACCATTTAATAGGCAAGCTACGCATCGGTGACACCTCAGGTGTTGCAGTTGTCCATGGGCGGAGGTGATCACTTTCCATCAGGCGACCTTCCTGCTCGTTTGCTCCCTATTACATAAAATAAAGATTCCATAAAATGAAAGATGACAAGTAGAGGTGGTAATATTCATTTCTATGCGAATGATAGCACGCTCCACGCGCGTTATTACGAGCACCCTGGGGCAAAGCAGACTGGCATCGAGGAGAAGAGGCGAAGTCTTGTTGTTGAGCTTGACGGAGTGTTGGACCGCATTTCAGAATGGGGTGCATGCAATCTTGTCGAGTTCAATGCCAAGAAAACGCAGGTGTGTCTATTCACAGCAAAGGCGTCGCCGTTCCTTTCCCATCCCACTCTTCAGAGCACCCCGCTACCGATAAAGGATAGCCTAAACATCCTTGGCATGGATGTTCGTAGCAACCTAAACCAGCGGGACTACATTGAGAGCGTCATTAGAACTGCATCCCGTAAACTCGGAATCCTGAACAGAGTAAGACGATTCTTCACGCCTGGGCAGCTCTGTCTTTTGTATAAGACACAAGTTCTTTTCCAATAAATATCTCAACAATCTGGTGACCTTATATGTGCCAATGCTGAGGCTATTAAGTCATTATTATTTGTGTGCAAAAAATTACTTATTTACAATTGATTCAATATTTTTAATTTATTCGAACATCATCATCATCATCCGTGCGGTCTATCCCAGTTGTGAACCCACACCAGTGTGTGGGCTCCCAGGGTCCGCCTTTCTTATTTTCTTGGCCCACTTCGCGCGCTCTTGTGCATCGTGGAGTCTGTTGGCACGCATGTCACCCTTAACTCTTGGGTCGACCTCTTCTACCGGTACCTGACGAGGGCGGCATGGCCAGACATTTGTTGCCCACGTAGTTTGCCGATCTCCGTGAGACGTGACCATATCAACGAAGGCGGCACTCCTGCAGCTTGTCTACGATGTCACGAACACGAAGGCTGCCGCGGATGTGGGTGTTCCGCACGCGATCTTTGCGTGAGACGCCACACATCCACCGCAGCATTTTCATTTCCGTGACGCGCAGCTCCTGCTTGTCTCGGCTGCCTGCTTTTATTTTTATTCGAACAAACACTTAAAAAAGCAAATCTTTCCTCCGTAAAATATTAGAAATATAGATGAACTTCCCATACTCCTTATATAGTTTGCAAATGCTTGAGATTAGCAAGTTGGCTTCTAACACACTTCTGCGAAAAGCATGAGAAAGAAGCTCAGTAAGCTATTACTTCGTTTATTTTAGCATTTTATTTTTATTCATTTACAACAAATCCACAGCACTTAAATTATCTTAACACTAGTTATGACAAATCCTACTGTCAATATAGGATTTGAATTATTTTAACTAAACTTAATACACTTCAAAGGCAATTTGTCGAGTTTACAAAAAAGTGTGTGTGTGTGTCTAATTTTTCTAGTTTTCTATCCTAAGCTCAACAGGCCTTAATTTTCTAACCACAGATCAGCAACAAGTACCGCGACGAGCATCGCCCCAAGCACGGTCTTTTACGCGCGCGCTCATTCACAATGCTGGACGCGTACGGCGCGCACGAGTCGGCTGCGAGCGCGCGCGCGCTGTACGCCGCCGTCGCAGAAGCGTATCGGGCGCTGTTCGACAAGCTGCAGCTGCCTGTTTATAGAGGTAGGAGAATAAATTTACACACACCCACACACACATTATTCTGGCTACCGCTCACATCTTTCTAATTGCTGCGATCCTTACACATATATGGCGCTTTCTTCACCGTTTTAAATCCGTGCTAATCTTTAAGAGGACACAGCACGGTCGAGAGAAATGAAAACGCATACGGCGCGCACGAGTCGGAGTCGGGTCGCAGAAGCGTACCGTGAGCTGTTTGACAAGCTGATAAAAATAAGCTCGTAACTCCCAGTCTAAGACTGCATAAGGTAGGAAAATCATTTGTTGGTCAATGTGTAAAATATTTTAATAAGATTCCGCAAACTCTTGTTGAACTGCCTCTTCACCAGTTTAAGTCACAAATTAAAGCTAAGTTAAAGCTGCTTGTGTACTGGCTGGCATGCCCTCCTGGAAGCTGGAGGCGGTTGTTCTCGCTGCTGTGTACCAGTCCCGCACAGCAGCGAAAGCAAGAGGAGAGCGCCCGTATTGGGACGCCATTGAGGGAGTGCGCCGGCGTGCACAGAGCGCGCTACTGCTGAGGTGGGCGTAGGACCTGGCCGACCTGCTCTATGGCGGGTCGGCCAGGTATAACCATAAACGCGATCAGGCCGGTCCTCGACCAGTGGGTACGTAGGGAAAAGAGGCCCCTTACCTTACAGCCGGTAGGCTGGTGCAGGTACTTTCCGTACATGGCTGTTTTGGAAAGTACCCGCATGACATCGCCCGGAGGGAGCCCACCCCGAGGTGCCACCTGTGCGACGCCGAGGAGGACATCGCCCAGCACACCCTTGAGATGTGCTCTGCTTGGGCGGTGCGGTGTCGCATATTAGTGGATGTGGTTGGCATTGACCTCTCGCTCCCGGCCCTGATACGGGCCATGTTGGCGAGCGAGAGAGGATGGGAGGCGATGGTCTCCTACTGCGAAGAGGTGATGTCGCAGAAGGAGACAGCGAAGAGGGCCCGGGAGAAAGATCCTCAGGCGGGCCCTCTTCGACGCAGACGGCGGGGGGTGAGGAGACGGTGGTTTGCACGCCTTCTCCCTGCTCCCTAAAAGCAGCACCGGGGTGAAATTCGGTGGCTTTCACCCCATTGCAAGGTGCTAGTGTCTGGGGGTGTCCCTGTATACCGGGATGCCTTTGTTGCGTGAGGAGGCCCGGCGTGAAGGCTGGGCCATCCACCAGGGACGGCACGGTAATCCGAACTAGGCACCATGTCGTCCCGTCAAGGCGATGAGGTATACCGGGGGTCTTTTTAGTGGGTATGCTGTCACCTTCGGTGACGCAGAGTCCCACATTCCCCTGCTGCCCCACCCAGGTAGCAGGATAGTGCGTAATGCATATTTTCACCTGCAAAAATAAAGGATACAACGAGTGTGACAAAAGAAGACAGAAGAAGTGTGTTGTCTGGCGAAATACCTTACTTATCTTTCATCCTTTATTTTCCAGTATCAGCCCCAACCGGCGACATGGGCGGCTCTCTCTCCCACGAGTGGCAACTGCGCGCGTCCGCCGGCGAGGACGCGCTGGACGTGTGCCCGTCCTGCTCGCACGCGGCGCGCGCGCAGGGCGGCGGCAGCTGTGCGGAGTGCGGGAGGGAGACGGATACAGTTAGCAGTATCGAGGTTAGAGTTCAAGGATAGAAACTAGAAAAAATCGACTTATTCTAGGGCTCGAAGGGGCTTAGAAGCACGAGGCCATTTTGAATCTACTACTTTAAAAATATATTTTTCTTTCAGCCCTTGTTTGTTTTTATTTTCAAGTTCAACTTTGCTTAGTTTTTCAATTTGTTTCTCGTGGACTGTTGTCAGTCAATGCATGCCTTCAAGGTGAGTATGGCCAGCCCAGTGATTCGTTTGAAAGACTGGGCTTGTCAACCTCATATCTGGACCTCACGACCGCTTTCCATCAGGTGGAGTGGGGTCATCTTGACGGGAAATAAAAAAAAAAATGCCATTGTCACTTATAATCTTCGATCAACATTACTCTAGTTACCCGGGCAGAGCGTCAAAAAACGGCCGAGAAAATAACGTCCCACTTTAAAAGTGGGAACTTATTTCTATTTGATTCATTCTTTTGACTGCGCCAACGTGCTGACATGCCACACTGCCTGAGTTTGCTTACAAAAACTGTAGAAATAACCATCGGAATAACAAATTACCGGGTGGAATATCATACTTTCGATAAGAAAATGCTGTTTTATCTAAAAATATAAAAAAAACCTAGCCTAAAGCAGGCCTGTTTCACTACGTAATTCGGTTTACTTAATCACCTACGCGTTTGGTCCGCCCGTGTGCACAATTTAGTCGAGGGGCACTTACGCAGTACGCGACCGACGCGGCAGTTTATTTTCGCAAGCTAAAAGTTCACAGGATGGTGAGACAAAAGCGTCAAAAACTAAGACAAAATTTAAAGATAAGGATTTAACCTTTAACAGACTTCCCAAGAATCCTGCAAGCGCAAAAAAATGAGTTTATTTACGACATCACATTAGAAACCTCTAAAATTATCAGTGTTTCTCTACCATATTATATTAATGTTAGATACAAATAAACCTTCTTCTTGAATCACTCTTATCTATAAAAAACCCGCATCAAAATAAGTTGCGTAGTTTTGAAGATCTAAGCATACATAGGGACAGACAGACTGAAAGCGAGTTTTTTTTATACTATGTAGTGATTAACTTACAAACCAAGGAAAAGCGTATTTGTTTACAGTATTTATAGGTACCTACGTGGCACACGCAAGCGCTTCATATTCCCGGGATCCCCAACGAGGGAAAGACTCCTCGCAGGACCCTTCGGCGCGCAAGGCCGCCTGGCAGCAAGCTCAACTCCAGTGCACGATAACACAGACCACTGTGTCCGAAGACACGCGTTACCGTCATCCTTGGGATCGCAAACCGAAACACGCAGGCCCCCCCGCGTACGCTTCGCGACCCCAAGGGCCCTTTCAGTCGCCTCTTACGACACGCAGGGATACCTCGGTAGTATTATCATCCCCTAACCGCAGGGAACGTGTCTAGGTTCTAGTCCAACCTGCTTCTGAAAGACCAATAACAGTGGCATGTTAATATGTATTGCGTCCATAATCAAAATGTACATTCGGGCGTGAAAAGTGGAGGGGCGCGCCATTTTAGCTTAGACATCTACAGCGCACTAACAAAAAATAAAGAGTTTACAGAAGGACCGCTCGCGCCTTTTCCCTAAACTTGCGTGACCGCCCAGGGTTACTACTATATTCGCTCTGAATTTTCAAAATATAGTAGGTAGACTATACCCACTTGTCAGAACCGACCAAAAACAAAATTCGTCATGTGTCAAATTGCACCAAGTTCGACAAAAACAAAAACACTTGCAACAGTGCCACTGGCCGAAGCCTCTGAAGCTCACCGGTATCGCCTGTAAACTCACTGTGTCTGTGTGCGTGATTAAATGGCGGTTTGTTCTAAGCGGACTATCTGTCAGAGACGCCGCGCCGCATGCGTAATTTGTGGCACTACGCTAATCCTATCCTAGAAGTTGTCTCCTTCCAAAGTCAAAGTCAAAATTCTTTATTTGCAGTAAATGTGGTAACAAGTGGTCCTATTTCAACATAATTAGTGCACACACTTAACCGTATAACAGCATGCAAATATTATATCAATTGAGGTTTTAATAATAATTTAATACAATTATTGAAATACTAATTAAAATAAACAAAAAAATTATTAGTAAATACGTTTAAAAATAAATTACAAATCCAATTTAAATTATAAATTAACATGTCTGTCTAATTAATCTAAGTGAATGAGAATTTAATGCGCATGCGCAATTTGTGAATAAACCTGTTGTAAGGCAATTCCTTCGAAACATCCGGTAAATGGTTGAATAATTTAACACACATTGTTTGACAGTTTTTGCTGCAAATATCTGTAACCTTAGAATAATTACGCATAGAAGGAGAGTCGGGGCACACGTTTTGATGCCACAAATATCAGGACGTCACGTCATGATCTGAACTTACCGATGTTAATTTCTCGAGGTAAGAGTTTCTTTAAAATGTTTATTTGTACAGTGAATTGTTACAACAATATAACAGAGAAGGACGAGTAGTATTCATACATGTTAAATACTGCAAATTGTGATTACATGTGTGAAGAATTATCATTTTGATAGATGATTTTGGCATCAGAAATGGCGCGCCTTTTTGTATGGAACTATCCTTCTAGGTGTAATCGCCTTGGATTAAATCTGCAGACTTCACTTCGTTTTGTAAAGAATAGCGGATGTTTTTTTACAAATTTACGAATTTCTAAAACATGAATACAGGGTAATGTTAGAAGTTTTAATTCCCGAAATAAAGGTCTACAGCTGGTCAGTGGTGATACGTCACAAATTGCCCGAATACATCGTTTCTGTGCTATGAACGGTTTATCTATCTGAACTGAGTTTCCCCATTTAGGAATACCATATCTCAGGTTTGACCCCACATAACCATGATAAGCCAACAAGGCAGTGTCTCTATTACTAATCTTTGCCAGTCTCCATAAAGCATAAGAGAACCGAATTATTTTGGTACATAATTGGTCAATATGTATTTTCCATGTAGGGCATTCTTCAAGTGATAAACCCAGGAGTACAGATTCATTTACTTCTATTTGTTTATTTTGATACTCTATTTTAAACATATGTTTCTTCCCTCCCCCCTCTATTATGGAATTGTAAATATTTATTTTGTCTTTTTCATATTTATTGTCCTGTAACCAGTGTTTTAGGCGTTTAACTGTATTATTTATGTCAGTATTATAACTTGTTTTTTCTTCGCTAGGAATTACGAGAACAATGTCGTCGGGTAGAACGTTTATGTAGAGTAGAAAGAGTAAAGGGCCGAGTGTACTACCCTGTGGTACCCCATGTTTAATAGTCTGTACAATCAATTTATGGACTTGAAACTGTTTCCATTTATGTTACCAAGAGTGAACAGTCAACACATTATCAATCTGCTCCAGGTGGGCCACACGTTCATCCTGGGCACTCGCTACAGTGAGCCACTAAAGGCGCACTACATCCCCGCCGCGGGGGCGCCGCAACCACTCATCATGTCGTGTTACGGGATCGGAATTACCAGGTATTTTAAATTCCTTTTTTATGTAATTTTTAAAATGATATATATATATATGACGGTGGGAGTCGTGGCAGAGCGGTAGGCTGTTCGTCACCGTCATCAAGTACTTGGGCTTCCATGTCGGAGGGCAACTCAGGGAAACACAGTTAACAATCCAATTCACTTTATATTATCACTTATCAGTTTTATCACACTGGGGCACATTTGTAAGTAAGTATTAGGGTAGCTGGGAACAAGACAGGTTCGATGATAATTCTCGCGATAGTAAAAATAATGAAAATTGAGAGGAAGAACGAGAGTTCATCGACTCTGTCTTCGCGTAATGGCGCCAAGCGATACTAGCGCCACCACACTGCGTTCACTGCACTTTACAATTAAAATCAACCAATCAGAAAATAGAAAAATAACATTCCGGTACTACGGAGTCAAATGAGCTTTCATAATGTTGCTAGCTATAGGCTCGTGAATATTGCCAGGTATAGGCGCGACGACATGTATATATACTTGTATATTCGACGACACGGTTGGCGTGACGACACAGTTGGCGTAGTGCGCTGTAGCACGGTTTCTCGCCTCGATTTCCGTAGTGTCCCGGGTTCGATGCCCGGTCGGGTCAATTCAGGAAACGATCTTTTCTGAATTGACTTGGGTCTGGGTGTGCTGGGAGACGCCCCTGGCTTATTTCCTTGTGTGGTACCTCGTGACACAAGGTTAGTCACTACTTCGAGACCATTACAAGAGGTGTGTTGTCTGGCGCAATAATTCGCAGGGCCATACCCTTCGTATTGAATGACTTCAAATCGCTTATAATTTCATTCCGCTCACTAACTATAAACGTACAGAAAAGTTCCAAATTCACTATGTTTTTATGTAAATGTTTTTTTTTTTTTTTTCATTAAACAATGTCTATTTTTCCACACAAAGATATATTCGGCCGAATAGTACGTATTATTCGGCCGAATACCGAATATCAAAAAAGTAGCCGAATAGGCCGAATACCGATGAGCATTTGAGCGAGGAAGGAGCCAGCTCTTTTTGTCTTTGCTGGTGGCCGCAAGTTTTTTTTTTTGTAAGTGAGTAGTTTTTTTTTATGTAAGATGTAAATAGTTGAGAGTCCCAGGATCAGTTTTTTATGTGTTTCAATTTCAATCTTGATTAGTTTTTAAATTTTCGACTACACTTCAGAATGTCATGGGATCTAAAATCTTAGGTGCTCCATTGATTCGAAAAGTTATCAGCCTACATTTGAATGTAGATTCCACAACGTGAGCAACATAGCTTCATCTTGCTTACACAGAAGCTTGTGTCGTTTTGTTCTAGAATGTGCAATCAGCCCACTTTCTTTGCAAAAAGGACACTCGTACATGGTTAATGAAATATAGAGAAGAACTAAACACATGCCAGAAATATTGACGACCGACTTGGTGTAATGGTTAAGAAGTTGGCTACTACACCAGAGGTCGCGGGTTCGATCCCCGCACAGCACAAACATTTGTGTGCATGAACATGTCTGTTTGTACTGGTCTGGGTGTCTCCTATGTATAATAAGTATGTATTTACAAAAGAAAATGTATTTAAGTATGTTTATCCGTTGTCTAGTATCCCATAACACAAGCTTTAATTAGCTTACTTTGGGGCTAGATGGCGCTGTGTGGAATAATGTCCAGGGATATTTATTTATTTATTTATATATTAGCTTTATCCCGCAAACAACCGTATGCCAATGATAAGCAACATTCTTATGTGTGAAATAAAACTATCCGTCATGGGATAATGTACAAACCTTCTGGAATAGTAAGTTTTTTTATCTCCGTAATGAAAAAGATTGTTACTGGTGTCCACATTTGGTATGGACTTGTAACGATGCCGTTTCGTTCCAGTCTCGTGGACGTTAGAACCTCCACGATGGCTGGAAACATCATAGTTTAACTTACTGGCCATCAATAGTATTCTGTACCTGTCCTTTCAAAATTTAATTTATCGTTCCACGTTCCCTGTTCAGCATTTTGAGTCATTCCTACCAAAACCATCGTACTGAACAGAGCTTGCGAGCATTTTACCAGATTACCAGTATACGTACGACGTTTTAATTACATACGTGATGGTGATTATTAAATAACCAAGTGTAAATAGTTATATATAATATAACAGGAACCCGTGTATCGGGTTTTTCTTCCCTACCCATACTTTTACCCTATACAATAAACGAGTCACTATTCCATAACTAAATCTACTCCTAAATATTGTGTGACGAATCCCGGCGCTCCGGCTCCTGTATTGCTGGCCTGCAACGAGGATTTCGCCGTGATAGGGGTACAATACAGTACCAGGACTGTGCTTCAAACTTTGGTGATTTATTAGAAAGTTTTCGATTAACAATTATGTAACTTAACTGAAAACAGACAATAGTACAATATGATATAAGTGCGGTAAGTTGAAAATTACAGCCGAGGCGATATTGCTAGCCCGAGCCGCAGCCTAGGCGAGGGTTACGTTTGTCATACGACGTTTTATAACATTTTTGTAAAGAAATAAATAAATAAATCTTCAATTACTTGATAGAGCAGTACCTAATACAAATTTTACTTGTTCACAAATTAGCATAATTTTTTTTTTTAAGGCAAAGGCATAAAAAACAGCCAGTATTACTAGTGAAGTAAATTAATGTTTTTGTGTTGTTGTTACAGATAAATGGTTGTAATTTATTGTCAAAATGAATTAAATTAAAGAATTGAATGTTTATTTATTATATTTTATCTCCCAAACTTAATTTTATTCATAAAAAATTAACCTCTTTGCTGACATAAAAACTCTTTGCTAAGATTTAAAAAAGTACAGTTCGTTTTAAACGGAGCATCTGGATAAATCGTGCGTTTACCTTATAAAAAAAAACTAGTGCGTTTTACATTACAATAACGCACAAGTACGTAATGAGATACAATACGATATTGTAATTGGTGTAATAAGTGACCCTTTACGAGCAAATATGTTATAAAAACTCATTATTCCTAATTTCTATCTATAAACAAATAACTACCTACCGTACTAAATTTCAAGATACTGAGTTCACGGGGAGTACCCTGTAGGTTTTGATTCCCTTAAGAGTGTCAAAAATTTGCGGAAATTTGCGGCATAAACGGCTGTATCCTTATAACTGCGGAAGCTTCATCGCCCAACATCTTAAACTTGGTCCTAATCCCACGACATAAGATCACTACCGTACTAAAACGACATAACTGACATCATGATAAGCTATTTCATGACCCTTATGCCTTTTACATAAGGTCAATATTTGCATCGAAAAGTGAGCCAGAACCTACTATTCCTGCTACTAGTATATTATAGATCCTATTATTATTAAACATACCATCACGACTTTATCCCAAACGGGGTAGTCAGAGGCTGTGACTGAGTGGAGAGAGAGAGAGGGAGTGACTGTGTCGTCATGGTGAACGAAACACTCAGAAGCCCACTTTTCACCAATGGTATTAGAACCCAGCGTGGTAGGTGGTGAGCCTTCCGCCGCTTGATTTGGGTTTTTTATCGATGTTTTCCATCACCGGATGACCGGAGAGTTAGGTATGATTCACATCGAACGGCGCGCAGCGGAGAGCATCGGAGCGCATTTAAAAAGCCGCAAAGGAAATTATTATTTAATTATCAATTCTTAAGGTCGTTTTCGCATCCAACTAATACATTTTGGAACCCGAACGGATGCGAAAGCATGCCGCGGCAGCCGGTCGGCTCCGAGCGTCTTCCGCGGAACACGACCGACTGCGCGCGGATGCCGTCGGCTCCGTTCGGCTGCCGTCGCATGCGCTGCGACCTTAGATCAACAATACACTGAAGTTGTCGGTCAGTCCTATGAAACTTAGAACACTTTACTTTTTGTATGGGGAAAATATACGTATATAGCCAACCTGACAAAATTACAAGAGGTATACCACATAAATTAAAATAGAAAATAAATTTAATTTAAAGAGTTATTTTTTACTAAAAAACTTAAAACAACTCTCTATTTTTTTTCACCAGGGTCAAAAATTAGGTTTATTTGTGTATAAGTTAATTTGGGTATAAGCAACATTTAGCAACGAGGCTTTTAAACTAGTACAGGGTGGCCAAGAAAGAAATGCACTTTGAAATATCAAGGTAAAGATAACTATGTGATTTTCAAGAACCTTCACTTATTACAATTTAAAGAGAATTAAATGTCACTTCCGTTATTTGCCTTTACGTTGGTGTAGTAAAAGTATTATGTTGCCTCACACTGGTTGTTCGGAGTTCCGTTTCCTAAAACGTAGTATTTATATACTCTTTGGTGGTCGGCCACAGTCGCATACGCCTGCATCCGTGCGAGCCGCCGCGCGCCGCTGCGAGCCGCTGCGCGCCGATGCGGGCCGTTTGATGTGAATCGTACCTAAGTCGTATATTTAACAACGAACACAAAGATTTAGGTCCTGCCAGATTTTGAACTCGGGACCACACGATCCACGATCTGAGTTCGGGTGCTGAACCACTAGGCCACGACGCTCTCTCACTATTATTATGCATATATGTATTATATCCATAGCGAAAGTTAAAATTTTGTTGACGATTCGCAAGAACTGCAAATATCTATGGTCTACCTGAATAAAACATTATTGAATTACTCGCTTCGCCCGCGTTATCGTTACATAATATGGCCAAATTACATATTTTTTTTATAAATTGGAGCCTATGAGTTTTTCTGATGTTAAAGCTGTATTACTTTTTGACGACCGACTTGGTGTAATGGTTAAGAAGTTGGCTACTACACCAGAGGTCGCGGGTTCGATCCCCGCACAGCACAAACATTTGTGTGCATGAACATGTCTGTTTGTACTGGTCTGGGTGTCTCCTATGTATAATAAGTATGTATTTACAAAAGAAAATGTATTTAAGTATGTTTATCCGTTGTCTAGTATCCCATAACACAAGCTTTAATTAGCTTACTTTGATATTTATTTATTTATTTATTCTGGTGTTAAAGCTGTATTACTGTAAAGGTTCATTTAAATCCGTTCAGTAGTTTTTGCGTGAAAGAGCAACAAACATACAATACAAAAAGACTATACAATATATTTATAAAGTTTCTGAGAATGAACAAATAAATAACTTGTTTCAGATTACTCGCCGCCAGCTTAGAAGCCTTGTCCACCGAGGATAGCATGCGATGGCCTAAAGCCATAGCGCCCTTCAACACTATTATTATTGGCCCCAAAGTGAGTCTCCACCATTATCATAAGAAAATGAGACTTTGCCGTGCTGGTCTCCTCCCCGTGGGTGTCGTAAGAGGCGACTAAGGGAGCCCTGCAGCAGACCATCTGCTCTTCAGGCGTTCTTTGGATGCGCGTGGTGAGCGACTACAACTGCTCCGGTACCATTCTGGATGAATGGGAGTGGGTAATGCCACGGGCTACTCGCCTATGAGTACCATAATGTGTAATGCATCGTGCATTGTGCTTTATAGCGGCAGGACCTACCGCAGATGGTCCCTGGTACTCTTCACGGTGTGCTAGGAATAGTGTGCCTTTCTGCATAACCGCGAGGTTGGTCGGGGGGGCCACTAAAATAAATCTCAGTAGTTTGAGAAGGGACTTGCTCTTCAGGTGGGAGACATATTATGTCGGCCGGTTGATGTTACCACTATGCAGTTGCGTGAAACCCGCCAAGTGACTCTGATCTATCTCGGTCAGGTCGCGTTCCGGGATCAGCACTGCACTAACCGGTGCCCGGGCAGGCCTTCAAGATGAGTATGGCCAGCTCAGTAATTGCTTTGCGTTTTTGTGCTTGTCATCCTCATATCTGGACCTCACGACTGCTTTCCATCAGGTGGAGTGAGGTCATCTTGACGCGCTCTATAAAAGAAAAATACTTTGGATACATACTAGTAAACAGACCTCGACCATAGACTAAGCTTAGATGAGATAAACCTCATTACACAAACAAAACATTACAGATTTAATTAATTAAATTGGGTGTACAATTTAGGCGGCTTTATCGCTGGTAGCGATCTCTACCAGGCTACTTTCAGGTAGAGAATCAGGAAGAAAATAAGATTCAAAAAAAATATTTACTAAAACATAAAAGAGACATACCTACATACAATACCTAAACAAGGTAATAAACTCTCATACTACTTCCTTACTTACTATTGGCGGGTTAAAATACAAACGGACTGCTATTTTTAGGGTTCCGTACCTCGAAAGGAAAAACCCTTATAGGATCACTTTGTTGTCCGTCCGTCCGTCTGTCTGTCTGTGAAGACCCTTCTTCTCAGGAACGCGTTGAGGTATCAAGCTGGAATTTATATCGAATACTCAGGTCTACTGTCCCTTGAAGCTGTGAAAAAATCAAACTTCTAAGCCAACGCAATCAAAAGATACAGCCGTTTATGCCGCCAATTTCCGCAAATTTTCGACACTCGCAAGGGAATCAAAACCTACAGGGTACTTCCCGTGAACTCAGAATCTTGAAATTTGGTACGAAGCAACGTCTTATAGCACAGATAAAGGAAAAATTACGAAAACCGTAAATTTTTAGTTACAAATAAAAATATTTTGAATAATTACAAATGACTCGATTGTCGTGATGGGTGAACTTTCATTTATATACCTACAGGGTTTGTACGGAACCCTCGGTGCGCGAGTCCGACTCTCACTTGGCTGGTTTTTTTTTATTTTCTCCTACATCCTCATGTCACATGAAGGAAATTAGAAAACTTGTTACTTTTCACTCCCTAGGGACTAAAGTGACCACTTTAGTCCCGCTTCGTAGGGTTATATTGCCGTACTTTTAGAGCATGAGAAGTGAAATATATTATTTCTTTGCAGGAAGGCTCCAAAGAGTGGCACAGGCACGGCGAAGACAAGATCCAGGAAGTATACAGCAGGATATCCGGAGCAGTTCCCGACGACGCGCTCGTGGACGACCGCCACCACCTCACCGTGGGCAAGCGGCTCATGATGGCCGACAAGTGAGATATTATTCTATTTATTTGGGAAACAGACAGTTGTTACAAATCAGAACAAACTTAACATAAATATCTTAGTCAAACCAATAAAGTTATTATTTTAGTATTATTTTACAATAATGTGAGTAAACTGTACTAACTATAAAATTAAAAAAAAACTGATAATGAAAACATACAAGTATGCTAAAACTGAAAGCTATGAAGGTACAGGAATATCTTTAATTTGTTTTTTGAAGCTATACAATGAAACTAATGTTTCATTACAATACAATGAATACATACAATGAAACTAATGAATATAATACATACAATGAAACTAATGAATATAATACATACAATGAAACTAATGTTTCATTGTATGGCATAATACAATGAAACATTCGTTTCAATTTATTATGCCATATTATGTTTGATATTGTAGTCATAATACTATTTTCCAACGTATAGACTTATTACAAGCTCGAAGATAATATAACTGCCTTACATTTAGTTCAGCGAACGTAGAAAGCCGATTTTAAAAAATATATCACCGAAATAAAACTACACTACGACATATGCTATATATTTTTTTTAATTTAGGTTTATTTTGACGAAAAAGACTAGTCATAAAATAAAGGAATGAATTTTGATTTCTATTTGTTCATAAATTATAAACTAAGAACAAAATACATTATGGTTTGGCAATAAATGATTTAGTAAACATTTTATGTTGCAGTTTATTTTTTCATATGTTTTCATTTTTCTGTTAATTCAGTGTATTTTTCATCACCTCGGGACCTTTGCTATCGCAATAAACAATGTTAATAATAAATAAAAACGGATATAAAAGCAGTGGGTTAAGAAATACCCGAAAGTCTCGATAATCCCGGTTCTCCCGGTTCCTTTGACGACTAGTCCCGAAAATCCCGGGACTCGAGCGAAGGACCCGATCTTCATTCCCTAATAGTTAGGCTAAAACGAACGACAAATTGTTTGTACCTGACTATTATTTATTTCTTGTTCTCATGTGAGTGACTCTTTTGCTTTTTTAAAGAATAAATATCTATCAACCTAAATCAAAACGGACACTCTTAATTTTGTGTTATAACAAAAAACATATAACCTGTTATAAATAATCACCTACATCTGAATCTTTTCTGTACACAGAATGGGCTACCCAAACATCATAGTATGTGGCCGAGCAGTTCTCGACGACGTCCCCAAATACGAAGTCCACCGAAGCACTCCGCAGAGACGGGATCCTGAGCTGGTCCCGCTGGAAGAGCTGCAAGGAATCGTCGGTGGAGACGTGGAAGAATGTAGACCTTTGGGTGTTAATAAAGTTTAAATAAATGTAAAATATGTTTTTTATTTCTGGTTTTCAACTCAGACACAGCAACGTAATTATGCGAACTATCTCTGTTTTTTTTAATTACTACGTTTAGCCCCAAAGACCCGTAAAGACCTTGCCGTAAAAATGGTTTTTATGATTACCAACCCACATTCTATCATTAATGCATTATACACTAGCTGTCCATCAGTGGCTTCAGCCCCCTGATTCAGGCCCCAAAGACCCGTAAAGACCTTGCCGTAAAAATGGTTTTTATGATTACCAACCCACATTCTATCATTAATGCATTATACACTAGCTGTCCATCAGCGGCTTCAGGCCGTAAAGACCTTGCCGTAAAAATGGTTTTTATGATTACCAACCCACATTCTATCATTAATGCATTATACACTAGCTGTCCATCAGTGGCTTCAGCCCCCTGAATCAGGCCCCAAAGACCCGTAAAGACCTTGCCGTAAAAATGGTTTTTATGATTACCAACCCACATTCTATCATTAATGCATTATACACTAGCTGTCCATCAGCGGCTTCAGGCCCCAAAGAACCGTAAAGACCTTGCCGTAAAAATGGTTTTTAATGATTACCAACCCACATTCTATCATTAATGCATTATACACTAGCTGTCCATCAGCGGCTTCAGGCCCCAAAGACCCGTATAGACCTGGCCGTAAAAATGGTTTTTTTGATTACCAACCCACATTCTATCATTAATGCATTGTACACTAGCTGTCCATCAGCGGCTTCAGGCCCCAAAGACCCGTAAAGACCTTGCCGTAAAAATACTAAAAAAATAAATTATAAATAAAAGAAAATAACCGAATCGGTCGATAACTTTGTTTTGAATCGGGGGCCTGTCAGGTCCGTTTGTCAGTCTCTGACACCCAGAGTACGAGCTTGGCTTAGTTTGAAGTCTTGTTCTTGAAGGATGTTCTGGGTGTAAGTAAGGCGTCCCAGATTTTTAAATATTTTATATTTTTAAAGGCAATCATTGTGATTCACCGCTTAAAGACCAGTGAACCGTCAAAACGAATTAGTATCAATATTTATTACTAATATCACTAATAGAAAATGTCCAAGCGCCTATTCCTTTTTCATTAGCAAAATCTTATGTGAATTATTTTGTTTTGACCGGTAGTATATTTTATGAATTAAATTTTTGCTGCTTTTGAATATAGATAGTGGGTCTTTGGGTGATTAGTAAACTCAAAAAAGGAGAACGCAAACTGTTATTTCTTAAGATATTTGTATTCTTCTAATTCTGTCCATTTTGAATTATTACTGTCTTACCTACTAAAAAAAGATTTGTTAGTTATTTGAGTTTGAGTTTGAAGTCTGTTCTGATTTATTTCCCAAACAAATTTTGCCTTTCAAACAATTTAGCCTATAAACAATTGTTGACTGAAAAATGTTTGCAACTGTTAATGAATGTATTAACAGTAAAACTTTCATTAAATATGTAATTAATTGAAATTATTTAATCCCAATCTTTTTATCTAATTCCTAATCGATTTTGAGTGCTTTTCTCATGTAGTTCCGGCTGTCTGAGCCACTCATCCTACAGAGATCTCGCTTATCTAGATTGATAACGAATCGTTAGTGACGGCAATCGATCAAGGTTTCGTCGTTTGTGACGCTATACTTTCTTTGAAAAATCAAAAAAACGTGGCTCAGACAGCCAGAATTTTGCAATTTCGGCCACTTTCGATCTCAGCTTCTAAACGATTTCAGGGCCCGTTTTCTTATCAAACGGTTAGTGACGCGATTTGTGACGGCATCCGAAGTAATTTCATCCATCAGGATGCAATAATTTACGAGAAATCTTCAAAAACATGTGGCTCAGACAGCCGGAATCCGGCTGTCTGAGCCACATGGTTTTTCTTGATTATTTCACGAAATATCACATTTTGGACAGATCTTTCTCTACAAAAGGATTGTGACGCGATTTGTGACGCGTCACAAAGCGTTTTAAACTCTCGTGACGCTTCCATTTAGGAGTTATTGTAAAAAAACGTGTTGGCTCAGACGAAAATCTTCCGGCTGTCTGAGCCACCTGTTTTATGACTTCCAGAGGTTCCACGTAGCTGGAAACACTTCTAAACGAATGTGACGGCGATGGAGAACAAGAATTGACGTTTGTGACGGCTCTAAGTGCCTGCAATCAAAAGTTATACGCATTTCTTTTTTTCCCATACATTGGTGCAAATGCACGAGGCAGGGTGACCACACTGAGCTCTTTTATAGGAATGCAAGGACTATATTGTAAATCTTGGCAAAATGTACACATATTGCCTTGTCTTTTACTGCTTTTACTTATGTAGATACCTATTTAAGTGAATATGTACTTATTCTATACCAATAGTATATAAAATAGAAGTGTCTGTTTGTAATTTCAAAAGAACAGACTTTACCGACATTCTCCAATTTCTTAGAGGTACGATTCTATTTTGTTTCTTACTCTCTGGTGGACGCCCGGCGATCGCACAGCGCATGCGCAGTGGCGCAGTGGTCGGCGGATGCGCGCGATTATCGCATCTATGCGCTGCGCATAACTGCGAGAGTTCCCTGCGAAGATGCGATGATCTCGGGTCGGGCGGGTGTAATGGCGGTATACTTACCAGTACTTAGTACCGTAATTATTGTAAATACATACCTACCTATTATTTAATATTTTTGTCAATAAGGACCTAGATAACGTAGTTAAAGTTAATATAGGCTGAATGATGTAAATGATGATGACATAGTCTTACTAGTCTAAACTAGTTACTTAAACTAGTCTTGCGGAACAATCGATAGTTTCATTATCAATAGTTGACCTCGAAAACTATTCAGGATTCGATTGTGCTATGGATAGTATCTTCATGTTTTAATACTGTCGATATTATCCATAGGAGATTTTAGGAAATACTATTGATAAAGGCGATACTACCGATACCATCGATTCGATAGTAGTGTGTTTTTGAACAGCATTAAGAATAAGAATAGAATAAGAATATTTTTTTTGCATTATTTTTAGTTTACAGTGTACACACCAACATACAGTATATTATTACACGGCAGCATCAATTAGCAGTAGGTTGTTACAAAACCATAACAACAACATTATCGTGTTGATAACTAATAAACTTATCAACATAGTACTGCTACATTAACCTTACAAAAACCAAAAACAATCGATACTATCGATAGTTTTGTACTAACAATTGCCAGTGATTTTACGATACTATTATTTTTTCGGTTCATACTCGTACTAGGTATTAGTATATATAGTATTAAACTATCGATAGTATTGCCTTTTGCAATAATATTGTGTAGACTAAGTAAATACTTACATAAATAGGTACGTAAGTAAAAGACAAGGCAATCACACATCATTATACTCGTAAGTGAACATTTTGCCAAGAATTACAATATTGATGTCCTTGCATTCCTACAAAAGAGCTCAGTGTGGTCACCCTGCCTCGTGCATTTGCACCAATGTATGGGAAAAAAAGAAATGCGTATAACTTTTGATTGCAGGCACTTAGAGCCGTCACAAACGTCAATTCTTGTTCTCCATCGCCGTCACATTCGTTTAGAAGTGTTTCCAGCTACGTGGAACCTCTGGAAGTCATAAAACAGGTGGCTCAGACAGCCGGAAGATTTTCGTCTGAGCCAACACGTTTTTTTACAATAACTCCTAAATGGAAGCGTCACGAGAGTTTAAAACGCTTTGTGACGCGTCACAAATCGCGTCACAATCCTTTTGTAGAGAAAGATCTGTCCAAAATGTGATATTTCGTGAAATAATCAAGAAAAACCATGTGGCTCAGACAGCCGGATTCCGGCTGTCTGAGCCACATGTTTTTGAAGATTTCTCGTAAATTATTGCATCCTGATGGATGAAATTACTTCGGATGCCGTCACAAATCGCGTCACTAACCCTTTGATAAGAAAACGGGCCCTGAAATCGTTTAGGAGCTGAGATCGAAAGTGGCCGAAATTGCAAAATTCTGGCTGTCTGAGCCACGTTTTTTTGATTTTTCAAAGAAAGTATAGCGTCACAAACGACGAAACCTTGATCGATTGCCGTCACTAACGATTCGTTATCAATCTAGATAAGCGAGATCTCTGTAGGATGAGTGGCTCAGACAGCCGGAACTACATCTTTTCTCGCTGTGTCAATTGTTGTTGGCTAAATGTGGGAAACCAGTGTGATCCTGTAAATATCTAGTAATTTCGTCAGTGAATATCTGACCTAGAGGATGCATAATTGTCAGGTAATCGCTGAAAATTAAAAAAAATTAAAGATACTGGCTATAAGAGATGGTAACACGGCCCCATGTATTTAACACATGTAGTGCAATAAATTATTATTTTTATTATATTATTATTCTATTATATTCCAACGCAAGGCAATTATTAAAATATGAACTATCGCAACAGCACTAAATCTCACCTACATTCATCAGTCCAAATACGAAAGCCGTAGTAAACACCCCGATTAAGAACCGGCGCACGCGCAGCATTCCCACGCTCACACGTGTCAAACGGTGCATGTAGCGGGCCTCAGGCGTTGACATGATCGGAATAATGAATTGATACTTTGTTTGACAATATGACGAATTTAAAAGGCTTTGTTGTCTTTGGAGTCTAGCGAATTATTTTAAGGCATGACAAAAAACTTTCTTAAGTTTCGCAAACACAGTTGAATATGAATTTCTAGGGTAGAGCGAGTGAGTGTTTCGGGAAGTACCTGTTCAAAATCGCCCGGCGGGAGCCCACCCCGCGGTGCCACGAGTGCGGTGCAGGCGAAGACACTGCCCAGCACACACTTCAAGAGTGCGCAACATGGGCGGGTCAACGTCGCGCTCTGGTTGCCATCATCGGAGGTGACCTCTCGCTTCCGGCCGTTATTCAGGCCATGTTAGGAAGCGAGCAAGCATGGGAGGCAATGGTCTCCTTCTGCGAGGAGGTGATGACGCAGAAGGAGACCGCGGAGAGGGCCCGAGAAGATGACCCTCTCGCAGCCCCTCTCCGACGTAGACGGCCGGGGGCAAGAAGACGGCGGTTCGCCCGACCTCCTCCTGCTCCCTGAAAGCAGCACCGGGGTGTTAGCCGGGGGGCTTTCGCCCCATTGCACGGTGCGTCCGTCTGGGGGTGTGCCTAGTATACCGGTACGCCCCGCAGCGTGAGGAGGCTCGGCACGTAGGCCGGGCATACCGCTGGGGCGACGTGGTAATCCGCAAGGTTCCATGTCGCCCTATTCCAAAGCGGTGAGGGTATACCCGGGTGTTTTTTAGTGGGTATGCCGCCGGCTCCACCGGCGGAGAGTCCCACACTCCCCCACTGCCCCACCCAAGCAGTGGGATAGTGCGTAAGGCATTTCTCACCCGGAAATCAAAAAAAAAAAAAAGAGTAGAGCGAGTGTCTGGCGGCAAATGGCCTAAAAAGGTTTACTGCAAACATTGGGGCCGACTAGGTAACCTTTTATTTTCGCGTAACACGCTACATTTCGCGTACACGGGTCTATGGTGGTGTGTTCGCTTGAACCGGTAGTGATGAATCAGTATCTGTGTGGATTATTCGAGCTTAAAAGCGCGTCACCGCTCGTACGAGATAAGCGTGTGGCAAAAGGCACGCCTGTAGGTACGCACCCACGCGTGCTTCCAAAAATGCTACCGAGCTTGTACGCGCGTATAAAACGCTAGTGTAGGCGCTGACCTAGCTAAATGGTAGGAATGTTTTCTTAGGTGAGGATCACATAATATGTGGCTCTTCCTATGAAGTCGAATTGAAAAACTATCCCATGAGGGACCCCATCTTTTTGCTGGCTCTCATCAGGTCTTCGGTGGGCAGCCAGCCGCGCAGGCCACGATAGAAAGCAGACAGAGCGTCGTGGCCTAGGGGTTAAGCACCCAAACTCAGATTTCGTGTAGTTCCGAGTTCAAATCTGGCCTGAACCACATATTAGTGTTCATTGTTACATAACCGACTAACTCTCCGGTGATGGAAAACATCAACAAATAAAAACCAATCAACCCGAAAGGCTCACCATCTACCAAGTTGGGTTCTGATACCATTGGTGAAAAGTGGGCTTCTGTGTGTTTCGGTCATCATGACCGGAACAGTCACTTGCCTCTGAGTACCCAGTTTGGGACAAAGTCGTGATAGTGTGTAATGTTATGTTATCAAGTCAGTTGAATCAAATACCGGAAGCGGATTACCCAACACCCAACAATTTGGTTTTAATTTTGGTAAATCTGATTAACTTTCACAATTGCAACATACTCGTATCCTGTATGTCAACAGTCGGTGCCATTGTCTTCTGCAGTATACTGGCCATTCAATATATTATGATACTGGCGTGTATGCTGCAACTGACTGCCTATCCGCAAGCGTAGATGCATTCGTATTTTGTGCACCCTTTTCTCAATCCTCTTTGACCCAAATTCTCCTGCTTATTCAAAAAATAAATTTCACTTCCTTCATAATCCGCACAGTCGTCAATTGCGTTCTATAAATCCTCTTTCTCTCCTTACACCCGCTCATTCCTCTATTGTCTAGTTCCTTCACTGTTTCGGCAATACGACTTTGGAAGAAGCTGCCGGTCTCGATTAGATATGCGTGCAGTAAAATATTTGCGTGGCACTTCAAAATATTGATGACGCCTCAAGGACTTGTAATGAACACAGGGATGTGTTCATTACATTTACATGGACAGAAGTACTTGCAGGCTCTCATAATAAGAAAACAACAGGTAAGTAATAAGGCGTGTTTGGTAATTAGATACCACGCCGGTGACAATCAAGCATGCGGACCGCCATCGTTTTGACATTCTCTTGGATCCACCTATTTCCTGTTTGTTCTTCCCTTTTACTGTTTGTCTATTTAATATGTAATTGTATTATTATGTTTATATGTTTATGTAATCTCCTTGAAATCTTCTTATTCTGATTTTAACTATTTCACCTTCTTTACACCTAATTTTAAACTAGGTATTACGAGTGTCTTTTGCACCGTCTGTGATATCTCTGTCTGACTGTGTGGTTGACTGGTAGAGAATGCCTCTAGGCATTGAGTCCGCCATTTTTACCATAGACTGTGTGCAATAAAGAATAAATAAATAAATAAAATGTAAACGTCACACACGATCGAAACGAAACTAATTTCATCTGTATGTTATCAATGGTTTTTCCATTGTCATTTTATGCATTCGATACTGACTTTAAGCAAAATAGAACGATAGTCTGTAATACTAGCAAAGGTACTCGTAGGTACATTAAGATCAAAACGAGCGAATGCTCATTCTATATATTCATTTATTTATTCAAAATCATTAACATCTATCCATAAAGGCAAAACCTAATGCGATAGTGTGGCTATTTACATGGTACCTTATTGACTAAATTCCTAATTAACAAACATGCATATAACGCAACCCTTGCGAGTTTACTCTGATTGCCCGCAAATACATCTATCCCCACTCTATCAAATTATCTTTGTGTGAACAGAGAGCATTCTTTCGTTGTACTATCTATGTTCGCGGGGACCCTAGAATCCTCGTTCTTGATTCCTCGTACTTTTTCGGGGAAATTATTTTGGTGGAAAAAAAAAGCGAATTGCCCTTGACACTAAAGATTACGATTATTGATCTAGCTTTAGGTCTTTAGGTCTAAATGCACTTTTAGATATAACGAGACTGCTATTTGTAATAATCGTAGATCGTTGTTGTCGTTTGTAGAGCGTCCTGGCCTAGAGGTCCAGCATCCGAACTCAGATTGTGGATCGTGCGGTCCCGAGTTCAAATCCGGAGCCAAAAAATCGTTGTGTTCATTGTTAAATATCCGACTTACTCTCCGGTAATGGAAAACATCGATAAAAAACCAAATCAACCCGGATAACGGCGGAAGGCTCACCACCTACCACGTTGGGTTCTAATACTATTGGTGAACAGTGGGCTTCTGTTTCGTTCACCATGACGGCACAGTCACTTGCCTCTGACTATACCCCGCTTGGGATAAAGTCGTGATGGTATGTTGGGTTGTATTTGTAATAATATAACAACCTAAACAAATGAGCACCATTTTTTGTTAACTATAGCTAACTATTGCTTCATTCGTCCGAGTGGAGTTAGCTTTTTGTTAATCAATTCACAATGTACGAGTATACCGGGTGATTATCAAAAGACTGATAAAAATAATGCCCAGACAATGGCATACTCAGTGACGTAAGTACCCTATATTTCAATCCAAATTATATGCTTAAAATGTGCAGAGTTTATTTAAAATACATCTAGTAGTTTTCATATAATACTGGAATATACAAACTGTAAGACACAATGACACAACATGCCTCCGCGGCCCTTGGTAAGAGGTCCTGCCCCCCGATTCAGAACAAAGTTATCGACCGATTCGGTTATTTTCTTTTATTTTTAATTTATTTTTCAGTATGGGTAGTTTTAATATTATTGACTTTATGAAAACTTTATGCTTTTGGCTTTAACATATATAAATATAGATTGATACCATTAAAAGGGTAATTTACCATAATTAAAACAAATATACCGAACCGGTCGATAACTTCGTTCTGAATCGGGGGGCTGGGTTCAAATCAAACTAAGTGTGACTAAGATAAAAACAAGGAAAATTCGACCTGATCCTAAGGACTCAAGCGGGATTCGAACCCAACGCCATTCCACAGTCCGAATGGCTGCTCTTCCAACCGAGCGTAAACCATCGAGGCCGTTAACAGACCCCCCGATTCAGAACGAAGTTATCGATCGATTCGGTAAATTTGTTTTAATTATAGTAAATGATCCGCTTAACGCTAGCAATCAATGTTTTTATATGTCAAAGCCATAAGCCTTAAGTTTTCTCAAACTAAATTACATATCTAATAATTACCTTACTCAAGAAATAATTAAAAATAAAAGTAAATAACCGAATCGGTGGATAACTTTGTTCTGAATCGGGGCTGTTGAAGTTGTCTAGTATATTTTACGTTGTAAGCTAACGTTGTTTCATCAATGTTATTAAAAGGCAAGAGCCTTTTAACACCCGGGTTAGAATCCCGCTCGAGTGCTTAGTAGTAGAAAATAGTACATTGATAAATACATAAAATAAAAATTCACTCAAAACTACGAGTAAGTGGGTCTTGAATTTTCGGTACATCGCCGGGGTTTGCGATCACTGTGGCGATCACCAACCCGCATTTGGCTTGGCAAGCGTAGTGATTAAACGAACCCCCATGACTAGATTCAATGATCGAGTCAGGAGGTAAGCTGTGGTTTTCTGTCAGGGGGAGCCATTTGTATCTAGACGGGTAACTCGGCTGCCTCTAAAAATTTTTGAATGAGCAGCGATCCTGCCTGCCTGTCGTGGGTTCGATCCCCACCCATGACAATGATTCATGTGACGAACATTTTGTGTTTGTTGTGTATCCGGGAGTTGTTATCTATTTAAGTATCTATTTAGAAATATTTAAGTATGTTTATCAGTCCCTGACAACCCATATTACAAGCTCTCTCAGTTTAGGGTCAGATGATCTAGGTGTGATTTGTCCCGGCTATTTATTTATTATTGTTAATTCTATAATTCTATCAATCAAAGTAATCCATGCAATCAGTGCACCGTTGGAAAGGCAGTGGTTAGTACCTTATTGATGTCTATTTCCCCTAGGTAGGAGTTGAGGAGATCTATTTAGTTAGCATCCTAAAAACATTCAGAAACCGATCAAAATAAGTATGTATCACTTAACATTGAAGTTATGGAACACTACGGCCTCAAACACATCGATAGTAGCTCTTAGCTGGTTGCATTACTCGAATAACCCGAACAAATAGAAAAGCAGTACTAAGCAACAGCAACAAGGAGGCTAACCATCTACGTAATCTACCTGGATAATACAAACAGGAGTGGGCAGTGAGATTACCAGCGGCGATCTCATTTTTCTCACAATTCGCGGCCAGTCGCGAAAGAGGTTGCGTCCGTGTCGCGTGTGCCTTTACTTAAATTAAAAAAGTAAGTGTCAAGTTTTTTCGTATTTCAAGGTTGGCTGCTGTTTATTTTTCTTTTTTAGACTTTAAGCGTCGTTGTGAGGTAAGTCAAGTTTTTGTGTTTAGTTTTGATCGTTTTTTTTTGGTATGAGTACTTGTGTTGTAATTGGCGTTTTTAAAGCATTGTGCTATTTAAGTACTTGTTAGCGGTCTTTAATTTCCATATTTGTTCAAATATCTTGTATCTAATAAGATTTTTTGAAAATAATTTTGCAATCTAGCGATTCTTAATGCCCGTTTTATTATTTTAATAATACGTTTTATATTTATAATAGCAACTTTTTTTAATTGATACTCATAAGTACTTTCACTAACTATTCTTATTAACATAAGTACTTTCACTTTAGCATAATTGATATAATTTTATTCCGTTACTGGTCACTTATGTTTTTATGGTGGTAAGTAACTGCTTTTTATATCTTTGTTTGCAAACTAGATATAAAATTCCAGCAATAATCAATAAAATAAATATTTAAATGTTTTTTAGCTTAATTATAATGCCTCGATCTGTGGTTTAACCTAGTTCGTAGATGCTTTCAGTACAGTTGCTTTATATCCATAAAGCAAAAACATTGTACAAAGTTTATACAATTAAAGCCTAGAAATTGTTAGATTTTTGTTAGTCAGTACAAACTAGTTATATAAATATTACAAGAGTTAACTAATCATGTACCGAGTAGAGAGCTTAAACCCAGGCCTTTTTATCCAAAAGGTAGTCATTTGTAGTGTAATAATTAATCAGAATTGCAATTATATTTATTTAAATCACGTATATAAACTGTTCCATTTATAATATTTATTCATGAAATGGATCTAGAAATCTAAGAAAACGTGTTCACGCAAAACGAATGTAATTAGCAATAATCAACATTTATAAATCGATTTAGCACAACAGAGGACTTTCGATTTTAATCACCAATGCTCTTTCAGTAATTATATATTTTACCCCTTTACGGACGGCTTTGTCTAAGAGTTGTAAAATATTATATAAAATATAATGCAGAGATAGCATTTTTCCAAATTCAAAACACAAATGAGATTCTTCTACTAATTAAGGGCAGGTGGTTCACAAAATACGTTTTTAGAATTCATTTTTGAAGTAGTAATCAGTGAAATTAAAATCTAATAAAATTCACTGATATTGTTGAGGGGATAATACAAGGAATTCATCCGATGGAAACACGATTTGATAAAGTTGGCTCGATAGAATAAATTCACAAAGTTACATCTTTTCGTGACATTTTGTCTTCTATTTTTGGTTTTATTCCAGACTAATTGATCTGATAATAAGGGTTCATTGCCAAAACAAAGTTTAAAGATAACTGCAGTGATTTCATCCGATGGTTTTATTATTACATCTAATAATTTTTAATCGATTATTTTAGTGATTTTCGGTCCGCGTGGCGCTCACCAGTTTCCTTCGGGAAATGTTGTGCAGAACCAACTCGCCTTAAGTAATCCTTTAGAAATGCTCGTCTGTTAAACGTAATGTTAACTGTTGCCTTAAGCCTTTTGAGTTGTTATTAATCAGCTATATAGTATTACAGTGTGTAAGCAAAATAGTAAAAATGTCGGTTTACCAGAGTTCACCTGCGTAGACTGTATACGTCACTCCCTGGTAATGTGGCTTTATATTTGTAATTTTTTAAGTAATTTAGAAGCATTAATACAAACAAACAAATCTTTCCTCTGTATTACTAACAGAGTTACAACAAATAACAACTTTAAGGCGAATTTACCGGGTCAAGTAATGATCTTATTTACGTTACAATTTTTTCCTTAACGTTCAAAACTATGAGGCATCAGGTAGTATTCAATCATACTTTAGTTCTTTTTGCCAAAACTTTTCAGAAGCCAATGTTTAAGATTTTTAAGCTGATTAACAAGTTCAGTAGGTCTATAGATATACAAACAGCACATCGTGCTACCAGAAACTATTAAATACTAGCTTTCCGCTCGTGGATTCGCCTGCGTGAACTTATCCTTATTTATAATTGCCAAATTACATAAAATCTTCGTAAATTGTAGCCTATGTGTTATTCTAATGTCTAAGCTGGATTACTGTAAAGTTTCATCTAAATCCGTCCGGTAGTTTTTGCGTGAAAGAGTAACAAACATCCTCACGAACCTTCGCATTTATAATATTAGTAAGATTAGCAAGAAAGATGTTCAATACTGACTTTTCTATTCGGAAGATACAATTATCGATTGGGCTTCTTAATTTGTCATGAATCGCAAAAGGCCTGAACTGCTTGAGATGATCTGCGAGGTCTTGACAAAAACTGATCACAAAAAGGACTTAGAATCGACAGTAATTTATTTCCTGTTTCGTAAAATAGCTCGTCCTTTAGGCTGCCAAACAGATCCAAAAATAAAGTGGTTTTTGAGTTATTAAATTAACGAGCTAAGTTTTTTCAATTTTATCATCATTGCTTGGTGTAATATCTTGCCCGTCCACTTTAAACTTGACAAGTTAATTTTCCTCATTCTCAGACAATTGCGTAAATTGCTTTAAACAATTTTAAGTGTAGCAGCTAAACGGTGCTCAAACATTTATTAGCAAACATGGTATCTCTTCATTTCTCGTCAGCTCATACTTGCTACAATCCAACCCCAAAATATGAGGATGACCTTTCCTTACCAACTCTTTTAAATTTGTGCCTTATTCCCGCACTGTATCTTAATTAAAGTGAATTGATCAGAATAGCCACGTCAGTGGTTCTAAGGATATGACACAGAGCCTTCAAGAAGAGAGCGTATTCCCATTTAGAGGGCAAGTATCGCATCGGTGACACCTGAGTTGTTGCAGTTGTCTATGGGCGGAGGTGATCACATCCCATCCAAAAAAAGTCACCCGTGATCCGCCTACATTTTGAGTTGAATATTTTGACGTTTCAAAATTACGATAGAATGAAACTTCACCACCACATACGGCGCTGTTTTTGTAACCTATTTCAAACGTTGAAGTTGTTATTTTTTTCTCGTTATAATGTGACCTCGGCAACAAACAGCTGACTGGCGTCGTGTGAGCAGGAACAGGTTCTCTCCATCTTCGACTACATCTCTTCCTTGGCTAATTGTCATTAAGAGCAGGCTGAGCAAGGCCATGCAATTTAGTAGAGCTTGCGATAAAAATCTTGTCATTAGAAGGACCAGGCCCCCGATTCAGAACAAAGTTATCGACCGATTCGGTTATTTTCTTTTATTTTTATTTTTTTTTAAAAGTAGGGTAGGTTTTATCTAATTTGGTTTATGACAACTTAGGGCCTTTGGCTTTAACATATCAAAATATTGATTGCTACCGCTTAGCGGATCATTTGCTATAATTAAAACAAATTTGTTATTTATTATAGTAAATTACCCGCTTAACGGTAGCCATCAATTTTTTTATGTTAAAGCCGAAGGTCTTTAGTTTTCATAGACTAATTTAAATAAAACTACTCATACTTAAATAATGAATTAAAAATAGAAGAAAATAACAGAATCGGTCCATAACTATGTTCTGAATCGAGGGGTAGGTCATGTTTTTCTGCCAGATCGTTTGAAAAAGACAACTTGATCGTTTAAAACAACAACTTAGTTAATTAGTAATCTGCAGGAAACCTAGTTTTTAGATAGCTAAGAAAGAATACTTCAAGTTTCATAACATCACCAAGACACGATCTCCCAGGACAGCTAACGGTGTTCTTGCTAAAAATAGGATTGCGTTAACAATTAGCAAATACTCGTCATGGACGAACGGTACCTGCTGGGGCCGGATTTTCGCAACCACGATACAATATCTTAAATAACTTAGGTGCTGAATTCATATTTATTCTCAAAATATTAACTGAAATAAATTGTTAACCGCAGGATACTTATAATACAATCTAATAACCACAAAAATAACGACGGGTGACTACTCCGTTAACCCAGATAGCAAGAGCAAACATTAGTGTTGTGATGTAACATAAACGATGCTCATGAAGCAATCATATGTCAAGTCATATGACTAACAAATCTGCGATCATAGTTTCGGAGGTGCAATGATATATTATACTAAAGTGTCAATAGGTTAGATAAATAGTATAAAGTAGCAGAAAAATTGTCTTGATAAAACAAAATGCTGAACAAATAAAGCCATGTTGGTTTTTAATTAAATATGTATTTCTTTTTTTGCGTTACTTCATTAACAATGAGTAACTTCTAATCTATTGTCACCCACACACAATTCAACATTTGTTGGCCTGAACTAAAAGGTTCGGTGACTCGTTTCTTTGTCGTACCATCCAGACGTGGAACGCTCTTCCAGCACATGTGTTTCCTTCCTCGTATAGTCCCGGGTTCTTCAAGCGGGGCGTGAAAAGGCATTTCTGCAGGCCTTCAAAGTGAGGATGGCCAGCCCAGTGATTAGTTTGAATGACTGGGCTTGTCAACCTCATATCTGGACCTCACGACCGCTTTCCGTCAGGTGGAGTGAGGTCATCTTGACGGGCAATATAAAAAAATATATATTAAAAACAAATCCTAAATTTTGGTTCAGTAGGTATATATTTTTTTTAATTAAATACAAAGTTATCAAAACGAATTGTCCACTTTTTCTCACAATCACAAACTTTACAATATTTTTTATTATCAACCTACCTACTGTAATCCCATACAGTGGGTTTATTTGTAAGCGGTTTGAGTCTTTCGCACTTACTAGAAATTAATATACAAAGTAGGTATAAACAATACATGCATTTTTTTAGGTATTTAAAGGGATAATTTGGTAATATTTACATTTCTTAACATTTTTCTGCGTCATTAATTTCTGAACTAGATCTTTAGGACTATCATTAAGAATCTATGGTAACATATGCCTTGTTCTTTGTCTATATACATTATTATATGTTGTTAGTTTGTATATAGGTAAGTATGTTAAGTTACGCAGGTTACATGGTCTCGAACTGACTGCCTCGTTTACTTACTGTGTCAGAATGCTGGCACCAATAGATGTTTTGTATGTGTTATTTACGTTGAGACCAATTCCAATCTAGTACTAGTGCTCTGTTTACTTTTTAATATTCTTAGTAATCCCAATTCCCCCAGATAACAGAAATGTAATTTTAAGTATAGGGGCGAGTGTAGCACGCGCAACCAGCGCTCGCATAGCCTTTCGATGCTTCACACTCCTCTTCATACGTCTTCCCATATGTCAAATTCTTTCACATTAGCTGCCATTAGGCTATGGAACTCGCTGCCTAGTAAATTAAATTGTCGACCAGTAGGTTTCACATCTTATTCTTAGAGAAACCTTAACTCAGAAATAGCATTACTTGATTCTCTCTCCTTTCAAGACAACGTTTTAAGATTTAGGTACTATATTTAGTATAATATGTATCTTTAAATGTATGTATTGTAATTATGTATGTATAATTTTTGTATAAGTATGTATTTTGTATTAACTGTATATTTTATTCCGGTTCTATGAGTCGCCGCGAACACAATTTCTGCTTCGCCCAGTGGTTGACTCGTAGAGAATGCTATTAGTCATTAAGTCCGCCAATTGTACTTTTTCTTTGTGCTATGAAGAATAAATAAATAAAAGAAAAGTAAAAGTAAAAAATATCTTTATTCGTATTGACTTAAAAAAAAGTACTTATGACAAGTCATATAGTTACAAAAAAAAATTATAGCAAAAATATACTAAATAAAAATAAACTTAGGTAGATACATAAAATAATACTATGATAGTAAATATCATAATTAAACATAATGTGACTCTACCACCGGTTCGGAGGTTGTTTCCGATCGAGAAGACTCCGGCAAGAAACTCGATAATAAATAAATAGTATATACCAACAGCGCTATTAAAATCAGTAAAATAAATTGCCCTAGTCACACAGGTTCGTTACACAGCCCATAAAAATAAACGTTTGTTTAATTAATAATTATTATTTAACTTTTATGTCGGTCGTCTGATGTTCAATTGGAGCCCAGAATAAATTTCTGTGCCCGGAGATGAGAAATTTATTGAAACGGTGGCGTTTCAATAAATTTCAATAAATTTAGGCGGGCTAGGCACACAGCTTTGATTTCCGTAGTGTCCCGGGTTCGATTCCCGGTCATTTCATTTGAGGAAACGATCTTAACTGAATTGACTCGGGTCTGGGTGTGCTGGGAGACGCCCCTGGCTTATTTCCTTGTGTGGTTCCTCGTAACATAAGGATATTAATCCCTACTTCAAGACCATAAGACCTCTCACATTGTGTGGCGCATATATTATGTTCTGGTCTTCGAATAGCATTGCAGCTAAGAAGCTGCCTACTAAAGTCTCTATAAGTATGAAGAGCAATTAGAACAAAAACAGTCTATATGTTATAGAGCTATCGATAGTAATATCGATAATATTATCTATTTTTTCATTTAATCGATTGTGTGTTTGAGTGATTTGATCTCAATTCATGTGCAACGTGTGTCTAAGGCCGATATCTATAGTCGTTCGTTACTAAGCTGCGCAGAGAAATTGTTACTAACGAATATCTAAGTTGACTGGCCTGTTGGTGCAATGGCAGAAATCCTGCCTTTAGCACCGGAGGTCGTGGGTTTGATCCCCACCCATTTATGTGACGAACATTTGTGTTTGTGGTGTGTCTGGGCGTTATTATCTATATAAGTATGTATTTAGAAATATTTAAGTATGTTTATCAGTCTCTGACACTCATAGTACAAGCTCTGCTTAGTTTGGGGTCAGATGAGCTTGGTGTAATTAGTCGAAAAAAAAACGTTGATGTCTAATTAAGAGAAAATAATTTAATATCGATGAAAAGTAACTGATATAGATACTCGTAGATGCAACTGCTCTAAGTCCAAGTTCAAGTTTAAACTAAGCACGCTCTATAGATCTCGGTCTAAGTATATTTCCCATTTCAAAATGTAGAAACTCTGTCAGTGTCTGACGACCATGGTGTAAGCTCTGCTTAGCTCTGAATCAGATGATCTTGGTTTAATTTATCACCGATTATTATTAATTTGTCTGCGAAAAAATAACACTACAACTGTCGAATCTGTTTTGTTGTAGTAGATATTTATTCAGTAGTATTAAATAATTCTTAAATACAGTACAGCAAAAATTAAAAAGAAAACCTTAAAATAAATATAACTAAAAACTACTAAGAAAATTTTGCACCTGTGGTGAGGTACCCAAGATGCTGGCAGCATTCCCCCGTGATATAGAAAGACTCACACGTTGTGCGAGGAATGTACCAGCTCTTGGGTCACCTGTAGTTGAAATCATTTTTTTAACCAGATTCTTTGAAAGTTTCCGTGCACTCGGACCCCACGGACCCAGGGTTTCGACGCCGAAAGGCACAAAAGTGTAACCGGAACCGATGTGCTGGTACTTTTGTGCCTTTTTATATTCCGCCGCTTCAGCCGCCGCGCCTGCCCGTTTACTCGTAGCGGGAACATGGGAAGGGGCCAGCGTGTCGACGCAGGTCGCATCCCACACCAGCGGCCGGCCCATGCTCCATGGAACGAGTGTCATCCCGTCGGGTCTCTTACTTAATTTAGTTTATATTTATTGCACAGCAATAATAGTTTTGATAGCAAACTCAAACTCAAATAACTTTATTCAAATAGACTTTCACAGTAAGTAAGTACTTGCGAATCGTCAAATTTAAAGCAAGATATACTACTTAATAGACATAACAACTATAATAATATAGATATATAAATACACAGTATACAGTCATAATGCGACTCTACCACCGCGTCGGAGTTGTTTCTTGCTGAGAAGACCCGGCGAGAAACTCAGCAGTTACTCTTTTAAACTTGTTTTGGGTTGACAACAGGCGTTAGTAAAGTACAATGTGTCATTTTGATACGCGAATGATATAGCGATTGAACATTCAAGGCAAAGATATTATCATCATGCTATCGATAAACTATAACTATCCCAACACTGCTTGCGCTCACCATATGACTATTCAAGGCAACGCTATTGTCGCGATGCCATCGATAAAATGTTACTCACCACCTCAACAACTCTATTCGCGCTCATAACACACAACACTAAAACCTATTACCGCTTGATTGATGGAAAACGAACAAGTTTTTCACGTGAATGAGTGAGAGCATTAGCCTCGTTATCGCTTGGCTTTTACATGTTACAACCATTTTCTCGAGGAGCAAAAACTTGAATTACCAGCGGATCTCGAGGTTTTGTTAGCATCCATGATTATGGCGTGACGGCAATCCTTAGACGAGAAGTCTTTAACCAAACCTCTCTCCTTTCGAGACAATATTTTAAGATTTAGGTACGATATTTAGTGTATGTATCTTTAAATTTATGTATTATGATTATGTATGTGTAATATTTATAATTTTGGTATAAGTATGTTTTTTTTTGTATTAATAGTATATTTTATTTCCGGTTTTATGAGACACCGCCAACACGATTTCTGCTTCGCCCAGTGGTTGACTGGTAGAGAATGCCATTAGGAATTAAGTCCGCCAATTGTACTTTTTCTTTGTGCAATAAAGAATAAATAAATAAATAAATGAGTCTTTTATATCGAAAGGTAACAAAAAGCTATTTTTTATAATTTTGGTTATTAAAAAGGTCCCATTCAAAATATGCCTATTGTTTAAGTTATAATGCACATCATTGCCGAAATTTTTGACTGCCACCAAACCGGACACAATAGAAAATCTATTGTTTGCCGGTCACCGGTGACCTCCATGGCAGCTAATTTATGTGTCATTTTAGAACTTGCTAAATCATAATATATAAATAGTAATTTTACGATACCTTGTTCAATAACTCATAATGGTAGATTACCTACAGAATGTTATTTTTACATCTGTAGGTAGGTATACATTTTTGTGCTGAGTTAGGGATGAAGTGTTCCGTGGCTTGGCACGCAGTGTCACTAATAATCGAAGTCACCGAGCTAGCGAAAAAATATTGTAATAAGGTGGTGGGAAACCAAACGATATCTCCACAAATAGCTTCCCTATCTCTTCCCTGGCGCCTACTCAGGTTCAAAAACCACAACAACCCAGAACATTAGCCTCTTATCAATAACTAAACTAAACAAAAATAGAACTTCTATCAGCAAATTAAGATAAACTGGGTCACAGATGTCAAATGTCGCTTGATCCTTGTTAACGAGCAAATCGGCTCTGTCCAGAGCTCCATTTCTTGGGCCATTGATACAAAGGGCCGGCTGCTTGACCCTTCAACGCGCGAAATGGGTGACTAAGACACTTTATTGGTCGTAATGCAATTATCTCTCAGATGTGTGAATGATCGCTAAGTGCATCACGCGATGCATGGCCATCCTATTTTTTATAATTAATTAGTAGCTAGCCGCAATTCTGTAAGATTGATGGGATCACAGTTTTTTTTATATTGCCCGTCAAGATGACCTCACTCCACCTGATGGAAAGCGCCCCGCTTGAAGAACCCAGGACTATACGAGGAAGGAAACACATGTGCTGGAAGAGCGTTCCACGTCTGGATGGTACGACAAAGAAACGAGTCACCGAACCTTTTAGTTCGGGCCAACAAATATTGAATTGTGTCTGGATGACGCCGTAGTCCAGCACGCGTGGTACGGCAGTGGAAAGGTGAGGGTGGAATAAGCTGGAATAACTCGGCAGAGCATTCCCCATTGTAGAAGCGATAGAGAACACTTAGCCTGGCAACGTCTCTACGCAATTTGAGAGGCTCAAGGGTCAAAGTTGCCTCTGGGTTTCCAATGATACGGATAGCACGCCGCTGCAACCTGTCAAGAGCTTCGAGTAGGTACTTGGCGGACCCGTCCCAGAGATGAGAGCAGTGTTCACACGAGCGAACTTGTGTCTTGTAAGATTTACTTTGTTTAAGAAGCAACATCGTCGTCCATCAACTACCACAAAGACTGGCCCGTTAGCGCAATGGTGAAGATCGCCACCCAGGACAAACATAATATGAGACGAACATTTGTGTTGTTTTTTAAGCCATAACACAAATGTTCGTCACGTGTGTTTGCCCGGGGTTGGCGGGGGTAGGTAGATAGTCCGTCTGAACAGGGGGTAGGTAGGTAGGCGTTGAATACAGTTTGAAACTTCTTCAATCTTTCTCTCTTCTCTCTTCAACTGGAAAAAGGGGGAACTCAAGCGTGATTCGAACTCGCGACCTTCTACAATCCGGGCTGCTCTTCCAACTGAGCTACCGAGGCCGTTAACAGACCCGGCGAGTATTTGACCTTTAATTTTTAAGAATCAGGTCGAATTTTTCTAGTTTCTATCTTTGTGTAGGGAAAAGGGAATTGTTAAATGCTATGAATAAAAATTCACTTCTTCAATCTTATTTTTTTGATTGCACAAATTAATTAGTATCATATTCGTTCATATTGACATTCAGGCTTGCAAAGTTTTGAGAAACTTCACAAAAATTGCATTGCGCCTGAGTAGTGTGTAGTATTTTGTGAAATAGTCGTTAGCTAGCAATAGGTACTCTCATTCCTGTTGTCCTGCACTAAGATTTTACATGGGCAATGGGCCATCTCAAAATAAAACATTTCAAATTCAAAATATAAAACCTCAAAAAAAAACACTCCCAAGAGGTATTGAACTAGAATAAACTGGAATATATTTTTCTTGGTAAAATGCTTTTTTATCTCAGAAAGGTGAACCAAAATGTCTGCCGGGTCAAACGATCAAGAGATATGTCAGTCAGCGCTCGGTAAGACGGTAACATAATACGTACTACTTAATATTATTTACTGAGTGAATATAATATTTAAAAAACTAAGCAAAGGTATTTCTAGTTTGGTCTTAGCAGTCAGAAAATGTTAACATAATGACTCTGCAATACATTTTTTTTTATCATTGAAAAATGAAAACCATTGCATCAGTATTTTATTAAAATGAATTTGTGTTTGTGGTTTGTGAACAAAATAAGAATGGTGAGTTTTACAAAATGTATTTTTATACTTATTGCACTTTAACATTTGGGGATTTTTTTATTCTAAGGGCGACAGTTGGTAGCACTGTTATATTTTACTTAAATGATTCTGTCATTGTGAAAATTCGGGATTGAATAAAAACTGTCTTGAGATTTAAAAAACAAACAGTAGTACGAATATACGACGGGCGTATGAATCTAAAATCAAAGTCAAGTTCAAACTCAAACTCAAGTAACTTCATTCAAATACACTGTATCAGTACTTTCAAATCGTCAAATTTACAGCAAAATATACTAAATAATAGACATAAATACCATATTAATATGGATATGTAAATGAACAGTATACAGACATAATGCGACTCTACCACCGCGTCGGAGTTGTTTCTTGCTGAGAAGACCCGGCGAGAAACTCAGCAGTTACTCTTTTAAACTTGTTTTGGGATTACAACAGGCGTTAGTAAAGTACAAGCAGTGTGTCATTTTGATACAAATAAACCTAAAAGAATATAAAACAAAGAGAAAAGAAACAACCATAAAAGAATATAAAAAAAAACATTTAAACAATTCAAAAAGAAAAATTGTTAGTCAGTACATACTAGGAACCTAATAACTACGAGTATTACAATAAAACATCTGTGACAATAGAGCTATTTAATCCCGCATCGAGCAGAGCGCTTACACCCAGGCATTTTTATCTATAAGGTAGTCTTTTGTAGTTTATCAGCCCTTTTTTATCAGTTATCATCGTTAGCACTTAGCAGCCATCATAATACGTCCACTGCTAGAGATGCGTCTGTTTCAAATTTTTGGAGTTGCCGGTTAATTTAAGCGGTCTGTATCTTGTAGAACATCTCGCTGTCCCTTTTATTTATTTATTTATTTACACAGATACAATTCATTGATTTTATCCATTGGTCGTTAAGTGTTAAATATTTTACTGCGCAACGGTCTGTTATTCAAATGAATTTTCGAAGACTACTTTTTTTAATTTATCAATTCTAACGGTAGGTATTTAGGTACTTAATCATTTAGATCTTAGAAGTAAGCCAAGTAGACATCACAACAGACTTGTATTGCCAAATATCAGACTACAACTTTACAAAAGCAGTCCTTATTGTATGGCGATAAAGGTTTTTAATCATCTGCCAGAATCTATAAAGATCTTGCCGTTGCAGATCTTTAGGAAGAAAATACACGCCTTATTAGTTAAAAACTGCTTTTATTCGATTCAGGAATACTTTGACTTTAGACACTTTGACCTACCCTTATAAATTGTAATGATCGGAATATTGTGAATATGTAAACTGTTGCATGCTTGGTGGAAAGGCAAAATTTGGCTGGATGTTTATAATTTTAAGATCATGTATTTATGCAATAAAGATTATGATTATGATTAGTTTTGACCCATGAAGTATTCTTCGTTTTTTATCTCTGGGTGTTAGGCTAAAGCCGAGATCTATAGTCGGTACATAACTAAGTACAGGGTCCGGGTGTCGCAAAGGGGGTGCACTAGGGCCTTTATTTTTTTAATCTTTTCTGCCACTCGCCGGCCGCTGCCGCGGCACGCTCGCTTCGCTCGCTCGGCTCGTGCGTTTTTTGCTCGCAGTTCTTAGTTCTAACCTAGGTTAGGTTAACCGAATTTAGGTCGTGAGGTTGAGGTTTTTTTCTAAGTTCCTGCACCCCCTTTGCGACACCCTAACCAATGTAAGATAGATAATAAGACTATGTTTAAAGAAGAAGAATTTATATGAATAAGAGGCAACTTATACTTGTAGATAGATATTAAAGCTCTTCAAAGTCTAAGATAAGTCTTAAGTTTAAGCCAAGCACGCTCTATTGATCTCCGCCTCAGCCAAGCCACACGTTCACGTAGGTACCTACCTATTACCGTGTGCTGCACAACGTAAATATACATTTTATTATACGACCAAGGTGAGCAAGGTCTTGTGGGAAAATAACAGTTACGTAATTAATCTTTGCAACTTAACACTTAGTTACAACCGGCAACTCAAGTTTCGTATACATGTTCGCTGATTCGCAAACAATAAGGTTCAAAAAGCAATTAATTTTGTTCTCTGCGGTATCTGCGATGAGATCATTGTATCATTCACTCGAATCCATGTCGATTTACGCTTTTCATCAAATAATAAAGTATTGAAGTTAGTAAGAAAAAGTTATTAGTCTTGTAATTAGGTTGGGGAAAAAGTCTTTTCGCATATTGTATGTATGAACTTGTAATAAAATCTCTTTGGCTATAAGTATACTATTTGTATCTAGCTGGTTTTGGTATCAATAAAAGTTTAAATTTTCAAAGAAGATAATTTCAAATACAAATTAGGAAAATGTGTGATTTTCTTTCGTTTTTCTTACTGTCAAGATGAGTGAATCTAATGAAGGAATTGGATACATTTTATAATTTTACTACAAAAAAAAAATTCGATGTTTATGGACCTCGTGCAGTGTCTGTGATGCGGGTTGGTGATTGATCACAAACCCGGCGTATGTACGAAATATCAGAAAACACAGTTTGCCCGACCTGGAATTTCAACCCGGGACCTCCGGTTTTCGGGCTAAGCTTTGTTACCACTCCGCCACGGACTTCTTTGATGCGAGTAACAAAGATGAAGTTTGAGATTTTTGTTTGCATAATATGAAAAAGGTATGCCATAAGGCCTAAAGTAGGTATACTTTAATCAAACCTAAATATATATTTTTTGTTTACTTATTCTAGTTATTTTAAGTTTGTGTTTATGTAAGATGTAAATAAATTTAACTTTTTTGTGCAGTATAGTATAGTACAGTTCAATAAAAAAAGGTACCAAAATCAATACCTAGTCAAAATTATTTACCGGAATTGATTGACTTAATATATTGTTCGTACTTTTCTGATCCTTAATTTTGTTACATACATTCCCTGCACAAATGGACAACTTGTTGAAATATTTACCACAGACCTTAATAGGATACAGAAGCGCCGTTTTTACTTACAAACGTAGTCCCCTGTTTCCTCCCTGGATATTGCTAGTAGAGGAATTATTATTTACCATAAAAATATGGCTACTATTAGCAAGACCCTATGTTTTCCTTTTTTTGATGAACTAACTAAATTATCAAAAGACATATCATATTATGACCCTTCGAAACTCGAAAAAAATGGTCAGATTTCCCGCTGTGTTCAAGCACACATAAAATTATTTTTGATTAGATTATATAAAAAAAGGAAAACATAGGTACACGGCCAAAGTCTTTTTCTTACTTTTACAAAGAAAAAGTAATTCAATCGGTCAAGTTTTAGAAAAGGGATCAGGGGACTACGAAACGTTGATATTGTGTACTTTTGATAGGTAATTTCGGTCCGATTGGCAGTTGTCTCTGTCGCAATTAACGGGGGGCTCGAGGTTCGCAAAAGACAGCAATAGATTTTACAAATACCTATTTTTTAATTAAATATTTCACTCAAGCATTCATCTTTTACATTCCTGAATCGTTTCAAATTTGAATTCGAATCGCACAACGCCCTTCAATTGGTACACTACAAACGAATACATTGTCTAAAATAACAATGTCTGAAATCGCAATGCGTTTTTTTCCCTTTTTTATCAACAATGATGTCCGACGACCTTGTCACTTGAAGAATGCATGACAGTCTCTCCGATCTGCGTTTTTGTTATATTAATAAAGGCAATAATAGGTAAAAATGAATACAAAGTTATATGTTTTCATAATTGCACACACACGACTTGATGCGACAGCACAACTTTCACTCCATTAATGAGTTCATGGAGGGAAAATAAAACAAGGTGACATACGTGTGTACCTACTCTCAATTTATTTATAAAAATGTATACTTCATTCATTATAACATTAGAAATAAGAAGGAGGGGGGCTAAATTGAAAAACAATTTGCATTTGACGTTCCAGACTATAACCTGACAAAATTGAAAACCCCTTTCGCCAGAACGTATGAAGGGATAATGTAACATTTTAGATTTGGTAGAGTTATAGTGACAGTAAAAATGTTTTCGTATAAAAACCCCTGCTTGTTTTAGGTTTTTACATCGGCAATTTCACAAAATAATTTACTTAAGCAAAAGCTTTATAAATTCTGAAGTTCCTTTACTTTAAATGAGAACAATTAGGTGTGACATCTGAGTGCCGAGTGCGAGTTGCAGTGAGAGAAGTGAATGACTTCACCATCGCTTTTTGCGAGCACGTAAATGTCAATTACTATGGAATCGAGTCAGCGCCATCTAGCGGCAAATTCGGGCAACATTAAGGCCGCTAGATGGCGTTGACTCGATACCATACAAATTCGCGTTTTTAGTCTCGCAAACGCGATGGTGAAGTTATTCACTTCTCTCACTGCAACTCGCACTCGGCACTCTGCTATTTATATAGATTTTAATAAATTAGGCATAAATCTTGAAAGTAATAATGTTAATTATACTTTTACCACAAAGTGTACCCTAAAATAACCTTTTTTAGTTCTGTCTTATGCTATATATAATCAATGAAGTATAGTATAGTCCGTAAAATCTTGCATCTCTTCAAGAAAAACAGTGATGTTCATAAACTCAATACTAGAAATAGAAATAAGCTCGTAACTCCCAGTCTAAGACCCGTATTCTGAAACAAAATCTGTACTTGAGTATAGATCTGAGTGAAGTTTTTGTATGAACTGACGTTTACAAATCTCTACTCAAGTACAGATCAATGATCGAGAATGATTCTAGAATACGGGCCTAAGACTGCTTAAGGTAGGGAAATCTTTGTTGGTCAGTGTGTATAATATTTTAATAAGATTCCGCAAACTCTTGTTGAACTGTCTCTCCACAAGTTTAAGTCACAAATTAAAGCTAAGTTAATGAAGCGAGGTTATTATAGTGTAGAGGATTTCTTAAATGATAAGAATTTGTGGTCATCTTAGGTACGAGTATAATCTGCTCCTTTGCACATTTTTTGTTATGACTTTACTCTGTCAATTCAATTTTTGTGTACATATAAAAACCAGATTGAAAATAGTAACCATCGAGTTTCTTGCCGGAGTCTTCTCGATCGGAAACAACCTCCGAACCGGTGGTAGAGTCACATTATGTTTAAAATTGATATTAACTTTGGGGGGCTGAGGAACAGGGTGTAAAGTTCCTTATCCACCATTGAAAAGGGAGGATCCTCTGACCAGACGGGTGTTGTGTCTGGTGGGCTACTGCCCGACGGTTGTTGTCGGTTCCTTGTATTATGTTCAATCGCTCGGATAACCTTGATATCGCGATGTAGGATACGTCAGTTTTTAGTTCGTATGTGGCAAGACAGATGTCGCTACATTTACTATCATAGTATTATTTTATGTAAGTTTATTTTTATTCAGTATATTTTTGCTATAATTTTTTTTTGTATTTGACTTAACATAAACTATAGATATGAAAAAAGATATTTTTTACTTCATTTACTTTACATAGTAATTCAATCAATTCGATAATTTGTGTGTAATAATAATTTCATATTTTGTAATCTAATAATATTGACATTGACATTTGAATTTCTTTGTATCTTGTGATGCGAATGCTAATGATTTTACAATTCTACTTTTATTTTCATTTCCGAGAATTATTGGATCAAAAATATTTTTAATTAACATTAGTAGGCATAAGTTTAATATAATTTACATTTTCATGCCCCCATAACTAGGATAAAATATTGTTATACCTTTTTATAATATCATTGTCACTCATCCTCATGTACCTACCCACCTACTACATAATGTTAAGCAAATGAACGTTTGAGTGAGTGAGTGAGATTGATAGCTTATTCCTAAAACTGTCTCAAGTCTAACATCCTACAGTTATAAACTTTTTTCAATTCTCTGAATTCGTACAATTCTTTCCATTTCTGTAATCTTTATTCTGCAAGAGATCGCCTTTAGCAATAAGACTGTAATAACTAAGTGACTTTAAGCACATAAACTTTTAAAAATAAAACTTAAAAATGCAATAAAGATAATATTAAGTGACATGATTGACGACACAATTGGCGGGGTGCACTGTAGCACGGTTTCTCGCCTCGATTTCCGGTCGGATCAATTCAGGAAACGTTCTTTTATAAATAAATATAAAAATATGCGCCAGACAACACACCTCTTGTCATGGTCTCGAAGTAGAGATAAATATCCCTGTGTTACGAGGTACCCGACAAGGAATTAAGCCAGGGGCGTCTCCCAGCACACCCAGACACAGGCCAATTTAGAAAAGATCATTTCCTGAATTGACCTGACCGGGGATCGAACCCGGGACACTACGGAATTAAAGGCGAGAAACCGTGCTACAGCGCACTACGCCATTCGAAAAATGTGCCCCGGTCTGGTCTGGTCTGGGTGTGCTGGGAGACGCCTCTGGCTTCATCCTAGTCTGGTACCTCGTAACGTAACAAGGATATTCGAGACCATGACAAGTGGTGTGTTGTCTGGCGCATATTTATTTCAAAATTGTCTTATAAAAAAATAAAAAATAAACATTTATTTCGGATTACAGGGATCCATATCACAGAAATGAAGTTATCAACACAATGTCATGAAAATAGAAACGAATAATTACAAATAAAAATTATGGTCACTTTTAAATGATACAGAGTACTTAAACTAACTTATCCGTGAACACTTTTGCGCCTAAGACAAAGCCTAACGATCAAATTGCAGTTGAGCCTCTGATACCCATAGTACAAGCTCTGCTTAGTTTGGGGTCAGATGATCTTGGTTATATGTCCCGAATATTCATTAATTTGTGCTTACATTGGTTACTTATTCAAACTCAAATAACTTCAATCAAATAGACTTTCACAGTAAGTACTTCCAAATCGTCAAATTTAAAGCAAGATATACTAAATAATAGACATAAATAGATACTATAATAATATAGATATATAAATACACAGTATACAGACATAATGCGACTCTACCACCGCGTCGGAGTTGTTCCTTGCTGAGAAGACCCGGCGAGAAACTCAGCAGTTACTCTTTTAAACTTGTTTTGGGTTCACAACGGGCGTTAGTAAAGTACAATGTGTCATCTTGATACAAATAATCCTACTGAGTGTCTAATCTAAAGAATATAAAACAGTGGAAAAAAACAAACTTATAAGAAAGTTTATTGTTTGTTTTTTCATCCCAAAATAATGGTTTCGACTCTCGACTGGTGCATTGTGACTGAACTGGTGGAATACCTATATGTCGCACGGGGTCGGTTGATGCCCCCCGACCTCACATGCCAATTGTAGTAATCTGTCGTCTGAGTGATGACCTGATGGCCGGTGATTTTTGACCCAGGGTTCAATCAAACAGGGTCGAACGGGAGCAAAAGTTTCCATGCGATCGAACGTCATTCTCGATGGCTGTTTTATGCAGTCGTGTTGGCTAACTTGATTACCAACAATATAACTATCTACTGAAAGCATCGTAGAGCTTGTCTAAGCTGAAATGACGCGCCTCTCCACCGCATTTACATCCAAATATAAATTTTAAATTACTTTTGATATGTATTGCATAAAAATGCCACTGTAATTGGTCGTTAAGAAGCCGTTTGGATTCGAACCTAGACACGCGACGTTTGTTCGCAAAAGTACACTCGGCACCATTGAAGTAGGTATCATAATACTTCAATGCTCGGCACATCTAAATCAACTAAAAAAGTATGGGGGCGCGTCTATTCGAATAAGACAAGTCATACGTCTAAGTTTAGGAACAATGTGAAAAGCAACATTTATGAAAATCCTAAGAACAGATTTTCCAGAATCGACGCTTGAGTTTATTTTTATTTAACTGTCTTTAAATTAGATTTCAAAACATTCGCTGAAAGTTGGTTATTACTGGAAAAACTGGAGGTTTTAAGACTATTCTAGCTTAAAATACTAGACATTTGCATATTGATTGTGCTATGAGACGGACCTGGGCTACAATTCTGCTATATGAATACCAATTTGATTTTGGAATTTTCTCCATTTACTAAAACTGTCAGGCCCTAGGAGGATTCCTCTAAAACCATTCACTTTAGAGTTTAGCTCGTAGAAAGCGTTTCTCGTACAGGCGATAAATAAAACGCATAGTTCACGACGGTAATCATAAGTCGTTTGCAAGTGAAATCACATTCAAGTGTAAGTTACTACCATACACACACCTTCTTTGTGTTTTAAGCAGTAAGCGAGTGCGAGTTCCTACAAGGACTGACTGAATATTTTTTATGCAACGTCGGTGGTAACCGTCTTGACCGATCTACTCCGTGATGTCATTTCTGGCTTAATCACCAGTAGGAACACAACACTTCTGCTTATTTTAAGGCTGTTAACGTATCGTATCGTCAGTGTACGTACCTATAGTCTACAAACTTTTAAATGAACACTTGCTTCTCAGACCTTCAACTATGAATACTTCAAGAACACCCGGCTTTTAGAACTAGATGCGTGTGCTTTTAGATGTGTGTTCTTTTATATACTTTTATATAAATACTTCACCATATGTACCAGAACGTTAAGAATACAATTTTACTGTTTATTAGACCTGCTGGTGAGTTAGATAGTCAGAGCTCACCAAGAAACTGTTGAATGTATTTGGTCAGCTGGAGAACCGGATTTCATCTTGCTTGATGTCATTACAAACGTGGAAGTAATAGCTGCCGCTGCCAAAAAACTTGGTATCCTCTTTAAGGTTCGGCGATACTTCACACCGGAACAGCTGCTCCACTTGTATCAAGCACAAGTTCGGTCGTGTATGGTGTACTGCTGCCACCTGTAGGATGGCTCTGCCAAGTACCAGTTGGATGCAATGAACTCAGTGGACCGAAGTGCTAGGAGACATAAAGGCGACGATGCGCTCGTTGGAACCAAACTTCGGAGTTTGGAGCATCGGCGTAAAGTCGCCTGTCTATGGGTTTTCATAAGGAGTATTTTGGAGAGTGTGCGCAGGAACTACACAACCTGATACCACCCTCTACTTTCTACCACCGGACCACTAGACGCCGGGGGCTTCCACCCCCATCTGGTTGACTTTTCAACAATCCGTACCCAACGGTTTGCTGCGTCTTTTCTGGTCCACACAGCTGGGGAGTGGAACGCTTTCCCTGCGTCTGTGTTTCCGGATACTTACAACCTTAGTATCTTCAAGGCCAGAGTGAATAGCTTTTTCAGTGTACCACCATCGGCCTCGTCATCGCTTACCACCAAGCGAGACTGAGGCCAAACGCAAACCCATTTTAAATTTTAAAAAAATAGGTATCGCTCTTACCATCTGGTGGTCCGCGTTCTTATTCGCCAGTTTTGCCACAATTGTATTTAAAATGTGGGAGTGTTCCGTTGTTCACCATGACGGCAACAGACACTTGTCTCTGGTATGTTATGTATGCATATAAAAAAAGGAAAAACGCTTAGCTCTCTTGACTTGTGCCTAGGTCATCAGGTCGTCTGACCCATAGCCATCGGTACACGTAACGCACGTGAAAGTGAACCTAACGGAGAGAGCTGTTTACAATTGTTTTTGTCGGCCATATTTGTTTTTCTATCGCCATTTTGTTTGCGATTTTCACGCTTTCCAAAAAGCTTGTGTGGACGGTGAGGTGACCTTGTTATCCTGCTGCTAAATAGATGATTATGTTTTTGAGTCCGTTGGTGGTTCTGGCTCATCGTGGTTGCTTTTTCCGTTTCATAAATTACAGTAATCAATCATCCACGACTTACAACTTATAACCACACCCACTCACAAACGTTGTTTATTTAAATAATTGACGACACGATTGGCGTAGAGCGCTGTAGCAAGGTTTTTCGCCTCGATTTCCGTAGTTTCCCGGGTTCTATTCTCGGTCGTGTTAATTCAGGAAACGATCTTTTCTGAATTGACTCGGGCCTGAGTTTGCTGGGAGACGCCCCTGGCTTATTTCCTTGTGTGGTACCTCGTAACAGGGATATTAATCCCCACTTCGAGACCATTACAAGAAGAGTGTTTTCTGGCGCATTTATTTAACAAAATTAAAACTAAATTTTATCTATTTCTTTATTTATCCTCCATTGCACAAAAAGAAAAGTAATGGACTTAATGCTTGATGACATTCTCTACCAGTCAACCACTGGGTTCTTTTCTTTCTTCTTATTCATATTGGCGGCGTTTGTAAAAATATAAATAGGTCGTCCTAATAGCGAAGTTCGTCAAATTATGAGAAATAACAAAATAAAAAATCTTTGTATCAAACCCAAGAGCCTGGAAAGAAATAGGTACTAATTAATTGGATACCAATAAATTAATTGGATGGTTTTTCACACTACTGTCATGTCACGACCATGAAAATAAACTAATATGATTTTATTTTAAACAACAGCGCTCCATTAATCTCAACGATTACATTGTTAATTGTTCTGTTTTCAACAAACCTGTAAAAATCTACTTGCAGTCTCAGTCATAGACAACTCACAAGTGTGAGAAAATTCCCATAGTCTATTGTTCCTTTGTCTATGCTGTAAGGACTACATGGTTTTGCACTCAATTACTCTTAGATACTGGTTGATGACCTCTTTGATTACATAATAAAACCATATTCTAAATTAGAAACATATAAAGAGTGGAAATGAAACTAACTTGCATCAACGCACATTCATAAAAAAAGGATTGCGCTAAAAAAATCACAGACATCTCTCATTTGCCCCCCGATTCAGAACAAAGTTATCGACCGATTCGGTTATTTTATTTTATTTTGAATTCATCTGGTTGATATGGGGTATATCTGTATTATTTATTTTAGACAAACTGAATGCCTTTGGCTTCTACATATAAAAATATTGAATGCTACCGTTTAGCGGGTAATTTATCATAATTAAAACAAATTTACCGAATAACATAATAATAGGAACATCCAAAAATTTCGAAACACTTAATTCCGAATTTGAATATTCCGCTTTTAAAAATCCGAAGTTCATAATTCCGAAGCAACAGAATCCCGAATATTAAAAAAAACGGAAGTTGGGTATTTTTCCGAAAGTGAATTATCCGAAACCTCTCATTTCTGACTTTTATTAGTACGAAAGATTAAAAATCCGAAGTTTCATTGACCCGAAAAACACAATTTTCCCGAAAAAGTTCAAAATTCTGAAAATGTCTAAAATTCAAAAAAAGTATCAAAAATTCAAGTATGAAAAAGTACAAATTAAGCTGAATAACTTAATTACCAGAAATGAATTTCTAGGTTAGGTTAGAACTGTGACCAAAACACGCGAGCCGAGCTAGCGAAGCGACCATTCATGCTTAATAAATTCAACATTTTAAGAGGACATATTTCACATTATTTGCTTTCTTTGTAATCATGATAATTCGGATAATTGTTGATTCAGAATTTTATAATTTGGAATTGTGGAATTCGGCATTCTGACTTTCGTACTTATGAACATTCGGAGTTTTGAAATGACGGATTATTCAAATCGGATTTATGATAAATCGGAATTCAGAATCATTCGGAGTTTTAAAAATCGGAATTTAGAAATTCGTTATTGTGACTTTCGTATTTAAGTTTTTCAGAATTATGTAGTGTGCCGATATTAATATGTTACGGGACATACGGAGTACCAGACGTGCAGGCAAGCATTCAAACCAGGGGCCCAGCACACTGTCATTTTGTTTTCTGCTTCGCCCGGAGGTAGACCAGTAGAGTCGTTATGCACCGAATCCGCCATTGTTATTTTGCGTTGGCGCCATTAAGCCCGGGCATTTCGTTGACAAATGATTATTATTATAACCGATTGTTCCAGAACAAGATGAGGTGTCTCCTGGTGCTCTGTCTGGTGGCTATGTTCTACGGGGCCTTGGCCAAGACCAAGAAAGCAGATGAAAAAGTAAGTACTCACAATCTCCTTGCTCCATTAAAATTAGTTGTGGCAATGTAAACTATGTCTACTTAATCTAATTCTCATCTGAACCATGACGTGTTGCCTAGAGAAATATACAAATGTAATATTTAATTCTCTTTTGTATAGGGGAAAATAAATACTTAAATATTTCTTTGAATATCGCCGGTATCATTCCCAAGCATTTTTAAGTTTTCTACCAACTTACATGTAAAAACTAAATGATGTCTGGCTCTCGGTAAGGGCATCTGTTCATGTTTTTTCAATATCAGCTTTTTTGATCACCAGCTGGAACAACACACTGCCAAATAACGTTAACATATCGTCACGACTATGTCCCAAACGGGGTAGTCAGAGGCAAGTGACTGTTGCCGTCATGGTGAACAGAACTCATTTAGAAGCTACCTTGAGGAATTCGGAATTCTGACTTTCGTACTTAAGAACATTTGGAGTTTTGAAATTTCGGATTTATGACAAGTCGTAATTTTGATTTTCAGAATTCTTAATCATTCGGAATTTTGAATTTCGTGATTGAGACTTTCGGAGTTAAGTTTTTCGGAATTATGAAGTATACCCGGGTTTGCCATGTAGGCAATGTAATTAACATTCAATAATTAGCGGTGGCTGTCTACAACAATACTAATTTAGTTCTTCATGTTCCTTCCAGGTGAAGATAGCAGTATACTACGAGTCCCTCTGCCCCGACAGCAAGAAGTTCATCACTGAGCAGCTGGCGCCGGTGTGGAGGGACTTCCGAGGGGTTGTCAAGGTCAAACTGGTGCCTTACGGCAAGAGCACGGTACATATTTTTCTTTATTTCATATTAATAAAACGGGTTCCCTGCAACAGAATGAAAATTATCTACTATAATAACAAAAGTATACAAAGTATAATTTTATAATGTTACAACAAACATTATAAATTTAAGCTGAATTAATTTTTCTATGAATTTTCGGAATTTTGAAATTCGGAATATTGTTTTTCGGACCACTGAAACTTCGGATTTCTAATTATTTGTTCTAATGAAAGACGGAAATACAAAATTTCGGATTAATGACTTTCGGAAAAATAACTTTCGTGTTTTTGATTATGCGGAATTATGAAATTCGAGAAGTTCAAATTCGGAATAAAGTGTTTCGGTATTATTGGGTGTTCCCGGTGCTAGGTTTTAATATATTTTGATTTGGATTTTTTGTTTTTAACTTAACTGCAAGACCTACACATGCTTAGAGCATTCTTATCCAAAATTATCATCCTTTTTTCCTTGGCAGAGTTTCTTATTGTCTATTTCTTTTGTTACAGCACGACAAAGTGAACGGCAAGTGGCAGTTCATCTGCCATCACGGACCTGATGAATGTTACGGCAACAAGGTGAGAACATAATATTTTTATATCGAAGAACGTGGTAGCTCAGCCTGAATCTGGAGATCTTAGGTTCAGAGCCCAGCACTGTGATCAATAACTCGCATTTGCCATTTTTTTTTCTTGTGCTAACACAAAGATTTGTCATAATCTCGATAGATAATCTGTTTATGAGGTACCAGACCAGGATTTAAGCCAGTTTCCCGGCACACATTAAGGTTCGTTTTATAAATTGACCAACCAAATCGCACCAAGCAAATCATGTCAATCATTTACATGAATAACGAGCCATTAGAGATTGCGAATTCCACTGTATTTCTGGGAATTACTCTCGATTCCAAGTTACAGTGGGGTCCGCATATTTCTGCCCTGGCAGGAAGACTTAGTTCGGCAGCTTATGCTGTTAGAAAAATAAGGCTCCTGACTGATATCGCAACAGCAAGATTAGTGTACTTCAGTTATTTTCACAGTGTTATGTCGTATGGTCTTCAGTTGTGGGGCTCGGAAGCGGATCTCAACACCATCTTTGTTCTTCAAAAAAGAGCCATCCGCTCCATTTACAACCTTAGACCACGCGACTCGCTTCGTGAAGTATTCAAAGAGATAGATATTTTAACTGTGTACTCTCAATTTATTTATGATAATGTAGTATATGTCCGTAAAAACTTGCATCTCTTCAAGAAAAACAGTGATGTTCATAAACTCAATACCAGAAATAAAAATAAGCTCGTAACTCCCAGTCTAAGACTGCATAAGGTAGGGAAATCATTTGTTGGTCAATGTGTAAAATATTTTAATAAGATTCCGCAAACTCTTGTTGAACTGCCTCTTCACAAGTTTAAGTCACAAATTAAAGCTAAGTTAATGAAGCGGGGTTATTATAGTGTTGACGATTTCTTAAATGATAAGAATTTGTGGTCATCTTAGGTATAATCTGCTCCTCTGCACACTTTTTTGTTATGACTTTACTCTGTCAATTCCATTTTTGTGTATAAAAACAAGATTGAAAAGAGTAACCATCGAGTTTCTTGCCGGAGTCTTCTCGATCGGAAACAACCTCCGAACCGGTGGTAGAGTCACATTATATTTAATTATGATATGAACTATCATAGTATTATTTTATGTAAGTTTATTTTTATTCAGTATATTTTTGCTACAATTTTTTTTTTGTTACATGACATGTCATAAGTACTTTTTATAAGTCTATATGAATAAAGATATTTTTTACTTTTTTTTTTTACTTTTTTACATGTGTCAAGTGGTGTTTATCACATTTTGTAAATCGTAGTGATGTAACCGATAATTTTGAACGCAGCTCCAGTCTTGCATCTTGAAGGACAAGAGCCTACAGGACACAGAGAAGATGGAGCTCGTCATCTGCCTGATGGGGCAGGCGCAGCCCGACAAGTCGCTGGACACGGTAAGTTTTTTATTTTCACTTTTGTGTTGTGAATGCGAACTGATGAACTAGCTGAAGAGAACTATATTGAACTGTGGGCTTGGGCTTCATGAGAAATATCTTTGTTAGTCAACGTGCTTTGGCTCTTTCTTTCAAGTTTCAACTTTTCTGTCTTAAGGAAATTAGTTTTTCGCCATCTGCTGAATGCCATGAAGCTTGATTTCATAATGCCTAGCGAAGTATGAGAACGACAGATCGAGATCTGCTATTTCAAAATTTGATAGTGAGACGGAAAGTAGGGGCAGCTTAATTCTAGAGAGACGTTTAGGAATCTTTGCGTTCCTATTAATATTCCAATTATTTTCCTATTATTTCCAACTACTGGGCAAAGATCTACCTCAAATTTCTACACGTACTCTGTTGTTAGCCAAGGTTCGCCACTGGCTAGAATATTTTCAAAGGTCATTGCATCATCATTTCCGAGGCCTTCCCATTTAATCAATTGGGAAGATTCCAGATTGTTGTTCGATGCTTTACCTGAGTTAAGTAAGGTTCCTCAGCAAGAAACAACTCCGACGCGGTGGTAGAACCGCATTATGTCTGTATAGGTACTGTGTATTTATACATCTATATTATTATAGTAATTATGTCTATTATTTAGTATAGCTTGCTTTAAATTTGACGATTTGAAAGTACTTACTGTGAAAGTCTATTTGAATAAAGTTATTTGAGTTTGAGTTTGAGTTTGACCTGATCAATATAATGTCTCTCCAGTGCCTCGCCCAAGTGAAGAAAGAGGCCGAATCGGCCAAGCTGAAGCAATGCGCGGGCGGCGACCAGGGTGACACGCTGTTGGCTACTTATGGAGACAAGACCGACACCGTGCAACGCCCTCTGTCCTTCGTGCCGACTGTTGTCATCAATGAGGTAAGATAGATACTCGTATTTGAATCTAAAACTGAAATGATCATTTTAACACTCAAAAATTCCGAAACACTTAATTCCGAATTGTATAATTCCGATGCAGCATAATTCCGAATATTGAAAAACACGAAAGTTATTTTTCCTAGAGTCACCAATCCGAACTTTCACTGACTTTCATTAGTACGAAGTATTAAAAATATGAAGTTTAATTGGCCCGAAAAACAATATTCTTTAATTCGAAATTCCGAAAATTCATAGCTAAAATTAAAAACTATAGTTTTGAAAAAATCATAAACATGTATAAATTTAGCTGTATAACTTTATTAACAGGATTAAATTAAATGCTAGGATATGTTAGTAGAACTGTAATCAAAACGCGCGAGCCGAGCGAACGAAGCGAGCGTGCCGCGGCAGCGGCCGGAAAAGCGTCAGAAAACATTCATGCTCAATACATAAAACATTTTAGCAGTATATATTTCACATTATTTGCTTTCTTCGTATTTATGATAATTCGGATTGTTGATTCGGTTTTTTGAAATTCGGCATTCTAAATAATTCGGAATTTTGAAATTCTTGAGTACCCCATTTTAACCTAGGCCTTCCAAGGTGTACTTATTATACCTTCACATGAATCTTTAGGAAAAAAGAAAATACGTTTAAGTCACCCTAAAGGAAAAAAATGTAGGGTCCATAAAATAATTAAGAAAAAAATACAATCAATTTAGCATTTATTCTGTGTAGAAATATGTTATCTGTACCTACCTCTAGAGGAGAAACGCGTGACAATAGTATATTGTAGGATTTTTTAAATATTTTTTTTATTTGTTTCAGAAATTTGACCAAGCCAACCAGGACGATGCCTTCACAAACCTGAAAGGTGTGGTGTGCCGCGTGGCTGTCAACAAACCTTCGTTCTGTTGATTCTACTAATACAATTAAATTATTATTTTTATACAAGCATTTCTTTTATTAAAAACTAGTTTTACACTACCCAGTTGGCTAGTTTGATTCAATACCATTACTATATGCAAAGAATATCCATCCATACATAGAATAATTCCTGTACGGCGGACGAATGGCTCCGTAGCAATGACATCTATGGGAATTTTACTGGCCCTATGCAATCTTTGCTTTAGTTCTATAAAGCAACGCTCAGATGACAGCACTGCTCAATCGCTCTCCACAAGCATAGCACAAGCATGACAGCGCCACCTTAGGACAAAAAGTGAACTCAGGTACCGGCGGCGATATACCTACGGGTTTTCGGGTGGTTTCGTTTTTTGTTCGGGATTAATTTTATCTATGCTGTATAATGTAAATTGTTTTAAAAAACGTAACAATAATGACTTCATTTTTCAAATATACACATATCAACATGGTCTAGCGATATTTCAATTAAACCTAAATAACTAAAATTCTATTAACTTTTGTTAAGACACCTACACATTAAAATAAACCTTGTTTAATAGCCTATCTAATCTTACAAATAAACTTTTAGATAAAGTTAAATTTAAAAAAAAAATAGAAGAAGAGGAAAAACTTATAGAAATTTATGGAGTTTTAATCAAGTTAGAAGTTCGTGAAGATTTACTTCTTTGGAAGAAATTCAATGAATGCGAATTTCATCTTAAAACAAAACCTTTTATATACAAATTTGAATTTGAAAAAGGAACTTAATAATATTTTTATAATCTGTCATTAATAGTTTTTTTGTAAAGCCAGTACTTTTTAAGTTATATAATAAAGTTTTATATATCCCTAGACCATGTTGTTGTGTGTATTATTCTACATTAAAGTACTCCCCACCCCTTCAACTTTGTGTTTTTAAAACCAATCTTACTGTGTTGTTTGAATGGAGGTGAAAGAAAACAACTATTGAACATGATTGAAATATATTTACAATTTTATGTTATTTCAAACTATTCCAACCCAGAGAAATGTGAGTATAACCGCAATTAATACATTGTATGTTGCGAAATAAAAAAAGATTACAAAAGCATACATCATAGAAGATATCAATTGTTAAGAATCTTTCAAACAGATTTCTAAATAAATAGAGTTAAAAAAAACTGTATTCACAATGCTTTTTATTGTAATACAATGAAGAAACACAAGAATAAAGGCCTGCGCAGACGATGTACTTCTCTCCGCGGCGGAGAAAAAAGTAAGCTCCGTGAATTAAAAGTCTGCCGCGGATTTACCGCGGACTTAACGCACACGGTGTGCGATCATTTGTTGTCCGAGGGTATTCAAATATTCTGAGATTACGTTGTGCTGTAATTTACAAATAAGTTTAAAGAAGACGTGTTGAAAGAGAATACTGGGTCCATCCCTTCATTCGAATCGATTTTTAACGCGGAGTAAAGTCCGCCGTGTGCGTCGACTGCTAATAGTTCTTTCGTTTTATTTTTGTCGCGGACGCCCGCGCACTTTAATCTGCTACGCTCCGTAGGGTGTTACCGCGTATTTTTACTCGTCCGTGTGCGTTAATGGATACCAGTTTGTAAGGGATCTATTTTGACGGAGAAAAAAGTACTACGCCACGGATAATATCTCGTCTGCGCAGGCCTTAATAGATCAACTTGGTCTTAGCTCTTACAAGACGAATGCTGATACATATCCTGAGTTAAAAATAACTGGATAATGGCTAACAGTGTGAAATACGCTAGAAGAATAGGAATAGGGATGTTACTTATTTTTGGAATTGATTTTGTTTTATAGATGGACCCTAAAATAATAAATTCATTAAACAATATGTCGAGTTTCAATGAAAAAATGTGTATTTAACATTATTTCATAGATTTCCCGCCGAAACGCTCCAAACTGACACGTGACTATAATTACGTCACAGACCGATAAACAATCTCGCGCTCTCTCAAAGTTACCCAGATTTTGACTCGGGTATGAATGATGGCAGAACATGTCAGCTTGTTTACCGGTCAGTGACGTCTTCGCGCTTTGATGGCGTTCGCAGTCACGTGATAATGGGTATGTAAATATCGCAATTTGAATTATTTTCTTTAATTCATAAAAACCTTCATTAATATCGATGGCAGCAAAGTAGATCGGGACATCAAAATTTTTTGCGAATGTGCTTTTTTCTCAAAATTAGCTTTAAATAAACCTTATCTAAAAGTCTGTAAGTATGAAAAATTATCTGAATTTCTAAAAAATAAGCAATATCTAACACGTAAATGAATACATCTACACTGTTTTTAAAAAACATCGCAGTAGAAACGGATATTTGAACTTACCTGCCATTACTTCGCAACTTTGAGTGGTGATTCAAACGTCAATAAAGACATCTGCCACTTGTCTCATTGAAAAATGAGTGGCTGAAGGAATAAATTACAGTTAAATTCTGCCCCAAAAGGTGTACAGAAGGATACCAATTCAAAAATCCTAAAGTAAACCTAGTAAGAAGACGTATAGGAAGATATCTTCTTCTTTTCTTGACGTTTAAGAAGATATCTGGCAGGTATTTTCTTATATTCGTACATCAAAATTTTTTAGGAGTAAAAAAAGACATCTGCTTAAGGTATTTCAGTAAAGAAATAACGTTCCGATATAATCAATAAAGAATGTTATTCAAATGCATCGTCCAAGTTTCATGTTAATCGGTCAATAACTCTCTAAATGACCACTATTTTTTACTAAATGTGTTAGCGATTTCGTAGATGTCGTCTTCTACTTTGCTGCCATTGATATATTCTTAAAATGCTATTACAGGTTTTTAAATACTGTCTTTAATGTACAAAACATAGCTTTACGTGAATTGGTAACATGTGTCCCCATCCTTATTACGAGTAAACAGATCTCATATGGTGTTGAACCCTTGGTAGATGAAGGTATAGGATCCGAGTCTGTTAGCAACCTGCACCGAAAAATCTTTTTTGGCCATACAATATTTCTGAATTTTAGTTGAATTTTATATTGTTGTTTTACTTCTATTTACCTTTCAAATATTGGCAGAACTAGAAAATAAAGAAACAGATGTGTTGATAACGAAACCCAGGTTTTTATTTTTGCCATCCTCATGAGTCGGTGCAAAATTGCTGGTTCGAGCCAACATGACCAAGCCGAGTGCCGAGTGAGAAAAGTGAATGACGTCAGCATCGCGAGCAGGTAAATTTCAATTAGCATTGAATCGAGTCAGCGCCATCTAGCAGCAAATTCGGGCAACATTAAGGCCGTTAGATGGCGCTGACTTGATGCCAAACGAATTCGCGTTTTTTTCTCGCAAAACGCGATGGTGAAGTCATTCGCATCGATCACTGTAACTCGAACTCAGCACTCTGCTTATTTTTTGTCTTTAAGGAATAAAACATACAAGAGTGCCTAGTGCGAGATGCACAAAGAGCTTCGAATGACTTCACCATCGCGTTTTGCGAGCACCTAATAATTTGTATGGCTTCCAGTCAGCGCCACCTAGCGGCAAAACCGGGCAACATTAAAAGGAGGTGGTTTACAAAACACGTTTTTAGAATTCATTTTTGAAGTAGTACAGTGAAAATAAAATCTTATAAAATTTACTAATATTGTTGAGGGGATAATACAGGGAATTCATCTGGTGGAAACATGATTTGATAAAGTTGACTCGATAGAATAAATTCACAAAGTTACCTCTTTTCGTGACATTTTGTCTTCTATTTTTGGTTTTATTTCCAAAATGATTGAACAGATAATATGGAACCTTCACCAAAACAAAGTTGAAAGAAAACTGGAGGGATTTCATCCGATGGTTTTTTTTATTCCATCTAATATTTTTTTAATAATTTTAGTGATTTTCGGTCCGCGTGGCGCTTAACAGTTTCCTTCGGGAAATGTTGTGCAGAACCACCTGGCTTTAAGGCAAACGCGATGGTAAAGTCATTCGAAAGTAAAGTTATATAGTAAAGTATAAAAGTCACTAGTAAGGTCTGATTCATATTAATACATGATTGGAGTAAAATTATCACATTTTATTTACACAGGTATTCACCATGAATTCACATATGGAGTTAGGAATTAGAATAAAACATTTAGGACCTGCGCAGACGACGGACTTTAGTCTGCGGCGGAAAAAAATGGACTTGCCACGGACTCAACGCACAAGGAGTGCGGTCATTTGCTGTCCGAGAGTTTTAAAATATTCTGAGATTACGTTGTGCTTTAATTTACATGAAGTTAAAGAAAAAAAGATGACGGTTTCAAAAGATAATACTGAGTTCATCCCTTTATTTCGAATACTATTATCGCGGACTAAAGTCCGCCGTGTGCGTTGACAGCTCATAGTTCGTTAGTTTTTCACGTACTTTTGTCCGCTCCGCGTAGTAGGTGTCCGCGGCTATTCGGCGCGTGCTTTTAGTCCGCCGTGTGCGTTGTTAGATACAGTTTGTAAGGGACCCTATTTTGACGGACAAAAAAGAACGTCACGCAAAATCCCTTCTCTGCGCAGGCCTTTACCATTCAGTCACTTTAATTCGCCACAGTTAGAGCGTAACAGTTTTATGAGTTGAGCTCTTCACAGACATAAATCCAAATTGATAAATAAATAATAGGTATGAATATGTGCTAGACAACACACCAACTTAAATACTACAGGGATTTGAGCCTCGGGCCTCTACTAGCACACCCAGAGCCGAGCTAATTTAGAAAAAATCGATTCCTAAATGAACCCGGCCGCGAATCAGTCATAATTTTAGGCTATTTTTTTCAGCAATGCTGTATGTACGTCGTCAAACCCGGGACACCACACAAGTCGTGGCGAGAAACCGAGCTTCAGCGCACTACGCCAATGGTATCGTCAGAAATAAGTTCCTCTGTCGTTTTGTTTTTTGAATATTTTGCAATGATGACGTCAGCCTCGATTTTTAGGGTATTCTGCAAAGAACATGATCTGAGTGCTGAGTGCTAGTTGCCCATATTTGCCGCTAGACGCCGCTGACTCGATTCCAATTGACATTAACGTGCTCACAAAACGCGATGGCGAAGTCATTAACTTCCCTCACTGCATCTCGCACTCGGCACTCTAAGTGACACAATGAATAGTGGCCTGTCTATAAGAAAAATGCAGCGTCAAAGGAAGAGCATTGCACTCCTTTTTGAGACAGGTAGTACATACATATACGCGTCATATTATATTTTAAATATAATAGCTGAGAAAATCGAACTATTTCACTGTTCTCTGTGTGAATTCACAAGGATAACGACGACCAACTTGGTGTAATGGTTAAGAAGTTTGCTACTACACCAGAGGTCGCGGGTTCGATCCCCGCACAGTACAAACATTTGTGTGCATGAACATGTCTGTTTGTACTGGTCTGGGTGTCTCCTATGTATAATAAGTATGTATTTACAAAAAGAAAAAAAAATGTATTTAAGTATGTTTATCCGTTGTCTAGTATCCCATAACACAAGCTTTAATTAGCTTACTTTGGGGCTAGATGGCGCTGTGTGGAATAATGTCCAGGGATATTTATTTATTTATTATTTATAACCCTATACATTTTATGTTATGAAAAATAATTTTATTTTCAATGTGTTATGTTTTAAGATGGTGTGTATAGCTCTTCTATTGTATTGGGCTCGCCTGTAATAATAGATGTAAGCTTAGATTAAATGAATAAATAAATAAAATAAAATCTATTTCGAATCATGTCTGTGCATCTCTCTTTGCTATGAAACCGTATAAAATGCATGTGCGGGCACTGTTTCGCTCAAGCTGTGGTATTTACATTTCACACATTGTTAAGCTTATTTACACTACACTCAGGCATGCTAAGGTAAGCATTCCTCAAAAGCCACTCAGGAGAATGAACAAATGTGGTCCAAATGGCCATTAACTAGATATATTGACTTAAAGTCCATTAAATAGAGAGTAACTTTCAGTATGGAACAAAAAAAAATACGCTGTCAGTAAAAAGTTAATGATATGCATAGATTAGTTCAAAATGTGCGATGGATAAATTGATATCAACAATATTAAAAAAGCATGACTTTTCATTCAGTCATAACTTTTCACTGCCAACATATTTTTGGTTGTGGTCTGGTTATAATGACTCAATATTTATTAGACTATTTTATTACATAGGTCTCGTAAGTGGTGGACAGTTGGACCAAACTTCATACATTTTTGGTCATTCTCCTTTGCCATATTAAAAAAACAACATTGCGTCTAGTATACATCGTTCTCAGTCATATTTAAAAATGTATGTAGTTATTTCACAATTTTATAACAACATTTTGGTTGTTCAATTTAAATATTTACACTCCTCCCGAAAAGTATCCTCTGATACATCTGTTACAAAAAGCTGGAACAAGGTACCGCAAACAACCAAACTTGGTGAATAAATACATATTTCATCAAAACGTGAATCTTACCGTCTTTGCTAAAGACGAAATGAAAACATTAATCGGTCACCCATCTGGGTAATGACCGTTGCTTAACATCACAATCGTTGCCTAATGCACACAACTGTAGTTCATTGGCTTAATGCAGCTTAAAAGTAAGCTTGAAGTCAACGCTACACATAGTCTTGTAATATAAACCTTATAAATACAACTTACGGTACATAGTCGTCATCGTCATCAAATTCTTCCTTATGCCTCTTAGACACATGCCTTCTCAAATCACACCGCTTCTTCGTACTATAATCACACAATTTACACTCAAACTTATGTTTATGCACTGGCACTATCACGGTCGAAGCTGACGCAGAAGATATGAAGTCTTCGGCCTTGTGGCCTTTAAGATGATAGAGAAGACTCATGTTATGCTTCGCTTTGTACGGGCACAGATGACACTTGTATTTCTTGTCTCCGTGTTGCTTCTCATGTTTGGTGAACTGCTGCTCGCTGGCCGTCATGTAGCCGCAGATCTGGCACATCATGAGGACTTTTGGATGGGTCGCTGTGTGCTTCCTGTACTCGATGCCGCTGGACGTTGTGAAATGGCACTGGACGCAGTAGTATTCGTACATGCCCCAGAGGATTTTGGCGATGTCTGTGAAGGAAAGGAAAAATTGTTTTAACTGTACGTTTAGATCTTTCATCTTTTTGAAAGAGAAGACAATGAGAGGGAATTGTTGGAGGCGTTAAGTAGGAACGCTTTGTTAAAAAAAGACATGGCTGAGATGCATGAAAGGTATTTATTAGTATTAAATGAGCGGGATAGGTTACAAATAATAGTAGATGGGTTCAGTGACTGCAGCGATGAATATGTGCAAAGCCTCAAACGCATTACCATGCTTGAACAAGAGCTACAAGAGGCCCACCACCTGATATCTTCCATGGAGACTGAAAAACTACACACAGTTGACACCCAAAACCAAAGTTTGTTCGATGAGTTAGTTCTTAGTGTGCCCAGCCTGGTTTCTGTTGCACATTCTTCAATCCCTACTGTGGCTATTGATTTAGCTAGTAATAATTTGATTAATTCCACTGCTCCAGAGGGTGTTGCAAGGTGCAGCAAGAACAAATTTAGAAAATATGTTAGGATAAGCAAATTTATTAAGAAAACTCAGAAACTGATAAAAAACCAGAAAATGATGTATAAAAATGCAAAATATATTCAGGAACGCCGACGATTAGGTGATGAACTGGATGTCTATTCTATAATGATAGACAATAATTTAAGTCAATATGACAATGAAGTGAAAGTATTACAAGCAGAAATATGTAGTCTTAAAGAAAATCTGAGGCGTTTAACTGACAGATACACAATCACCAAAAAAGAAAATGAGGAGCATATTTTGGCCCTGACCAAACTCTTGTGCAACCCGGACTCAGTTTCCAGCAGTAATGATGGCCATACTGTTATTCAGTCAGAATGTGATTCCTCTCTTCTTAACACCCTTACTTCACAATCAGCCACCAACATTTCCATCTCTGATACCTGCCCTGTCAGTAACACTGATAAAAATCCAGGTTGTAACATTGTAATGTTTAGTGACGACATTGGAAAAAGTATAGGCCACATTTTGTATAATAGTCTTGGAAAGTCAGTTATAAATCACTGTTCACCGGGTGCCTCATACTGTGATATCATTCAGAAAATTGCTGAATATAGTTTCAGCCCCAATTCAACCCTTATTATTTTAATTGCAAACAGAGGTACTGTGAACAAGAACCAAATGAAAATACATTGCAATACTTTATGTTCATTAGTTAATGTCAGTAAAATTGTGATGTTCACATTGCCTTACAGTAGGGGTCTGTCACAAGCAGAAAATGAAAAAAGACATAGAATCAATTTGACATTTGATACTGTGACATTTTCAAATAATTTAATAAATCTCATTGACATTAATCCTATTATTAATAATAATATGTACCTGACAAAAGGTAGATTTCATTTATCTAATTATTATAAACGACAGATAGCTATGTCGCTATCTTATTTTTTTTAACATTTCAGCCAATTATTTGGCTAAACGCTCTGCTTTTATTGAGCAGAATGATACCATTGTACCACAGACTTTGGAACTTGTTCCAAATAATTTAAATTAGATTCAGAGACAATAGAGGTAAACTCTTGCACATTGTTGACAAAAGAGAAGCCCCAAAATAATTTTATAAACTTTGTGCATCAAAACATGCAAGGCTTCTCTGGCAAAGAATTAGAAGTAGGTTTATTTTTAGACTGTATGGATATACATGTCTTATGTTTAACTGAACACTGGCTGAAAAAAAATGAATGCATGATTAGCATTGATAATTATAGTATCATTAGTTCGTTCTTGAGAAGTTCCTCTATTCGCGGTGGGTCACTGATATTAATTCACAATAAGTTTAAATCTAGAGAGCGTAAAGACATAGTAGCACTCTCAATTGAGCGAACTATTGAACTTGCATGCGCAGAGTTAGAGCAGATTATTATTGTGTGTGTGTATAGACCCCCTTCTGCTGATTATTGTCAGTTCGAAGAGACCATGGAAGAAGTACTGAAAAAGGTTTGTAAATCAAACAAGAAGGTGGTTGTATGTGGGGATTTTAATGTTAACATTTTAGATTCTTCTCAGACCTCTGTAAGATTTTTAAATCTTTTTAAATCATTTGATTTACTTAATCTTTTTGATCAACCAACCAGGATCACCGAGTTAACAGCCACCTGCTTAGACAATATTTTTTGTGAAAATATCTCTATTGAGAAATCAATTATAAACTGTTTGAAATCAGATCACTGTGGTCTATTGACCAAATTTGAGCACCGTCATGTCTCTCAATCAGTGGATATTAGTTATAGACCAGTTACCAAGAGTCGAGTAAAAAAGTTTCAAACGAATATAAATAAAAATATTTCTAACCTACTCCCCCAAGGTCATCATAACATAGATGATCAGTATAGGCATCTCTTTGAGATAATATTGCATGAACATAACCATATTTTTCCTAAGAAGAAAGTAACTGTTGATAATTTTAAGTTTAAATTTAGTGATTGGGCCACTCCAGGCATCCATAAAAGTAGAAATAAATTATACGAATTATATGGATTAAAAGCTAACTCAAACTGTCAAAAACTAGTTGAGCATGTTAAATTATATTCAAAAACATTCAAGAAATCATGTTATATTGCAAAGTCCATTTTTTTGAGAGACAAAATAAAACTGGCTAAAAATAAAATCAAAGCCACTTGGAACATAATTAATAAAGAAACCTGTAAATCTAAACCTCGCGATCACTCATTCTCTCTCAAAATTCAAAATAATGTTATTGAGTCTGAGATTGAAATAGCAAATACATTTGAAACTTTTTTTTCTAATATACCTATTGTAACTACAAGCACGTTAAATTCTAGTCCACATATAGCTGAGTCCCTGCTAACATCTAGTGTTGATGGGTGCACAAATCAGTTCTGCTTTGATCATGTTGATTCTCATGACATCCTCAAGGTATTTAAGGAACTTAATATGAAAAATACAGAAGATTTGTGGGGTATTTCGATTAATCTACTCAAATCAATCATTAATACGATATCACCCCACTTAGCTAAACTTTTTAATAATTGCATAGACCAAGGTCAGTTTCCCAACTTGATGAAATTTAGTAAGGTCATCCCGCTTTTTAAATCTGGTAGCAAAAGTGACCCATCTAATTATAGACCCATTTCTATACTACCAGCTCTCAGTAAAATCTTTGAAAAAATTATATTGAACCAGCTGCTTTCACACTTTGATTTAAATAACTTACTACATGAGAAACAATTTGGTTTTACTAAACACAAGAGCACAACTGATGCAGGTGTAGCACTTATCAAACACATATTTGATGCTTGGGAAAACAAGCAAGATGCAGTAGGAATATTTTGTGATCTTTCAAAAGCATTTGATTGCGTGGATCATGAAATATTACTGATTAAGCTAAGACATTACGGTGTTTCAGGTATCTCATCTCAATTAATACAATCCTATCTTACAGATAGAACTCAAAAAGTTAGTATCAACGGAACTGCATCTTCCGGTGCCACCATACGTATGGGAGTGCCCCAGGGATCTATATTAGGACCTTTGCTTTTTCTTATTTATATAAATGATCTTCCTACCTATGTCAAAGATATTTGTGAGATAGTATTATTTGCTGACGATACCTCGTTGATTTTTAAAGTCGACAGAGGTAAGCAAGCATTTGACGATGTAAATAATACTCTCTCAAAAGTACTATGTTGGTTCACTAGTAATAATTTATTACTTAATGCAAAAAAAACAAAGTGCATCAAATTCTCTATGCCCAATGTGAGACAGGTTGATACTATTGTAACTATGAATGACGAGCCATTAGAATTAACAAATTCTACTGTATTTTTAGGAATAACTTTAGATTCTAAGTTGCAATGGGGTCCGCATATAACGGCCCTGGCAGGGAGACTCAGTTCCGCTGCTTGTGCTGTTAGAAAAATACGACTCTTGACTGATATTGAAACAGCAAGACTAGTATATTTTAGCTACTTTCATAGTGTTATGTCGTATGGTCTACTGTTGTGGGGTTCAGCTGCAGACTTGAACACCATTTTTGTACTTCAAAAAAGAGCCATCCGCTCCATTTACAAACTTAGACCACGCGACTCGCTTAGGGAAGTATTTAAGAAGATCGATATTTTAACTGTGCATGCTCAGTATATTTTAGATAACATAATGTATGTGCGCAAAAACTTGCATCTGTTCAAAAAAAACAGTGACACACATAAACATAATACCAGAAATAAAAACAAATTGAAAACTCCCAGTCTTAGGCTACACAAGGTGGGAAACTCATTTGTGGGTCAATCTGTAAAATACTTTAACAAAATACCTCAAAGTCTTGTTGATCTACCTCTTCACAAGTTTAAGTCTGCAATTAAAGCAAAGTTAATGAAACAAGGTTATTATAATGTAGAGGATTACTTGAACGACAAAAGTTTGTGGTCATAGTAGGAATAATCTGCTTCTCTGCTCAATATTGTGTTCTTTTTTCTACTCGCATTGACTGTACTCTGAATTTATTTTTTGTAAAACAAACAAAGTTGAAAAGAGTAACTATCGAGTTTCTTGCCGGAGTCTTCTCGATAAGAAGCAACGTCCGAACCGGTGGTAGATTCACATTATGTATATTCACGATGTGTACTAATATTGTACTATTTTATTTACGTTTATTATTATTATTTCTGTATACTTTTTTTGACATGTCATAAGTGCTTTATACAAGCTTAAATGAATAAATGATTTTTTACTTACTTACTTACTTACTTACTTACTTACTTCAAACTACGCTGTTAGAACTTGTCTCATTTTTAGTTTATTTGATGGGAGAGAGGCAGAGCACAGAGCGGTGAGGTACAGGACACGAATCGCCGCTCATTCAAACCTCCTAACTGCCTGTCTACACGCATCCCCAGAAGTTAAAAGATTAAAAGATTCCACATCTGGAAATTCACAAAACAGCGAACAAACAAACTACAATTTGACAGGCTAACAGAGGTTCCCAAACTTTTTCGCGCATAGACCACTTTCAACATTTAGCTGGTTCCGGTGGACCCCCAGTAAATACATTTATTTATTTATTTATTCCTTTATAATACAGTTGTGTTTGGAAATACAAATACAAAAAATTACAAGAAATCAAAAAACAAATTAAATTAATTACCAATTGAAAAATTCACAGAAAAATTAACAATTATCATAAGATTATAAAATAGTACAGAGATTTCGTTATTAAATTTATAAAAAATACATATTATTCAATTTTGACATGTGTTACACGTCTTGTCATAATAACAAAAATTCATTTAAGCTATAGAAGCACCGATCCAACAAAAACGATTTCAGCTGTTTTGAAATTCGCGTTCATAGACAACATTTTTCAGGTTCATGTGCAGTTTATTAAATATTTTGGTGGACTGATAGAACGCAGCGTGCTTTGCTATGTTCAGGTTTGGCAAGAAAACATTCTGAAAATTGTTTCTTCTTGTCCGCTCCCTGGTTATTCTCATTTCTTGGGTCTCATATTTGTGTAAGTGCTTGGAAAAATGACAAATAAAGACATAATTAAATAAGCATGGTACTGTAAGTATTTGGAGCTGTTTGAAATACTATTTACAAGAATCCTGCTGCTGTATGCGAACATCCTACCATATTACCAAAACTCGACAAAAAATAACGCCAATGGGCTAAACAGACATTCTAAACATGAGTGGCAGATCCTTGCTGGAGGAATAAGCCACACTTGATACCCCGCACACAAAAGAAATAAAAACAAACTTATTACTCCAAGTCTTAGGCTACATAAGGTAGGAAATTCTTTTGTGGGTCAATCTGTAAAGTACTTTAACAAAATACCTCAAAGTCTTGTTGATCTACCTCTTCACAAGTTCAAGTCTACAATTAAAACAAAGTTGATAAAATAAGGTTATTATAACGTGGAGGATTACTTGAACGACAAGAATTTGTGGTCATAGTAGGAATAATCTGCTCCTCTGCTCAAATAATGTATTTTTATTGTTCTTTTGACTGTACTCTGAATTTATTTGTTGTAAAACAAAACAAAGTTCAAAAGAGTAACTATCGAGTTTCTTGCCGGAGTCTTTTCGATAAGCAACTTCCGAACCGGTGGTAGATTCGCATTATGTTTATTTAGTATATGTACTATTATTGTATTATTTTATTTACGTCTATTATCGTTTATATATATTTTTTGTGAATTTTGACATTTCATAAGTGCTTCTTTGTAAAAGCTTATGTGAATAAATGATTTTTTACTTTTTTTTACTTTAAAGATCTGCTAATGGTTTTGTTTAAGAGATTGCAAGATGGCATTATTTATTTTTTTTATATTTAGATATGATGTGTGTACTTTTGAGAACAAACGACGCGTGCTCCTTAGGTTTGAGTCTAACTGGCTTCTGAACGACCAATTACAGTGGCATGTATGTATTGCTTCCATGCGGTGGAGGGGCGCGTCATTTCAGCTTAAACAAGGTCTGGAGTGGATGAAGTTATTAATTCAGAAGGATGGTCACTGCATATGGTGGTAGAGAAAACATATTCGTATCTACATTGTACCCGTGCGAAGCCGGGGCGGGTCGCTAGTACGTCATTATCTAAAGTTTACCTAGGTATTTACATGTATGTAACATACAATCTGTGTTTGCAACTTTCACTGTTTTTCACACATGTGTGTAAGTATTAAAATGTGCGTGCGTGCGTACGTGCGTGTGTGCGTGTGTGCGCGTGTGAGTGTGTGTTTGTGTGTGTGTGTTTTGAGAACATGTGAGTGAGTTATACGAGAATTTAAACAGAAACATTGCCATCGATGCTATTCGTCACTGTAGTAGTGTCATTTATTGTCTATTTTTTCGATTGTTGTTAATTTTTGTGTCACTCACCCGCGTTATCGTCCTTATTCACCGGCTCCTTCTCCTTCTTCCTCTTCTTCTCCCGTCGCCTTTTCAGCAGCTTGACGAGCGGCAAATCGTCCTCGTCCGTCTCGGAGCTGACCTCGACGGTGTCTATGTGCGGCTCCTCGATTATAACCTCGTCCTCGTCAGAGGAGGTTAGGAGGCTGATTGGGTCTTTTCTATAAATAAAGAAATTTTGATAATTAGGTCTTAGAAACCATCATTCTAATATTTATCCAATATTATAGAAAAACACATTAAAAAGGGGCAATATGTAAATGCAAAAGTGAATTATGATGATTGAACCAACTCCCAATTTGTTTTTATGAATGAAAAATACGTAAAAAGATGATCAGATCAGCCAGACGACACGAATGGCGTAGTGCGCTGTAGCACGGTTTCTCGCCTTTGATTCCGTAGTGTCCCGGGTTCGATCCCCGGTCAGGTCAATTCAGTAAATGATCTTTTCTAAATTGGCCTGGGTCTGGGTGTGCTGGGAGACGCCCCTGGCTTAATTCCTTGTGTGGTACCTCGCAACACAGGGAAATTTATCCCTACTTCGAGACCATGACAAGAGGTGTGTTGTCTGGCGCATATTTATAAATTTAAATTTTTATAAATCACAAGCAGTATATATCCATTATAATTAATAAAACGTCATTTATATTCTTATCAGTTTAATTTAATTCTTATAGTTTTTGTAAAATCATCAATGTTGGCACGTTAAACTATCACTGCTGTTATACAATTTATTTCATAGCCCTTCAAACTTACGAGGGAAAGCCCATTTTTTGAATGTGCAAATTGAATAAAAATAATTTACAAAATTTATAACAACGGCGTACTTTCAGTCGTCCGTGTGTGTTGCTCGATACAGTATGTAAAAGATCTATTTTGGCGGACAAAAAAGTACGCCGCGGGTAATCCCTCGTCTGCGCAGGCCTTAAAGGACTCAAGTTCCTTCAACGCTATTATTATTATTATTTTCAACTGGGGACGCTGGCAGTGGGCCGGGTGATCGGTCCGCTTGTGGTGGACCATTTCCCCTGCCCCCCCTGCAGGGTCTTTAGGTTGTCCCATTTTCACGGCGTCCCGTTGAATTTTCCAAACTTTTTTTTACACCGCTAACTGTGACCCTGTAAAAACCCATCAGCAACACTCACGGCTCCGCGTCCTCAATCTCGACAGTCTCCAGTTCAGGTTCCGGTTCCAGGTCGCGCTCCGCCAGCATCAGCTCGCTCGGATCCAGTTCCACTTCGAGGCTCTCTAGAACCATGAGGCAGTCGCTGGAAGCGTTTGCTGTGGGATTGTCTGCAATAAACATTGTAAATAAATATCTGGGTCGTTTTTAGACGTGACTGGTGCAGACAAACCGGTACGTGTAGGTGAAATAGAAATAGAAATTTATTTGCAAAACCAAGTGTTACAAGGGGTCTTAAATAATAACAGTGGTTATATCAAATGTTCTTACTTATAACAATAAAATTAATGGAAATAGTTTTAGTTTATATTATCTTAGATATTGTAGTTTATGTAAAGTAAAGGTATGGAATAACTACTTATTGTACATATGTATCGCCAATTAGTATTTACTAGTCAGGTATTCTTCTACAGAGTAAAAGCCATGCGCAATAAGAAACTTTTTTAACTCATTTGTAAAAGAAGGTAATTTTTGGTCTTTTTGTATTATCAGTGGTAATTTATTGAAAATCAGGCCTGGATTTAATATCAGGCCTGTGTCACTTCAAAGTTTAGGTACGCTCGGCCGCGCGGCCCCTCTCTGGGGTATCCGGCAGTGGGTTGCCGCTCGGCTCGCGCACTCGCCGCCGAGCGCGGTATTTCATGTTTTGTTTCTAATTGGTTTCAACTGTAAATTGTATTTATAAGTGATTATGAGAGTACTAATGATTACAACTAATACAAAAAGATGTTGTGATGCGGCGCACAGTGGAATATGAACGCTCGCGCTACGCGATAAGTTTCGATTCCACGTATAAGCTACCTAAACATGGCCTTGATCGATAGCACGGACGAATTAAAAAGTAATAGTGTGACACGAACTTGTAAAATAAAAGAAGACTTTTTTACTTGTCCGCGTTTCTTGTGAGAACCTTCTGTACGAAGTACTATTATCTGTGGTAATACTTACCAATATAGAAATAGGTAATGATACCTGCAACTAAGAATGTTTTTGTGGTCCTCTCTCTCTGGTCGTGTGTGCGTGCGTGTGAGTGCCTATGTGTGTGCATGTGTGAGTGCGTTAAATTAAATACTACAAAATAGAAATACAAATTGTCAGTAGATTTTTTTTCGGCATCGAAACAGTAACATGCCTAATAATATGTTTTCACTTCTCATGCTCTAAAAGTACGCCATTATAGCCCTACGAAGCGGGACTAAAGTGGTCACTAGGGAGTTTTTTAATTTCCTTCATGTGACATAGAAAACTCAAACAGCCAGTAAAAATATACTATTATCTGTGGAGTGTGGACCATTTTTATTGCGAAAATGTTGAGAGTTTTAGTTCCATGGTTTGTCCGCAAAGAAGGTGGCGCCATGTGTTTTAAATTGTTAATCTGTGACTGGTTCAGTTCAGAAGAAAAAACTGACCGCGAACGAAAATGTCAGAACTTTTGTCGAGTGTACATTTGTTCAATTTTAAATGTTTTTGTACTAAATTGACAAGAGAAAAGTACAGTTTGCACCTCGAGACTAAACGCCAACTTAATATCCCCTCGGTTACATTGACTCACTCTCACGCTCGGGAGTCAAACCACCTCTGGTATGTTATGGCTTCGTTTAGTCCCACAATATAAAATATACTATTATGTTGCGTGTTTAAAATAAGGTTCCTTCTTTGCTGATTGCTTACCTTTATCTACAGAAATCTCAATGAAAACCGGGTCCTTCTCCGGCTCGATCTCAATCTCGATGGTCTCGGGTTCGGTCACCAGCTCGGTCACCGAGTGGATGTTCAGCGGCTTGTCCTGTTTGATGTGGTAGTTGGTCAGCAGAGCCTCTATATCCTCTTCTTCTTTATCTATGTCTCTGGGCCCGTCTGGTAGTTTGGGCGCGCTGAAAATATTTTTTTTATAAATATGTGCCAGACACACCACTTGTCATGGTCTCGAAGTATAGATAAAATATCCTTGTGTTACAAGGTTATCATCATCAACATCATCCGTGCGGTCTACACCGGTTGTGACCGCACACTGGTGTGTGGGGTCCCAGGGTCCGCCTTTCTTATTTTCTTGGCCCACTTCGCGCGGACTTGTGTTACAAGGTACCTGGGAATTAAGCCAGGGGCGTCTCCCAGGACACCCAGACCAGAGGCAATTGAGAAAAGAATTGAACAGACCGGGAATCGAACCCGGGACACAACGCAAGCCAAGGCGAGAAACCGTGCTACAGCACACTACGCCAACCGTGTCGTCAAACTAACAGCTAAAAGTAGCTAGCCGTATAAAATATGCTTGTGGCAACTTGCGATGAAAAAAACGCCATAGCTGGAACAACACAGCGCGATACCTCTCATATACTCTTAATATTAACAATAACATCTTACAATCAGAAGCATCTGTTGCTGAAGCATTTGATAAGTATTTCAGTAATATACCTATAATCACTACAGCTTCATTAAATTCCTCACCAACTAGAGCGAAACATTTGTTGAAAGATAATGTATCATGTAGCAGTGTATTCTTTAAATTTAAACATGTTGAGTCACTAGATATAATAAAAGCATTCAGATTAATTAATTCAAAAGATACCGCTGATCTTTGCGGTATATCAGTCAAAATTGTTAGCCACATAATTGACGTGATTGCCCCTTATTTAGCCGTAATATTCAATGATTGTGTTGATGAAGGTGTTTTTCCAAACTTAATGAAACACAGTAGGGTTGTACCACTTTTTAAATCAGGCAACAAACAAGACCCAGGTAACTTTAGGCCTGTTTCAATCCTACCAGCTCTAAGTAAGATCTTTGAAAAAATCATTCAAGAACAACTATTAAGCCATTTTTATGAGAACAATCTCTTACACAGTGAACAATATGGATTCACGAGAGGCCGTTCTACTACTGATGCTGGCATTGCACTTCTAAAACACATCTTTAGGGCTTGGGAGAATTCACAGAACGCTCTTGGCGTCTTCTGTGACTTGTCCAAGGCCTTTGACTGCGTTGATCACGATACACTTATACGCAAGCTTGATTTTTACGGGGTTAGGGATAATGCTTTAGATTTGGTAATTTCGTACCTTAGTTTAAGAACTCAAAAAGTTGATGTTAACAGTGTACTCTCTACAGGATCACAAGTTAAAATGGGGGTCCCTCAAGGATCCATTCTAGTTATATATAGTCTATTTATATATTAGTATTACTATTTCTGATATATATAAATGATTTACCTTTTTACTTAAAAGATATTTGTGATGTTGTATTGTTTGCAGACGATACATCTTTAGTTTTTAAAACTGACAGAAATAAAAACCTTTTTGATGATGTTAATGACGCACTTTCAAAGGTTTTACAATGGTTCACAGTAAATAATCTACAGCTTAATGCAAAAAAGACTAAATGTATTAATTTTAAGTTGCCTAATGTTAAAGATAACCCCATTAGTCTAAAAATTGATGGTAATACTATGAAGCTTGTAGATACAACAGTTTTTCTTGGAATCACACTAGATTGAAAACTGCAATGGAACCCTCATATAACAGCTCTCTCAGGCAGACTTAGTTCGGCTGCATTTGCAGTGAGAAAAATTAGGTTATTAACAGATGTTGATACTGCTCGTTCAGTTTATTTTAGTTATTTCCATAGTGTAATGTCTTACGGCATTGTACTTTGGGGTCAAGCGGCGGATATACAAACCATCTTTATCCTCCAGAAGCGAGCTATCAGATCCAACTATAAGCTTCGTGCACGGGCTTCACTTAGGGAGATTTTTAAGGAAATTGGTATCCTCACTGTAGCGTCACAATACATTTACAATTGCATTGTTTTAGTCAGAAAAAATATTGGTCTCTATGCTAAACACAGTGACATACATTGCAGAAATACTAGGAATAAGGATAAAATTGCACTTCCACTCTTTAGGTTACAAAAAGTTTTAGGATCCTTTATGGGGCAAGGTATACATTATTACAACAAAATTCCAAAAACCATTTGTGAGTTACCTTTACATAGATTCAAAAATCACATCAAAACAGCTTTATTAAAGAAGGGCTATTATACTACAAAAGACTACTTTATAGATAAAAATGCCTGGGTATAAGCGCTCTGCTCGATGCGGGATTAAATAGCTCTATTGTAACAGATGTTTTATTGTAAGAGTTAATAGGTACCTAGTTTGTATGTACTGACTAACAATTTTTGTTTTTGAATTGTTTAAATGAATTCTTGTTATTATATTCTTTTATGGTTGATTTTTTCTCTTTGTTTTATATTCTTTTAGGTTTATTTGTATCAAAATGACACACTGCTTGTACTTTACTAACGCCTGTTGTAAACCCAAAACAAGTTTAAAAGAGTAACTGCTGAGTTTCTCGCCGGGTCTTCTCAGCAAGAAACAACTCCGACGCGGTGGTAGAGTCGCATTATGTCTGTATACTGTTTATTTACATATCCATATTATTATGGTATTTATGTCTATTATTTAGTATATTTTGCAGTAAATTTGACGATTTGAAAGTACTGATACAGTCTATTTGAATAAAGTTATTTGAGTTTGAGTTCAATTTTGACTAGTGTTTTTTATTTTTCTATGGTAAGTTGTCGCAAGGTGCTCCCTCACTTGGAGCATTCGCTTGTAATGTGAAGTTACCGAGTCGAGCATCACATCAATGAGGGAGGAGAACCGAGCATAACAGTGCGCAAACTATACTCATCTTAGAGTCATGTAAATTCGTCAGAAAACATCCAGAATTATACTCACCTGTAAATAGTATTAAAATAAATAATCGGTATTTAAATAAGCTTCATGTCTCTTTCACCAATGGCACTAGTTGCGTCTAGCCCTCACATCATGACAATAAACAAAAATTTTAACAAAAAAAAACCAACTGCTAAAAAAAATAGTTCTAAATCAAAGCACTAAAAGTAAAGAAATAATTGCGTATTCTTCTTATACGATAATATAATGTAGTTGGAGTCTGTGTCAGCCAAGGAAACACTACAATATACCTATTTCTTACATATCACGTTTACGTATGTATGTAGGTAGTTACAAACCTACATTGGCTGACACCGACTCCAACAATAACAATAATTGTACCTACATTATATTATCGTATAAGTTTTAGAAGAATCCGCAATTATTTCTTCACTTTTTAGTGCTTTGTTTTAAAATAGTTTTTTTTAAGTTGTTTTTTTTTGTTAAAAGTATCGTCCAATTGCTCCTAAGAATTGAAGAGTTCCGTTACTTTTTCATGGATCCCATAATCAGAACCTAACACTCATCAAACTACCCTTGAAGTATACCCTTTCTAATAAAAAAGTAGCATCGAAATCGGTTGGCGTGATAATGGGTTATTCGTCCATTTGTCGCGCATATGGTTTATCTAGATTTAAGACTTATATTGATTTCCCATGGATTCTACTGTCAGAACTAGACCAAATTTAAATGGGACCACACGGGCAGCATCAGCTTTTAAATAAAAAAAGAATTATCAAAATCGGTTGGCGTAATATTGAGTTATTCGTCCATTTGTCGCGCATTTTGTCTATCTAGATTTAAGACTTATATGGTTTTATCATGGATGCCACTGTCAGAACTAGACCAAATTTAAATGGGACCACACGGGCAGCATCAGCTTTCAAATAAAAAAAGAATTATCAAAATCGGTGGGCGTAATATTGAGTTATTCAACCATTTGTCGCGTATTTTGTCTATCTAGATTAAAGACTTATATGGTTTTCTCATGGATGCCACTGTCAGAACTAGACCAAATAAAAATGAGACCATTCGGAAAGCACCAGCTTTCAAATAAAAAAAGAATGATCAAAATCGGTTCACCCAGTCGAAAGTTATGAGGTAACAAACATAAAAAAAAAAACATACAGTCGTATTGAGAACCTCTTCCTTTTTTGAAGTCAGCTGATAAAAATTATTTACAATCACATACCTGACTATTTAAAAGATCTGAAGAGCTATGCAATTTAATAAACAACTAAAGTTACTATTAATTGACAAATGTTACTATAATTTGACAGATTTTTTTAATGATAGATTTGGATAAGTTTTTTTTGTATTTATATTTAATATGACGACTATGGGAGAGTACGATTTGATTATTTTCTTTTCTGTAATGTTTAATTTTAATTATTTTAATAATGCGATATATGTAAATTTACGTAATCATTTTAGGATTGAACTAGTTGAATATTTAAAATTGTAAATGTTATTCAAATTGTGTCAAAACCCTCTGCGCTGACTTGCTATGCCCCTGCAGGGCGTCACATGTATATCTGACTGATTCTTATAACATCTCGAAAAGTAATGTGATATGCAATAAATAAATAAATAAAAAACTGTTATGTTACAGATTCGAGCATTACGTTGCTGAGGGAAAAGCACCGAGCATTATAGTGCGCAACTTGATACAATGTGTAATATTCTGATTCTCAAAATCGAATCTAATGTTACATTACAGGCGAGTGCTCGTCAGTCAGGGTGGCAGTGTGTAATGTAATGCTCAATATCGAATCCGAAACGTTACATTGCAGGCGAATGTTCCAAGTAAGTTAGTAGTTAAATGAACTAGGTTTTGCTTGCGACTTCGTAGGTGCATGAATGTAAAATCTAGTATTTTCCTGTGCTTGTAATTTCGGAAAATTCTCTCTTAGTGTTCGCGTTTATAAAACAGTCATCCGACCTATTCTAATGTATGGCTGCGAGGCTTGGACGCTAACTCTCGAAGAAGAACAAAAACTGTTAGTAACAGAAAGAAAAGTGCTGCGAAAGATTCTGCGTCCAACATAGACAGAGGATGGAGTGTGGAGAAGGCGGAAGAATTGCGAGATCGAACAACTTTTTTTTTTTTTATACTACGTCGGTGACAATCAAGCACGCGGACCGCCTGATGGTAAGCGGTTATCGCGGCCTATGGACGCGTGCAACACCAGGGGTATCACTCGCGCGTTGTCGAAACTGGTGGCCGAGTCCAATATCATCGGCGAGGTTAAAGCTCACAGACTTTGCAGGCTCGGCCATTCAGAGAGAATGGGGGAGGCTCGTGCGGTCAAGCGAGTATACTTGGGACCCTCGGCCGCCCCAGGTACCGCTAGGTTGACAAAGTCATGAAGGACTTGCGCGAGCTCCAGGTGGATGACTAGAAGGAGGTAGCGCTCGACAGACCGAAATGACGTTCGGAGGCCAAGGCCCACTTTGGGTCGCAGCGCCATCTTATACTATTTTCACTGTAAGATGATATGTCTGACAGCTTTTATTGTTCCGTGTCACGCATACTATTTCAAACTAAATAAAAAGAAACAGCAAAAAAATATTATGAACTGTTAAAAAACTATTGTTCTTCCGAATCTTGTCAAGTAAATTATTGTTATTATCATTAACCGTTAATAAACGAAGTATTTGAAATTAAATTAATATATCTTTACAGCGCCTGATGCGTGAAAAGGAACGCCATTCAATAGTGTATTGACTGACACTACTGAATCGACAAAAAATCGATGAATAGGAGGCGACCATTTTGTGATTTGTCTATTAGATTATTATTAGTAACACGTCATTCGCATCAGTACCAGTGCGTATGTCTTGTGTGCAATTTTTAAACTATTATTTTCGAGGTACCGCGTTTTATTCTATAAATGATTCCATAAACCGTTTATTAAGAATTTATTTGAAAATTAAATCCGATTCCATTTCCTTTGCCAATTCGAATAAATTACATTTGTTACATCACTATAACTGACAATTATGAATTGTCAGGGAATCATACGGCGAAAGTAGTATAGTTAAATGAACTGGGTTTTGATTGCGACTTCGTAGGTGCATGAATGTAAAATCTAATATTTTCCCGTGCTTGTAATTCATGGGAAATTCTCTCTTAGTGCTAACCCTCAATACTCAAGGAACCAGCATGCTCAGTTTCAGTCCAAATTTATTTCTCCGCCCAGTTATTTAAGCTGTGCACTTCCTGTCACTTAGTGGCTCAATGAGTAACGGACTAACGGACACTTATAAACTATTGATAAAATGAGATGTTGACTAATTTTTGGAATTGTTTTTGTTTCATAGATACACTATTGACGACCGACTTGGTGTAATTGTTAAGAAGTTGGCTACTACACCAGAGGTCGCGGTCGTGTCTCCTATGTATAATAAGTATGTATTTACAAAAGAAAATGTATGTGAGTATGTTTATCCGTTGTCTAGTATCCCATAACACAAGCTTTAATTAGCTTACTTTGGGGCTAGATGGCGCTGTGTGGAATAATGTCCAGGGATATTTATTATTTATTACTATTTAAACACGAAAATAATAATTTCATGTAAAAAATCCGTTTTTAGAATTCCCACCAAAACGCTTCTAACTATCAGGTGACAATGATTACGTCACAGACCGGTAAACAATCTCGCGCTCTGTCATAGTTAACCTGACTTTAACTTGGGTATGAATGACAGTTATGTCAGCTGGTGTGCCGGTCAGTGACGGCATCGCGCTTTGGTGGCGTTCGCAATCACGTGATATTGGGTTTTAAATAACGCAATTTGAATTAATTTTATTTAATTATGACGAACAAATATATTATTAAAATGTTATTATGGGTTTTTGAATACTGCCTTTAATGTATAAAACATAAGTCCTATAGAATTTATTGAAACACTCACCTTTCTATACATCTATTTTGACTAGTATTTTTCTTCTGGCTTTGTTTTGCTTTAGTTTCACCATTTTTATTCAGCATACTTTTATTTTCTTCCCCCAACGAATTGTTATCTAAACGCTCTTGTACCCTCTCTTCACCATTTCGCAATTCTTTCGCCCCTAAATCTTTTTTACCGTCATTTGAACTATCTGAAGAGTTATCCTTTTTGACTAATGAAACATTTTTTAAATATCTTTCCTTCTCTTCGTTGGTACATTTATTATTATGTTCATTCGAACCATTACTGGATTTATCATTTCCTTCACATTTATCATTATCCGTGTCACATTTATCGCTACTTTCATCATTTTTCGTGTCTATTTTATCATTATTTTTGTCATTTTTGAGGTTTTCTTTATTTGGCACTTCTTCAGTTTCGGATTTAGTAGAAATGGTGGAGTTTTGTGAATCTTCCGTGGAAGGTGGGGTAGTGGTAGATAAATCTTTTTGTTTTTTTCCTACCTGTAAAACAATTGCGGTAACATTGATTTATTTGTCAGTAGGCGTTTATTTTTTGCCTAGCTGTTTTAGCAACGAAGTATGATCAGGTCAGGCAAATAAATGCCTAAAATTTTGGCTCACCACGTCGAATATACTAGGAACAGCCCCCGACTTCAGTTTCACCCTCCCCCTCGTCTTCTCATACTGCGAGCTCAGGAAGTGCTGGCTGCAGACTACGGAGTTCATCTTCGGTTTGCTGCGAGTACCAATTGCTTTCTCCCATTTCCGACGCAGAAGACGCAGTGTGGGAAACCTGAAGAAAATTGGCGAGATAAAAGCTGATGGCATATCATCGGCATAGAGATAAGAACACAATTTTACTAAAGCACATCTTTTAGCATTGAGCAGCACAGCAGGAGGTCTACTCTGGCTTAACAGGCGCGCTGTGATAGGTCACTACTACACGTGTGTTTTTTTTTATATTGCCCGTCAAGATGACCTCACTCCACCTGATGGAAAGCGGTCGTGAGGTCCAGATATGAGGTTGACAAGCCCAGTCATTCAAACGAATCACTGGGCTGGCCATCCTCACCTTGAAGGCCTGCAGAAATGCCTTTTCACGCCCCGCTTGAAGAGCCCGGGACTATGAGAGGAAGGAAACACATGTGCTGGAAGAGCGTTCCACGTCTGGATGGTACGACAAAGAAACCAGTCACCGAACCTTGTGTGCGTCTGCGTGACGTGACGTGACGTAAGTGATAATTATATAAGCGAAAATTTGTTCTTTTTCGTTATACATCGATTGCTGAGAAGTAAGCTAGTTTGTTGATTATGCATTATAACAATCGAAGTATAACGAAACGCGCGTCGATCGCGCGTACATCTTCATGAACAGGGCCTAAATAATGATGCGATTTCCACAAACTCACTCTAATAGTAAAGCGCTTACCGCGCTTGAGCATAGAATAGAATTGTGATCGAGCAAGCGCTTTAAAACGTCTTGTGTAACTGTTTTTATAATATTAAAGAATTTATTGACTTTTGTAAGAACTGTAAAAATTGATTGTTTTAATAATGTGATTGTGGATTTAATGATTATTCTTATATTTGACATTTTAATAAATTTACTAACAATATAAATTAACAAATATTTGCGCGTCTGCTTGCAGGCAGAATTCTAACGACATACCATACTATTAAGATCTTGCTGTAAAATTGTATTCTGGCAAATAAATGATTGATTATGATTATAACATATTATTATCATTGTACATAAAAGTTTAAATACGCCATTTATTCTTCACACGCTTTAGAATTAAATGAAAATTACAGTCCTAAGCATGTTAAAGTATGTAGGAAGATCAACTAAATACGTAAAGGAAGCAGTAATCCTTGCTTCATTTATCCCGTAAAGACGGTGATCCCTTGTTTCACAGACAAAATTTTCATAGAATATTCATATTGCATAAAATGTTTCATAGAATATACGGTTCAAATATTTTCGTTTCGAAATTTATTGTTTCAACGACTATTTACTTCATAAAATATTCAGTCCACATATTTCCAGGTCAAATATTATTATTTCAACGACTATTTACTTCATAGAAACATACTTCACAGAAATTTAATTAATTTAATAACAGACAACAGTTTAAAAGGCCTCTGTTGGTTAGGTTAGGTTCGAACTGTGACCACATCGCACGAGCCGAGCGAGTGCCAGAAGCGAATTTGAAGCGAATGAATTTATATGGCAAAACAAAATTTTCTGGAGAATACTTCTTACAAAAGCCAAACATTATGAGCAATACGATTTGATATTCTATGAAATGAATACTCTAAGGAAAGATTTTTTTAAGTAACTATTCTGCATATTGAATAAGAGAAACAAAATATGAGAACAATTTATGTGAAACGAAATTCTATGAATCGATTTTCTATAAAACAGTGTACAAACCATAAAGACTGGTGTACTGATAGTACTATTATGGTGTACTAGTACATTATTCGGACTGTACTGTTATCGGTACGCACCGGAAAGTGTCCCATTAGGCACAAGATTTAAGCATAGTGCGAGATGCACAAAGAGATTCAAGTGACTTCACCATCGCGTTTTGCGAACACGGAACGCGAATGGTGAAGTCATTCGAATCTCTGGTGGAAAAGCACCCTAATTTTACATGTGTGTGTTATTAGTTTACAGCAGTGCGCAGTGGTCTCTTTCGTTTTAATTTTGGTAAACTCACCTAAAATATGTAACATCGCGTTCGGATGTCGCAGCGCACCCGTGGACGCTGCATTTAACCATGATTATTCTATTTTACATCTGTAACAAAAGATAAGATTTAAATGGATTCAGATTCAGATTCATTTATTCGTCATCACAGGTGGTACAAGCTGACAAGTTACGAGTATAACATTAAAAAAGAACTCCATGATGCGCCTTCTGCGGCATACGAAATATATAACACAATTGAAATGACAGTCTTTTTTACATGGGATTAGAATTCCAAATTAAAATATAATAATGTTATTTTATTTTTTAAATTGTACGAGGTGCATTCAATAAGTACCTAGCCTCATCGCCAGAGGGCGCTGTAGTTTCAAAAGAGCTTTACCACAGTGTATCACATTCTTTTTTAATTCTTTTTTCAAATTTTCATTCCAATCCCTTCATTTGTTTTAATTTGACAACTTATGGAAGCGAACGTGTCGATCGGTTTTACAAAAATGGAAAAAGAGCAATATCGTTCGGTGATTCGATTCCCATTTTTGGAAGGGAAAACGCGCATCGAAATCAAAGAGCGCTTGGATGCTGTGTACGGTGACTCTTCTCCATCGATAGCCACCGTCAAGAATTGGTTCAACGAGTTTGCACGTGGCCGTACGTCGGTTTTTGATGAACCACGTCCAGGTGCACCGAAAACAGCTGCTACGGAGGAAAACATTTAAAAAATCCATGATCTCGTATTGGCAAATCGCCGATTGAAGGTTCGGGAGCTAGCTGAGACTGTAGCCATTTCAGAAGGAACAGTGCATCATATTCTTCACGAGGAACTCGGCATGAGAAAGCTGTCGGCGCGATGGGTGCCGCGTTTACTCACACCGGAAAACAAGCGCAACCGTGAGACCACATCGGAGACGTGTTTGGCGCTGTTTAAGCGGAATCCAGCGGAGTTTTTGCGTTGTTTTGTGACCGTCGATGAAACCTGGATCCACTGGTACACACCAGAGACCAAGGAGCAATCAAAACAATGGATCCAGACCGGGGAACGTGCTCCAAAGAAGGCGAAAACTGTAAAATCGGCCGGAAAAGTTATGGCCACCGTTTTCTGGGATTCACAAGGTGTGATCTACATCGATTACCTCGAGAAGGGTAAAACAATTACAGGCCTTTACTATGCCGATTTATTGGGCCGATTCGACGCCGAATAAAAGAAAAAACGACCCCATCTGGCGAAGAAAAAAGTGCTGTTTCACCACGACGACGCACCGGTTCACACGTCTGCCGTTGCCATGGCCAAATTGGTCGAATTACGCTACGAATTGCTGCCCCATCCACCGTATTCTCCAGATTTGGCCCCTTGTGACTTCTTTCTGTTTCCTAATCTGAAAAAATCACTCGCCGGGAATAGATATGGATCAAATGAGGAGGTCATCGCCGCCAAGGCGGCCTATTTTGCAGAGTTTGACAAAAACTATTTTTCGGACGGGTTAAAAAAGTTGGAGCATCGCTGGGCTAAGTGTATCGAACTAAAAGGAGACTATGTTGAAAAATAAATTGCCACTATTCCAAAATTTTCGTTTACTTTTTGTAGGCTAAGTATTTATTGAATGACCCTCGTATGTATCTCATTTTAAGCGAACTGTGTTCTTATGAGAAATAAAAAAATCTTTAAACCTAAATAATAATAATAAATTAAAGAAATGTCATTAATGATACAAAATAAGTAATTAGATCAAATTAATGTCCACTTAATTACAAATAGTGTCAATACAGGGTTATTCTTAAACAAATGATAAAAAATAACAATAAATTAAATGTCTATAATTCAAAATTAATGTCTTTAAAGTAGTCATTCAAATCATAATAACATTTTTCCACTAACAATCTCGACATCATATAGACATCTTAGTCCTTTAAATAAGTAGTAGTAATTAGCCTTTAAACTGTCCCACTGCTGGGCATAAGCCTCCATCATTGGAATCAAGTCATCGCTACAACTGATGGGTATTGGCTCAATCACCGCGATTGCCAAATGTGGGGTTGGTGATCACAAACCCAGGCTTTGTTCCGAAAAATCCGTAAACACACTGTGCCTGACCTGGGAATACACAGGTTTCGGGCCGAGCTCTGAAACCACTCGGCCACGAAGGCGTTGGCCCTTTAAATAAATGAATATAAGTAGGGATAAATATCCCTGTGTTAAGAGGTACCAGACAAGGAATTAGGCCGGGGGCGACTACCAGCACACCCAGACCAGACCTGAGCCAATTTAGAAAATATCGTTCCGCGAATGACTTGGGTTTTTGGAAGAAACGAAATGAAACCTACTTATATTATTTCTGCAGTACATTAGCTGATATTGTTATGATATGATATGCTGTTTGTACTGGTCTGGGTGTCTCCTATGTATAATAAGTATGTATTTACAAAAGAAAATGTATTTAAGTATGTTTATCCGATGTCTAGTATCCCATAACACAAGCTTTAATTAGCTTACTTTGGGGCTAGATGGCGCTGTGTGGAATAATGTCCAGGGATATTTATTTATTTATTTATTGTACTTTAGTGTTGTAAGTTGTAACACATTTTTGTAAACTTTTGACTTGATAAGCTGATACCTAACAGTTAAGTTAATGTCTGTGATTCTAACAGGTCGCGTATACCTAGTCCGTTACCAGCCGAACTGGCCGTCTTCAGCCGATCAAATATGTAAATGAACGGAAAATACACGTACAATAAAACCGATTTTGTCGGCCATTGGCGGACAGAACTACTCGTACGATTAAACGTTTGATGACGGCCGTTGACGGCCGAGAATACACACATCAACATGGTCTAGGGATATTTGAATTAAACTTAAATAACTTAAATCCTATTAACTTTTTGTTAAGACACCTACACATTAAAATAAACCTTGTTTAATAGCCTATTTTATTTTATAAATAAACTTTTAGATAAAGTTAAATTTCAAAAAAACTTAGAAGAGGAAAAACTCAGACAAAATTTCAATCTTAACTTTATTTTTGAAACATCAAAACCAAAACAAAACAACTATTTTTCTTATAAAAATTGTTGTAAACTTAAAATTAATAATCCGTGGATCCACCTAAGACTCTCCTGACACATCTGCAGCGGTTCTGCATACTCAAAACAAGGGTGCCAATATCCTGTTCTGGAATACTGTCCCAAGTCCTGCTAAGATGCAAGAAAAGCTGGTTTTCATGCACAATATCTTCAGGGAAACTCCTAAGTGCTATTCTCTGAAGCATATCCCAGGCATGCTCAATAGGATTTAAGCCAGGGGATTGTGCAGGCCAGTCTAAAGCTTGGATACCATACTGTTGTAACCAACTTGTAACGATACGCACCGTATGTGGACGGGCATTGTCGTGCATTAGCTGGAAATTTTGTCCCATTTGCTGTCTGTGGGGCAAGATTACAGGCTCTATCACCTCATCTCGGTATTTTAGAGCAGTCATATTGCCTTGTATCCAAACGAGGTCCGTTCTACCGCCGAGACGAATTCCTGCCCAAACCATAGTCGTGCCACCTTGATATGCATGAACTTGTTGTGGGTGCTGCAGTCGATTCCAACGTCCAGGTTCTCTCCAAACGCGTACTCTTCGCGAATCAGGATGAAATCCAAACCTGGATTCATCAGTGAAAAGCACAAGTGACCATTGAGAATGGTTCCAGTTTTCGTGTACAATAGCCCATTGTAATCTTCTTCCTCGATTGCCTCTCCTTAGCGCTGGTACCCGAAGTGGCCTACGAGCACGTAGGTTGACTTCATGCAGTCGTATTCTCAAAGTTTGACCGCTTACCAGCAAACCATACTCTCTCTGTAGCCTTTGAACCAATTGCATCGCCGTTACCTACACTTAGTTCACTTCGTGCAGCATTTACTATGAATCGGTCCTGTACATGTGTTGTAATGCGTTGAGGTCTTCGGTACCGTTTCACCACTTCCCCCGTGACACGATAACGTGACAAAAGCCTGGATATAACGCTCTGACTGGTGCTCATGGTTTCAGAAACCGCAATTTGGGTAGCGCCAGCTTGAATCATGCCCACTGCTCTTAACATTTCGTTCCTGGTCAAGTGTCTACGTGGCATGATTAAATGAACACCGGCGATGCGTTTGACAAAGATTTATAGAAATTTATAGAGTTTTAATCAAGTTAGAAGTTCGTGAAGATTTACTTCTTTGGAAGAAATTCAATGAATGAGAATTTCATCTTAAAACAAAACCTTTTATATACACATTTTAATTTAAAAAAGGAACTTAATAATGTTTTTATAATCAGTCATTAATAGTTTTTTTGTAAGGCCAGTACTTTTCAAGTTATTTAAAAAAGTTTTATATATCCCTAGACCATGTTGTTGTGTGTAGTTCGGCCGATAAAGGATTAGGTGTACGCGAGCTATTAGAATCACAGACATTAACCTGACTGTTGAGTATCAGCTTATAAAGTCAAAAGTTTACAAAAATGCGTTACAACTTACAACACTAAAGTACAAGATCAGCTAATATACTGCAGAAATAATGGTCTCTAGCTTCCACACGATTGGCGTAGGTTTCATTTCATTTCTTCCAAAAACCCAAGTAATTCGATAAACGATATTTTCTAAATTGGCTCGTGTCTGGTCTGGGTTGTCTGGGAGTCGCCCTCGGCCTAATTACATGTCTGTACCTCGTAACACAGCGATTTTTATCCCTACTCATATTTATTTATTTAAAGGGCCGGCCGGGGCCGCGACTTGCCATGGCTTACTTGGAAAGCTCTGAACAGGCTGAGGACCCGGGTTGGCAGATGCAGGGAGAGTCTGTGCAGATGGGGACAATGTGTGCGAGTGTGGTGCCTCCCCACAAACTATGGACCACCTCATATCATGCCCCTCGTGTCCGGACAGCTGTACGCGTGAGGAACTTATGTGTGCCAACGACCATGCCGTTAGGGTGGCGGAGTTTTGGTCAAAAAGGATATAGCCATCGACACGATAAGAAGAAGATGAAGGGCCAACGCCTCCGTGGCAGAGTGGTTTCAGAGCTCGGCCCAAAACCAGGAGGTCCCGGGTTCAATTCCCAGGTCGGGCAAAGTGTTGTTATGCGCCGTTAGAGTGGCTTTCTGTATGTGGTCTGGCTGGTCTGGGAGTCGCCCTCGGCCTAATTCCTTGTCTGGTACCTCGTAACACAGGGATATTTATCCCTACTTATATTAATTTATTTAAAGGACCAACGCCTCCGTGGCCGTGTGGTTTCAGAGCTCGGCCCGAAACCTGGAGGTCCCGTGTTCAATTCCCAGGTCAGGCAAAGTGTTGTTATGCGCCGTTAGAGTGGCTTTCTGTATGACTACTTCAAGTACACCAATGACAGTCGGGAGCGTTCGCGTTGACATTTTTGGATGGGTTATCGGAACAGGGCTTCTAGTTATTATGAATGGAACTAAATGACATAGAAATTTCTGAACTCTACGATCGTAGTTTGTGACGGAAACACATGGTGGACCTACTGGGTTCCACTCAGGGGTCGAGTCTACAGCTGAGCTGAGCCACGACAAGATGGAAGCCTGCCGGAGAACTGAACGGTTTTGTTTCTTTTTGACTGGCCTGTAGGCGGAAGTGCAGCGATCCTGCCTTTAGCGCACGAGGTCATGGGTTCCATCCCCACACATTTGTGTTTGTTGTGTGTCTGGATGTTATTATTATTAAAGTATGAATTTTAAAATATTTAAGTATGTTCATTTATCGGTCTCTGACATCCATAGTACAAGCTCTGCTCAGTTTGGGGTCTGATGATCTTGGAGTAAGTTGTCCCAGATATTTATCTATTTTTAATTATTTATTCTCAGCGCGGCTTCAGACGACCATTTTTGCGCGAATACGGTCGTTTTGGCTTACGCGATTACACACGGACTTCATTTCTCGCTTCAAAAAACCAAACTAGTGTACATGGGCTTTTTGCGGCGTTTTCGTTTGAACCGGTAGCACAGAATAGGTAATTTAGTAAGTAGTAGTAGTAAATAATAATTCCTTCCGGTAGTGGTGAGACAGTATCTATTATACGAGCTTATAAGCGCGCGATCGTACAAGTTACGCGCTACACGCGCTTACCAAAACGATATATACGTGCGTATGAAACGCTGGTCTGCTACCGCCTATAGCTAAGTCAGGAGTTGAGCGAAAGTGTCAAGATGTGAAGTGGTACATTGAAAGAAAGACATCCTTTTTTATATTTGAGGTGACATCTACTTGAGTACCTATCTCACTGCATGGGGGCCTACAAGCTAACGTTGGACTAATAATACCCATTACTGACAAACGAGTTAATTTATTTATTTATTTTATTTATTTAATTAAATTGTGGACATACTGACTTACAGTTAAACCAAAACGCCAGTAATGTCACAAATAATAATTACAAATTATAGAATACATGCAATAAATCGAAAATAACAATATAAATAACACAGTCAATAACAATAAATACATATGTCAAGCAAATACGATTAAAATACAATTAAATACAAAACAAAGGTCAACTAAAACAAAATGAAATCACAAGATGACAAAAAAAAACTAAACAATTCATTAACAAATAAAAATAAACTCAAACAAAATGTAATTTGTTATAGTTTTAACAAAAAATAACTAATGAAATAAACAAAGCTAAATGCGATTTTGACATTTTGTTTATAGAAAGAAATTGTTTGTACTTAAATTAAAGTGAGTTCAATACCCTGTGTGAGTATACATTCGAAATTTCACAGAATTGCCTCACTGATTTGCTCATGGAACTCGCTAAGTTGCTACCTTCTACTTTCTTTCCACCTCATAAGTATTACAAAATAGCAAATACAAATACCAGAGTATTTGCTGAGATCAGAACCTTGTTGAAGTTTCGACTCTTCAATGGCAGAACTATTATTTATTTATTTAAACACCAAAAAATTAAACATGAATGTAAAATTTAAAATTTTAAGTATCAAACTTAAAGCTAGGTAAATATATTCAAAAAAATATTAACTTCCGATTTTAAGGTAGGTCCTAAATGTTATAGTCTTTCCAGACAGTAATTTGTCATAAGCTTGTTTAATATAAATTATGCTTATCCGCACAATTTTAATAGTAATCATTGCGTACTAATTATCACACACAGCCACAATATTTCTATAATAAAAAAAATTCACCCAGTTTTTAGGTAATAAAATCAAATAAATTCGATCCTGTACATGGACAAAACTTGTTCTACGTCCGTATTCTGTAACTTCTCTCGCAAAATAATTGCAAAACCATATCAACTTTATAACTAAGGATTTAAGGTTTATTTTGCAATGAAAACACATAGAATCCGCGATATAATTTTGGATCCAATTTCCAGAATACACACGCGAAATAATTAATTCAATGCAGACAAAAGCGCTCAGAATATACATAAAATAAACTAATATTGCAGTTGCTTTTGTTAAGGTACAGTTTGAAAGAGTTTTTTCGCGCGAAATCTTAGAAAACAAGGTTAAAAGCTGTTTAACAATCGCTTGCACTTACCAATAGATTCACCCTTAAAAAAGCCGGCTATTCAAATAACGGACACTTAACTACGATGTCCATCATTTGATTCAAACACGTATGAACAAAACTAGCCAAATAATATCAATTTTCACAGAAAAATGCCCTGCAAAAATATTTACTTTGCCTATTTTTTGATGTTTGACTTGACAAGTATGACCACAGAATTGAGCTTCCTTGACAGCTACTCACTAGTGTTGTCCTAATGAGCTTGCCAATATTCTATGAAATCGATCGATTAGGATGTTTTTTTTTTTAAATCGTATTTTTATATTTGCAACATAAACTACGTTTTGAATGTTCTAATTGTTAATGTAATTGGTTTATCCAAATAAAGAAATTCGAATAAATATTGGTTAAATAAACTGAACTATCTGTAATGTTTGTGGTCTCTAATAATAAGCATAAATAAGTACGAGCATCTTCAGTCAACAATACACTAGATGACTAGATAACCGGTCAGTGCGTTTATCTAGTGTATTGTATTTTATTTGTAATATTAACTTGTAATTAGTATTAAGCTGTGGTGATAAAAAAAACAAAATGCGATCCAATAATACCCTGTTCGGAAAAGTAAAGTCAACAGTGTCAAAAATTCGATATGCAATAAGTCAAATTTGGTGTCACTTATTTTTTTCTTCATTGCCTAAAGGATGAGATTGAATTTGAAAAAAAAAATCTTTAATAAATGTCGATAAAATCAAAACTGCGTTTTATTTCTTACGTACAAGGCCTAAATAAAATAGGTTTAAATGATTAAAACATAAAAAAAAAAACTTATCTTTACTATGAATGAGACAAGAGATAGTACAATCAGTCAGTGTCATTTTTGAGCTGTGTTTTTCTTCCTGAGGCTTTATCTAGTGTTATTGTTGATCGAAGACGAACATACTTGTCTCAGCCTAGATTCATATACACTGTAAGTCTCTTTACAGTGCACATATTAAAAAAAAAGGAAATTATAGTCAATTTTATCGACAGAAAAATGATTAAAAAATTGCAGCATATTTTGTTTTTTATTTTTTTATAAACATTTAAAAAAAAACATTTGTATAGTCCATTTCACGAGCCAATGTGACACTTGGAGGTTATTCATTTCACGCACAATGTTTTCAAATAAATTACAAACAGAAATCTATAAAGCAGACTTATAACCAAATACATACACATAATAATTTTTAATTTACATTTTAAATAAAATTCTCCTTTGTGGTATCCGAAATAATTGAAATTGAAATTAAAAACATAAATCTAAATTCATTTTAAAATGACTAAACTCGTAAATTGGAACGGTTTCGTGGTGGAGATTGACATAAAGAAATAGGTTACAATCGATACATTTTTCATATGATGAACAGAATCGTTTCTTGATTCGTTAACTTAAATTAGCGTTAAATTAAATCACAGTTAATAAATTAGAAGCTAAAATTAGGTACGGCGACACTGGTAAAGCATGAGTCGGTTGGTCATTCGCAGCGTTGTCATAGGTGCGACATCTGCGGCTTTCAGGCCGCAAACTCGTGGTCGTAGTCATTAATTGTTTATAGGGTTTTGCGTCAATAATTTTACTTTTCTTTTAGTTGAACCTTCCGAAAGGTTTTTTTCGAATTTTGAGCTGGCAACACTGGTTGGTCGCTGTCTTGTCAAATCAAGTTACAATCATCGGCACTAGTGCATGACTAGGGAAGAGATGCTAACTATAGATTCTCAATTAGTAATAAATGGTAGTGATGAATCAAGTGATTCTTCGGAAAATGTATGTGTGGAAGGAATGGAGTAAGAATAATCCCAAAATCGCTGTTGCTGAAATCGATTCTCTTTGTCGGAAACTTTATCTCGATTAATATTTTTATCAACTTAAAATAATCATGATATTACCGTCACCACATCACTAGAAATTTCATAGCCCAAACAAACGTCACCGTACACCCATGACCATAAAGTAACTTGCCCATGACCCATGACCGACTCCCTACATTAAAGCTGATAATTTATCTACCGTAAATTGACATAAAATAAAAAATGACAGGGTAAAGGGGGCAAATATTTAGCAACTTCATGATTATTGTAAAAAAATATGTAAAATAAGAATGATTTTCTGCAAAAAACATTTTATTTACAAATCTATGATGAAGATTTTTTTTGTATTTTTTCCTTTAATGAGCATGGCCTGTTATTTTTATTATCAGAAACTTTGTTTCATTGCGATAAGGCATTTAGTTCAAAAGTTATATAATGATTTCTGCATAGAGTTCCTTACTATGAATGCTTTCTTTAAAATGTCCATCAAACATTTTTTAATAATGCCGAATTTTTTTAAATAATTTTTAGGTTTTAAGACATTTATTCTCACTAAGAATTACTCATTCACATGAGAACACTAAACATTTTGTGTGTTCCGAAAAAGTACACAAGAACGGTAGCTTAACCACGAATTTATTACATTATAACGTCAAACAAAGTACAAACACGAACATATTTTTCCGTCGATAAAATTGATTTTACATAGTTTCCTACTTTTTATTAAGTGCACTTTATAGTGACGCACACTGTATAGCTTCTCTACAATACCTATTCTATTTACTGGAGTACTGAAAACAATTACCGATTCTGTGGTACTATCATATTTTTTTTCTACATAAACGGTACAAAAAAAAATTCACCTGTTGGCTATTCTCTATCAACGGTCCCAACACTACACAAGAAAATCACGATTTTTAAAGAAACCGACTATGGCTTTTTGACATTGAACTCTGTCTGTGCACCATTATTGGCTGACTAGCTGTAGAAATGCGAACTACAAGTTGCTTAATAAGGGGACTGGTATATCTTATTCTTACGCTAATATGAACGGGGAACTTTTCTAGTTGTTGTCAATTTGCCAGTAAGTAAGCCTATTAATATTTATTATTATTATATATATTATTTTATTTTATTATTAGCCTTTAAACTGCCCCCTGCTGGGCAAAGGCCTCCATCATTGAAATCAAGTCATCGCTACAATGGATGGGTATTGCCAGTAGATAAATTTTATTTTTAGACGGCTTCTGACGTCCACTGAGTCGTAACACATGCTGAAAAGGAGACATTGCTAACACAGTAGCAAAAATGTCTCCATCTCAGCATCTGAAATAGACCATACTATTATTTGTTTTCTATTTAAATTAAAAAAAAAAACAATTTTTGACTTTGACGCCCACCAGAACCAGAGTGGACCAAGTGCATTTTTTGGATTTTGGGCCACCATCAGTTTTATTATTCATTTCAAAATACAAAAAAATGCAGGTTCTGCCTCAGACTTTTGACTTTTACACCGCTTTAAGTTTTTTTTTTTTAATGTAGGTAAGTATGTATGAGAGTAGTGTTTTGGTGTGCAAAATAAATCTAAACCTATTTTTTATTCCATTTATCTACAAGCAACACTGAGACCTTGTGCAGGAAGGAAAAAAACACATCATATTTTAAACTATTATTTATTAAACAGTACATAAATCATGAGCTTCTTACAAAAATTAAGGCTTAACTATACATAACTTTGATTAGAATCTATATTAGCCTGTACATATTGTTTATTTCATCGCGATTACGGATTGTATGAAATACACACTCGTTAACTTCGAACAGTTTTTTGAAGTACTAAAATTATTTAAATAAAAACTTCAATATTCTTCAGTGATTTTTAGAAAGTTTTAGCCATCATGGTTTAGTCTCTTACTTGCAAATTTGATAGTGTTTAGAAAGAAATAGACTATGGAGGACTGTACCTTTAACAATAGTGAGATAGCATTAATTCATAAAAACAAATTCAAAACTAACAAGTATTTAAATCATGGAATTATAATTAAGTAACATTTCTGTGATTAAAAATTTAAAATCTTTCACAACACTAGTTCAAGATCACAATGTAATAAATCATAGACAAACATGCGCGTATAGTCTTTGGATGAGTGCTGTTTTTCGCGGGTATTTATTCAAAATTCGAACAGAGAACAGTCCTTATTACACCATAATATTAAGTTAAAAACCAGTAGTTTGGCTTTCGCTGTATTTCGACTTTCAACCACAGTTAACACTGAGGCACAGAATCATTGTGAGAATTACAGAATACGTTGCACCTCGCAGCACCACGCCGCGAGGCATCTCGTAAATAAAGTAAAATTTTGAGTCTAGTTTTATGAAGAAGTACGCGCGCAGCGTCGCGTCTTGGTGTGAGTGAATTGACCCTGATGGACTACTCACTCCCAGGCTATTACGGGCTTGTAAGGGTGCGTATCCACCAGAGATGTGCGAGGATGCGTTGCGAGGAATGTGTTATGTTATGAACCAATAGAATTGTTTCATTCACCCTTAGAATAATCACGCATAGAAGGTGAGTCCGGGGCACCCGTTTTGATGCCACAAATATCAGGACGTCACGTCTGGATCTAAACTTACAGATGTTACTTTCTCGAGGTAAGAGCTTCTTCGAAATATTTTTTTGTACAGTAAATGGTTGCTACAATATAACAGAGAAGCACGAGTAGTATTCAGAGTGCCGAGTGCGAGTTGCAGTGAGAGAAGTGAATAACTTCACCATCTCGTTTGTGAGAAAAAAAACGCGAATTTGTATGGCATCGAGTGAGTGCCATCTAGCGGCATTAATGTTGCACGAATTCGCCGCTAGATGGCGCTGACTCGATTCCATAGTAATTGACATTGACGTACTCGCAAAACGCGATGGTGAAGTCATTCACTTCTCTCACTGCAACTCGCACTCGACACTCAGACATGTTAAATACTGAAAATTGTGATTACATGTGTAACGAATTGTTATTTTGACAGTTGATTTTGGCATCACCAATGGCGCGGCTTTTTGTATTGAACTATCCTTCTAATAATAAAAATAATAAATTGGTTTATTCAAAAAATCATGGTAACAATTTTTCAGAGGCTTCCCAGTAAGTAGTCATAAGACACTTGTGTTGGGAATGACTCGCTGCTTCCCATGTTGTTCACAGTATTTAACCACAGGATAAGCATTAGCAAAAGCATTGGTGTAGGCAAGCGACTAATCTAGTATATGTATATACTCGTATTTATATTTGCGTGTGTGTGCGCGTGTGAGTGTGTGTGTATGCGTCTTGTGTGAGTGTGTACGGATCAAACTAACTTTGTAAACAGATTTTCAACTTCATTGTATGTTAGTGTTTTTAGCCAATTAGTTATTGTTTTTTTACATGCCAATGAATACATAGGGTGAATATTAAGTACCCGGTTAATTTTGTTGTATAAGTAAGAAGATTGGAAATCGAACTGACGTCTAGCAAACATGGTGTGAACAAAAGGTATGTTAGCAACAATATCCTTCCTACACTTATTTGTCCTACTTTGTAATTATTTTAAGCATTCACCTAGCTATGCGATTCTATTGGTTCTTAACAAACACATTCCTCGCAACGCATCCTCGCACATCTCTGGTGGAAACGCACCCTTAGAGTCCTATTTTTAATAAGATGGAGTAAACTGACGTTTACTGGGTTGACAGGTGTTGGTAAAACAAAAAAACTGTAGTAAACTGACGTTTACTGGGTTGACAGGTTTCGGTAAAACAAAAAAACTGTAGTAAACTGACGTTTACTGGGTTGACAGGTTTTGGTAAAACAAAAAAACTGTCGAGGCAAAGTGAGTGAATGAAACAATCCTATTATTATAACTTTAACACTTGAAATACTTATATAAGATTACATTGGACTTTTTTACCGTCTGATATAAGATTACTCACATTATAAATTACCTGCCTTTGACGCCGGAGGTCGTGGGTTCGATCCCCCCCCATGACAAACATTATGTGACGAACATTTGTGTTTGTTGTGTCTGGGTGTTATTATCTATTTAAGTATGTATTTAGAAATATTTAAATATGTATATCAGTCTCTGACGCCCATAATACATGCTCTGCTTAGTATGGGGTCAGATGATCTTGGTGTGAATTGTCCCAGATATTTATTTATTTATATTATTTTAAATTGGTTTTGCGAAAATAAGTACCCCTAAATAGGTAACCACGCAAATATTGCACATCAACTACTATTTAGCGCGTGAATGTCGATTTATTTTTGTATGGAAAACGAACCACCCTATAATACTTTCGGTAGCCTAGTCAGTGGCTGACTCTTGAACAGAATTTCATTGGACAAGCATTGCAGAAATGTCAACCGCGAAATTTATGAAACTTCTTCTTTTGTTAAGAGGCGTTCTCTGGGTTTTTTTAACCACAATTCCGCCAATGTCACATGAGTAGCCTTTTCACGGTAAGGGTATTATGCATGTATTTATAAAACTTATTCCAAGGCATTAAGGTTCAAGAGTCAGGGGCCTGGTTTTTGCAACGTTATTTCACAAAGTGATATTAGCAGCTGCCAGTTTACTCCGTCTAATTAAAAATACGACTTTAGGGACGCAAAAATGGTAAGTTGCAATCATACAACTCCGGCAATCAATGGGTTAACTGTTATATTGATTGACGATGATTGACGACACGATTGGCGTAGTGTGCTGTAGCACGGTTTTTCGCCTTGGGTTGCTTGGTGTCCTGGGTTCGATTCTCGGCCGGATCATTTCAGAAAACGGACTTTTCTAAATTGACCCGGGTCTGGGTGTGCTAGAAGCCTCTGGCTTATTTCCCTGTCTGGCACCTCGTAACACAGGGATATTTATCCCCACTTCGAGACGCATGTTGTCTGGCGCATATTCATATTAAAATCATAACGCGCTAATTTGTTGGCAACCCTCAAAATTAACGCTTTAACTAACGCGTTACGGCGCAGATGGAGCAGCAGCAGCATTACCCGTTACACAGTTTCACAAGGTTTCTCAAGACTTTTCTTTTTTTTCTTTCTGCTTAGCAAACTCATTCCTCAAATGTGCCTTCGACTTACAGTGCCTCTGAAGCTGATTCGCTGATTTAAAAGCCGTTCCGCAAATTTCGCAATTATAATCTCTGTTATCAGTGTGCACATACAATATATGAACCTGGAGGCACTGGCGAGACTGACAGGCCTTATTGCAAAACTGGCAATGGTACAAGTTCTCTTTCGTATGCATCCTCTTATGAGTGACCATAGACTCCTTATGCAAAAACTTCTTGTTGCAAACATCGCACTCAAATTTCTTTTCCGTACTGTGAGTTAGTTTATGACGTTTCAAATCGGTCGATTGTTTATACTTTTTATTACATATATCACATTCAAAGGGCTTTTCATTGGTGTGCTGTCTTGTATGGACTTGTCTCTGTTGACTGTTGGAAAAGCCGACGCCACAGTACAAACACTGAAATCTCTTAACTCCAGTATGCGATACCATGTGATATTTCAAGTAGCTAGTATCTTTGCAAATTTTACTACACTCGCCACATTCAACAATAATATCATGTGCTTTCACATGATTACTGAAATGGACATCTTTTATCATCTTCCCACATTTGGGACATTCTGTTGTTTTGTCATAATGTGACTGTATATGTAATTTTATGTAATGTTGATTGAAGTACCGGGAACATTCAATGCATTTGAAGAGTTTTTTCTTTGTATGTGTTATTTCGTGAATGAGAAAGTCGCAGTGATCCGTGAATGCCATTTTGCAAATGTTACATAGAAATATATTGTCCTCATGTTTGTGTTTTAATTTGTGCTTTATGAGTTCAGGATTCGTTTTAAATTCTTCCTGGCAGAGCGCGCAAGTGAAGGTCCTCACGACTTGATGCATACGCATGTGGTTTAAGAGGCCTGTTTTCTTTGAGAAGCTCTTAGGACATTGAGAGCAGTCATATATTTTTTCTTGTTTAGCTTTTTCTTTTTTTTTCTTTAACGTTTCCTTTTTTACTTTTCTGAAATAAAATTATGAATAATTGAAATTTATTAATGAATCTATATCGGGTTTGTATCTCACTAAGCAGTTCTTTGAAAAAATGAGGCAGTGCCTTCACAAGCAGTCAAGTCAGAATAATCTATTTATTAAATTGGGTATGGGAACAAAAATCAAACATGTCCTAAATCAAAAACCATTTCGAGGTATTTGTATTTCATACCTTAACATTTTTAAAGGCAAAGGATCTAGGATATTTTTAATTAAATACGTTTGCAATCTGGGGTCAAATGAATGACCCCAGATTGTTAACGTTCGCAAAGAGTACATTAAGGGTTTCTTCCAGCAGACCACCTGCTCTTCAGGTGGGAGACTTATGTCGGCCGGTTGTTGTTACCACCATGCAGTTGTGTAAAACCCACCAAGTGGTTCTGACCTATCTCGGTCAGGTCGCGTTCCGGGATCAGCACTGCACTAACCGGTGCCAGGGGGACTGTGATCGTGGCAATTGTTGGACCAGTGGGAGCCCTAGCGGCGGTATTGTGTGTGTAGTGTGTATCGGCCCGCCGGCCAGGGAGACCCGTAGAAACGGTGGTGCCGCTGGCCGCCCGCGGCATAGTACAGGGGCCCAAAAGGGGTTAACCACCTCTGGAGGCTGCCCCACCAGGTCGCGCATAATCTCGGGGTGGCTCGTCGTGCCGGGTGGTGCCCGGTTCCGGTGGGGCCCGGCGACCACACCCGAGGGGGTACGGGGGCCCTTCCGTCCGGCGGACCGGCCTACACTATTCCACGCGATTAATACCAATGCAGGGCACCACGCTTTGTCTTTCATTGCCTTGATCACAGTCGTCCTTTCACGCCCCTCCCATCCTCCAACTTCTATGGCAGTCAGAAGCACGAAAAAACGGCCTACAGCGGCATCCCCATCCTCCTCCAACACGCTGTTTGAGGTGGAGTTCGCTAACATCCGCGGACTCCATGCAAACCTCAACGCCGTCCATCAACACCTTGAGACGGCGAGGCCTGCGATGCTCTTTTTGACGGAAACACAGATAGGCTGCCCTGCCGATACGTCATACCTGCCCTACCCCGGCTATGTGCTGGAAGAGTCCTTCCAACCTAAAGCCGGTGTATGTCTATTCGTCAGGGCGGACGTCTGCTGTAGCCGTCTCCGCTGCCTAGAAGACCCATCCTTCTCCACTCTCTGGGTGCACGTTGACCTGGGCTCCACAAGCCGGATCTATGCGTGCATATACCGCTCCCACAAAGGCGACGCCGAGACAACTCGACTCTTCGAGCATCTGAGTCAGGCCGCAGACAACGCTCAGGCGCAGTTCCCAAATGCCGAAATGGTGTTTCTGGGAGACTTCAATGCCCACCATGAGTCCTGGTTAGGCTCATCAAAAACAGACCATGCAGGCCGAACTGCCCATGCGTTTGCTCTCACGCAAGACCTGACGCAACTGGTACACCAGCCCACCCGGGTACCAGATATTGTCGGTCATACTCCCTCTTTATTGGACCTTCTGCTGACGAGTCACCCAGCCGGGTATAAAGTGTCGGTTGGTGCTCCATTGGGCTCCTCCGATCACTGTCTGGTTGGCGCTACAGTGCCTTGTGCAGCTCTCCCACAACCTGTGGAGGTGACGCGGCGGCTATGGCACTACTCGTCGGCAGATTGGCACGGATTGCGAGAGTATTTTGCCTCCGTCCCTTGGCGGCAGTGCTGCTTTGGAGAAAGGGATGCTTCAGAGAGCGCATGGAATACTACATTCCTTTTACTGATGTCGTCAGTGCTAGCAAAACTGGTCCCTGGTGCCGCAGCTGTTGAACAAAAACAGGCGGCGTACCGTGCTTGGTCTAGGGCCCAGGCACTCAATGATCATTTAAACCTTGCCTTCCTGAAAGCAGCCTTTAATAAAGCCACCAAGGCCACGAAGAGGGCTTACATTAGAGCAGACGCCCAGCGAATTGCACGTGTTGGCCAAGAACTCATCACGCACCCTACGGGTAGCCGCTCCTACTGGCGACTGGCTAAACACGTGCAATCTAACTTCTGCGTGCCTTCGCTGCCCCCACTGAGATTCCCTGATGGATCGTTGGCTCATCAGCCGCAAGAGAAAGCCGATTTACTGGCTAACCTCTTTGCCGCAAACTCTTGCATCGATGACTGCGGTGCTGCGCCGATGTCAGAAAAGCCAGTGACCCTGATGGAATTCCAGCTGTGGTGCTGAAGAAATGTGCAGCGGAGTTGTCTCCAGTGTTCACTAGCCTGTATCGCCTCTCCTACAATTCAAGTCTTGTGCCGCTGTCTTGGAGGGAGGCGAACGTTGAACCAGTTCCCAAAAAAGGGGACCGGTCTGACCCTGCCAATTACCGTAACCTCAGTTTTAGCTAAAGTGTTTGAGCGGATCATAAACACGCAGCTCATCCGCTACCTAGAGGATCACTCTCTCATTCACGACCGTCAGTACGGCTTCCGACCAAAACGGTCTACGGGTGATCTTCTAGCGTACGTAACACACATCTGGGGGGAGGCTATGGAAAAGCATGGGGAATCTTTGGCCGTCAGCCTTGACATTGCCAAAGCTTTCGACCGTGTATGGCATCGTTCGCTTCTTTCCAAGCTTCCGGCATATGGTCTGCCACCTCGCCTATGCGACTGGGTCGCCGGATTTCTGGAGGGACGTGGAATTCGTGTCCTTTGCGATGGTCGGAAATCACGCTTTCTCCAGATTAATGCCGGAGTGCCGCAGGGCTCCTTCTTGTCGCCGACGTTGGTTCTTCTGCATATCAATGACATGTCATAACATGTTATAACATGTTATCTCTTGGTAATATTCATTGCTATGCGGATGATAGCACGGTCCACGCGCGATATTTCGAGCGCCCTGGGGCAAAGCAGACTGACATCGAGGAGAAGAGGCGAAGTCTTGTTGTTGAGCTTGACGGAGTGTTGGACCGCATTTCAGAATGGGGTGCATGCAATCTTGTCGAGTTCAATGCCAAGAAAACGCAGGTGTGTGCATTCACAGCAAAGGCGTCGCCTTTCCTTTCCCATCCCACTCTTCAGAGCACCCCACTACCGATTAAGGATAGCCTATACATCCTTGGCATGGATGTTCGTAGCAACCTAAACCAGCGGGACTACATTGAGAGCGTCATTAGAACTGCATCCCGTAAACTCGGAGTCCTGAACAGAGTGAGACGATTCTTCACTCCTGAGCAGCTCTGTCTCTTGTATAAGACACAAGTTCGCTCGTGTGTGGAATACTGCTCTCATCTCTGGGACGGTTCCGCTAAGTACCTACTCGAAGCTCTTGACAGGTTGCAGCGGCGAGCTATCCGTATTATTGGAAACCCAGAGGCAACTTTGACCCTTGAGCCTCTCCAATTGCGTAGAGACATTTCCAGGCTAAGTGTTCTCTATCGCTTCTACAATCGGGAATGCTCTGACGAGTTATTCCAGCTTATCCCACTCTCACCTTTCCACTCCCGTACCACGCGTGCTGGACTACGGCGTCATCCACACACAATTCAACATTTGTTGGCCCGAACTAAAAGGTTCGGTGACTCGTTTCTTTGTCGTACCATCCAGACGTGGAACGCTCTTCCAGCACATGTGTTTCCTTCCTCTTATAGTCCCGGGTTCTTCAAGCGGGGCGTGAAAAGGCATTTCTGAAGGCCTTCAAGGTGAGGATGGCCAGCCCAGTGATTAGTTTGAATGACTGGGCTTGTCAACCTCATATCTGGACCTCACGACCGCTTTCCATCAGGTGGAGTGAGGTCATCTTGACGGGCAATATAAAAAAAAAATTAAGGTTCTTATTGGACTCTTGACGGTAATCAAATTGACATCTCACCCTTGAAACCTATTGGGTCGTATAAACGTCCTTTCACGTGATTGGTTGATAATCTTTCCATCAACCAATCAAATAACGCGATCTGTATCATACGTGAGATTTTTAGCTAGGTGATTTTACTGCATGGTATTAATGGGGTTTCCAGATAGCAGATTTAAAATTCCCCCAGGTGAAATATATTTTTCCACAAAGTTATTTTCAATGATACGTACATTAATTTACGCCCATTGCCCAGACTACAAACAGACAGGTAGGAATTAAAATAGCCATTCGATGTAAACCCAACCCTTTCAGGTAGGGCTTGGTTTCAGAACTTGGCAAAATGAATTGTATCTGAAGTCTAATTCTCACATTGTCGTGAGATTCTACATGATGAATTGTGAGCTCTGTTTCAGTCGTAAGTTCAGTAAATTAGTAATTTTCTCCTCATAATTTATTTACCACGAATCGGGAAAAAAACACATGTGGGAACACCAAGTGAATTTGTGACGTCATGAGTACGCAATGTTTAAAAGTTAATAAAATATTAACTACCGGCTAGATCAACAAAATATTCAAATCAGTTTCTTAAAATAGTAAAAGGTATTGAAAAACAATAAAAAAAAATTGTTCCCATACCCAAATACTCTTCATTGTACAAAGTTAAATGAAACACTGGCAGTCTACCAGTAAACCTCCCAGTAAAACAGATAAATTAACCCATTCCATAAGAGGGACTGAAAACCAATGCAGCCTAACAATACATTAATCACAGTGAAAAAATTTTTTGCGCCAATTTTGGCCAAGATATTAATTTATGGTATACTTTTATGGTTACATCATAAACATTAATTGAAACATGGACTGTGTTTTTTTAAAAATTGTTTAATCAATAAAATATTTTTACCATTATACCTAATCAAAATTACAAAGGTACAAAAAAACATGACAGAATAAAAAAACTTGTTGCTTGTTGCTTGTCCATGTTTAATAATAACTGATTGTTATTTTGTCTAATGCCAAAAATATTGACTCACTTTGCAGGTCCTCGAAGCTGGTACCGCCTGTGTATTGTGGAGCCATCAGTGAAGGCATCATATTCATCTTCATTCTTAACTACTACTTTTGCTTCAGGGTCCTCTTCCATTACGCAATTTGTGCTGAAGGAAAATAGATAATACTTGTTACCCACCTTTAAACCCACTTTAATGTGTACAATAAGGTTTGCAATAAATAAATTGAAATCAAAAAAAACTTAAGTATTATTGAAAATAAATAAATTAGTATTAATTTGAACAGACAATCTTCAGCCATCTGATGCATCCAATCAAAGTTAGATAGGTTCAAGACATGACGAGTTTTAAAGATCTATCGTGCTATCAAAAGCTGTCCTACAGTGTCTTCTAGTTAGTGATGAGCGTTTAAACGATAAGCAAATAATAAAACGGATTTTTTAATTTAAGCACATATGCACATTTGTGAATTTAAGCATTTAACAATAACTGCTTATTCGATAATTGCGTATTTTGAGTGCTCACTGAGCCATCTAGTGGGAACCTTTAGCAACTTAGCAACTTTAGCTTTTTACACCGTCATGTATAAAAACACTGATAGATGGCGCATGAAAACAAAAGATTCTAAAACAGACCTTAACTTATTACAGATAAAACTTTAAATGATTGCCATATTCTATCCTTTGAATTCATTTAAGTGCATTGATAAATCGACTATAACGAACATTCGTCGATATGTTAGAAATAGTATTGAATAGCCATACTTCTTATTTTTGCAAGTTGTTATTTTCGTTATTTGCTTATTTGCTGTTGATGAATTTAATTATGTCAGTCAGTCAGTGGCGTTTTTTCCTTACCTGTTGGTGGAAGTCTAACTGTCGCGTCCCGGCGATCATAACAATAGATTTTGTCTGGTTTGTCGGGACTTAAAAAACTATTATACCTATAACTAGCTAATTATTCAGTTAATAATATATTCAGACAGTCCTAAGCCTGCAAAGTACGAAGGAAAGTTCATTGAAATTGATTGTGTGATCCTATAACCGTTAATGTGATAATTTAATCAAACAGCAAATAACGTTTAAAATGAAAATAATAAATAAGCAATTAAGCAGATAAGCAGTTAATTAAAATGACTTAAAAAAAATAATTAACGATAATTCGATTATTATTTTAAGTCGTTATGCACATCACTACTTCTAGTTAGAACATGGAATGAGGGTTTGCCAAGGGTAGAAAGAATACGAAGAAAGGGCCCTAATAAAATCGCTAGCAACAGCTAGGAAACAATTTTACATGTAGACATCGATTAACAGAGCAATAACTGTTCTGTTGAGTCATGAGTGGACGGAGCCGACAAACAACCCCTTAAAATAACGCTTTGGTGAATAAGTAAATTATTTCAAATGTATAAGGTAACTTTATTTAACTTACCAAAATTGTAATGATGAACTTTACACAAATTTGTTTACGCTGCAATCAGCAAAATTCAGAGCGGCGTTTTTTTTTATTAATACTGTTTGACATTGACAGTTGTAGTGTCGCTATCGCAACTCCTTTGTGCACTAACTGATCGTTTTAAATCACAAATCGATCGACTAAGATGCCTTTATTGCAAAAAGCTATTCGTCTCGTATCGTATGGTAATAAAATACTTAGGGTCACTTCCCACTAAAAGAGCAGCGGTGCGCAGCGGCCTTGCCTTAAGAGCAAGTGACAATCTATCCATCAACCAATCAAATGACGCGGTCCGTATCATACGTGAGATTTTTAGCTAGGTGATTCTACTGCATGGTATTAATGTTGTTTCCAGATAGCAGACTTTAAATTCCCCCAGGTGAAAAATATTTTTCCACAAAGTTATTTTTAATAATACATACATTAAATTACGGGTAAGTAGGACCTAAAATAGCCATTCGCTATAATCCCAATCCTTTCAGGTAGGGCTTGGTTTTAGAACGTAAATGTGAGAAGTTTACTTCTCACATTCACGTTCTCTCGTGAGATGCTACTTATTGAACGGCGTTACTACGTTGCTACGTTTTCTCGTGAGATGCTACTTATTGAACGGCGAGCTCTGTTTCAGTCGTAAGTGCAGTGCAGTAAATCAGTAATTTTCTCTTCATAATTTATTTACCACTAATCGGGGAAAAACACATGTGGGAACACTTAAGTGAATTTGTGACGTCATGAATTCGCAATGTTTAAAAATTAATGAAAAATGAACTACCGGCTAAATCAACAAAATATTCAATTTGGTTGCTCAAAATAGTAAAAGGTATTAAAAAAAAATTGTTCCTATACCCATTACTAGCCCAACCAATATTCATTGTTTTGGTGTATCCTTAGGTTTATGATTAAAAATCCTTGTGTCAAAATACGTGAACTATTTGATTTCTTGAATCGATGATATTTAGTATCTATGATCGGTCGAAAGTGATTAAATGATAAGTAAAAAGTTTTATTTAAAAAAAAAAACACATTTTTTAACTATATTATGGCTGTCCGTGTAATTTTGGTTCAAAGAATGCACAACATTGTTTGTTTTGTTTTAGCACGAAGGAATTAAAAACAGGCTTACAAATAAAAATCATTTATTTACATTTTGTATCTTTACATATTTTAATGCATTATTATAAATACAATTACTTATAAACTAACTTAAACATACGAATATCTTGTAATAACAAAGCAGTGATACTGAACCTGAGAAGATAATAATAAACTAAGTACCATTATGTCAACCAAAATCGAGATCTACAAAAAAGAAAGCTAAAAGATTAGTTTTGTATTGCATACAAATACAGATATTTATTTTACTAAGTATATGTACTCGCCGCAAGACTTGAACCATTTATAATTTGAACAATGCTGGAACGGTATTAAAAGAAAACATCGTTTTTTTGGTGTATAGGTTTAAAAATAAGAATAATAAACAAGGAGTAAGAAAACAGTCATATTTCAAAATGTTTGAAAGTTAAAATGTGAACAAAATATTTCTTGCGCGTCTGTACCATGCATTAGCATGGCAATGACGCCATCTTGGGTCAAGTTACTTGGCGAGCACTATACATAAATTTATAAATTGAGAGTACTCAAGCACAGTATCAACTACGATATTATGTAGGCAGTGTCTTAGGAAACCACTTTTCACGTTATTAATACGTGTGCATATTTATTGCAAGCGCGATTTGTTTTATACCAGTCGTCAGGACAAACAGCTCGAGCGTAACACTGAGGATCTTTGCGAAGCCTACGAATGAGTCATTTTACAGTGAATTGAAAACTGAAATTATTATTATATTTTGGAAAAACTTGATTTTGAATAGTGTCTATTCGTAATAATAGCTCGGCTTATGACAGCAGTACACACAAAAATACTTGATTATAATGTACATCAAGAAGGCTAGAAACTAAGGAGAGATAACTCCCTGGAAAGGGTTGGACTAAATCCGTATCCCACAGTGACGCATGCGCATTACGCTTCTTTGCCGCGATCCTCGCGAAGTGTCAAAATTGGTCAACACAACCTCGAAAATGTCAAAAACAAAACATATCGGACGTTGTGTTTCGAATTGATGTAAAATGCAATTCAATTGGAAATTCATTGTTTTGGCAATCAATAATTATCAAAAATATTAGTTCGGAATAGAATCGAAGGCACTTTGTTTTTTCGTACGGGAATACTGATAAATTATGACGAATTAGAACTGAAACGTTTTGTTATGACACGTGACACCGTTCAAAACAAAACCATGTGACCATGAAATGACAAATAGCTGCCGCTGCACATGCGCAATACAGCGTTTTGCCCGGCACAGAGTATACGACTTTCGGCCCTCGAAAGCTTACCCCCACTTCGGGAGTTATCTCTCCTTAGTTTCTAGCCTTCTTGATGTACATATATCCCAGTGATTGAACCTTGCGAAACCAAGAATCAAGTGTTTAAGTAGCACCAAACAAAATATTCTCACATTCTTCCCCAGCAAAATAGTTTAAAAACAGGTTCATTAGAAGCAAATAAGCTTTCAGAGGTGGACCTGCTTCTAAACTTTCTTAATAAATAAGGATACATTAAGATGACACTTTTATACAACAAATATTGAACAGTTTTTATAAGTACATCAGAGTTTTCAAATTGACAAATAATTCCTTGACGTTGAACAAGTCATTTCGGCAACGTTTAACCACCAAAAACATTATAGCCTCAAACGTCAAACACACTGTTTCACTGCATGTCTTTGCAAACTCCGAAAAAAATTTCGCCGTCGATTTAATTGCGAATCGGAGACGTTGGAAGCCCTAGCGCCAGAGGTATCCTATCAAGAGTCAGTGGTACGGAGCCCTGGAGCTCCGGTCTGCAATGGGACCTCTACCCCGACGGCCCTAGAAAACTCTATCCTGATACCCCGAGTCCTGCACTGGCTGAGCCGGCTTCGCCTGAGCGCCAGCGACGTGGTGATGGTGCCTCAGGTGCCCTGGGCGTCTTGGGGGCGCTAGGTACTCGAACATACTCTGGGTGTGTTGGGCCAACATGTTGGCGAGGTCGCAAGGCATTGGGTCTGTCCAGAAGAAGTCGTGGTTAAGCGCTGTGTCGGCGTCGTACCTGTAGACAATGAGGATAGAAGTTTATAGCAGATGCAGTGTGATGCGATACTGGTTCTAAAAATTGCGGTTACCATTGGATAAAAACGTAGATTGACCATTTGAAATGTGCTTGTGAAAGCTCGTGTTAAAAGGAAAGATTTCATTGTTTGTTTGTATTGAATAGGCTTCAAAGCTACTGTAAAAAATATTTCAACAATATAAAGCTGCATTTTCAGCGAGCAACATAGGCTGCTCTTTTTTAGGCTATATTTTAACTGAAGAAATAGTCCACACGGTCAAAGCTCATAAATTTGCGATGAATAAAAAAATATTACTTTTTATAATGAATCGAAATGTTTTATTTCAAATAAATACGTGACTATGTTAAATATTGATACGTAATTACGTGTATTTTAGATTCATCTAAACTCTTCACAAAATAAAAGGCCCGTTTTGACAGTTCACGCCCATCTTCATGGAAGATAATTACATTTTTCATTAAAGCTGCTGTGCATAACGATTTTTTCTTATTTTCCACAGACTATTAACAATCGGTTAAGGAAATAATATATTTAGGCTGACTAGCACTCGGTTGGTTTTATTTATTTAAATACTAGTGTTAGACCAATTAACTACTCAGTTTCACCAGGTGTGTAGAGATCATTACTGAAAATTATGAGCTTAAGAGCTCAAAGCCGTAAATAATGGCAACACTGATTTCTACAGAATGGCTAGTCTCTGGCCAAGTGACATATGACTTAGCGCCCACGCGCACACAGCACAGTCTTTCATTCGCCATCTTATGAAGTTGACTGTACGCCCGTTAATTTTTGATAATTTTTCTCGACTTTGTGACTATTTCCGTTTACTATCACGTTGACCTCGGCTTTCATATTTTGGACATTGATTTAAACATAGTGATTTGGACTCGATGTTTGTTGTTATATCGTACGAACTCTGTTTTAACATGTCAAAAAGAGGACGTACAATCAACAGCCAGTTGATTATACGTACGCGACTTGGTTGTGAAGGTAACCGAATACTTCGAACGCGAATCAGTTAATGGTGGACCTTTATTGCCCATCATAACGCAAGTACAAGATCCCGTCGTAAAAGCACTTGGGATCGGCAAAAAAACTTTGCGAACCATCTTGAAGCAAGTATGGACCTTCCGGTACTGAAGAAAATGTATTACGTACGCCTAAAAAGAGGAAGAAAAGCAAGCCTGTAACAAGTATTGACACATAATATTTTAAACTTTCTTGTTGCATTTTTCACTACAAATTTTAAACACTGTCGGTTTAACCGGGTTAATCGGGTTGCTTGGAAGGCAACTACCTCTTGTACCGGGGCCGATACTACCTCCAGATTGACGGCGTTGCAATGGGAAGCCTCGTAGCATCAGTAATCGCAAACATCTGGATGAAACATTTTGAGCAGAGGGCATTAAGCGGCCCAGCCTACCGATTCAGAACGAAGTTATCGACGATTCGGTAAGTTTGTTTTAATTATAGTTATAATGACACGCATAGCGGCAGCATTCAATATTTTTATATGCGAAAGCTTGCCTTTGTTTTCATAAACTAAATTATATAAAAACTAGCCATACTTAAAAAAAGAATTAAAAATAAAAGAAAATAACCGAATCGGTCGATAACTTTGTTCTGAATCGGGGGCAGGAATTATAAAATTTTGAAAGAGGTATGTTGATGATATATTTTGTAGTATCATTAACGGCAACCAAACAGAGGTGGAGCAATATTAAGAACATTTAAATTCTGTTCATCCGAAGGTGAGGTTCACAGTGTGAAATCGAGAAGAACCGATCTATGGCGTTCCTTGATGTACAAGTACTGGTGAGACCAGATGGAACCTTGGCACACTCCGTCTATCGTAAGCCAACTCACACTGACAGGTACTTACACGCCTCTTCACATGACCATGCTTGTCATTTACAAGCTGTTGTCTCTTCATTGGTAAATAGAGCACACAGCCTTTGTGACCCTGAACATATTGGAGCCGAGCTTGGTCATGTTCAGGAGGTACTAAGAAAAAACGGCTATAAAGTGACAGGAAGACACATGGAAGAGAGAGAAAAGGTGGTGAAACAACCTTTGGTAAGCAGAGAACCTGCATTTCTACCGTATGTGAAAGGAATAACGCCAAAATTGGATCAGTACTAAAGAAATACTTCATTAAGACTGTATGTACTCCGTTTTCTAAAGTAGCAAGAGAGATGCGATCACCAAAGGATGTAATACCTTTGCAGACACCGGGTGTGTACAAAGTCGACTGTAGCTGTGGTAGTTCCTACTTCAGACAAACGAAGCGTCCAATCGTTGAACGAGTTAAGGAACACATCGCAGCGGTGAAGAATCGCCAGACGACCAAATCTGTGATAGCTGAGCACCTGATTAACTCAGGCGTTAATCACTGGATGGAGTTGCATGACCCGAAGATCCTTTACACAGATCGTCATTACCATACTAGGATTGTGCGAGAAGCTATTGAAATTAAAAAACACAAACATTTCAATAGGGAGGATGGATTTACGATATCGTCTGCGTGGAACCCAGTGATTACAAGGTGTAAGTCGCGAATTGAACCGTCTCGAAAAAACCCGGTACACTGTGAGTGTAGTTTGCCGACCTGACTGTACTGACGTGAATATTCTAAATTGGATTCAAATACAAGAAAACCGACAAGAGAAAAATTATAATGGAACGATATGATTTAATTTTGTAGAGGTTTTGGAGTATCGTTATTAAGGGAGATGAACTAAGTCACCAATTGGGACAGTGTCATATTTGTCGATGAGACTTGGCTGAACTCGAATCATAGCATGCCGCAGTCGTGGACGGACGATACCAAGGCATCTTGCTCAAAAGTGCCAATGGGAAAAGTTGGACGCTTAATAATCTGCCACGCCGGATCAGCTGGTGGAGGTTTTGTGAATGATGCCTTGCTTGCATTTGAGTCTAAAAGTACAAAAGAATATCACGAAGAAATGGACTTTAATGTATTTATTTGCGTACTAATTTGTTAACAAGCATCCCCGAACAGTGCATAATCATTATGGACAATGCATCTTACCATTCGGTTCAAATAGATTAAGCACCTACTCAAGCAAACAAAAATGATGACATAGTGGCATGGCTACAAAGACAAGGCGTTGAAGCTGACACGAAAGTGTTGAAAGGTAATTTGCTGCAACTGGTAAAAGAAAATAAACCTGCGAAACTAAAATATAAAATTGATGAATTGGCACTTCAGCATGGACACAAAGTGATAAGAACGCCGCCGTACCATTGTCAGTACAATGCTATAGAGTTGATTTGGGCTCAAGTGAAAGGATACGCAGTACGCCACAATACAAAGCCGCCATTCTCCACTGAGAAAATGATGACATTGCAAAATGAAGCTTGTGCCAAAATTACTAAAGAAGACTGGGCAAAAGTGGTAGAAAAAACTCTAAAAATAATAAAGGAAGACTATGAGAGAGACGTCAATATTGACAATTTAAATTGAAAATGAAATAATTATAATTGACGACTGACAATTTTGGCTCATCATCTGAAGAAAATGATTGACTGAAGATTCACTTTTTTCGTTTTTTTTTGTGATTGAGTGAATGATTGTAACAAAAATATTGAATGAAAGAAAATTGACCTTAGGTATACCTACAATATCAAAGTTAAAGTATTTTTTCTAATCAGAATTTTAATCCATTGCACTTTCCAATACATATTCAAATCGATCAAATACTCATGCAAACTTGAATCGATTTATCGTGAGTATCGAGTCGTATGGGTACATCACTAGTTACGTCGTGAAGACAAATGTCAAAACAGCCTTTTATTTTGTGAAGAGTTTAATAATTAATATTAGCAAATAGCACTTGCTGGTGAGAGCTCATGTCGCGCCAAACAGATTATCATCTTTGGTCTCTCTTTGAAAAAAGGAAAATCTAATCTCGATTTAAAATGTTCTTAGTCAATTTTATTTGTAACGATTACTTCACTAGTACTTTGCATTATGTCGACCAGTGTTGCTATTGCAAATAAAGTATTTAAAGTTAGACCTCAATAAATACTGAAAATTTAATATTACATTCACATAATCTCAATCGATTTTGTTAAGGTTTTTAGTAGTTAAAAAAGCAATACAACAGATGAACTTTATGCTAAGAGGCTTAATCGCCCTGACAATAATTGTGCTGCAAACATTCAGCCATAGAAATAGCTTAACATTTCAGTATCTTGTAGTCACAATAACTTTATCTAAGTTGATGTGATCATAAAAATTATAAATGACAGATGTCAGTCAGAATGGCAACAAATATGAGAAAATAATGAAGCACTCACCTCTTTGCCGGGTCCAGCTGCAGTAGTTTGTCGAGCAGGTCGCAACCGTAAGGGTCTTTCACGTAATGCTTTAGCCTTTCCTGTTGACAAACACATCAATATTTAACTACTCAACAAAGTAAATGTGATATTTTTTTAGTATTCTAAGATCAGAAAATGTTCAATAGAATACGCAAAAACATAACACAGGCATATATGGCAATTGATTTAGAAAGGCTTTGTCCTCTTGCATTTTCTGACCATCACAACTTAAGCATTGTAAAAAAAAAGAATAATCCAGCTTGTAGAACCTGATACAAATTTCCCAAGATTTCTATATTAAAGGGCGGTTACAGGCTAGCGTCTTTTGTGCTTATACAGTCGCTTTTACACGCGCGCTACAAAAGTACACGGGCGTATTGCGGCGTGTTCGCTCGAACGGGGCGTGGTGAGTCAGCATTTTTATGGATTATATGAGTTTATCGTTTATTACGCTCGTACGAATTACGCGAGTGTCAAAAGGCCTGTACGCGACTAAACGAGTACATTTAACAAGTTTTTGTTAAATGTACTGATGTCCTTAAATTTCAAGGTGAGGATGGCCAGCCCAGTGATTCGTTTGAATGACTGGGCTTGTCAACCTCATATCTGGACCTCACGACCGCTTTCCATCAGGTGGAGTGAGGTCATCTTGAAGGGCATTATAAATAAAAAATCGCTTGCTTCCTGGATCTCTCAAGGGCCTTCGACCTGGTGTCGTATGATGTGCTTTGAAAGAAACTCACGTGCAGTGCTGTACTGGATGAAATGCGAAACATGTTTAAGGTGTCCTGATGCCCAAAAAAAAAAGGACCTCACTCAGCATTCAGCCAGGGCTTTAAGGGCCCAGGCGCTGATTTTCAGTGGGCCCAAACCGAGATCGGGCCCACTGAAAATCAGCGGTCCTGATTTAGGACTAACCTTGACTTTCCTCTTCTGTCCCTTCGGCAGTTCCATCTTTACCATCAGACAGCGGTGTCCCGATGTCCAAAAAATAAAAGGACCTCCCTCAGCATTCAGCCTGGGCTTTAAGGGCCCAGGCGCTGATTTAGGACTAACCTTGACTTTCCTCTTCTGTCCCTTCGGCAGTTCCATCTTATTGTACAAGTCCAGGCTCTCCACTCCTGGCCAGACGTCGGGCGTACAGGAGCCGCACAGCTGGGAGATGAGGATCAGCTGCTGCTGCTCCGTTGGACCCTGGATTGGATGTTAATGATGACAATTAGTTTATTATATATGAGCTTATTGATTATCGATGCGCTAGGTGGAGTAAATGATTTAGAGTTTAACCGCAATAAATGCTCAGTCATGCATGACCTTCAGTCGCAAGCGAAATCCTGTGAAATTTAATCATTTGCTTGGTTGTAATATAATCGATCGAAAAGACACTTATAAAAGTAATTAGCCGTTCACAACACTTTAATGCTCCTTGACATGCGACCTATATCTTTTATTTATTTTCTTTTATTACCTTTTTACTGTCGAAATAATTATTGTTTGTTATTATTGTACCTATTTTTCTACTTTGACTATTACTTATATCAATGCTGCGGCAGATTATTATTATTAATTTCCAGTTGCAGCACCACCTGTATTGTGCTGTACCAACACACACACACACACACACACACACACACACACACACATTCGGTACCGTATCTATTGTCTATGTATTGTATTACAATTATTACACTACACAATATTATATTGATTCACTCACCATTTATTTTTATCTATAATAAAGTATTTATGATACTTATATGTATATGCACACACGTATGTCCGCCACAAATGTCCGTGCGTCATCTCAGTCTGGGCCTACTGAAAATCAGCGCCTGGGCTTTATGGGCTATATGCTGAGATTGCTGAGTGAGGTCCATTTGTCTTTCTGGGCATCGGGACACCGCGCTGTCTGATGGTATGATCTTTTTTTTTTCCTGTTACCTATATGTTTTGTTGTTAATGCCTACTTCTTTTGTGTTTACTTTATAAATGTAACGATGTCCATAAAGTTAATAAATGTTTTTCTATTTCTATTTCAAAAGACCTAGGTGTGACATTCGATTCCGCTCTAACTATCAATGAGCATTACCACTAACACGTAGTTACTTCCGGCGACTGGGATTTTGCGTAACCTGCGCGATTTTCACAGTCCTGATGTAATAAAACTTCTATTTAGTAGTCTTGTTGGAAGCTCATTGGAATCAAGCGCATGTATCTGAAATCCTCGCGAAGCTAAGTATAGACTAATGTTGGAAAAGATTCAAAAGGCTTTTCTTCGGTACTACTATAAGCGAGTGTAAGGGTATCATCCCTTTACGTACCGTAACCATGTTTTGCTGGGAATTTTGCAGATGAACTCTTTAGAAGTAAGAAGAGTTTTAAGTGCCTTAGCAATCTTGCAGGGGTGGATAACCTCGCCCGAGTGTGTTGAGCAATTGTCTCGTCTATAAGTGCCTGATAAATATTTACGTATTCGCTCCGGTCGGAGACATCGGCTGTTCGCTATTCCACCGTGTTGTACAGTTGCGCGTGAACAATCGCCGCTGTGTCGTATGCAGAGGGCGCTAAACATGTTACTGGTCGCTAACCCTGAATTGGATGTATTCATTGACAGTCCTCAATCGCTTTTAAACAAAGTCGAGAAATTGGTGTACTTAATGTATTCCTTCCTGTAGCTTCCATAATTATGTGACTGGGTTTATACCGTTTAATTGTGTTTAAATAAATTAAATATTCAGAAACAGTAATATAACAAAGTATCATAGTCGGGTAACTATAATGTCCGTATTTCATGTGACATGACACTGCTTCATTTGTTCTGATTTATACTACCTTTATTGTGAATTTTATACATATTTGTAATTCTGTAATTGCACCGCTTCTTCCTTGTAATTGTGTACCGTTTCACTTATGGGACCACTGAAAACCAGCGTCGTGGAGCTATTTTACTGCGGCACATGATGAGTGGTAGCCTATTTGACACTTTTTGTAATATTTTTTGTCTTTGTTTCTAACCTGTGTATATTATTTTAAGTGTCAAAATAAATTTATTTCTATTCTATTTCTATTGTTTTTGCTAGCTACAATATAACACTGTAATTCTGCTAGTGACTAAGGAGCCGAGCTTCAAAGTTCAGCCAAATCAATGCTATTACAACACTAAAAAATATTGGCTCTAATAATAAAGCATCTATCAATAAATGTTATGTGTATTAAAAATAGCACTACAACATTGCAATTTAAGAAGTCTGTAACTGTAAAAACCAAGAAATTAACCTGCATAATAGGTGACCGCGTCCACATCTCGGCCATGATGCAGCCAGCACCCCACATGTCTACTGGAGGACCGTAATTTCTGTCACCTAAAAAGAAAATGGCATTCGAAATGATGTCTCCATTAAATACCCTAATTGGAGCATAGTGAGATATTTTTTTCTTGACCACAGAGCATTGATTTCGCAAAAGATATATCAATATGATTCTAATAATATATCTGCATAAGTACACAGGAGAAGCTGGAGCTTTGCTGGAGAGACACATGCATTCTGTGTGTTAAGTGTACATTTCTCCCAGGAGTATTATATGGGTTTATTGAATCTGTAGGCGTTGAGAGTAATGTCTTACAGGAGTATGTCAGTAACAAACATCCATCTGGTAGTTATTAAACCAGTTTAAAAAATCTCTAATGCTGTGAACAACTTTAATTATACCATTGAATCTCATTTAAGACAACTCTTTAAGTACTAAAGTCAGCAATTTCAGTTTTTTTTTTTTATAAATTAACATGAAATGCATTAGTAATGATGAGATCACAATAGTCATGAGTAATTGTTATATCCTTTCAATAAAAATACCAAATATACAACTTAAAAGAAAGTCATGTTAGTTACACCACTTATAACTCAAGATTGGGTGGACTGATTTTCATGATTTTTGGATTTGCCTACATTAGGAATAGGATCATCATCATCATCCGTGCGGTCTATCCCGGTTGTGAACCCACACTCGTGTGTGGGGTCCCAGGGTCCGCCTTTCTTATTTTCTTGGCCCACTTCGCGCGGTCTTGTGCATCCTCAGTGGTGAGTCTGTTGGCACGCATGTCACCCTTAACGACGTCGAGCCACCGCTTCTTGGGTCGACCTCTTCTACCGGTACCTGGCGGGGGCGGCATAGCCAGACATTTGTTGCCCACGTAGTTTGCCGATCTCCGTGAGACATGACCATACCAACGAAGGCGGCACTCCTGCAGCTTGTCTGCGATGTCACGAACACGAAGGCTGCCGCGGATGTGGGTGTTACGATATTTGCGTGAGACTCCACACATCCACCGCAGCATCTTCATTTCCGTGACGCGCAGCTCCTGCTTGTGTCGCTCTAGTAACGGCCATGTTTCACTGCCATATAAAAGGACAGGCCTAATGATGGTTTTATAGACCTGCCCTTTCAGCTTGATCGGCATTTTGGGGTCACAAATGACACCAGCCACCTCACGCCATTTAGCCCAAGCCGCGGAAATTCAGGCTCTGACGTCGCGGTCGATGTCCCCGGACACGCTTAAAACAGATTCTCAAGGCAAATATGGGGTCCATGGTCCCGCAACCTGGTCGAAACCCATACTGACACCCCGAGATTGTACACTCCTGTCGGATCCGAGAGTCTACAATGCGCTCGAGGAGCTTCATGGTGTGGGACATCACCTTTATGCCGCGATAATTGCTGCACTCCTGCACCGAGCCCTTGCCTTTGAAGACTGGCGTGATAATCGGGAATAGGATAATAAGTATTAAAAAATTGGGAAATTGACGAAAAAATAAATAAAAGCAAAAACATTTTTCCATACTAAATGTTCACAGCTGGCATTTGCCAATAACTTCAGACAGAACGAAGTTGGTCTGGGCCGTTTGCAAATAATTATAAATTATAAAAAGTGATGATTTTGCAAAGCCAAATGGAAACAATCTAGGTAGTTGAAGATTCATTATGGTACAAACCCAGTTATGCTATGACAAAATTATTTTCTCATAGCCAAACTACAACAAATAAACACACTGTACTAAGTCGTAATACGCCTCTTTGAGGTTAGAAAATCTGAAATAAAAAATATACAAAAACAAACGGGGTTGGGATCTTGTCCACTGCAGTAATGTCTGTGGCTGTTGCAGCTATTTTGTATAGGTACTGTATTATTGCCCTTGAAGATGTATAGTAAAATAGAAATCGAATTGTATATATATGCGCCAGGCAACACACCTGTTGTCATGGTCTCGAAGTCAGGCTAAATATCCCTGTTACGAGGTGCCAGACAAGGAATAAAGCCAGGGGCATGTACCAGCACACCCAGACCCAAACCAATTTATAAAAAATTGTTTCTGAATTGACCTGACCGAGGATCGAACCTGGGACACTACGGAGTTCAAGGCGAGAAACCGTGCTCCAGCGCACTACGCCAATCGTGCCGTGTATGTTAAAGTAAAAGGGTTATGTTACTTTGATTACAGGTCAGGGATACTTATGCAGGCTACTTTTCCGGTAGCTAGAGCATGGTATACGGGTACGCGACCCCGGCCCCCGAGCTATTACTGACTCACCCCAATCCTTCCGAGACAGTGATATCCTTGTCACCTTCTTCCTACCTACGCTCTAAACATCCTTTGTTTGTTAATTTCCAATCCTTTTCCTCTTCCCTTCTTCCCTCTCTACTCCGCGGAGGAGAAAACCTCTAGAAAAAACCCTAAGCTAAGGCGTTACCGACCGTGCTGATAGCTGAATGGCTGAGGGTAGCTCAGTCCCGAACGGTGGGTCTCTGATACCGGGCGACCTCAGAGACTAATTAGCCTTACCCCCGCACGCGGGGCTCTGTGGGGGCGGACGAACCTTTCCCTTGCTACTCGTGGGACTCATATGGATACAGATTTATATGACCTTGATATAGGGGACCTCAGTAGCCCCCTATCCCTTACTGCGGAGGAGTCCGTGATGGCCTCCGCAACTACCGAAGATGCCTTGGTATCTAAGGTTGCTGACCAAGTGTCTTGCGTTGAGATTGATGGTGATGGCATGTCTCATCTTCCTCGCGCAACCACTGACGCCACTGAATCAGGCTTGGGCAACTCTGCCCTGCAGCCTACATCGGTCTCGACACCGACGCCAAAGGCAGCTAAGGCTAGGCCTGGGCTCAGACTGGCTGGCTCTCAGAAAAGGAGGCTGTACAAGCTTCTAGCTCAGGGAGTTAGCCGGGAAGAGGCTCTGGTCCTATGTCGGGTGCCAACCTTTGGCCAAGGACCACAGGCAGGCTCTCCGCCTGCCTCAAGGCCTAACGCTCCTGTGGGACCCGCACCAGCTGACGACCCTCGAGCTCCCAAAAGAGTGCGATCGGAGGAGGAGTCCCCTAAAACCAACCCTAAGAGATCTGCACAGGGCGTAGAGGGCCGACCGGCTTTCAGCCAAGTGGCTGCATCTCTTAGAGTTGGGATTAGGGATCCTAATGCACCTCTGACCGAGGAGCAACAGATTTTGGTGCGGGAATATCTTCTGACCCGCATGGATGAAGAAAACCAGGGCGCTGGAACGTGTCCCCGGTTTATGGGCTCATCAAACAGGCCGGGATGGATGCTGTTCGTCTGCGCGGACGACTTCACTCGGCTCTGGTTGGAGAGGGTAGTACCAGAAGGGAAACCTTGGCAGGGAGCAAACCTTCAGGTTATGAAGGCCAGTGAGTTCCCTAAGCCGCACGTTGGCATCCTTTTCATCCCAGGGCCTAACCCAAGGGACCCCGCCTTAATTGAACAAAGGTTGCGTGGGTCTAACCGGCAACTTGGCCCAGGGGAGGGATGGCGCGTTCTGAACGTCCAGTATAAAGAAGACGGGCAGGTCGTAGCGCTCGCACTGGACGACGAGGCTCTAGAGGCCTTGAGAGAGCTCAACTTCACGCTTCACTTTGAGTTCGGGTTTCTCCGAGTGAAGGTGAAAAAGGACCCTAAGGCGAAGGCTGCCAGTGAGGGGAACGCCCAACCCTCGACCTCGGCACGGGGGCTGACTAAGCCGCCGTCCGTGGTCGGCGGAGGGGTGTCCCTCCCACCTATGGAGGGGGTTATTGGCGCATCGGGTGGACCTTTCACGGCTACCCATGGGGACAATAACCTCACGGCCAGTGTGAGACCGGGGGTTCAGGTGGACACGGGAACTGCAGCTGAGTCCGCCATCACTGGTGACTCGGCGGCGGGAGCCGAATCGTCCTCCCAAGACATGGACTGGCAGGTGGTCGGTCGCAACCGTACCTTTGCCCTGCCTGCGGGTTGCGTCAGCACCCCAGGTGCTGGAGTAGAGGCGCACGCGTCGTCCGCTGTCGGTCAAAGTGGGGAAAAGTGGCAACCGCAACCCAGCACTAGCCGGGCCCCGGTGCAGGCTTTTCCCTGCCCCGTTAGGGGCGAAAGGAAGCCCAGCACTAGAGGAAGTTCGAGTCCTCGACCTGCGCGGGGCTGGGGGCGGAGAGGGGTGGCGCCCACGGTGCCGCCCCAATTCGTTACCCAACGGGCCGGGGCACTTGCTGAAGGAGCAGTCAGAGGAAGGGCGGGAGGACCGAGAGGGTCAAGAGGTGCAAGAAGCCGCCCAGCTCTGACCAAGGAGCACTCCAGCAAGAAGGCCTCTAGAAACCTACTCCAACATAGGCAGTAGGTTCCTTACTACACTCCACACTCAAACAAAAGTCACACACACACACACTACTACACACGGTATTGTACATATATATATATAAAACTAATATCGTATTTATCTTGCATATTTGTATATATATATATCTCAATACACACATAACAATGTTAAAAATTATCCAAGCAAACCTTCACCACGCGAAGGGTGCCTCGGCCGTCCTGAGCCAGAGGTTCCTCCGCGAGGACTTGGGCATAGCTTTGATACAAGAGCCGTGGCTGAACAAGAACACGGTGCTCGGACTGAGTGGCGCAGGTAATGTACTTTACAATACTAGCGGCACCCGGCCTAGAGCTTGCATGGTTCTTAAGAAAAGTATTAAGTTCATCCCAATTCCAGAGATGTGTGGCGATGACCTCATTGCCGCCTACGTCTCTTTGCCTAGTCCTCATGGAAGGAAGATTGTTGTCTGCTCAGCATACCTTCCCGGAGAGGCCTCTAACCCGTCACTTCAACTTGAAGCCCTCGCTGACTACTGCAGGGAACAAGCAGCCGAACTGGTAGTGGGCTGTGACTGCAACGCGCACCACACCATTTGGGGAAGTACGAATACAAACAATAGGGGTGAGTTGCTCTATGATTTTATTTTAAGTTACAACCTAAATGTTCTGAACGAAGGATGTGAACCGACCTTTGTTACTAGGAGCAGGCAGGAAGTACTTGACATCACTTTCTGCACGGGACAAATTCTTGGCCGGGTCAACGGCTGGAAGGTCTCGTCGGAAATCTCACTATCTGACCATAGACATATCAGATTTGACATAGGCAGTGCTACCCAGCCTACTGTTTCCTACAGGAATCCTAAGGCTACTAACTGGGGCAGATATGTAGAATGCCTTAGTGAAAATCTGGGCACTGTCAACAAAAGCATACGCTCTATTGAGCAGCTTGAATCAGCTACAGCGGGCGTAACCAAAGGCATGATCAACGCCTACCAGGACAATTGCCCGCTTAAACAAGGCAGCAGGAATCGTAAAAACATTCCAGGCTGGAATAAAACCCTGGATCGGCTTAGAGCCAGGGCTCGCGAGCTATTTAACATTGCTAAGCGAACTAAACAGTGGGAAGATTACTCCAAGGCTCTCACGGAATATAACCGAGAGCTAAGGAGAGTAAAGCGACAATCGTGGAGAAAGTTCTGTGAGGAGATAAATAGCGCCTCACATGCAGCTAGAATCCACAAAGTGCTTTCTAAGGCACCTACGTCACATCTGGGACTACTTAGGAAACCCGATGGGACGTTTACAAACTCAGCAGAAGAAACACTAGGGCTACTTACCCAAGTACACTTCCCGGGCTCCATACCGATTACTGGCAACCACCCACCTCCTAGGATGTCTAAGAGACCTAGGCCAAGGCCGGAAGACTGGAGAAGGGCGTCAGTAATCTTCAGACCCAGCCAGGTCAAATGGGCCATCAACAGCTTCAAGCCCTTCAAATCGGGAGGCCTCGATGGTATCTTCCCAGCGCTAATGCAGAAGGGCATCGAGGCCCTTCTACCATTTATCGTCAAAATATTTAGAGCCAGCTATGCACATGGCTTTCTACCTACTGATTGGACCAAGGTTAAGGTGATCTTTATACCTAAGGCTGGCGACAAGGACAAGTCCCAACCTAAATCCTACAGGCCAATCAGTCTAACGTCTTTCCTTCTGAAGACGATGGAAAAGGTATTAAACCTTTACATCAGAGAGAGCTACCTAAAGGTAAATCCTCTGCATGGAAGTCAACACGCCTATCGCTGCGGTAAATCCACTGAGTCTGCTCTGATGGAACTAACGGACAGACTGGAAAAGGCTATGGAGGACAAAGAGACAGCTCTTTGCGCCTTCCTTGACGTTGAGGGTGCATTTGATAACACCTCGACCGAAATCATCATCAAAAGTATGAGGAACAAGGGCGTGGACGGAACCACCCTGAGGTGGATTGAATCCATGCTAACATCAAGGACGGTAAGAACGTCACTCCTTGATGTGCACGTAGAAGTCAAAGTGACAAGAGGCTGCCCACAGGGGGGCGTACTGTCTCCCCTGGAGTGGTCGATTGTCGTTGATGAACTTCTTTACCGTCTGAACAGCGCACACTTCACAACACAGGGATATGCGGACGACTTGGTGATAATGGTGGTTGGCAAATGCCTGAACACCATCTCAAGCCGAATGCAAGGTGCTCTGCGTCTTGTGGAGAACTGGTGCCGGGAAGTTGGCCTGTCGGTCAACGCAGACAAAACCACACTGGTGCCGTTCACCAGGAAAAGGAACTTGGAAGGCATTCGTGAGCCCACCTTGTTCAGCAAACCTATAGGGTTCTCCAAGGAGGTCAAATATCTGGGAGTTATCATCGACCAGAAACTTACTTGGAACTCCCATATCAGCTACATATCCAAAAAGGCGCGAATGGCTTTAGGTATATGTTGCCGTCTGGTCAGCACCAAATGGGGCCTCAGCCCTAAAGCTGCTCTCTGGATATACACTGCCATAGTGCGACCCATGATTGCCTATGCATGCGTCGTATGGTCCAAGAAGACCACCCAAATAACGAGCATTACCTTGCTCAGCAGGGTCCAAAGATTGGCCTGCTTGATTACAACTGGTGCCATGAGTTCTACACCTACCGTGGCTCTAGAAGCCATGCTGTCACTGTGCCCGCTCCACTTGCATCTTGGGATGGAAGCCAGAGCGGCCATGCTGAGGGCACTAGACGGTGAAAGTAGCCGGTACCAGTCAAAAAACATGAATGTCCTGAAAGCTGAGCTGCACAAAATGCCAGTCATGCTCATGCCTAAGGACAGCATGTCGGTACAGTATCTTTTTAAAAAATGGTACTCAGTTGAAATACCAGGTAGAAAGGAGTGGGAGGATGGCACTCCTGCAAACTTCCAAACCGGAGACATCGTGTGGTACACTGATGGCTCCAGGATAAATGGGCGGGCTGGCTATGGAGTCTATGGCGAGAGACCTAAAGCGCAGATTCACAGCAGTCTGGGCCTACACGCCACCGTCTTCCAGGCCGAAATGACCGCCATTTTGCACTGCGCACAGGAGAACCTGGAACGCGCTTTTAAAAATAAGAGTATATATATACTATCAGACAGTCAGGCAGCCCTTAGAGCGCTTGACGCAGTTGAAATCAACTCAAAACTCACCCTTGATTGTGCCGAAGCCCTGAACAAACTCGGGGTCAACAATAGGGTGACGATACGCTGGGTACCGGGACACTGTGATATCCCGGGTAACGAAACAGCAGACGAACTGGCCAGGGCGGGTGCGGCAACCATCACACATGCCCCTGAGCCTGTGGTGGGTATACCCAAATGCGCCCTGAGGCAGCCGCTATTAGCCCGAATGGAATACCTTAGCAGGAAACACTGGACCAGCAGCAATGGTATGGTACATGCTAAGGCACTCATCGAAGGCTACTCACACAAGTTCACCACAAAGGCCCTTGGATTAAGAAGGAGACAGATAAGAATCCTTACCAGAACCCTTACGGGGCACTGTAGGCTGAACAAACACGGACACAGGATTGGTATCGCTGAGTCACCGACCTGTAGATTCTGTCGTGAAGAGGAAGAGACCCCGGTCCATGTCCTATGCGACTGTGATGCTTTAATACACAGCAGAAGCCGCGTTCTCGGCGGGCACAAGCTTGCCCCTTCGGACGCCATTAACATCACTCCCAGGAAAATAATTCAGTTCATGATGGCTGTAGGCCTGGAGAGTGATCTTTGAGGGGATGATGACCACAATAGATCAATCCTGGTCGCAGTGGTCAATCGCTTTGCCGACATCCTAACGCTAAACGAATAACGAATAAGTACTTTGATTATTTTGGTATTTTACAATGCTTGTTTTCATATCTAAAGATAAAAAACTAGAAACTACTAGGAATTAATTGGATTATTGTAGACTTATCTTCAAGTTGAAGGCCCATATTCCAGAATCGTACTCATGCACTGATCTGTACTTGAGTAGAGTTTTAAAAATGTCAGTTCATACAAAAACGTCAATCAGTACAGATTTTGTTCTAGAATGCGGACCTGATAAAGCCACCACAAATAAAAACCATGTGGCAATTTAGCCCAATATAATGAAATGCACAAGTTCTTACCTAACAAAAGTTCTGGAGGCCGATACCACAGTGTGACCACCCGATTCGTGTATTTGTTGACTTGCCCAGACTTGGCCACACTGAACGCTCTAGCCAGACCGAAATCAGCCAGCTTGAGGATGCCGTTTTTGGTTATTAATACATTAGCGGCTTTCATGTCTCTGTGCAATATCTTATTGCTATGAATATAGTATAGTCCGTTCAGTAACTGCTGCATAACCTTCTTTATCTCACCAAGACTGAATTTCACGTTCACGTTAGAGAGTAAACCGGCTAAATCATGTTCACAAAAATCGAAAACCAAGTAAAATGTTGACCTATATTTATTATGGGATGTGGCTTTCGTTCGACATATCTCGATCAAATTCACAACGTTCTCGTGTTTCAGAAGCTGTAGGATCTTAATTTCACGCAGAGCAGTGATCGGAAAGCCTTCTTTTTCGTTATCCATGAGAACTTTTTTCATAGCTACGAATTTCTTACTGCTGTTCCTGGCACGCGCTTTAAACACTTCACCAAAGGTTCCTTGTCCGATTTTAGCCACTTTCTCATATTTTGAGGACTCATCGCAGAAGGGAAAGTCGAAATCTTCTATGTATTTCTCTTTTTCCCTCATGCTCAATATCGTTGAACTTGTACTGATTACAGGCGGAGCTTGCTCTCTAGGAGCGCTCACGCCTTGCATTTTGGACGCAATGTTGAGGGCGTTTCCTGCACTTTCTTATAAAACAACACACTGAAGTTATTATACCCTCTTCAGATAACTGGAGATTTGCGAATTTTATTCTATCCGAAGAGAAACACAACAGGTTGCACAAACGTCAAAAAAGTGAAACGTCAAAACTTACCATAGACAACGATGCCAGTGCTGGAAGCTGCACAAATCCAGGCAAAACTAAATCGATTTTGTGTTTTGAGCACAATTGACTAAGAATAGGCCCCCATGGAACGTTCCATTCTATGAAATAAGGCTTTATTATTGACGACTATGTGCAGGTGGCGTACTAACCTGTGAGTGAAAAGGAACGCAGAAAAGCTGTCAAAAATGGAAAATTAGTGATTTTCCCCGATTTCAAAATACAAAGAAAAACAAAATTTCTTCAAAGAAAGGTGCTTCTTGTTTTAATTAAATTGGTGCTATTAGTCATTGCCTAGTCTCTACTAAACGTCTGGTCTTAGAATATGAGTGTTCGTGTTATTGATCCTTGTTCGTAAAATAGGACGAATTGCCGAATATTTATTTGGTAGTCTTTTTAATTGTTATCCTTATCACGTGTGATGAATGCTATTTGTGTTTATGCAAAGCGGTTTGATAGTGCCGTTGTAAGCCGGTGGACGTGCATATAGAAAGTAAACGCCCCCTTTTTCTAAACCTAGTAAGTGTGAAGTGAGTCAGATTTCTATAGCTAAGTTCATTATATTAAACAAAGCTATTTAATGCAAACGGATCAAAGAAGTATTTCAGGTCATAATTTGAGAGGTTTAGCCAGTGTTGTTATTGTTTCTAATAGCTATCCACAGGCTCTGTAGGGCTATTTTGTGGTGCTATATTCAAATTCAGCCTCTCATTCAGTTAGAAAGCTTTGATGTAGTAATATAGTTATTACAATTTTGAATAATTGGAATAGTCAAAAAATGCTAATAAACAAAATGGTTTAATTTATTCATTTCCAACACTACACTATTTTTACAGGACTAGGTACCTAACCTAATGCAATAGTGTAGGCAAACATACTATAATAATAAGTTTGATACTTAATTTCATATAAACTTGACCAAAGCTGTTTATTCCAGCACCATGGCGAGTGAAAGCAGCTCGGCGGTCTTAGACCTGAATGATGCAGACGTCACAGAAGACACAGAGGCTCCCAGCGTGTCTGAGGACGCTGTGGAGGGCATTCCATTGATTATGGAGCATGGATATGATATCGCCGTGAAGGTAAGTTTTCTAAAATTATTAGAGCTTCGATATTTTGGATTATATCATACTGATACTGTAAATGTGAATGTCGGGATATTTTACTAAATATCTCTTGGTCTCAAATCAAATCTTAGTTTAGTTTTAAGGTATAGTATTAAAAGTGTTGAAACTATGGCAACTTTTTAAATAACTTCTGCATGTTGTTCTCTTCAGCTTATGAAGGTTGTGTCCAACCATTGTTCTTGTTTTATTTGGTATGCTTTGGTGGCGGTCTTGACTAGGCTTCTCCACCTCCAGCATGTTCTCAGTACTCCAGAGGATGGCAGATACCTAAATTGATTATTTTTTATATCTATATCAAACTCAAATGTCTTTATTTAAATAGACTTAATCAGTACTTTTAAATAGTCAAAAAATATAGTAAATAATAGACATAAATACTATAATAATATGAATATATAAATAAACAGTATACAAACATAATGCGACTCTACCACTGCAAAATAAATGTTAATTATTAAGGTAAATTAGTGCTTTTACATAGTTCTTAAATCACATAAAACTAACAATAACATATTACTAAGTTAATTTAATGTATAATTATGTAGTTTAATTTGTATGGGCATTGTCTGAAATAAATTGATTTTATTTTGCTTATGCTTAATTTTTGTAATTTATTTACCAATTAATATGATTATAATAACACACAAGATAATATGTATTGTATTTTATAAGAACTTATGAATTTTATATGTAACATTTGCATGCCTGTTTTGGTGAATTGTGCGGACTTTGCTATTTATACCAACTATTGTACCACTTTTTGAGCAATTTTTTATGTAATAGGGAGCAAACGAGCAGGAAGGTCGCCTGATGGAAAGTGATCACCTCCGCCCATGGACAACTGCAACACCAGAGGTGTCACCGATGCGTTGCTTCCCTTTTAGATGGGAATACGCTCTCTACGCGAATAAATGAATCTGAAATCTTAAAACGAGCGTGCTCATGTAACTGACACATTTGCTTTTTTTAGCGTGGTTCTTTTAGACATATTTCTAAATAAGCCTACTCAAAGCAAACAATGGAACATTGGACATTCTTGCAAGTTTTTTGCCAGTGTTCCAGTACAGGTAAAAATGGGTCCAAAATTTTTGTCAATAAATAAAAAGAAGGATAAACAATAATAGCATGCTCAATAAACAAAGCTGTTTAGACGTGCTAAAAGCACTCCCACTTCCACCCGCGCAGGTACTACTGTTGATTTATGAGCTAACATGTGTCATGCTTGCGAGCTGGTATAGAACATTTGTTTCTGTACCTTTAGACTAGATTTACTACTGTACTTCCCTTAGTGAGCAAATAAATAGAAAAATAAAATTAATAAATTCTTTTTTCCTTATAGGTAGACTCACCTATAAAACAGTTGTCGACGCTGGAGACCTTCGTCACGTACCGGGTGCGCTGCGTGTGCGCACGGTGGCCGTCGCCGCCCTGCGTGAGACGGCGGTACAACCATTTTAGGGTGAGTTGGAGAGATGTCAAATGTACCTACGCAGTGAGCAAATTAGCAGCAAATTTTATTAATTTATTTATTGCACTAATATTGGCAAACTGAATGCCAAAGCAATCTTTTCCAGTGAACATATTGGTGGATCCTTTTTTTGCGTCAGGAAATGCATTTTCTCATTTCCAGGGCATAGGTTCGGTATACCTAGGATGTCAGATGAGGGACTCGAAACTCTTAAGAAACATAGGTCCTACCCACTCAAACCTGATGGTGTTCGACGTTCGTCTTGGGATGCAAATTGGCACTTTTCGGCGCGCACGGTGGCCTTAGCCAGCCTCGTGAGGAGCAAGCTCGACACCGTTATCGTGTTCCTCGGGATCGCAAACCGTACGAAGCTCACGCAGACGTTTCACGACTCAAAAAGGCCTTTTAAATCGCCTCTTACTTATTATTCTACTCGTTCTCCCAGGGAGCACATTGGTGGATACCTAACACCTTAATCGGAAATATTTAATAGCTAGGTACTCTATTACGTGAATCACAACCAAAGTTTAATCATGAAAAAATACACAAAATATCTATACAGGGTGACTGGGGATTTATTGGCATCCTTTTAAAATAAGAACCTACTCATGATATACAGTACTTTACCCAAGTATGAGGCTATTTATTAGGTACAAAGTTGCATATTTTCAACCTTATAAACATCATGTTTAATATTAGGCAATTGTTTATTTAAAAATATGCAATTGTGCCTATAAAATAGCCTCATCCTTGGGGAAAGTACTGTATACCATGAGTAGGTTCTTATTTCAAAAGGATGCCAATAAATCCCCAGCCACCCTGTATAGACATTTTTTGTGTATTTTTTCAGTCACCCTGTATAAGGCTGCGTTACCACCAGAGTTGTGCGAGGATGTGTTCCTAGGGATATATTTGTTAAGAACCAATAGAATCGCTTCATTTAATTTACCTTTCGTGATTCTAATAAATAAATAAAATAAATATAAATAAATATGCGCACACCTCTTGTAATGGTCTCGAAGTAGGGATTAATATCTGTGTTACGAGGTACCTCACAAGGAAATAAGCTAGGGGCGTCTCTCAGCACACCCAGACCCGAGTCAATTCAGAAAAGATCGTTTCCTAAATTGACCCGACCGGGAATAGAACCCGGGACACTACGGAAATCGAGGCGAGAAACCGTGCTACAGCGCACTACGCCAACCGTGTTGTCAAACACATGTCTGGTGGAATTAAACTTCATTTTTACAGTTGACTGTGGCATTCATCATCATCCGTGCGGTCTATCCCGCTTGTGAACCCACACTGGTGTGTGGGGTCCCAGGGTCCGACTTCTTATTGTCTTGGCCCACTTCGCGCGGTCTTGTGCATCCTCAGTGCTGAGTCTGTTGGCACGCATGTCACCCTTAACGACGTCGAGCCACCGCTTCTTGGGTCCACCTCTTCCACCGGTACCTGGCGGGGGCGGCATGGCCAGACATTTGTTGCCCACGTAGTTTGCTGATCTCCGTGAGACAAAGTCAAAGTTAGTAAATAAGTCATCACTGTCATATTCCCCTACAGGTACTCCACAAGAGGCTGGCAGCGGAGCACCCGCTGATCGCTGTGCCTCCGCTGCCGCCGCACCACTCGGCGCGGCAGCAGCTCGACCGGTACTCGCCCTCCTTCGTGGCTATCAGGACTTTGGCGCTGAATGCCTTCTTGAGTGAGTGAATAGACTTGTTTCGTGGTAACTGTGTTCTAGCTTTGCTCTAATATGATGCTTGGCAGCTTGCCAAGTTAACTGCCGGGTTGGAGCGGTGCTGTTGAGGTGCTGGGATAGTGTGCTGTGACCTTTATACGTTACCATTTCAATCGTCGTTTCTGTGTAGTGATTACTAGTATAAGTGTATTTGACTTAATGATAATAATACTTGCCCAAGGCCTATGCTCTCAAGATAACACCTCGCAAGAGAGACAATAATCTAAAACATAATAATGTATTTATTTGCTCTGATAAAAGTTAAAAAAAAGACTAAGTCTAATATTACTCAATTTCTCGCACTTGTGTGTGGAAAGTTATGTTCTGTTCTGCGATTAGAATATTATATTACTTCCAATTGTTTGACAATTTGACGACCGACTTGGTGTAATGGTTAAGAAGTTGGCTACTACACCAGAGGTCGCGGGTTCGATCCCCGCACAGTACAAACATTTGTGTGCATGAACATGTCTGTTTGTACTGGTCTGGGTGTCTCCTATGTATAATAAGTATGTATTTACAAAAGAAAATGTATTTAAGTATGTTTATCCGTTGTCTAGTATCCCATAACACAAGCTTTAATTAGCTTACTTTGGGGCTAGATGGCGCTGTGTGGAATAATGTCCAGGGATATTTATTTATTTATTAATTGTATAATAATGCACAAAGTTCATAAGAAGATATGACATGGAGTTGTTAAAACCACCGAACCAAATTTCCTTTTGGTTAAAAACTATAAATTCCCAGCGCGAGTAGCAAAACACCCGATCCTCACGCACTCGGAACATCTCCGCGCGTTCCTGGTGGCTCCTGATGAGGAGATCGACAAGTTCTTCAAGAGCGAGAACAGCGCGCTGAACCTGTGGGGGCTGAGCGTGCACCGAGCCGGGGGGGAGAGCAAACCTGTTAATGGGGCGAGGTAGGTTTTTTATATTTGTCTTTCTTCTACTACTTTTTAAACATGTTAAACATATTATGTTCCATAATGCCTTTTTAAAACTTGTAATAAAATGTACTCCGAGAACAACATTGTACAAGAATAACTGCCCTGCAACGTGTGTTCAGATATTTAATGGACTACCCAATGAAATTAAAGAGCTTCCACTTACCCTGTTCAAAAAAAGTTAAAAGCATGGTTACCAGATAAGAATTAATATTGTATCAATGAAATGTTTAAATCAAAATGATCATTAATTAATTGTGTGTCGTCCAATTTTTAATGTATTTGACGCTTTTTTTATTTCATTACAATATGATATATATATATTTTTGACTATCAATAATTGTTTAATGCACGTACTTATAAAATTTCCCATGCTTGTTTTTACACACTTACACTATTTTATGTGAAATAAATTTCATTTCATTTCATTTCAAAAAACGCCGCGAATATGTTAAGCGGTTTTAATAAACAAAAGTTGCTTCAAAATGTCTAGATTATCGCATGGTATACTGTTTTTAGTTACTTGACACTTTGAAGGGCTATGATTTGAATTGTACGTAAGTAAACAAAGTTAAAGCTTTTATAGGGCCCTTTAAAATGAATTTTTGTTTTAAATCCGATAATGTTTTCAAAGGGTAATACAAAATTCCGAAAAACTTAACTACGAAAGTCACAATCACGAATTTTATAATTCCGAATATTAAAAATCCGAAAGTTCAAAATGTTCATAGGTACAAAAGAAATTTGTGACTTCCGGAAATTAACTTTCGTGTTTTTGAGTATTCGCAATCCTGTTGCTTCGGAATGAAATTAATTCGCAAATACGTGTTTTGGAATTGTTCGGTGTGCCCGTTTTCAAATACCCTATCGTAGGTCAAATAGGTAAACAAAATACCGTCTATAAAGTTTCCTTGCATAAACCAGTTAATATTTCCATGATACCTTTGTTTTATACGTCCAGAGTGAAAGACCCGGAGTTCACGTCAGCGGCGGACTACCTCAGTTCCTTGCAGCACAAGCTGACGGCGCTGTGTGCGTTGACAGTCAAGCTGCACAAGGGGTCTGCGGCGGTGGGCGGAGAGCTGATGGGGTGAGGAACAGATTATATTTATGAGCTTTAATTGAAAAGAAAAGACATAGCAAGTTGTTTATGAGGTCATCTGGAACTCGTTTAGGAAAGTTGCTTACAATATAAGTTTAGACTCCGGACTCCGGAAATTATAAATCAGTATTTTTATTCTTAAGTAGTGAAGGAACCTTTTCAATTTAGCTGCGTGCGTTTGTTCGTTTTCACCAGAAACTTCCTATGGCGTAGAAATTATTGATGTATGTATAATTTTGGTATAAGTATGTTTTTTGTAATAATAGTATATTTGATTTCCGGTTTTATGAGACACCGCCAACACGATTTCTGCTTCGCCCAGTGGTTGACTGGTAGAGAATGCCATTAGGCATTAAGTCCGCCAATTGTACTTTTTCTTTGTGCAATGAAGAATAAATAAATGTAATTTTTGTTTTTTTTCCTGTACCTCAGCACACATAGGGACTCATCCCTAGAGATTTGTTATTAAAAATCACACTGTATTTGCTATCAAATGTAGCATATAAATTAATCAGCTATGTTCCTTTTCACAGTTTTTCTATTAGAAATAAAGCAATTAAAAAATGATTATCTATTTACACCCAAAACCCAAATTTTGCTTCGTATGGGATCAGATGGGTGTAAGATTTACCATTTATCTCCTAGAATGAAGCGCGCATGCGACGCGTGGGCGACCCAAACCCGCGGCCTGACGCGCGCGGGCGCGGGCGCGGTCGGCGGCGGCGCGGGGCGCGCGGCGGGCGCGCGGGGCGCGGGGGCGGGGGCGCACGCGCGCGCTACGCTGCCGCTGCTGGCGGCGTACTGTCAGGCGCACGTTGAGAAGATTAGGCAGAGGGATGCGCTGCATGGTGAGTTTTGGTGTTATTTATATTAGAAAGTGCAAATGATATTTCAATATAATAGTAAGTATAATTTTTGACTCATTTACTTTGTATTTCAACAAAGTAAGGATTCTAAGAGAATAATAGTAATTTATTCAGCGATTTTTCGCATGATTACTGATATATTTTCTTGATAAAAACTTCAGCTTTACTTCGTATTTGTAATTTTGGCACTTACTTACGACTGCTTAAAGTTCAATTTCATCAATTCGAAGCGCAGTTAAATCACTTTTGACCCAAACTAGACCGTTGCAGTCTTTATAATAATATGCGCTATAAATTAAAATGCGAAATATTACCCACTGAAAAGTAATGAGGAAGTTTTTTTCAATTTATCTCATTTTATTTCAGCGACGTACGTGTCCGGTAGTAATACAACAGGCGAGTTACATAATAGGTAAGAAAAAATATTGTATTAAACGTGATTGTTCCTCGAATCGCTCTCTTCATTTATTTTAATTCAATGATTCTTTAATTTACCAAATGAATTATCAACAACGTTTAAATGATGTGCTTGGTAAAAATATATATGCGCCAGACAACACACCTCTTGTAATGGTCTTGAAGTAGGGATTAATATCCCTGTGTGACGAGGTACCACACAAGGAAATAAGCCAGGGGCGTCTCCCAGCACCTCCTGGTAGGTATGAGTTTAGGAAAAAATAGATTGTTAATATGTAATTTCTCATCATTTTTCTCTATTATCAGGTTAGAGCAAGCATCAGAAGCCCTACGTTCAGAATTGACAGACTGGATACCAAAAACGCGATCAGAAATTAAGTCAATACTCCTTGATATGGCGACGTGGCAAGTCAACACCCACACTCAGACCCTGGCTGGTAAGTCACATCTATAAATTTCAATTGTGGTAACATTTAGGTATACCGCAGAAGGCATCATGGTGTTTCTCTTCTAAAGTTAAGCTTGTACTACCTGTGATGACGAATAAATGAATTTCATTGATTGATTTAATAATAAGAATAAATCATTTATTTCGGATAAAGAAAAACAATTATTTTTGTGGTAGTCACATTATATGGATGTATTATATGTAGTATATATATATATATATATTGTATTAATAATATTTATGTTTATACTATAGCTAAATTTAAAATGTTAAATGACGATTCAAAAGAACTGTATATTCATGGTTTACTGAATAAAGCATTTTTGAGTTTGACTTTGACACAGGTTAGGAAACCTTTATTTCAGTTGTAAGCAGTGATCGGTATAGGTAGTGGTAATTTACCTACAATTGGCAAGTAGTTGTACTAGGAAATTTATAATCCGGATTTTTTTTGCTGCCATCGTAGCTCGAATCTGAGTCGTTCTTTGCATATTTTTTTCGTGGGGCAGCCGTTGTTGATACAAAAAGAGGTTATTATGATGCCGTTTTTTTAAAATTAACCAATTTAATTTTGGGGGTGTAAACAACTCTATAGTATCTCACGCCAATTTTAGATGAACTTTCACTACCAATACCGATCATTGGTCGTTGCATCCCTGTTTATAATCACAAGTACACAGGGCCTAGATTCTGCCATTCAAATTGAATCGTAACAAAATGGCTTGATTTTGACATTTAGCATATTTTAAGGTAATCGTACTCAAGCACTGATCTCTACTTGAGTAGAGATTTCAAAACGTCAGTTCATACAAAAACGTCACTCAGATCAATAGATACTGAGGCACAGATTTTGTTTTAGAATAGGTACGGGTTTGAAACTGACAAAAACACGTCATATGGGCCAAACTTCTCTGTTGTTTGTTATGTGCTCTGTTTTTACATTTACAGCGTTTTCAATTCAATGGGGAAAGCTCTGACGAGTTATTCCAGCTTATTCCACCCTCACCTTTCCACATGTGTTTCCTTCCTCGTATAGTCCCGGGTTTTTCAAGCGGGGCGTGAAAAGGCATTTCTGCAGGCCTTCAAGGTGAGGATGGCCAGCCCAGTGATTCGTTTGAATGACTGGGCTTGTCAACCTCATATCTGAACCTCACGACCGCTTTCCATCAGGTGGAGTGAGGTCATCTTGACGGGTAATATTAAAAATAAAATGCATTTTTTTTTATTTCACGCCGAAGAGCTTGTATGAAGTCAATAACCATTTTTCTTATAAACTAAGTTTTAGGCTAGATAAATAAATAATTAAATAATCCTCTCCTAGGTTGGGAGCACGCCCTAAAGCTGTCAAAAGAGACAAACGTAGCGGAGTTGTTCAAGACGGTCTCGGCGACGGCCGTGCAGAACCTGTCGCCGTCGCGCTCCGCGCCGCCGCTAGTGCGAGCCGATAGTGACAGCACAGACTTATCTAAAGTAAGTCTGATGTATGTAGGCTTGCTAACTCAGCTGGGAACACGCACTAAAGCTGTCACAAGAGACAAACGGAGCGGAGTTGATCTAGAAGTTCTAGTGCGAGCCGATAGTGACAGTACGGATTTGTCTATAGTAAGTCTGATGTATGTAGGCTTGCTAACTCAGCTGGGAACACGCCCTAAAGCTCTCACAAGAGACAAACGGAGCGGAGTTGATCTAGAAGTTCTAGTGCGAGCCGATAGTGACAGCACGGACTTATCTAAAGTAAGTCTAATGTATATAGGCTTGCTAACTCAGCTGGGAACACGCACTAAAGCTGTCACAAGAGACAGACACGTAGCGGAGTTGTTCAAGAAGTTCTAGTGCGAGCCGATAGTGACAGCACGGACTTATCTAAAGTATGTTAAAAACATACGAGAATAATCTTTTTCGACAACATACTATAGCGTTAAACTCGAAAAACTATAGCATTTCGATTTTTGCGTGATTTCAATCTTCAGGCCCGGTTTCCACCAAAGCGGAGAGGAGAGGAGATGTGTATCGATAACCAATCAGATGTCGTTATATCCACATTTCAAAGACAGATGTGGAAATAAAATAATCTGATTGGTTATTAAAGGAGATGTCCTTTCATCTCCACTGTGGTGGGAACCAGGCCTAAGGGAGAAAATATCTTCCTTGACTATGTGAAAAACCTTCGGTCGGTGAAAAACCTTCCTATTGGAAGAGAATCATTATCATTATCAAGATGCCCTCTCATTGTGACCCACACAACAATTGCTTTCGCTAAATATTCGCATTGCTTGATGCGAATCGTTCGGATATGCGAACGAGAACATTCGTAACAGCTTCACTACGTAAATACGTAAAATCTAAGTTCGATTGTTATTATTCCAGAATGTTCGGAATTTAGTCTAGAATTTATTTAAAATTGTATTTTATTCATTTACAGGTAGACATAGATTTCTTGAAGGCAGACGAAGACTTTTCAAAAGTGGACGAAGATTACACGAAAGTTGATGACGATTTCTCGAAAGTTGAAGACGATTTCTCGAAAGTTGATGACGATTTCTCGAAAGCGGACGACGATTACTCGAACGCGGACGAGAACTCGCCTAAAGTCGAGAACCACAGAACTGATGGTGAAGTGAAGTCTGACCCATTGAAAGACTTCGCTGATGTGGATTTATCCTCATGATCAATGGACACTCTCTTTTTTGATATCTTGAAGAAGTTCTGAAGAATTATGTTGGTATGAGTAAAAAAAAACCCCACAGTGTTATGGTAGTATTTCTATCGCTCGGTGGTTCTCAGGACACACATTTTTACGAATTTTCTGGAATGTAAAATGTATCAATGCTCATTTTATAAAGAGGAAAGATTTGTTTGTTTGTATTGAATAGGCTCCGAAACTACTGATCTGATCGTGAAAATTCACATTAACCAACAGAAAGCTACTCAGGAGTGATATAGACTATATTTTATTATGATTGAACAAAAAATTCAGTGAAAAATAATAGTAAATGTAAATCAAGTCGGAGAAAAGCGGGAAAAATTAAATTAAATATCCCTGGACATTATTCCACACAGCGCCATCTAGCCCCAAAGTAAGCTAATTAAAGCTTGTGTTATGGGATACTAGACAACGGATAAACATACTTAAATACATTTTCTTTTGTAAATACATACTTATTATACATAGGAGACACCCAGACCAGTACAAACAGACATGTTCATGCACACAAATGTTTGTACTGTGCGGGGATCGAACCCGCGACCTCTGGTGTAGTAGCCAACTTCTTAACCATTACACCAAGTCGGTCGTCAAAATGGACACCAGCTGTCAAACGTTTGACAGAACGAAGTCTATCTGGGCAGCTCGTAGTTAATAAAATCAGTAACGTTTTACAAGGTCAAATCATTTTATTGTAAACTGTCCCAGTTATTTATTTAAGTGATACTCTTTAACCAAAGTCGTATTCATAACTAGACGAAGTCAACTGACAGCTACTGTCACTTGAAATAATGTTGCCAGAACTCGTGACCCAATACCGTCAGTCCGGTGTTCTAACCGCTTATTAGGCCGAAAGTATCTTGTGGGAAAGTTTATGAGGATGTATGAATGTTTGTTACTCTTTCACGCAAAAACTACTGAACGGATTTAAATGAAACTTTACAGTAATACAGCTTAGACATCAGAATAACACATTGGCTACAGTTTATGAAGATTTTATGTAATTTGGCAATAATATATAACGATGAATGCACGCGAGCGAAGCTGCGAGCGGAAGGCTAGTTATTGAACTAAGTGTTATTTATGTTAAATAATAATAATACGATTGTTTTATACACTCATTTTGCCTCGACACTATTTTTGCTTCATCAAAACCTGGTAACGGCAGTTTACTTACGTCGCCTCATTAAAAATAAGACTAGGAGGAGGCAAACATATCTAATATGTAACTATTTAAATAACACTTAAATGCATAGTATTAAAATTGTAACCCAAAGCAATAGACATATTATATGATATCTAATTTTTATGACTAAGTACCAGTTTAAGGTAAACTAAATAATTTGGTTTTCGTGTCCTCCAAAAAGTTTTTCTAAGAAAATTGCTGCCAAAATATGTTTTTTGCCCAGCAAATATCATATTGCGTGATAAAAGTTTATTATTTAACTGATTCAATACATATACAGGGTTATATTTTGACCAGCATCCACAATTTTCCCAGACATTAGGAATCGAAGACAGCTTTTTTTAAAAAAGGGAAGATCTTTCTAACTTTCACATTACAATATTTTTTTGATCGGATTATTCGTGCGGCGTGGTCACTTTGAATTGGTATTACTGTCACTTTTTTAGAGCTAGGTACTTGTGCAACTGAAAAGTTTAAGACTGGTACTATTTGACACCTGGTTGCTTGTGCCCCAAGGGTTAGGGTTGCCCCATGGGCCTTGGCAAAATATCATTTCAACTTCTAAATAAAGCGCGGGAGAGGCTGCGAGCCCGCCGCCCGCTCACGTCGCGCAGTGTCAACGAAACTAGTGATTTTTTTAACCTTTTAGTAGTTATAATGACTCAACATTTTAGTACTGAAGGTTATTTAACGGAAAAATACGTATTTTGCTATTTTCTCCATAAATACTTATATTTCAATTTGGATGGTGTTCATAAAGTAACCCTGTATAATATTAAAGGCTGTTCAATCCCTCGATATAAAATATACTATATCATTTCCAGCCAGTCAGCGGCTACCTGGCTCTAACGCTTCTCCTAGGCTGGATATTTACTGACGAAATTAGCTCCCCTCTAGGGGATTCACTTACTTGACTGTATATACGCGATTGTCATAAGGCCCATGTATTTACAACTTGTCAGGAACGAGAACTGTTTTTCCGTCACGTGATCAGATCAATTCACAATTTCAAAAGGCTAGCTTATCATTAGACATAGTATTACGACTTTATCCCAAAGGGGTAGTCAGAGGCAAGTGACTTGCCGTCATGGTGACGGAACACTCAGAAGCCCACTTTTCACCAATGGTTTTAGAACCCAACGTAGTAGGTGGTGAGCCTTCCGCCGCTATCCGGGTTGATTTGGTTTTTATCGATGTTTTCCATCACCAGAGAGTTAGTCGTAAATGAAACAATGAACACAAAGATTTTAGTTCTGGCCAGATTGGAACTCGGGACCACACGATCCGCGATCCGAGTTGGAGTGCTCAACCACTAGGCCACGACGCTCTCTATATTCATCATTATATGAACTGTATTTAAACGAGATTATATTTTTTCTGATCTATATTGAAGCAACTTTTTGTCATTAGCTAACCAAATCAACACACCCCAATATAATTATTTTAATTTACCTTTAATTTATTTGTTTAATTACTTAAACATGTAAATAACGTTATGATTAGCTGTATATATGGATCTATCTTGCAATAATAAATAGAAGTTTTGTACTATGGAACTGTTTTATTTGTATCCTTTTAATTTTATTATCAAAGATTTCGTGAAAACCTTGGCCCCATAAACTGAGGATTTCGCCACTGAATTTTGAAATGTATAATATTTAAAATTTTAATCAAAAAAAACGATTCCAGAACAAAGCTTTAAAAAGTATAGAAATAATTGCGCATTCTTCTAAAACTTAACGATAATATAATGTAGGTACAATTATTGTTACTGTTGAATTCCACTAGGACCAATAGGAAAGTATTCAGTCTCAAATGCAATGCAAATCGGTTAATAAACGACGGACTTCTGAATTAGTAACTTAATCAAAATAAGTTCTGCTTTTGTGTATTAACTCTCCCATACATCATACATACAAGCTAATAACTACCCTCAACAATCTTAACAATATTGTGACACCTTCCTTTGGAGTCGGTGTCAGCCAAAACTACAATTTACCTATTTTTAACATCTCACGTTTAGGGTGCACACCCACGTCAGACTTTTTGTCGGACCGATATTCGGGCCGATTTTGTATTTCATATTATTTCTGACCTACTTTTTGTCGGACGTGTGCGTTGCTCCATTGCTATCAGTAGGTACGTTCTATTTTTCTCCTACAAAAAATCGGTCACCGATTATCGGACGTGGGCGAGCAGCCTTACGTATATAAGTAGGTAGTTACAAACCTACATTGGCTGACACCGACTCCAACAATAACACAGTCGAATTGAGAACCTCCTCCTTTTTTGGAGTCTGGTAAAAATGCAACACATTAACACTTCAAAACTAACAGATGTTAAAATAATGAATACCTACTTCAATGCGAAAATAACGCTTGTGGTTACGCTTCCACGCCTAAACCACTGAACCGATTTTGATGAAATGTGGTACGCAGAGACTAAAGCTTGGGAAACGAAGGACATAGACTGATTTTGAAAGACAAATGAAAGTTTGTATGGAATTAAGTTTTTCACGCGGTCGAAGTCGCGAACAAAGCTAGTAAAAGAGGAAAGATTTCATTAATTCTAATAAAAACGCAGCTTGACTCCGTTCGTGACCACGTGACATGCAATTGTCGCCGAAACGTCGAGAAAAATAGTTAAACAATTTACCGTAATTTTGTTTCGTTGCAAAAACCGGTTTTTATTAAAATTATTAATGCAACAAGAAAGTTTAAACGTTATTAAAGATTTTATTGTTTGTAATGAAGAGGCTCTGAAACTACTGGACCGATTTTAGAAATTCTTTCACCAATTTAAATCTACATTATTATGTTTTTTTTTAATTTAGGCTACATTTTGACGGGAAAGACGTCAGCTGTCAAGCTAGTAGGTTATATATAAAACAATCGTTATACGAGGTAGCAGAGTTAATTTAATTCAGATCACAACACTAATACAGGCGGGCTCGGCCCGCGACTTAAATTGATATAAAACAACATTATCACAAAAAAATATTTTAATTAACAAAAATAAATAATAAATAAATACAATTTTATTTTCAAGTTATTATGGGTAAAAACCATTTAAAGATAATTTAAACATTTGAAGTAAGCTAAACTAAAGTATATTTCTATGTTGTACAATTGAGTGATGTAATAAATATCTGCTTAAGTGAATTTTTATTTTAGTGCTTTTTTAAGTAAGTACCTATAGTATAGTGCGATCTCACCCTACTACCAGTTAAACCCCTTAAGGGTTTTTAATAGTAGGGTTCATTAGTAAATAAGAAAGTATGTAATTACTGTTGCAAATAAAAATAAAAAAAACAATGCACTATTTTCTACACAAAGATAGAAACTAGAAAAATAGGACTATTGAGGCCTATTTGGAAGGCCTCAATAGGCTCAGTTGGAAGAGAAGCTTCTTGTGAAGAAAGTATCTGCATAAAGTTTGACTCAGGTAAGAAGCGCTCTAGCAATTTATCGGGCCCAGGCTCACTATATGGACATAGGCGTATAGTTGTAAAAACCCCGTTAGCCACCGTTACTTAACCAAATTTATGGTTAACTACCGATAAAATGCGGTTATTAACGGTTTATTATCCGACTGCGACCGAGAAAAAGAGATGCATGCATCGGCTAACTTCGTGTTCCCGAAGATGACCGAACGAAGCTGGGCAACTGGATGACAGCGCTATAGTAAAAAAGCGAGACGGCTATGACATTGGCATTTATTTGTTTGCGAAAAAGTTGAAATTAGAAGTTTTTTTAAAAATAATTACTTTTTCCGAAAATCCGATGCCCATTATTTGTTTTGAAGTACTGTTAATAATCTGTCTTTTCATTGTTTTCTCAACTCCTAGGTGAACCTTCCTTCTCACGGAATTCCTTTCGCACTGTGTGACTGGATATCAGACTTCCTGGGGGAACAGTCAATAATAGTGCCAGCGCCATCTAGTGGTGGTATTTACCCGTAACAAGCATAAAATGCGGTTAATGACCCGTTAATAACGAAAAATGCTACTTTAACCGCTTGGTTACAATCGTTAATAACCGGCTTCGCATCTATAGCCCAGGCTCACTATAGGGAGTTAGGATCCCTAACCTTATTTCTCTATGGCCGGTAGCCAATGCCTTACTATACAACTACGTAGCTTTATGACCTATAAGGCAAAAACCAACAGCAAAATTTCCACTGTCAGAAATTAGGCCCTCGAAACTAAAATAACCCGTACGAGTACAATCTATGGCGAATACTTTTTAATTACTTTAAAGATATCTCGTTTCTGGAAAGTTATAAGTAACAGGTATGAGTAAAAAGTTTCTGTAACAGGTATTTGGAACGGTTCTAAGTAACAGGTGTTCCAGAGTGCCGAACACGAGTTCCAAAAAAACGCGAATTTGTATGGCATCGAGTCAGCGCCATCTAGCGGCCTTATTGTTGCCCGAATTTACCGCTAGATGGCGCTGACTCGATGCCATACGAATTGACATTTGCGTGCTCGCAAAAGGCGATGTTAAAGTCATTCGCATCACTCACTGGAACTCTCACTCGTCACTCAGACCGAGGTCCATAGTCGTTACTTTTTTTATACCACGTCGGTATAAAACAACCAAGCATGCGGACCGCCAGATGGTAAGCGGTTACCGCAGCCTATGGAATCGCGCAACACTAGGGGCATCACTCGCGCGTTGTCGACCCTGCAAAAACCTTTTCAGACCCCTCTTGAAGAACTCCATATTATAACTCTTCGTTACTTGGCGAAGCACACTGATTATCACATTAATATTTAATTAACTAGACAGAAATAATTGAATATCGATGAAGTAGTAGTAATTAATTAGCCTATATTCTGTCCCACTGCTGGACAAAGGCTTCCATCATTGAAATCAAGTCATTGCTACAATGGATGGGTAGAATATCGATAAGAAGTAACTGATATAGACAGATACACTGGTGACCTGTAATTCAGGTTTTGTAAAACCTCCTTCAGGCACCAGTCTCTCACAATGTTCCTGTCTTTATTGGTACCATAGCTTAAGTATTTATAAGTTATACATTGTGAAGAGAGAAATATATATATATATATATGCGCCAGACAAAACACCACTTGTCATGGTCTCGAAGTAAGGATAAATATCCTTGTGTTACGAGGTACCAGACAGGAAAATAGGCCAGTGGCGTCTCCCAGCACACCCAGACCCGAGCCAATTTAGAAAAAGTCATTTTTCTGAATTGACCCGACCGGGAATCGAACCCGGGACACCACGGAAGCCAAGGCGAGAAACCGTGCTACAGCACACTGCGCCAATCGTGTCGTATAAATAAATGACTTTGAATTGAATTGAATTGAATAAAGCCGTTCAAAGTCGCTCGAATTGTCAACGACCCTGTGCATTCCGATTGCTTAGATCCTTTGGCCCTACGGAGAGACGTTGCATCTCTCTGTATTTTCTACCGTCTTGCAATGTTGCTCAGAAGAATTGCATGATCTTGACCTGCCGCTGACTTTCATCACCGCACGACACTCAAAGTCGAAATTCCATGCTCATCACCTGGATGGTTGGCGCTCAACAACAAAAATTTCTTCCGCGTACATCCAAGATATGGAATGATCTCCCTGCGTCGGTATTTCCAAAGGAATATGACGAGCCTTCAAGAAGAGAGCGTATTCCCATTTAAAAGGCAAGCAACGCATCGGTGACACCTCTGGTGTTGCAGTTGTCTATGGGCGGAGGGGATCATTTTCCATCAGGCGACCTTCCGGCTCGTTTGCTTCCCTTTACATTTAAAAAAAAAAAACCTAAGCACGCTCTATAGATCTCGGCTTCAGATACCTGTTATTCGTTATTCGTTTAGCGTTAGGATGTCGGCAAAGCGATTGACCACTGCGACCAGGATTGATCTATCGTGGTCATCATCCCCTCAAAGATCACTCTCCAGGCCCACAGCCATCATGAACTGAATTATTTTCCTGGGAGTGATGTTAATGGCGTCCGAAGGGGCAAGCTTGTGCCCGCCGAGAACGCGGCTTCTGCTGTGCATTAAAGCATCACAGTCGCATAGGACATGGACCGGGGTCTCTTCCTCTTCGCGACAGAATCTACAGGTCGGTGACTCACGATACCAATCCCGTGTCCGTGTTTGTTCAGCCTACAGTGCCCCGTGAGGGTTCTGGTAAGGATTCTTATCTGTCTCCAGATACCTGTTACAGCACTTCGACAAAGGTTACACAACTACCTACGGACAGTATAGTGCAGCGCTGCGAGCAGTACTAAGTGCCAGCAAGCCTAACGGGTGAGCAAGTCGAAGTTTTGCAGGAAATTTAGTGAAACATGACTTTGGGGCAGGAAAGATCCGAAATTGAGACCTTTTGATGCCTACAGCAGTAACTGACGACGTAAATTTAGCAGAACAGGGATGTTGCCATATGTTATATAGACAGCATTTAAAAACCTATAATAACATTTTAAGAATATATTAATATTCGTCATAAATTAAAGGAAATTAATTCAAATTGCGTTATTTGATTAATACCCATTAACACGTGGCATACAAGCTGACAACTGTTATGCCCGAGTTAAAATCAGGTTGACTTTGACAGAGCGCGAGATTTTTTATCGGTCTGTGGCGTAATTATAGTCACGTGTCAGTTTGAAGCGTTTTGGCGGGAACTTTAAAAACTAATGTCAATTACGTATTTTTTTATTTAAATTTAACGAATTTTTTCGTGCTTATAGAATATATATGTAAAACATAATAAAATTTAGTCAACATCCCTATTCCTGGCTACTGTAAAATGACTCTAGATGAGACGTCTTATAGTTGCAAATAAAATACACTTCAGCCCTATCAACATCTAGACGGATATTTGCCTCCCCGGGAACAGCTCGTCCAGTATCGTGTCGCAGTGCTCCCACGGGGCCACTCGGGCCCTCACCTGCGGGGTGGGGGAGGCGAGGCTCTTCTTGACGAGCTCGTCCAGCGGGTACCCTCGCCGGGGGAACACTATGGCCTGGGGACAAAGGTGATTTTTAGCTAAAACATGTGGAACTGTATTTAAAGAAAGTTACTAGAGTTTTGCATTGAGTTTTGAATTGCTATAATAATTGTATTGTTGACGATGACTTTGATTATTATTTAATTACTGTGAGGCTTTTGAGTCAAAATGTGAAATAGTGAGGCTTAACAGGTCTGCGTCAACTTCTTATTTACCGAAAGGTCTTAGTTGATAAAGGCTATTTAGGCCCTGCAAGATGCCATATAACGAATAGTCTCTATTCATTGATTTATCTACCTACACAGATATAAACAAACAGTCTATGACACACAAAAACCTAGGTCTGCATAAATTTACAAGATATTTTATTTCTAAACTCGTACAAGTCAATGCAAATTGACCAGCTCGAAGACAAGAATACTGCTGTTCATTCAGGTGAAGATAGAAGGTGCCGTAAGTGATTTTAATACCAGGATAGCAGGAACCTGACAGCGATGAGCATGAGATTGGTATCATTAAAAAGGTAGAGGAGAGACTAAGGTATAATGCCAAGCCAGCGTTACTGCTTCAAGAGCTCAACTTACATGCGGAGGCAAGTTGGCGGCCGGACAGAAGTCATGCCTCCCTTCGCCACTATTCACCATCTTGGCGTACGGCGGCCGGTTCGCACAGAACTGTGCTAGCGCTATGCACTTGCACAGGTTGCTGGGGCAGCGGTTAGGCGGTCTGACTTAAGCACTAGCTAGATGACGGCATTGCCTAATGTAAGTAGACCAAGACAGGAGTACTTTAGTTACCTCCTTATTCCCTCGAAGGTCTGAACGATGGCTTTAGAAAACTTTAAGTCCTGAAAGATGCCATCCCACGATAACTAGCTTAGTATGATACAAAATCAGTAGATTAGGCTTACATGAGTCTGTAGGACACATAATTAAGCAGTCATGTTACCAGGATAGCAGCAACTTGTAGGACATTCACTTACAGCTAGGAGGCTAGAGCAAGGTGTAGGTATCGCTGCTGACTAAAAAGATGAGGAAGTCATTTAGGAACAATAGGAAGCAAGCAGACCTCACGGAGATCTCGTCATTAGAAACGAGAGTACCAGGATAGCATCAACCGGCAAGAGCTCAACTTACATGCGGAGGCAAGTTGGTGGCAGGACAGAAATCATTCCTGCCGTCCCCACAATACACCATTCTGGCGTACGGCGGCCGGTTCGCACAGAACTGGGCCAGAGCTATGGACTTGCACAGGTTGCTGGGGCAGCGGTTGCAGGCGGTCTGCCGCATGCAGGGCTCGATGTAGAGCCGGTTGTTCTGCCAGAACGCGCGGTTGGTTATCACTTGGGTTATCGCTTCCTGAAACAAAAAGTTTATTTTTTATTTTAGGGTGTTTAAAGGTACTTGCCTTTAAACATTGATTATTATTCTTATTTTTTTTATGCGCCAGACAACACACCTCTTGTCATGGTCTCGAAGTAGCTATGAATATCCCTGTGTTACGAAGTACCAGACAAGGAATTAAGCCAAGGGCGTCTCCCAGCACACCCAGACCCAGGCCAATTTAGAAAAGATCATTTCCTGAATTGACCTGACCGGGGATCGAACCCGGGACACTACGGAATTAAAGGCGAGAAACCGTGCTACAGCGCACTACGCCATTCGTGTGAATAACGTTGGCTTGCAACGTAAACATCCACGCAAAATTCTTTCAGTCTGTTAGGATTTCGCTAGCTTAGTGGTCAGAGCAGCCACCCGGGTAGTAGAAGTCGCGGGTTCGAATCCCGCCAGACATCTTGAGCTAATATTAGACATTTTCTATCTTGAGATATGAAAACAAGCATTGTTCGTGTGAATAACCCAGTTAGCTACTTTTTTGACGCCTATTGTGACGTCACGATAGCTTTAAGGTAGTAAGGTATACTAATCCGCATTTTCTTCAATTAAATTATTTCTTCAATTAGGCTTAGAGAAAGAGGAGTGGATAATTTAGTTGATTAAGAATGTCAAACAATTGTTCTCAGTAAATTATGTTTTCACCCAAGCACCTGGTTAAGTTCAGTTCTCGGTGATCCTATTGCAAATCTAGATCACTAATTCATTTCACAACTTGGCAGTTCTTTTCCCAGTAATTGACGTCACAGATGACGTAACAGTCACGCGCGCTATCACGAGCGAATCCAGTGCACTAGAGTAGACAGTGCTTCGTTAATTAGAGCCTGTACCGTCAGCAGAACAAGGCTGGGATGGTTGTTTGTTTTGCTTTTATCGAGAATTTCATAATCAATATGGTACCGCCTGATGGTACCTAGACCTACCTACGCAGTTGCCGCAACCGAACACGTGCAGCACTAGAGCTACCTACTACTCGTGCATTGCCGACCCTCCCATTTAAGTGGAGGTGGTTCACAGAACACGTTTTTAGAATTCATTGGTTCTAATATCTTAACCCAGACCTATATAACTCAGACCAAGGGCCTTAGCCCCCCTGGTCTGGGATATCAGTTTATGATTGGTAGGAGTCCGACATAACCTCAGCGTCAGGGGGGGGGCCCTGCATACACGTTTAAAAACCTGGAGAAAAAGTTCTCCGCAGTGATTTCATGAGAACTTTTCATCGATACGAACAGTTATTCTAAAAAGCCAAAGTCGGATCGTACTAGATTAATCCTGACAAAAGTGCTGCCAGCCTCTTAAGAGGAGCCCCCGCGAATTATTATTATTATTATTATTATTATATTACTGATATTGTTGAGGGGATAATACAGGGAATTAATCCAGTGGAAACATGATTTGATAAAGTTGTCTCGATAGAATAAATTCATAAAGTTACCTCTTTTCGTCACATTTTGTTTACTATTTTTGGTTTTATTCCTAAAATAATTGACCTGATAATATGGGTCCTTTACCAAAACAAATTTAAAAGATAACTGGAGGGATTTCATCCGATGGTTTTTTTTTATTCCATCTATTAATTTTTTAATCGATTATTTTAGTGATTTTCGGTCCGCGTGGCGCTCACCAGTTTCCTTTGGGAAATGTTGTGCAGAACAACCTGGCTCTAAGGAGACTCTTGTTTAGTTAAGTCTGCAGGTAGAAATAAGGTCCCTGCTTGTGTAAAAAAATGATATCATTCATTTGGAATGTTTCTGTTCTGGTTATTACTAATCTTAGTGAGTTAATTTGATTAGTGCTAGCGTTACACTCCGAAATTCAGTCAAAACCTGCAAATGGTGTTAAAGGCATGAAATTTGACCCGTAGCACGGAAGAAAAGCAAAAAAAGGGAGGAGTTATTTTTATTATTTTTTATTTTCCAAACAAAAAAAAGATGTCGCCATAACTTCTCCCCTTTATTTTATTTTTTGCCGTGCTTATTGTCACTGATATCAGAACGTCACAACGCTGATGCCCAGCTAAAGACAAGGTGGCCTTTGTTCCTTAGCTCGCCGTCGTACACGAGGCTCCGATTGCTATCAGTAGTCAGAGGCAAGTGACTGTTGCCGTCATGGTGAACGGAACACTCAGAAGCCTACTTTTCACCAATGGTATTAGAACCCAACGTGGTAGTTGGTGAGCCTTCCGCCGCTATCCGTTATATGTTTTAAATTGGTAATAACACTTTTGAATTTTGCTAAACGAAGTACACGCCGCGCAAGTTTTCTTGTATTACCCAAGGTAAGAACGAACTATGGCAAAAAAATGATCACTTTTGAAGGTGCGCAAAATACCCTCAGCGATTAAAAATGTAAACTCATTTGGTGCATTCAAATTTAAAGTCGCGCAGTACGTGACTGAAACCCAGTCGTAAATTTGTGACACACCAGATGAGTAAGCAGGTACTTAGTTCGAGTGACAATACACAATAATATCTATTATTAAGAAAATTATTGTTCTCATGCAAGTGGATGCAAATCTTTTTTTGAGAATAAATTTCTTGAACCAAAAAAAAAAAAAAAAAAGAACAACTATTTGCTATCGCAAACAATACGAGTTCTGTTCTAGCCGACAGCATCATCAAGAAATAAAAACATTGGCATTCATATCGACGCACCAGGGAGTTATATCATAAAAACACATCATTCCCCGCTAGGGAATCTCCATTGTTTTATAAAATAAGAGTACATTATACGATAATTGTTTGACGACACGATTGGCGTAGTGCGCTGGAGCGCGGTTTCTCGCCTTTAATTCCGTAGTGTCCCGGGTTCGATTCCCGGTCAGGTCAATTCAGGAAATGATCTTTTCCAAATTGGCCTGGGTCTGGGTGTGCTGGGAGACGCCCCTGGCTTAATTCCTTGTCTGGTACCTCGTAACACAGGGATGTTTATCCCTACTTCGAGACCATGACAAGAGGTGTGTTGTCTGGCGCATATATATATTTATTTATTTATTTAATTGTGTAAATGTATAGTCTCAAAATATATTTAAATATATTTTAAGATCTTGTACTACACTGTGAAATGCAATAAAGAATTGAGTATTGAGTATTGAAATCGTATAACGGTTACGTTTGATTTTCAGTGAATAGCTCTTGTTTATTTTATACAGCGAAAAAGTATCGTTTATTGCTCCTAAGAATTGAAGAGTTTCGTTACCTTGTCATGGATCCCATAATCAGAACCTAAAACCAATTCATACCATAAAATATGTATAATTTTCATGTCTTTTGGTCATTTGCGACACCTAAAAGGCCACAATATTATAATGACATGTTTAGGACAAAAAAATCATGTGTATACTATTCATTAAATATCAAATCTTCGATGTGAACCATCATATCCCAGCTCTGACTTACGGATTTAGTATTAAACTCTTGGTACACATCAGCAGCGTTAAGTGGAGGCCACTGAATAGCACTAGACACGCGGACTTCAGGCAAATCAAGTTTTATTGAAAAATCCATTTTATTCTGCAGTGGAATTATTGAAGAAGGATTTCACTGCAGCCTACAACGACATTTTAAATTGATTGTAAATTGTTTATTTAATTTATAGTTTGTGTAACATTATTTGACATTGTTTATTTTTCTTTTTGACTTAATATTGACGAAATCTTATTTTATATTCTATTTTGTGATTGCCTTGACATTCTTTTTTTCTTGGGACTTTTTGTATTTAATTTGAATTATTGTGTTATTGTTACATATTTTGTTATATTTCATTCTAATTTATTTTCTTTGACGATCTCATTGTGAAAATCCTTTAATTGACCATGAACAAATGTAATTTAATGTGTATTTTTGTAATGAGAGATAAATAATCTATCTATATATCTATCAACGGCCCGACCGTTGATAGATATATAGATAGATTATAGATACCCAGGACCGTTGATAGATAGATGGATGGCAAGAGGCTCGAAGAGAGAACCAGCTTTTCAGATAATCTTGCTGTAAGATGTCCCAGATCTATATTTAGTATTTTGCATCTTTATCATAGCGAATTATTTTCTCACTAAACCATTGTATAACAAAAATGTTCATAAACTTAAGAAAATTAAGTAAGAATATTTCTAACATATACACACATCAAAAGTGTCTAGGGATCAAGCATTTTTATGCGGATTTCTTGAGATTGAGATGTGGCTTTGTAATAAATTTATGATTTTATAAATTTATATGGATCATTTTTGGTGCATTTCATAATTTGAAACAGGAACTGTCAGTCAAATTCGAGTAAAAGATGAAAATCAGCTGTCAATATTTTCCCTATAAAAACATACAACGCATTGAAGACATTATTAGTGCTACTGTTTCCCTACTACTGATTAAAACCAACGTTATTATGGAGCGGCGACGTCATTTAAGCAGGGAAGAAATGCTCAGAGCCGTGGGAATGATAGAAGCTGGTTCCCGGCAACGTACTGTGGCTTTAGCTCTGAATACAAGTCAGAGTGTTATCAGTCCACTTTGGACACGTTACCGAAGCACTGGTACCGTGGCTGAGCGCCATGGAGGACGGTATCGCTGCACCACACGGAGACAAGACCGATACATTCAAATCACAACTCGAAGAGCTCCAACAATAACCGCCATGATGTTAGCCGTGAGGCTTCATCACTCTTCAGGGAACTTAATTAGCGACCAAACAGTCAGAAACCGCTTGCATGAAGTGAACCTTCATTCCCGAAGACCGCTAAGGGTACCACCTATAGCAATGCACAATCGTAGGATTCGATATCAATAGGCTCTTGAACACAGAAATTGGGCAGAAGAACAATGGCGTTTCGTGTGCTTTTCTGATGAGTCTCGTTTTGGTATGAGACCGGATACAAGACGTATACGACACTGGAGAACCCCTGGACGCCAACAGCGATTAAAATCCTGCCAGGAAGTCCATCCTTATAGTGGTGGAACCATCATGGTATGGGCGGGTATTTGGATCGGCGGAAGAACTGAGTTGACTTGGATCAGAGGCAACCTCAACGCTCAAATGTATGCTGAGACGATTGTATCAGACGTCATCGTTCCTCTACAAGTGCAAATCGGTCCCTTATTTCAGTTAATGCATGATAATGCACGACCGCACACCGCAAGAGTTGTAAGACTCTCGCCGCAGCTAACATCAATGTCCTGCCCTGGCCTGCTCAGTCGCCAGACTTGAACCCGATTGAGCATGCATGGGATATGCTACAGAGAAGAGCTCTGCCGAATATGGAGGGTATCCAGTCGCAAGAAGACCTTTTTTTGTTGTTGCAACGAACATGGGCGGCCATTCCACAGCGTGATTTGGATGAACTCATTTTGAGTATGCCAAACCGATGTTCTTGTGTTGTTAGTGTTCGCGGTAGAAACACGGATTATTAATTGTTTAAGTTACCCAATAAAATTTTAAAGAAAACTGTTATTTCAGTCTTTTTTTCGAACTTTAATGTTAGTGGTTCAAATGTCAAAAATCCCTTTATTAGGAAAATGGCAAATTTCTTTATTAATGCAAAGGTGACTTGGTTTATCGTTACTGTAGACAAACGAAAACACTTTATTTGATGAATCCTTAAAGAAAATTTTAAATAATATCAATCAGGAGAAAAGTTATTGCAAAAATATATGTTGATCCCTAGACACTTTTGATGTGTGTATGTTCGTAAAGGGTCTCTTATTTCACCAATTTCAATATCGTATTGTATCTTATTACGTACTTGTGCGTTATTGTAATGTAAAACGCACGAGTTTTTTTTATCAAGGTAAAAGGCACGGTTTATCAAGATGCTCCGTCTAAAACGAACGGTACTTTTTTAAATCTTAGCAAAGAGTTTTTATGTCAGCAAAGAGGTCAACATTTTATGAATAAAATTAACTTTGGGAGATAAAATATAATAAATAAACATTTAATTTAATTAATTTGGACAATAAATTACAACAAATCTGTAACAAAAACGCAAAAATATTAATTTACTTGATTAGTAATACTGGCTGTTTTTTATGCCTTTGCCTCAAAAAAAGTGCTGATGCGCGCGCATCGCTAATTTGTGAACAAGTAAAAAATTGTTTAACTGCTTTAACAAGTGATTAAAGATTTATTCGTTTAAGAAAGTCCGAGTTTTATTTACTTAAATATGTTATAAAACGTCGTATGACATACGTGTGTAAACTATCAAACACTCAAAGATCTGTATAACCATTTAATACGACTTGTACGTCTACTCGTTATAAAAGCTAAATCCAGTCTCTCCATACACAATCGTGTATTCTAATTTAACAAACTCTTACTCTACTAGAGTTAGTAGAGTAAGAGTTTGTTAAATTAGAGTAAGTAAATTAGAGTAAGTAAGAGTAGTAATGCTAGAACCTAAACACAGGACGCCATTACATTAATGTGCTTAAACTAAACAAGGCGGCTGAATAAAGGTATGAAGGAACACAACGCGTTATTGTCACTCATATCAGAACGTCTAAACGCTGATGCCCAGCTAAAGACAAGGTGGCCTTTATTCCTAAGCTCGCCGTCGGTACACGAGGCTCCGATTGCTAACACGGGCAATTACAGCCTCTGCTTTTTTGTAGCCCTCGCGTAAGGCTCGGGCTAGCAATATCGCCTCGGCTGTAATTTTCAACTTACCGCACTTATATCTTAGTGTACTATTTCAAAATAAAATCTCCTGGATCCACCTACCTCCAAACCGTGCACTTTCAGCCAATGCCTCACAAAGACGCTGTTAGCGTCCGTCAGAAGCAGTATATCCCAGCGCTCTTCAGCCAAGGTCCTCAGCAGGGACTCCATCCCACGCGTGGGCTGCATGGAGCCGATGCTGGCCAGGATGTCGTCCTGATGCAGGCCGGCGGAGTACGCGTGTTCGAACACCTGTAAAGAGGGGAATGTTGAAGGTAGAACGTGGAAGTAAGTAGGTTTTAAATGTTTTGGTTTAGGGCCAAATATCGGAGAAATCATTCAAATGTTTGAGTGATTAAGAGGATACAGAAGCGCCGTTTTTTCATACAAACGTAGTTCCCTGGATAATGTTAATAGAGTATTATTTTTTTCCGAAACATCTATGGCCACTTTAAGAATGTTCCTATGTTTTCCTTTTTTAAAAAAAATAATAATTATGAAGAGATAATGAGCCTTCTGAAATCGAAATAATTGGTCAGATTTTCCGCTGTGTTCAAACACCCAGAAAATTAATTTGACTAAATAACCTATTTAAAAAAAGTAAAACATAGGAACAAAGCTAAAGCCTTTTTCTAATCGATATAATATATAAATAAAAGAAAGTCGTGTTAGTTAGTTACACCACCGATAAAGTTATAACTCAAGAACGGGTGGACCGATTTTTATGATTTTTGTGTTTTTGGATTTGTCTACATCGGTAATAGGATAATAGGTATTAAAAACATTAGGAAATTGACGAAAAAAAAAGCAAAAACCTTTTTCCATACTATATGTTCACAGCTGTCAAGCATTTGCCAATAACTGTTGACAAAACGAAGTTTGTCGGGGCCACTAGTTTTACCAAAAAAAAAAGTAACCATCAAAAATCAATAAAAAAAAATTGTGTACTTTCAACAGGTAATTTAGGTCAGAGTTGCAGTTGTCTCTATCGCACTCTGCGGGGGGCTCGAGGTTGGCCACAGACAACTCGCCCGTGCTGTGTCCTCTTAATGCCCGAATCCAGAAACGATAATCAGATAAAGTTGAGCACACCTCAGATGTATAGCTGTCTTGTTCATTTCAAATCACATTTCTACTTCTACTGACATGACATGTGACAGGACAGGACAGCATCAATTTGAAGTGTGGGCAACTTTAAGATTTACGGGGAAGATGCCTACAGTTTTTTTATTTACTTTGCCTGCCCCATATACAATGAGTCACCCCTTATTTTTTTTATTTCCTGTCAAGATGACCTCCCTCCACCTGATGGAAAGCAGTCGTGAGGTCCAGATATAAGGCAGACAAGCACAGTAATGCAAAGGAATCACTGAGCTGGCCATCCTCATCTTGAAGGCCTGCAGAAATGCCTTTTACCGCCCCGCTTGAAGAGCCCGGGACTATAAGAGGAAGGAGACACACGGGAAGTGTGTTCCTAGTCTGGATAGTACGCCAAAGAAACGAGTCACCATACCTTTAAGTTCGGGTCAACAAATGCTGAATTGCTATATTATGGGTGTCAGAATCAAATTAAGATATTCGAAACAACACACAGCCACCGGCCTGTCACGAGCCATGACCGGACCCATGGCTCGTGACATACGAGGCGGGTCACCTCCAACGTCAGGTTACCAAGGCAGTTGAAGAGGTCCTGCGCCCAACGGTCCTGGGTACAATTTCCAAGGACAAAAAAGCATGTGACTAGCATTAGTGTTTCTTCCGTGTCTGTTTCGAGTCCCATAGTGGAAACATCTGATGTTGAGAGTCAGATGATCTTTGACAACATAAACGAGTTAAACGACCAAGAAAAGTTTTTGAACTAGCACGTTTTTAGAATCAATATAAAAAACTAGACAGGGTTATTTAATATTTAGCTATGGGGGACGGTGTCATCAGTTCATTTTGGAATAGGGGTCTCTTGTCCAAAATATTTTCGGAATCTCTAGGCACTACAGTAAGTTGTCCGAGATTTAGTTTTTTATTTATTATTAACGATAAACTCCATTCTAAACCGTTTGCTTGATCTATTTTGGGTATTCAAAGTCAAAGTGTTTATTTCAGGAAGTGATAAACTATTTCTAGCGAGAGCTACTATTAGAACCAAGGTCGCCGAGAGAGTGGCTCTTGGATGTAATCTTACTTTTAATTTCTGAATAAAGTAATATACAATAATAAGAAAAAGTTAAAGTATGTAAGTAGTAATGGAAACAAAGTGTGAAGGAACTATACAAGGTATATAAACATACTAGGTATTTTAGTAACAAACTTTTTTTTTAACTTTTTTCATAGAAGACTTTTTCACCTAATATTGAAATTATGGGCGTGCTGGCTGATTAAGCCAATACCAATCAATTGTAGCGATGAATTGGTTTTATTGCTGAAGGCCTTCGCCCAGCAGTGGGATAGTAAATAATAGCTAATCACTTTAACATTCAGTCGAGCTAGCTTTTAAGTCACACTTTCGGTAATTTATGTAAGTGTTATAGGAGTAGGCATTGCTGTCATTAGACTAATTCATTTCTCTAGTCGTCAAACTATGGAACATGTCAAAGATCCTAGGCCTATAAAGCCTCGTATCCATTAGGCAACATTTGACGCAAGACATGTGGCACAATAACGTTGTTGCTCAACTGTCCACGCAACTACCACAACGTTGCCGATGTTGCTAAGCGTCAATGGTTGCCCCGTGAATACGAGGCTTTATAAAATAGTGTTGTAAAACTGAATTGAGTTATGACCAGGGGGTATTTCAATAAAGCAGTTTGATATACTAGTACATTACTCATTGGAAGTAATAAATCAATGATGATTAAAATAAGCAGAATGCCGTAAGCTAGGGTAAGAGGGCTGTGGATTACGAGCGGTGACGTCTGGGCTTTGACACACAGTCACGCGACCGCGGGGGTTGAGTCAGAAACGCCGACGATTTTCTTGTAACACCCTATCATATCATGAGTTATTAAGTAACTGAGTTTCCAAATAACTTGAGATTATTTAGCGTTAAAAACGGGCATATCAGACGTAAATTAAGACCTCCACTTTTTGATTTCATAAGAAAGTTGAATCTATATTTCGTATGAAAGTTGAAGTGTGTTTTACAGAATAGCCCTACACAGATGAAGAAAACCGCAGAAAACCTTAAGCATAGTAACTTTTTTTTATGCGTAAGTATTAAGTAGAAAGTAACAGGGGACATAGGCAGGGCTTTAGAATATTACGCATAGAAGGCGAGTAGGAGCACCCTTTTTGATGCCACAAATATCAGGACGTCACGTCTGGGGCCCGATTCTGCTCATTAAAAGCCAATGGAATCGTAATTGTATGACACGATTTTAGCATTAAGACCATACTAAATCTGTCAAATCACGCCATTCAATTACGATTCCATTGGCTTTTAAATAGCAGAATCGGTGCCCTGGATCTGAACTTACCGATGTTAATTTCTCGAGGTAAGAGCTTCTTCAAAATGTATTTTGTGCAGTAAACGGACAACAACATAACATAGAAGCACAAGTAGTATTCATACATGTTAAATACTGAAAATTGTTAATTTGACAGTTGATTTTGGCATAACAAATGGCGCGACTTTTTGTATAGAACTATCCTTCTAGGTGTAAATTATTCTAAGGGCAGGGCGTATAGCGCGTGGAACTGTTGACCGTAGGGGAAAAAGTTCAGTTTTGTAGGTTAGGTGAGGCCATCTGACAGAGGTCGCAGGAAACTTTTTCAGTTTCTAGACGTTTCATTGAAAACATTGGGGAAAGTTTCTAGGCGTTGTGTTTGTGTGCTAGGCAAGCAAGACAGATATATATATTATGATGATAATATTACTTACAAAAGGTCGGACCAAAAACAATAGAAAAGGGAGACGGACGACACGATTGGCGCAGTGCTTTGTAGCACGTTTCCCGCCTAGACTTGTATGGCGTCCCAGCTTCGATGCCCGGCCGGATCAATTTGTATTACGAACTTTTCTAAATTGTTTCGGGTTTGGGTGTGCTAGAATAAGGATCCGCCTTCAGTTTAAATTAACACACATGTATATTTATCCTTACATGGAGCCCATGAAAATTGGTGAGTTGTCACAAAAAAACAGCTAAAATAAAAAGATACGAAAGACTGCCATCTCGCCATCTCTTAAGACTCATATCACAAACAAAGCAGATGCCAAGCACGGTATACCGTGGCCTCGCCTGTCTGGGGGCATGCCAAAACTTCACAGCCAAAACGCGTTATTTGGCGTTAAAAACTATTCATTTTAATTGCACGTCTGTCGGGTGGGAAAATTACGAAAGCAGTATCGGCAACGATCGAGCATATATCCCGAGAGGGCATCATTTGTCTATCAATAGTTGAGCATAGTGTGTTTTTGGATTTCAAACAAGAATTGTGGTAACGATCCTGGATTTGGTGCAGCAAACGTAGTGCTTAAGCCAATGCCCGATGAGCGAAGACTAAGTTTCATCCATATGGGTTAGTAACAAATACTTAGGAAATACTATGGTTATTAATACAAACTAATACAAAACTAAAATTAAAAAGAGGTGCTGGGTGGGTTTGAAATCCTCGTGTGCAGTCACAGATCGATCATTAGGGGGGCAGATAAACTCAAACTGAACCAGGCACTTCCACAGCGGCGATGTGTTTCTATCCGTAAATGTTCGCTGAATGCTGTTGTGACTTCCTAATATTAAGGACGCAGATTTCTTACGGATAATGGCGTTAAAACCATCAGTCTGGTATTCCGCAAACGTGGCAGTCCCAACAACATCCTGAAGACATTATTGTATTGTGTGCGCAAGGTACCCGAACTCAGATCGTGGGTCGTGTGGTCCCGAGTTCAAATCTGGTCAAAACCATAATCCTTGTGTTCATTGTTAAATATCCGACTAACTCTTTGATGACGGAAAACATCTATAACAGAAGCTATACTTTTAGACAAACTTAATGTAAAATTTGCATAGGGAAGTATCTAATACTTGTCTTTTGTGATAAAAAAAAAAAATGAGTGTTAACTTGCCAACAAACTGCTCCTGCAGTTTGGCGAGATGTATCTAATTAAGACAGTGTTATGTTTTCTTGATTAATAAATAAATAAAATAAATAAACAAACCAAATCAGCCCGGATAACGGCGGAAGGCTCACCAGCTCCTACGTTGGGTTCTAATACCATTGGAAAAGTGGGCTTCTGAGTGTTTCGTTCACCATGACGGCTCAGTCACTTGCCTCTGACTACCCCGCTTGGGATAAGGTCGTGATGTTATGTATGTATGTATGCGCAAGGTCTCCAACGATCTTCTTTTTTAATGATGGATTCCTGCACCCAGCAGTATGAACAATAAATAAACTCCTCCACTCGTAATTGAGCTGTCTGTCTGGCTGGCTGTCTGTCTGGCTGCAAATACCTCCACCTTAGGTTGTTTTACACCAGAAACGTGCAATGTAGCTATGCTGTAAGGAGATGCAAGCTAAGCTCCGAAACTATGACCGTTTCCTCTGATGCTATGCTATATACGAGTTTTTGCGTCAGATTTGGGGTTTGAGACGCTATTTCAACAATCCACTCTGTTTTTCACAAACTACTATTAAAACAGAGCGAGTAAGATGTGCTACGAAGACAGCATGGCCGCTGCCGCAACGCGAGGTAGCTGTGCGAGGATGCGCAGCTCGAGCTATGCGATGTATCGTCATTTGAGACTACGATAGTAGGGGAAGGCACGCATAGCACGCATCCATGTGACATGTCAAGTCTCATATTTTATAATATGAGACTTAAGCTATGTTTATACATAGCTTAGAACTAGTGATGTACAAACATCGAGGCGTCGAGTTCTATTTTTGAAGCTTCGAGGCGGATTTCCCAGACTCAGTGAGTTCGGCAGGCTCACGCGAGCCCAGCCGAGTCGCGAGCTCCCTGGGCCACGCCTCGAGGCTTCAAAATAGTTCGAGCCTTCAAAAGAGCTCGAACCTATCAAAAGAGCTCGAGCCTTCAAAAGAACTCGTGTATTAAAAGAGCTCGAGTCTTCTTAAACCTTTTCACTATAATATTAAAAGCTTTCGAACAGGGTTTACAGAAGAATGGACGGTAATAACATAGTATGATCGCCTGTCCAGTAATAACAATAGCATACAAATACAAATTACATTTCACAATTAATAATTACAAATTACATATAACAATAAATGTTAAGCTTAACATTTGCCACTGAAGCTTTTACAAAAAAAGCACTTATGAAAACACATATTTTATTGCCTGCTTTGAAAAGGAAGAAAGGAAGACTCCAAACGGAAACTAACTTGAGCGCGATTTGCCACGTCTCGAGCGCTAAAAAAGACTCGAGCCCTGAAAAAGCCTCGAGATCGATTGAGCTCTCAAGCAGGCTCGAGTTCTGGTCACCTAGACCTTATTTTAGACCTCATTTTTTCTTGCTAACTATAAGTTTCTCCTAACCTTACAGGGTCGGTCTACGGTATTACAGAGTCGACACCGCGAGTATTACACATGTTCATATAAGCTGAGGGTAACCGCTTACCATCGGGTGGTCCGCATGCTTGTTGGCCACCAAAATAGCATAAATAAATATCCGGACATATGATTGGAGAGAAAAGCAATCCAGCACGTACAACAGGTAACGGATAAGAATAATTTATTTGATTTCTAACAGGGTTTACAGAAGAATGGACGGTAGTAAAATATCATAGTATGATCGCCTATCCAGCCATTGCAATAGCATGCAAATACAAAATACATTTCCCAGTTAAAAAATTTGCCGCTGCACTCAAACTTTAATTACTTGCTTGCATCTCTGACTGACTGACCATACATTTCAACAGGGTAAAATCAGGGGGTAGAGAACTCAAAATGGGGTCAAATCGTAAATAAATGATAGTTTTCAACAGGATACCATTGTGCATTAGACTAGCCAAAGTATTGCTTGCGAACATACGTTCAAATGGAAAAAAATAACACTCCTAAATTAAGCAGGACGCGGGTACGGATCCCTACTCAGAGGAAATTATTTGATTGTGACACTGATAAATAAATAGATGGTTAATATAGTTTATTGTGGCAAATGAAATTTCGGCAAATTTCTTTTGGCAAAACGGCAGGATCCCAAAAAACAACATCCTACTTGTTATTGGTCAGTCGTCGCACGGGGGATTGCGATGCGGAACATAGGTACCTATCTTTCAAAATTAAAATAATTTTGTCTTGTCTTTGCGGACAGATTTTCAAAAAATACACAATTAATGAATGTTAAATGGTTCTATTAATATGATTACGATGTGGCTAGTCGGAGTTTCCGGCTTCACAACATACACAGATAATTCAATATTCCAACAGAACAGTTCTAGCAATGTTGTGACCCTAGTTCAGTGTGCATAGTCATAAGTCTATTTAACAATGGATTTGGTTCTACCGTTTTATTAATACCTTATCTCGCCAATACAAACGAAGCACCCTCCCATGCAAACAAAGAAGTTTACACGTGCACGTAAAACCATGCGATTGTAGCTAGATTATCCGACCTTAAAAACCGAGAATGTTTCGGATTCAGAAAATTCATTCACAGTTTTTGGAACTGTGCCAAAAAACGTATTTAATAAAAGGCAACTTGAGTGGCCGAAGGTCGCTAGAGGAGGCACTCAACAAGAGGTTGAGCCTATACCACAGAATAGGTAGTAGTACTCCGTACCTATACTGTTCGAGGAGTGGTCTTCAGCCTGCCTCCGGTCTTTAATTCTTTAGGATGACGTGCAAAATGGGTACGGGTCACACGGGAGGAAGACTATTGCATCTATCAGGTCGCAGTTAGCTTTGTATGGCGCCAGTTCGCGCGCGCGACCGAGACAGATGTGCCAGACATACATAGCTGTAAAATGAGTGCTGGTCGCGGTCTCCGGTCAGGGTCGCTCGCGCCAACCCTCACCTTTCCGGTGGCTTTTCTTAGTTTTATACGCGCGTATAAGCTCGTCATTGGAAGCGTACAGACGCGGCTTTTGCCTCAAGCGTATTTCGTACGAGCCGCGACGCGTTTATAAGCTCGTATAATCCATATAGATATTGGCTCACTACCGGTACGAGCGAACACGCTCCTAAAACCGCTCTTCCTAATATTTTTCTTCGTGAACCTTTTGCACTTAACTTTTTTTATGTAAGTACCCTGACTCTGAGGCACATCAATTTTTTTTTTGACGAAGTTAAAATGGAGAGGGACAAATTTTTCATTAGAATTTGAATTTTGTTCAATTCTTATGTGAAATTCTTCTAAGGTACCTAAACTTTAATTTGAACAAAAACTAAGGAATAATTGAATATAAACACAAAATAACTACTAACTATGTTAACTTTTGTAATTGAAATACTCTAATCAGTCTAGAATTCTATAAACATATTTTGATACGAGCCAAGCTTTAACACTCTCTCCAAATTTGCAGACTGAAGTGTTTTGAAGTAATCAGACAATCTAATATAAATTCAAACACTTAATTGTGCGTGTTACTGGCAACCAAATGTAACTTAGCAGAAGGCTTATACAATTTATTTCTGTAGTTTGAGCACAAATTTCTGTCACCCATTTTCCATCTGGTGAAGTGAGGTCTTGACAGGCAATATTAAAAAAAAAAAAGTGTTAGTTGAGCAAGGACGAAATCATTCCTTCATTGATGGGTCACATTCCCTACCGTTCAATCACAACAATATCAGCAGTGGTGTAGTTCCTCATGTGAGTAACTCCTGGAATCCTACCGAACCCTCAATAGAGGATTATGTAAATTCTGTTACTATTTAGATAAATAAAAATTATGTTTCGTTCAAATATTTAAAAAGCTATCTAAGAAATGGTCTCAAGAGCTTTAATAAATCATCTTATGGCATTTACAACTGCATCCCTCTATGCATTTTACAACTACAAGATTGTAAGAAAGAGAAGTTACAATATATGAAAGTAAAGGTCCTGCCGGCAGGACTGAAGGTCGTGGGTTCGATCCTCACCCAGGAGATACATTAAAGTTAAGAATATTGGTTTCAGATCTGGGTATAAAATCAGTAGTATTCTGGATTTTTTAAGTGTATTATTCATTCAAATGTATATATTTAGATTTTATCAAGTTAGTTCATCAGTGGCTGCCACTTTTAGCAAAAACTCTGGTAAGTTTGGAGTCTCTTGACCTGATGATAAGTGAAAGCTGCTGACCCATACATCTAAATATCAATAAAAACTCACATTACTCATATACGGCGTCCAGTCGTGATTGCTGGCCTCCCATTCGGGCGGAGGCTTTTTCTCACGCAGCCTATTTATGATAGTCGCATCAGAATCCGCGTCCACGATTGTACGGTCAAAATCGAACACAGCCAGCTTCGCCATAGTTTAAAACACGCGCGCTCAGCGATTGTCCGCGGAAGACTGAGGAAATCGCACGAACGAAAAACTATTTGTGAAGGTGACAGGGCCAAGTTCACATCATAGCTTGCGACTGGTATAGAGGTGACCAATACAAAGTTGTAGAGATAGGTTGGGCGTAATATTTTGCATTTTTTCCGTGTGAACTTCAATAATTTCCGCCCGCCCAGCTAACAAAATTTTTTACGTCATTGTTGATTGACAGTTGACAGTCTTTTATGTTAGTCTGTGGCTGACAGCTGTCAAATGTCATGTCAAGACGACGTGACTGAATCGATTAATCCCACAATCTTATTCCGCTCCGTAATCGATACCAAAAGATCCCAAACCATTGAAAAGATTTTACAACGTGACTATTTTAGTCAGGCAGGTCTATACAGGATCTTCCTGAAAATAAGGATCAAATCAAAAAAGCGCATAGCTGGGGTCAGAAATGACCCCAACTATGCGGGATGTGGCGGATAGCCACATACCTTAGAATTTAGATAATCACGTCTAATAGATTGTCAAGATCATAGATTAACCATATGTATAGATAAGGCATATGTGTGAATATCTCTGTAGTTTATAAGTTGATAATTGTGTTGATTAAAGTCAGTAATTCTTAGGGTCCAACTGTGTCTTATTGCGTCTCCTCGACAGCACTGCAACAGTGGTGGATTCCGACGTGATGTCACGTCGGGGTCCGCAACAGTGGTGACCCTATGTGGTAACACTGGTAACGTTAGTTATGTAATAGTACTACCTATTTTTAAAGAGTTTTTTTAAAACGTGTCAAACCGAAGTGGGGTGATAGCTGAAGCTGAGTACCTTACCTATCGATTTAACCCTATGTGTGTAAGGCGATTTTAAGTAGTTTTCGAGTTGTGATTTTATTTACGAATATTTAAAAGTTTACTGGTAGTCACTTTTTTTTTAGGTCACTGAGGCGCGATCTGTTATGGAAAGGTAAATGCCTTATTTTTTTTACTACTAAATGAATCATGTGTAGTAAAACACCGTACACTTGGATATAACTCATTTATTCTCCTTTCTCAACACCCAGGTACAATATTATTATTACTCCGTAACTTATCAGAACATCCGCACCATTCAACGGTCGAGACCAGAATGCCCCCACCCACCGTCCGCCATCATTTATATCACTTAGTGAACGAATGATTCTAGTCAATTCAACAACTTTTATAATTTAAAATACTCATTAAATTAGTGAACCTTACACTCGTCCATCCTGACCTCGTGCATGTCCTCATACACGGTGCCAAGAAGACGCAAAAACAGCCCAATTAACCCTACACTCGGCAGGGGAAGGGCACTTACAGAATACGTAACATTATATACTTAATGAATAGGTAAACAACTGAATTTAGACACATACATATAAGTACACTCAATTCCAATTAAAAACCAAGCAACTTAGAATGTAACCAACCAACTTAAAATGTAAACAACCAACTTAAAATGTAACCAACCAACTTAAAATGTACCCAACCAACTTAAAATGTACCCAACCAACTTAAAATGTACCCAACCAACTTAAAATGTAACCAACCATCGAATACCAACATTACATTTTTTTTTTTAGCTGTAAACCCATCCATTTCTTACAGCTTCGAAAAACTCTCCGTACCAACCATAATCTCTTCTAACCCATCCAATTCTAGCAGAGATTCTCCGTAAATAAGAATATTACCAGCCTTGATAAAGATAAACCAACCCTGAAAATAAAGATTTAAAATTTTAAACCAACCTAATAGTAATCAAAATTGAAACCAGATTCAAATAAAGTGAAATCATTCTTTATAAACCATCCAATTCTAATAAGAATATGTAAGTATGTAATATGTTTTTCTTGAATTCACAGTAACCAATAAATTTCATAGTTATTTTACTATTTTATAACAATCGCCAAATCTATAATAAATAATTGATGTTATCTTTACAACTGTCAACAATATCACAATCATTTACCTAGCTTTTATCGCGGGAAGCCGCTGGATGCGGACAGCGCAGGACCGATCGTTGTGGAGATCCTTGGGGGAGGCCTATGCCCAGCAGTGGGCGTCGTTCAGCTGAAATGATGATGATGAATTGTTTTCCTATATACTTATACATGTATATTTATCCTATAAATTCGCCTTCTATATAATCGTTATTTGTGAACCACTTATTATCTTCTTAACTTAATTTACTAAGAATTTCATTATTATTACGGCAAATATATTATTAGTATAATACAATAGTACAATATAAATATAATATCAATCATCACCCTCAGAAGCAGAAAAATTAACAAGATCATCGTCAGAGTCACTATTAACCTCAAGAGCCGCTAGGTGTACCCAAGGTAGCATTCGGTCGGCAGCAACAGTTGTTTTGCGTTTATTTCTAGTGCCGGTGAGACCTGGTATTGAAGCCAACTTATAGCGGTCATTACCTAATATTTTTACAATTCTGTACGGTCCTATGTACGAAGGCATAAGCTTTGTGCTTTTACCTTCATTATTGAAAGCTACTTTTGTTATTTTTACTAATTCACCTAACTTGTACGTCCGGGCCGGTTTTCTGTTTTTATCATAACTAGCTTTTTGCTTAATTTGTTCTTCCTGAATCCTGTCTTTAACTTCCTCCCTTATCACGTCGTTACGTCGTTGTCTTCACGAGTGTTTTGTCTAATCTCATTTAGTTTTGGATCTAGCTCTGCATTCACAGATGTTCCAAATATCACTTCTGCTGGAGTCCTGCCCGTGGTTCTTTGGCAGGTATTGTTTAGACCCCACTGCATAGTGCCAATCTTTTCATCCCAAGATTTTTCGTTGCCATTAAGATTTTGAGCTGATAAGGAGCTCTTGTATCGTTCATAAACCTATTTCTATAGTTTGAGCGATCATACGGGGATGCCGCTTGAACCGTATCTTTATTGCTCATAAGGAACCTTAAAAGTTGATCAGGGTCCTCACACCGTAATGATAATGCGCTAGTCTTTAGTGTTCTATCGCTCAAACCGTGTATAACGCAATCAACCGCGCGCTTGCCGACGATGTCACACTTGTTAAGTAAAGCAATCTTTTCGTATAAATACACCTCTATTGGCTCATTACCTCTGCTTTTACGTCTCAGCATGTCTTCCAGGGATTGGCCATAATTCTGTTCACAGGGGAAAGCAGCCAAAAGCTTTTCTTGCCACTCGGGCCAGTTAAATAAAATGGAATTTAAGCCTTCATACCAGGTTTTGGCCAATCCCTGGAGTTTCTGCGTGGCAAAATGAATAATCGTCTTATCGTCCCACCCATAAACGGTGGCACACTCGTTCACCTTCCGAAGCCAAATGTCAACTCTTTGATTTTTCGATGACGGGTCAAAATCAGGTAATATATTTTTATGATTTAAATTGTTTGAGGCGTGTGCTACCGTTGATGGCGGGGTCGGCTTAATAGAATTTAATAAATTAACTATATCCTTAGTTGACAAAGCTGGACTTGCTGATCCTCTGCGAGAACGGGCAGCTGGTTCACTATCATCCTGTTTACGATCGTAGCTTCGCTTGTTTGCGCCTACTTGACCTGATTTAATAAGCCCTTCTTGTGATATTAAGGTTAGAGGGTGGTCAGAATTGTGTTTAGGGTTAATTTGCGAACTTGATGTAGATCTCAGGCGACTTCGCTGGCGCTTGATTTCCTTTTCCAACCTTTTGACTCTGTCACGTTCCCGTTCCAACTCACGTTCCTTTTCCCGAATGCTCCGACTGCGCTCGCTGCGACGTGTAGAACTACGGCCGCGGCTTCGGCGATCTTGCTACGTGCTCCGCAGACGGCTTCGGCTCCGTCTGCTTGGGTTGCCGCCAGTGCCGCCACGACTCGATGTGGCGCGCTCTGGTGTCAGCAAGCGGTGGCCTCCACCATGTCTGTCTCGCTCCATTATCTAAAACTCGGACAAAAACGAAAACGGTTTGAAATGGTTCGCAAATCCTAAAATAAAAACGGAAAAAATGCCATATCTTTGAAACGGTGCGTCCTAGCTCAATTTTGACAACATTTTTGGTCCCCTGTAGATAACCCGTAACACCATACCCACTCTTATAATATGACCTCAAAATGACCTTGACCCTAGTATATCTTAAGTTTTGACCTTGACTGAAAGCAAATTTTATAGTTGTTCCTTGCACTAGCGTAATACCTTACCCACACTAAGTATAATATGACCTCAAAATGACCTTGACCCTATTAAATTAATATTTTTGACTTTGACTAAAGCAAATTTATCTTGTTGTTACTTGCACTAGCCGTTGGGATGTTTCGTTTCATACACGAATGTAGGTATTTGTAAAAAGCGTAAAATAAGGATTAGGCGAGTAATAAATGTTTCAGATTCACATCATTGACACTTAAATAGATGATTAATTTATATAAATGGAATTAACTTACAATTTAGCCTTCTACCTTTGAAATATAATAAAAACTGTTAATACTAAAGAACGTTTATCAAAACCGATTAATAAAATAATACCCCCAACGTAAAATAAACGATGTTAGCAATGCTTATTTCTTGAAACATTTAGTATATTTCGATCACACACAGGATACCCTAGTTACCTAGCCAACAGCTACTATTATTTAAAGTTATTTCATGTTAAAACGACGATTGTTGCATCGCACCGCACCACTAAATTAAAAGTTTATTCCACAAACATGAGCAACCTATATTTTCTACTTTAACACAAAAAAACTATAGTGATGTGAGCATGTACTTACCACTTCTGATTTGTAGTAAAACACCGTCCACTTGGATATAACTCATTTATTCTCCTTTCTCAACACCCAGGTACAATATTGATATTACTCCGTAACTTATCAGAACATCCGCACCATTCAACAGTCGAGACCAGAATGCCCCCACCCACCGTCCGCCATCATTTATATCACTTAGTGAACGAATGATTCTAGTCAATTCAACAATTTTTATAATTTAAAATACTCATTAAATTAGTGAACCTTACACATGTTCCATTTAAGGTGTTAATTCTAAAGCATTTACATTGAAAACTCTTAACAAAACCCTAAAAAAATTATGAAGTTAAAAAAGTTAGCACGACTGTTTTTTAAAAAAAAGTCTAAAATCAGTGTTTAGTTTAGTATTCATCTACTAGTGGAAAAAAGGCATTTAACTCAACCATGAACCTATAAATACTGTCTCAACTCAGAAATTTCAAAACTACAAAAATCGCTTACATATATACATGGGGGTTAGATCGATAGGTGACGTACTCAGCTATCACCCCGCTTTGGCTTGACTCTTTGAAAGTAACACCCTGTATTACTTACCTGCTGAGGTAGGTTCAGCAGACCTTACTTCCTTATGCAGCAAGGGGATATCCTTTTCTTGGGAGGTTTTTTCTTTCTTCCACATGATTACCCTTCGCATCCTACTTCTGATATAGGCACTCCCTCAGAATAGACAAAGGATCCCTGCCTATATCAGAGTCATCATCGGGATCAACGGCGCCGAGGGATGGCTGTGTACATACTCAGGATCCTAAAGGACATAGATGTAACTAGTAGATGGGCGTGGACTGTCGGGTTAGGAAGAAGGCATGAAAACACAATCACACAACAGGCACACCACGAAATACTACTAAGTTTATATTGTATTCTAGGGCTTAACAGCCATTTCCAAGGCCTTTGATGGCGTTGATCACGATACACTTATACGCATGCTTGATTTTTACGGGGTAAGGGATAATGCTTTAGTTTTTGTAATTTCGTACCTTAGTTTAAGAACTCAAAAAGTTGATGTTAACAGTGTGCTGTTTACAGGATCACAAGTTAAAATGGGGGTCCCTCAAGGATCTATTCGAGGTCCATTACTATTTCTGATTTATATAAATGATTAACCTTTTTACTTAAAAGATATTTGTGATGTTGTTTTGTTTGCAGACGATACATCTTTAGTTTTTAAAACTGACAGAAATACAAACCTTTTTGATGATGTAAATGACGCACTTGCAAAGGTTTTACAATGGTTCACAGTAAATAATCTACAGCTTAATGCAAAAAAGACTAATTGTATTAATTTTAAGTTGCCAAATGGTAATACTATGAAGCTTGTAGATACAACAGTTTTTCTTGGAATCACATTAGATTCAAAACTGCAATGGAACCCTCATATAACAGCCCTCTCAGGCAGACTTAGTTCGGCTGCATTTGAAGTGAGAAAAATTAAGTTTATCCTCACTGTAGCGTCACAATATATTTACAATTGCATTGTTTTGGTGAAAAAAAATTTTGGTCTCTATACTAAACACAGTGACATACATTGCAAAAATACTAGGAATAAGGATAAAATTGCACTTTCACTCTTTAGGTTACAAAAAGTTTAAGGATCCTTTATGGGGCAAGGTATACATTATTACAACAAAATTCCAAAAACCATTTGTGAGTTACCTCTACATAGATTCAAAAATCACATCAAAACAGCTTTATTAAAAAAGGGCTTTTATAATACAAAAAACTACCTTATAGATAAAAGTGCCTTGGTGTAAGCTCTCTGCTCGATGCGGGATTAAATAGCTCTATTGTAACAGATGTTTTATTGTAATAGTTAATAGGTACCTAGTGTACACTGACTAACAATTTTTCTTTTCGAATTGTTTAAATAAACTTTTGTTTTATATTCTTTTATGATAGTATTTTTTTCTTTGTTTTATATTCTTTTAGGTTTATTTGTATCAAAATGACACGCTGCTTGTACTTTACTAACGCCTGTTGTAAACCCAAAACAAGTTTAAAATAGTAACTGCTGAATTTCTCGCCGGGTCTTCTCAGCAAGAAACAACTCCGACGCGGTGGTAGAGTCGCATTATGTCTGTACCTATACTATTTATTTACATATCTATATTATTATGGTATTTATGTCTATTATTTAATATATTATGCTGTAAATTTGACGATTTGAAAGTACTGATACAGTCTATTTGAATAAAATTATTTGAGTTTGAGTTTGACGTATTGTCATATTTAGATGAACACATAACATTTCACCGAATGCGTAACTTATTCATCTCTGGATTCACTTCGATTCCTCTGTGTTCTCGACCTACATGATGTCTCGCTAGCTTCCGGTGTTTTGACAGGCGGACCGCATTCCGAATCTAGCATTGTCCACTCTAAAATAATTGACCTTTATTATTTTTCTGCTACTTAAAAGTTGGATATTATATCCGAACAATAAGCTGTTTGACGATCATTCCTCTACCCTTGTTAAATAGAAAAAGTAAAAAGACAGATAAGAATTCTGACATAACGTCTCATTCATTGCAGTCAAAAACCAAAAATTCATAAAAATTGTACATATTTGTGACAAAAATGGCATCCTTGAAGGTTTATTCGATAGGTAGAATCGCCAGATATGTGACTAATTCCAGTTTGAAATCGATGAGAAGCAATATTTACAGGTAACAAATTGCGCAACTGCATCTGCTTTATAACCTAGAAAATTATCTTCAAACTTATTACTTTATGTTTAAAACTTATTTTAGCTGTTATCCGTGATGTATCCTGGCTTAGCACGTATGTTTTTCTCGTATTTCATGTACAATTAACCTTTGGACTCTTCTGTTGTATTCAGAAGATAGCCTCTAAAAACTATCAAACTAAAGATTTTCAAAAAAGTTCATGAATGTGTAGTATCTCATACTCTATATCTAGTGTTAAATAGACGAATAGGACTATTCAAAATAATAACTTTATGGAAACTGCCTAATCTAGGCAATCTATTCAACATTGTAAAAACTTGACAGTAATTTATGAATAAAAGCCAAGCTCTTTATTTTATGTTGTTAGTTGTGTATTATATTTATATTTCGAAAAATATAGCCCATTTCTGCTTGGTCTCATGTATTAAAATATTTTTTTTGGCTGATGCAATAATTTAGAATGAACTGTAAATTCAGTTTTAAAAGGCTGATAGTTTATCGTCTACTATGCATGTTAAATGATCTGTAAAATATAGAGATCTTGCCTTTAGCGCCAGAGGTTGTAGGTTCGATCCCCACCCATGTCAAACATTCAGGTGACTAACATTTAAGTTTGTTGTGTGTCTGGATGTTATTATCTATATATTGCTGTTTGTATTTAGAAATATTCAAGTATGTTTATCAGTCTCTAACACCCATAGTACAAACTTGCTTAGTTTGGGGTCAGATGATGTTAACGTTATTAGTCCCTGATACTTATTTATTCATTTAACCCGTACCGTTCCATTAGTACAACTGGTTTTTGCGTTGCACACCATTTTTCGCGAAATACCCGTATGTTCGACCAACGCTCAACGGGTTAATTGTTGTGTTTTTGCTTAATCTTTAACTCTGAACGCTTACACTTAATCTTTTCCAAAGATTGCTAAAAAAAGAGAAGAGAAAGTCTTATTGCAATGAAATAAGAAAACAACTTGGATACTGTACATCAAAATCATTTGACCCTAAACTACAGTGTGGCGATAACACTATAATTTACTACTCAACGCCTCAACATTGTGCTTGATGTATGAATTCAATTTCAGAACGACAGCCCTTCCATACAGCACAGAAGGAAAACCCGCAGAGTCTGACGCTGCAGATAAACTGCCGGCCACAGTTGAAGAATGTCACAAGCATATTGAAGCTCTCACTACAGAGGTGTCCAGTCTGAAGGAGCAAGTCAATGATTTAAATGTACGTACTAGTTCATGTATGGTTACTTACTATTTACTAGATTTCCGCCCGCGGCTTCGCCCGCGTGAACTTCATTATTCTTTCCCGCTTTTCTGTTGAAATTTTTCCTGAATTTTCTTTGCTATAAACCTCACGGAGCCCGAGACCTTTCCAACGAATGCAAAACAGTGGAAATCGGTTCGTGCGTTCTGGAGTTATAGCGTCAGGAAGGAAAACCCGACTTATTTTTATATAATAGATTACCACTTACGTCTACTTTAAGGAAAACAACATAGCAATAACAAATGTTTGTTGCCACTTACACCAAGATCTGAATCAAGCACATCATTTGTATGTCAGCTTGATTTCTTTAATAAATAAATTTATTATACTAAGAAAAAACAAAACAAAAAAATATTAAGCTTAGACTCAAAATATCCTTATTTAAACAGACTTATGCGGGACTTAGATGAGATAGAATTTGACTATCACAATGAGTGTGCACAAAAGTGTATTACTAAAAGCCACTAGGAATTGTCAGGTTAACCCAAAGATTTTCCTGATGCTGATCTTTAAAAGTCATATTCAGCCCAAAAATCAAGCTAGGGTCAATGCTATTCTTTAAAGATTTGTAAATAATATTTGATAAAGTGTTATTGAATTTAAAAAAAAACTCGATTTTTCTAAAAATCAAAACTAAAGGGAAAAAACCATCACTGGTAAATTGTAGCTGCAAATGGAGATTGCTTGGCTGCTTTTGCCCACCAGCAGAACCCCTGTAAACCCAAAACAAGTTTAAAAGAGTAACTGCTGAGTTTCTCGTCGGGTCTTCTCAGCAAGGAACAACTCCGACGCGGTGGTAGAGTCGCATTATGTCTGTATACTGTGTATTTATATATCCATATTATTATGGTATTTATGTCTATTATTTAGTATATTTTCTTGTAAATTTTACGATTTGAAAGTACTGATACAGTCTATTTCAATAAAGTTATTTGGGTTTAACACGGCAGTGGCCAGTGCTTCACTAAGAATTTATATTGGATAGTATTTTGATGGAGCGACATACTAACCTAACTTAAACTCAAAAATGCTTTATTCAAGTAGACCTTCAATTTGCAGTTCTTTTGAATTGTCCTTTTGAAACATAAATAATATTAATACAATCTATATACTAAACATAATACATACATATAATGTGACTCTACCACCGGCTTCGGAAGTCTGATTCCACTGAGACTAACCACCAAAAATACTATCTGAGCCTCTAAATATTCTAAAATCTGTGTATTGTGACCAACATATTAATTCTGGGGCGCATTTCAGTTTGTTTAGCTGCTTAGTTTATTATTTCTCATTTTTATTCAACCCCAATTCCTAAATGTTCAGGACAAATACAAGCGCGCACTGGCTGACGGTGAGAACATCCGCCGGCGCATGGTGAAGCAGGTGGAAGACGCCAAGTCCTTCGCCATACAGAGCTTCTGCAAAGACCTCCTCGATGTAAGTTTATTATACATTTATTTGACTTTATCTTGAAACTAACAGCCTTGTACAATAATCATCTTGATTAGGTAACACATTAGCACTTTCAGTTTGCATACATTATACTTGCCAACCTCATATCTGGACCTTACAGCCGCTTCCTATCAGGTGGAGTGAAGTCGAACTGCGCCAGCTATTTCGAATTTATCTCTACATGTCAACGTCATAACCTTACCCATTAACGATAAGGCCGCCTAAATAGAGTATTTGATTTTTTTTTGTTGAGGTGTCTTGGCAAGAACTTTCAAAAATAGAAACGTTGGTAATAGAAATACTTCGAAAGCACCAAAACTCCCCGAGATATAGCCATTTTTATAATCATGTTTTTGGACTTGCCCAAAACGCTCCCTTCAAACTGTCGCATGCAAATGATCATTTGTTCGGCAGGTATATTAAATTTTGCGTTTATGAATATGGTTTCTTAACAAAAGTTGTTATAAATTGTGGAAGATTTTCAAATGGTAAGTATAGTTTTTTATTTATTTTATACTTTCAAATATGGATTTTCCGACTTAAGTTTGAAGGGCCATATCAAAATGAATTGTACTTAGGTAATTAAAGTTTTATAGGGCCCTTTTTTAATTACATTATATTTATTTTTTGGATCTGCTGATTTTGTCAAATGCCCTTTTGTGCATTGTCTTAATGTAATAATTAGCACTATGTAAATTTCTTTATTAAATGCACAATAAATAAATTATTATCTATCTATCTCACGGTTGCTTTGCATCAGGTCTAATTGGAGTACACTGTTTCTAAATCAAAACATTTTTAATATGATATCTTCCCGCTTTAGGACCTAACGGTCGCTTTACATCAGGTGAAGGCGAATTTACATTACGAAACAAGTTTCATGCGTGATAAAATTTATTGGCTATGATTTAACGCACCAGTTGTATATGTATAGTAGTTTTGGTAAAGTAAACATTACAAAATGCACGTTTACTAAAAAGTTCGGCAGATACACCTGCTTAGTTTAAACAAAATTGAGTAAAAAAAATTGAGTAAAAAATTTAAATGGACCATTCAATAAATATTGATCAGTAAAATAACTAATAAGGGCAGTTACGTGTGGGCATAAACAAATCGGAATAAGCTGGCAGGCAATCTCATTTTAACAATGTGGTGGAAAAAGGTTTTCCTCGTATATTCAGTGTGTAACGTGAAAAAGAAAAATATTTAAGTGTGTTCTATGATTTATCTGGGTACTTTCAGTAAATTAAGTTATGAAAAAGAAAATGACTTCTGATTTACTGATATAATGAAATAAAACAAATTATCACTACTAATGATTGCTTTTATTGAAACAAATTGGTAGGTTTGATACAGTATTAGTGAGAAAAGGTTTGCTTAGAAGGTGAAATTGCTATTGTCCGCCCCCTCTAACGAAAAACCTATCTTTTCAATCGGTCTGGGTTCGGGTGTTTCCGCTACCTGTGAACTGCAGTGGTATTTATCTAACTGCCCATTTCATCATTTTAACTGGCCATTCATTAATTAGAGTGCTTTCGCATATTTAGTACTGAACTTGTAGGCTGAAATAACTGGCTAATTTATTTTTTTACTATCGCATTAATTTACCAACCGCCGATAAATTAAATAACTGCTGATTATTTTTTTCAACTGATTATAATAACCTCTCAATTTTTTTTAATAACTGTTTTAAAAAATAGTCGGTATGTGAAACTTGTTTCATGAAAAATAATAGTGTCGTGAAATCCACAGTATGTCTGTGTTTATGGCTTCGTCAACATCAAATCTTTATTTTTCATTGCAAAAGTGGTCATACAGATGTTACATATGCCACTACTCCGTAAAATATATAGCTTGATTATAATGACAGGTGTCAAACTGATGTAACTAAGGCTGTAAAGGTTTTTTTTTTTTTATATTGCCCGTCAAGATGACCTCACTCCACCTGATGGAAAGCGGTCGTGAGGTCCAGATATGAGGTTGACAAGCCCAGTCATTCAAACGAATCACTGGGCTGGCCATCCTCACCTTGAAGGCCTGCAGAAATGCCTTTTCAAGCCCCGCTTGAAGAACCCGGGACTATAAGAGGAAGGAAACACATGTGCTGGAAGAGCGTTCCACGTCTGGATGGTACGACAAAGAAACGAGTCACCGAACCTTTTAGTTCGGGCCAACAAATGTTGAATTGTGTGTGGGTGACGCCGTAGTCCAGCACGCGTGGTACGGGAGTGGAAAGGTGAGGGTGGGATAAGCTGGAATAACTCGTCAGAGCATTCCCCATTGTAGAAGCGATAGAGAACACTTAGCCTGGCAATGTCTCTACGCAATTGGAGAGGCTCAAGGGTCAAAGTTGCCTCTGGGTTTCCAATAATACGGATAGCACGCCGCTGCAACCTGTCAAGAGCTTCGAGTAGGTACTTAGCGGAACCGTCCCAGAGATGAGAGCAGTATTCCACACACGAGCGAACTTGTGTCTTATACAAGAGACAGAGCTGCTCAGGCGTGAAGAATCGTCTCACTCTGTCCAGGACTTCGAGTTTACGGATCACATTACGAATTGCAATAAAATTTGCAGTCGTCGAAATCTAATAGACCCGTTTTGACTCCTGTCATCGCGGCGTAACTAGGGATCTGAGTGAACTCCACCGTCAGTAACCTGATAACCGATTCCCGGTCAGGCTTGCTGTAGATTTCAGTCCTAAGGCCTCATTTTACCAAAAAAGTAGCTATAACGTATGTATTATGGTCTACAACAAAATTCCAAAGAAGTACAAGACAAAGCTCATGTACGTACTGATGTTTAAACTGCGTGAGTGGTTGGTGGATTGTTGTATCTATAGTGTTAAAACGCTTTCTTTGCTCACATTTTGCATGCTGTTGATATTTAAGAAGAGTAGTCGGTGTTAATTACGTTAAATTAATATTTTTGTGTGGAAGTGATTCGTACCGGTGAACGAACTTTCCGGATTCAGAAAAAAATAGTTTACATCATTATAATTAAAAAAAGAGAACTGAGAACGTAACGGTTTTTGAGACGTTTTGAAATGATTCAAAGTATTATATTTCTTTGAATATCTTTAAAATATAAAAATCCCAAGAGATGTTTTGCCCTTCAATTAAGTGGTTATTTTAACCCGAAAACAGGTGTTTTTTATTTGTTCGAAGTTTTAATGCCGATTATTACCGAGTTACATTCTGCGGTCTTTGCTAGCTGTCAAAGCGGACCTATTAGATTTCGACGACTGTAAAGGTTAATAAAATGTCATTATGTTACATTAAATGATGGTCAATAACCTTTTTTAAACGTTTTATAATTGCAGTGTGAAAGCACCTAAAGGGAATACTTTTTTCATGAAAAACAACAAACAAATAAATTATAGTTTTATTCCTTCGATGAGCAACTATCGATGTGTCCCATCACTAAAATATTAGCAACGTGACGTAACCTTTAAAGAACGTCGTCTATACTGATATTATGAAGAGGAAAGATTTGATTGTTTGATTGTATTGAATAGGCTCCGAAACTACTGGACCAATCTTAAAAATTCTTTCACCAATATGAAGCTACATATTTATCAGGGAGTGACATAGGCTATATTTTATTATGATTGAACAAAACATTCAGTGAAAAATAATAGTAAATGTAAATCAAGTCGACGAAACGCGGGCGGTGAGACTTTTGACAGAACAAAGTCTGTCGAGGCACCTAGTAGTTAATAAGATCAATAGTTTGCTATTGGTTTACAATATCTGCATTCACGCGGACTTAGCTCTTGAATTCCTTCACTCAGTTTTTGAATCTAAAGTAAATTGTATTTTAATCCAGCGTTTATAGTATAAGTGGAAAGTTTCAATGAATTCCAGTTTCATGTGATGAAGAAGAACATACAAACAGACAAAAATGGGTTTTTTAAATGTTGTTTCGTTAAAGATCGTAAAATTATACAAAGCCATTAATTTTTGCAAATAAAATGTATGTTTCTTTTTTATTATGCATAGATGCCCATAAATTTGTATAATATGTGCAACTTTAAGCTCTGGTTTTATGAAATAATCTCATTTGAAATTGCATGTTTTGACCCAATATTTTTAAAGTTTTTAATTTATTTGTTAATACATTTCATGTAATGGCCTGCCATGTTGTTTTACGGAACAATATAATATATAAATTGAAGAAATGATGATAATAATATACATACATGTATATTTTTATGTACTAGCTACTATAATACTAATATCGTATCTAATCATCATAATTTGAATGAAAGGCTTCTTAAAAAGTTCAAAATATTTTGCCCTGTTTTTTATATTTTATGGGTAGGTACTGGGTTGCGGATTTGCCTAAGGTATTATGAAACCGGGCCTAGGTCAGGAAGCGACAGGAAAGCTACAGTTTGTATGACAAATAATCGACAGTTTCATTGGGAACGACATTTTAGGTGGAGTCAATGAGCTTTATTGCAAGTTAATCTGGCACAGACTATAGTTTTAATTTTAACAAAAAATCGCGCGCGACACGAGACTGTTTCAGTGACGTGAAATCGATGCATGCATTGTGAAACTTGACTTACACGTGAATTTGCTGATGAAATTAATGTCACGGAACTAGTTTCGTAATGTAAATTAGGCTTTAGGCTTAGCCATTTTTCTTCAACACCTTAATAACGTGGTCCCCCCACCTCAGGTAGCGGACACACTAGCTGCGGCGGCGGAGAGCGTGCCGGAGAGCGGCGCGGACGGCGGCGCGGCGCTCGCCTCGCTGCGCGACGGCGTCAAGCTCACGCGCGCGCAGCTCACGCAGGTATGTATGCTTGGTCCATGTACATCATAACAGCCATTGGACGTCCACTGCTGAACATAGGCCTCCACCAATGATTTCCACCTATCTCGATTAGAAGCGGCCTGCATTCAGCGATTGAAACCCGCGGACTTGACCAGATCGTCCGTCCATCTCGCGGGGGGCCATCCTACGCTGCGCCTGCCGATACGTGGTCTTCACTCGAGGACTTTTCTGCCTCATCGGCCATCAGTCCTTCGAGCAATGTGTCCTGCCCAATGCCACTTTAGCTTGCTAACCCGTTCGGCTATGTCGGTTAGGTACCTTAGTTATTCAAATGGGAAAAAAGACCCTTAACTTGTTAACTCCTAGCAAATTAGACACTATAGGCCCGCGACCTAAATCGAGTGGAAAAGTCTACCACTTTAAATTTACGTTATCGTTCGCGTTCAAAATTGTATTGGAATATGATGATGACATGACAATGTCAAATGCCTATAAATTTTTTCACGCGAACGATAACGTGAATTTAAAGTGGCAACTCATGGTAGACGTACTGCTAACCCCAAAGTCCAAACTAAGTAGAGTTTATACTATGGGTTCTCTTCTCTTTTATTAGCAATCTTTAGAAAATATTAATTGTAAGTGTTCAGAGTCAAAGATTAAGTGAAAACCAACAATTAAATAAATATCTGGGACTGAATACACCAAGATCATCTGACCCCAAACTAAGTAATAAGGGTGTCAGAGACTGATGAACATTCTTAAATATTTCTAAATACATACTTTAAAGGCCTGTTTAAACCTGAGCGGTATTCGCTGCCGCTGTGGGTAGCGGTACAATACCGCGCGGGTTTCGCTCAGGTATTTAGTATCAAGTTCCACGGCAAAATAATAATAATCATTTATTTATTTTCAGGCAACAAATTACGTTTTTAAGATTTTAACTAAACATAATCGGCCCATAGATGAATATTTTAAAACTAGCATACATATAACACAATATTTAATTCATACACGTATGGTGCATCGGCGACGTGCGACGCATCATGGTGTCCGGTAAGCGACCTCGAAAGCGCTGGTAAATGACACCTTTCGGCCAAAACTCCTCTTTTATGTAGGTCGATAGATCTTCAGTCGGCACTCTCACCACAAATCAATTAAAATTCACATTATGGCAGGATACCAACCGCTCGACCCTCAAGGTGAAGTTGGCTTTGGTAGTGACCTTGATATACTCTGCGATTTCCTCAGCCTTCGTAGAGTAATGGAGATATGGTAAAATGTACCGCTACCCACAGCGGCAGAGAATACCGCTCAGGTCTGAACAGGCCTTAATAGATGATAAAAGTTCTTCACATAAATGCTTTGCATGCGTGAGGTTTGATCAAACTGATGACCTGTTGCTGAAGGCAGGGTCACTGCCTTATAGTAACTTTGAAAACATGTTCCAATAAATTTTATTGTCGTTTGCAGGTGTTCGCCAGACATGGCCTGGTAGCAGTTTCACCGCTCCGAGAGAAGTTCGACCCCAACCTTCATGAGGCTCTATTCCAACAGGTACGTACAAAAAAAATAAAAGTAGTACAAAAATTAAATACCCAAAATAGCACCTCCGTGGCCGAGTTGAGATTCTAAGGTCTTGGGTTCAAATAGGTCGTGTCAAGTTTATTCTTACCTGTACATAAATTTTTTTACCTATTGTGCAGTATATATCTAAACCAATAAAATGCATGGCTTTGCATATCCTTTAATTTTATTCAGTAGGTGTCCATAATGACAACAGTTAAAAAAAAACCTACTGATTGGTTACGTTTACGAAAGATTATATTTCATTACCTACTATATTTTTTAGTTATATGTTTATTTGAAAAAGGTTGCTTGAAGGCTTCAGAACTGGGGCCTGACTCTTGAACAGAATTTCATTGGACAAGCATTGCAGAGATGTCTAACAAGCAATTTATGAACCTTATTGCATGGTTTTAGATAGGTTTAAGAAACCCCAAATAGACCCCGTGTTCCTTGACCTAACTTGCTACTGCTTGACCTAATGTGAGGCGTATTAGCCTGGCCTAGGAAACAGAATATAAGGAAAGGAAGGGACTCACGTGCAGGTCGGCAGCGACGACTTCGTGAGCGATATGATGATGATCCTGGTGAATGTGATTACTGTTGACACGTCTTCACAGGATGCTTGTATTCACTGGAACGGAGCCGGCTCCCACTTCACGGGGCTTTGAGACTGTTTATGTTAAGATCACATGTCGCGCGTGCGAGCTTTAGGATTGTTCCCGATAGTCTGGTTTACGGGGCGCGGTGTACGTAGGTGTGGGGAAAGGGTTCAAAGGGAAGGAATATAGGACGGCAAGCCGGAACACTTATTCCGAAGAGTTAAGGTTCATAAAAAAATTTTCGTGACAGGAATCTAATGCCAAACCGGCGAAATTAGATTCAAAAGTCAGGCCCCTGATCGAACATAAGTTAGATTGAAATACATCAATTGAATGAAAAACTATATTTCCAGGAGGTAGAAGGCGCGGAGCCGGGCACAGTGGTGGCCGTGAGCAAAGTGGGCTACAAGCTGCACGAGCGCTGCGTGCGCGCCGCGCTGGTGGGCGTGGCGAAGGGCCCGGCGGCGTAGTGCCGGCGCGCACTGCGGAGGTGCGGCGGGTTTGGGGCTGGTAGCGACACACTTGCGACAAAGTTGGGACTAGTAGCGGCATATTTGAGACTAGTAGCGACATATTTGCCACTAGTAGCGACAAAGTTGTGACTAGTAGCGACAGATGTGCGACTAGTAGCGACAAAGTTGTGACTAGTAGCGACATATAGTTGTAACTAGTAGCGACTTATTTCCAAAGTTGCGGCTATTAGCTACCAAGTCATGGTTAGTACCAACCATTTCGCGTCAAAGTTGTGGCTTTTAGCGACCAAGTTATGACTAGTAGTAACATATTTACAACAAAGATGTATTGTGTCAACTTGTTTAGTAATCACTAGTTGTAGCTAACCTAATGTTAGTATTAGCTACAACTAGTGACTTGTCGCGATAAACTTGTGACTAGTCGTGACTCTAGGTGTAGAATAGTCTACAGACTGCGGTTTCAGCATTCAAAGCAACTTATCAAATAAGAATGTAACAGATATATTTTTCAAATTGCTTATAAAAACAGTAAAACTATTTTCATTACCTATTCACAATTTTATTTGAATTGAAATTTATTTAAGTAAAATAAAAGTAATTTTAACCCCACATACCGTTTCTTCCACAATTATTTTCAAAAAAGGTTTTCCGCTATTTAACAAAAAAAAATCTTTAGATTTTATATGCTTAAATTTTATTAATGCGTCTACAGACTAGGCATATTTGAAGGCAGTTATGAGAAGTTTATACATACGACGCCTTAGTCAGTATGTGAACGCCCAAAACTATGCTAATATTATGGATCCAAAGATGTGCGCACACTTGCATTATTTATCGTAATTATAATATGTATTTCTTTAAAAAAATATTGTTATTTAATTATGAGACAGGGCTAAAAAGTGTTTTTTTGGTTAGCAAATCTGTGAAATTTCGGAATTCAGAAGCGATAATCAAAGTTAAGCATCCCTCAAGTTGATTCTTTCCAGCTGTCACATGACAGTGAATGAAAGGCCAGGCGTAGACATATTTTTATTGAGCCGGAGTAAACTGATGTTTACTGGGTTGTCAGGTTTTGGTAAAACAAAACAACTGTCGAGGCAAAGTGAGCGAATGAAACAATCATGTAACATAATACTACTTTCGCCGCATGATGATATCCCTGACAGTTCATAATTGTCAATGATAGTGATGTAACGAATGTAATTTAATCGAGTTGGCAAGAGAAATGGAATCGGATTTAACGATTTTTGATTTTTAAATAAATTCTTAATAAACGGGTTATGGCTAATAAGTTATAGAATAAAACGCGGTATCTCGAAAATAATAGTTAAATAATAGCACACAAGGCAGACGCACTGGTACTGATGCGAATGACTTGATTACAAAATGGTCGCACCTATTCATCGATTGTTTGTCGATTCAGTCGTGTCAATACACTATTGAATGGCGTCCCTTTTCACGCATCAGGCGCTGTAAAGATATATTAATTTCATTTAATTTACTTCATTTATTAGCAATTAATAATAATAACAATAACGACTAATAATTAACTTGATAAGGACTTGAAAGAACAACAGTTTTTTAATAGTTTATAACATTTTCTTTTGCCAGTTTATTTTAATTTAGTTTGAAATAGTATTCGTGCCACGGAACAGTGAGACCTGTCAGGCATATCATCATATAGTGACAGTGTTGTCCTTGTTTTAGATGGTGCTGTTCTAGAAGAACTCTATGTGTTGGATTTATATTCTTTATCCTTTTTTACACTGGCCACTATCCACGGTGTCTCTAGGACGAAGAAATATGATCTAAGAGACCTAAAATTGGTTCCACCGACCAATCCGCTATAGGATTTTGACCGCAGACATAAAAACACACAAAAAACGGCATAGAAGATGACAGACATACATGTAAGAGATGCTCAGTTTTGATCTAAGTTTCCTGAATTCTATAACATCACTTAAAGTGGAGTCTTTACATGTATAGAAGTCTGGTCCATATTGGCTCACCTAAAGTTTTTTACCCGAAATGGTTCTTCCTACCGATTTGTAATCCAAAGGATCTTCTTCCTGATGTTTTCATTCATACAATTTGTAGTACTACCGACTATGTTCATATCACAAATGTTTCTGAAAATTGGGAGTTGGTAATATCACATTATGTTAGGTAAAGTGATCATTCGGATTATGAACATTAGAAACAGAGTTAGGAATTGTGATTGTTAGGATGAAAAATGTTAGGGAGAACATTTTCGGAGTTCCATTATGCGGAGTTGAAAATTTAGGTGAACTTTGGTGCACCTTTAGAAGTCCCTTATAAATTTCTACTGACATGTCAGAATCAATTTCAAGGGGTCTCAACTAAGTAATTTCAGAATTAAGGATATGAGTTCACAATTTCTTTTTTTGCATTTAAATTTGTAGTTAAATTAAAACTGTATATTATGCTTTTTGTAGGTTATTTGGGTTTTTGAAATGTATATTCCTAAAGTACACAATAAAAGATTTTAAGTTTCCATATTAATAATGAGGAATGAATTGAAAAAAACAAAATCGAATACTTGTAAACCAAGTTTTGCATGCCTGTATATTGCAGTATTTGCAGTCATTTAAAATATACAGGCGTGTAGAATTTTGGTCTTTTGAATGGCGAGCGTAATTTGTATGTCACATTTCCGTAATTATAGTTTAGATTCCAAACGTGCGCTGTATGAGTGGCGGTGGTAGTTGTTGGTTATATAAATAAATGGATTTATTGTTAATTTTTTGATTTACCTGACCGGCACTCCCGAATCCCGATTGTCAAGCAATATAGTAAGTACAGTTCTCGTTAAACTTCTAGGGCTCGTTCCAAATCGCCTTTCGCAGTGATTTTCACCCTCGTTGAAAAGAAAGAGACAAAACGAACAAAACTTCTGTCTGACAGCTGTCAGGTGAATTGCATTCACACTTGTCAGAGTGATAAACGTCATCGGAACCCGTTCCGAAACAACTGGGAAACTGTCAGCTGACAGCTCGGTCGGCCTCGATTTCAGTCAGGGTCAATTTGAAACGTGATTTTCACTCAGAGAGTAATTTCCACTCTATTTGGAACGCAGTCCTATTTCCCTCTGAAGTTTTTTTGCGCATGCGCAGTAAATTCGGAATGCAGAACTCATCTCATGTTCAGGGGCCTGACTCTCGAGGATTTCACTGGACAAGCATTGCAGAAATTTATGAGAGTTAAGGTTCAAACATTTTTTTGGTGACTAATGTAATGCCAATCCGGCGAAATTTGGTTCGGGAGTCAGGGGCCAGAACGGACCTGCGCAAACGACTTACGCGGACAAAAAAGTACACTCCGCGAATACAAAACCCCCGATTTACCGCGGACTCAACGCACACGGTGTGCAATGTGTACGAGTATTTAAATATTCTGAGATTACGTTGTGCTGTAAAGACGTTTTGAAGAGAATACTGGGTCCATCCCTTTATTTCGAATCGGTTTTTAAGGCGGAGTAAAATCCGCCGTGTGCGTTGACTGCTCATAGTTCGTTCGTTCTATTTTTCTCGCGGACGCCCGCGCACTTTAATCCGCGGGCGTCCGCGGTGTTTCTGCGGATTGTTGTTCACCGCGAATAATCCCTTGCAGGCCTTAATAATTTAAGATAGTGAACTCGGGTCTGGGTGTATTGGGAGACCTGGCTTAAATCCTTGTCTGGTACCTCTTAACACGCGGCAATTTAACCTATTAAAAGTTAGGTGATTACTCCATCTTTTAAATCTTCTATCTTCTTAAAAGAAACAACAAAACTAAATTGCATTAATATTTTAATTGCAACATAAACAAATCAACCATTTTTATGTTTTATATTTAGAACTTTTACATTATTTTCTTTTCAAGAATATTAAAGACACTACACTAGTTCTGAGTTTGCTATTTAGGGTAAAAGTCATACCTAATTGGTATTAAGTATTACAATAAAAAAATATTTTTCCATTGTACAATATTATGTTTTTCGTATGCGTTTTCTTATCATTATTCACCATACCATCTTACTACCTGTGATGACGAATAAATGAATTTTGAATTTGAATTTGACAATGTAGGTAGTTAGTATCAGCAAAGAATATATGGTATCAGTATACATTTACGAACAATTCTCAAATATTTCACACCCACAATCACTTAAGTGCAGTTTTTAAAACATTCTAGGTTTGCTTGAGTTTTTGAGGAGTTTTTCATCATCTGAGAGAAAGCCGCTTTCATAACGAACACATAAAAAGGGTTTTGGCTAAGCAGCTATATGTTAAACCCCAAGGTTACAACACTCACGACATAAATTATTAAATTCGTAAGATTTTGACCTTAAATTTTAGTATAAAGGCCTGCGCAGACGACGTCAAAAAAGTACGCTCCGCGAATACAAAGTCCGGTGCGGTACGGTGTGCGATCATTTATTGTCCGAGAGCATTTAAATATGAGATTATGTTGTGCTGTAACTTACACTAAGTTTAAGCAAAAGAGAAGACGTTTTAAAAGAGATACTGCGCTCGCGCACTTTAACGGAGTTTTTGACGGAGAAAAAAGTACGCCGCGGATGATAATACGTCGTCTGCGCAGGCCTTAATTGTACACATGCATTTAATATTAACACGTGATTTTGTTACCATAATTGCTGTTGTGAATAATTCTGTCAGTCAAACACTGCCAGTATGAGCTGAACTGGCATACCATGCATGACATCACAGAATATGTAGGTACTAAATATTACTAACGTGTAGTCATTGCTGCAGCAATAACGTATTATCAAATTCGCAGTTCCCTCTTCTGTAAGAAAACATTGGATGTGCTTATGATGGTTGAGTGTTGTTTAAATATAACAGGCTTATGAATCTTTATTCTTTTCTCTGATAAACTAGAAGCACATAAACATAATATATCCTAGTCTCCTTGAATGAAATGCCATTGATAGGGGTCTAAATAGCACCTACCTACAATAGTTAAATATATATTTTCTTATATTGCCCGTCAAAATGACCTCACTCCACCTGATGGAAAGCGGTCGTGAGGTCCAGATATGAGGTTGACAAGCCCAGTCATTCGAACGAATCACTGGGTTGGCCATCCTCACCTTGAAGGCCTGCAGAAATGCCTTTTCACGCCCCGCTTGAAGAACCCGGGACTATACGAGGAAGGAAACACATGTGCTGGAAGAGCGTTCCACGTCTGGATGGTACGACAAAGAAACGAGTCACCGAACCTTTTAGTTCAGGCCAACAATTGTTGAATTTGATTGTTTCATCTCCTCATAAGGTAGCAGGCGCCTCATTGCGAAGAAGGTTGAGGGCTCAAATCAAGGGTGTGGCCCTGGTGATTTGTAAATGGGGCATTTGAAATGTGACAAAAAATCGTGTGGGCCAGAATGACAGGTGTATAGATAGTTGCGGTAATTAATAATGATAATGATTATGTAGACCCTGCCGATTTCGGCTACGGCGACTGCTTCGACTCCATTATGGAGATTTGTGTTCGTGTGCCCGCATGTGGCAAAAGTAGGCAATCTTTTTTGTAAAGACCTTCGCACATAATTGTAGCTGATTGCGGGCTTTCAGCTTCGCGCTTTGAGCCTAACAAAGCTCGACATTTGCATTCAAAATTAGAGACTTTACAGCTAGTTGCTCCCATTCAGAAAGAATGTAAGCAATCTACCACCAATGTACCAGTAAGTACCTTCAATGGAATTTAAACAACCTCTATGAAATAGTAACGATTATAATAAAAAAGTGAGGTGAATGCTCAGAATAAAAGTAATATATATCTTATGGTCACCTAATATTTACCATAGGAATCTACCTTCAAGTCAAGAATCCATTACAACGATTAATCAACGAGAAAATCAAGAAAACTAATATTGACTCCTGTCATTTTTACTATAACAATTTTTTAAATCGACACTTTTAATGATCATAACATAACACCCGTCATTCTGACCCACACAAAAAATCGTGTATGTTCTGTTCTGCAACCACATCACAAATAATAAAAATGTAAAATGTATTCCATATTTTATATTGGCCATCACTGTATATCCACATATACATTAACACTGTCCCTATAGCCCTCGGGCTCACAATCACTTCACTACACAGTCTTCAGTCCTTGGCCTAGCAGTCGCAACTCGCTAGGTCAGAAGTCGTTAGGCCCTCAGGCCGGCTCGAGGCCTAGAAGCCCTCCTGGTAGGCCTTGGAGTCGAGGCGCGCCTGCAGCAGCTCCAGCTGGCGGCGCGCCTCGCACTGCGGGAAGTTGTTGAGCTCGTAGTACTGGGGCGCGATCTTGAGGAGCCATTCCGCTGGAAATATAGAAGACACATTATTAATTTTCAAGACCCAGATATTAGTTTTGTAAGAATATTTGTCTAGGCGCTGCCGAACTTTAGCCAAATTGCCAGAAAGTATATGCAATTATTGACATATGCACCTTTATTTTTTTTATTTATTTATAAGTTACAATAATTAGCTAACACTCTAAAACTGCAAATTAATAATTTCTTTTTGGGGTAAAACCTGGCTTGCAATAAAATGACCCAAAAAAACTAAAGGTCTGTTGAATGTCTCTGTAACTCTGTAGGTAAATCAGTCGCCGGTCTAATACCTAATGACACCACTGAAAATAAAGTGGTTTTGTGGCCAAATTATCTTTTTGGCTGGTATTAAGTCGGCCAATTGTACATTTATCTTTTGTTCAATAAAGAATAGATAAACGACGATTGACGTTTTGAATAAAGTTAATTGAGTTTGAGTTTCATTGAGTTAAGTATTCAAGACCATGGACCATATTCAGTTAAGGTCCAAGTAGTATTATCACTCTCTCAGCCTCTGGACCTAAATACGTAATAGGTACTCACGTTTAATATCCGTTACTGTCCGTATATAGTTCTTAGTGGTGAGCACGAACTCGTTGTAGATGACCCAGTCCGGCTTGTGGTCCAGGCACGTGGACGGGTGCAGCTGGACAACCTGGTTGTCCTTCACCGTTAAGTAGTGGCCTGTTCGTTCTAAATGTGCTACCTGGAATTATGGATTATGCATGTTAACTATAGAATTTACAACTAGAGAGATTAGTTAAAAACAAATCAAAGCCCAAAGTGAGGAGTAGTATTCTCTGTCCATTCGATTATTTTTCTTTTTGACAACTCACAGTTCACAATTACAGTTTTCTTTTTTCGAAATAATTAACTACAGTAATATCGTCCTTTATTGACGGGTACCGCCCACTTAGTGAAGTGACCTGTACATAACAAACAACCACATATTATAAAAGAGGTCTCTTAAAATCATATAAGATACATTGATTGATCATTTGAAAAAATAATTTGACTGTTCGCATTAATTCTGAAAAGCAAATTTTATGAAAAAAAATAGTATGACTCCATGGATAATAATTTACAAGGAATTATAATAAATTATTTGTAATTTAATGTACAAATTAAATTAGTGCATTTTTTTATTACATAACAAATCAACGATTTATCAGACTATTTATTTACAGATTTATTTTTATGCGCGTACGGTTTTTAAAAAAAAACTTTATTAAACGAATAAATAATATTGAACCTAAAAATATCTCAATATGAAATCGATTGAAAGTTCTTCTTAAATAAAACCGATTATTATTTCTAATCGAATCGGTAACGTGTGAGGGTGTCACTAATTTAGAACTGTCTCGAATTGTCAAAAAGAAAATAAACGAATGGACGGTGTATAGTGGTAATTAATCTTTATTTATACTGTCCCAGTGCGATGGCCTACAATTGCGTTGTAACGATGCCGTTTCGTTCCAGTCTAATGGACGTTAGAACCTCCACGATGGCTGGAAACTTCATAGTTTAACTTACTGGCCATCAATAGTATTCTGTACCTGTCCTTTCAAAATTTAATTTATCGTTCCAGGTTCCCTGTTCAGCATTTTGAGTCATTCCTACCAAATTTTACCAGATAACCAGCATAAGTTTCATTTATAACGTGATGGTGATTCTTTAATTATTTAAAATAACCCATTGTAAACAGTTATGATGTAACAGGAACCCGTGTTTCGGGGTAAGCATATCATACCTATTACTATTAGATAATCTATTACCTAGGACTCTTTGTATTCATCGTGACGACACGATTGGCGCAGTGCGCTGTAGCACGGTTTCTCGCCCCGATTTCCGTAGTGTCCCGAGTTCGATTCCCGGTCGGGTCAATTCAGGAAACGATCTTTTCTGAATTGACTCGGGTCTGGGTGTGCTGGGAGACGCCCCTGGCTTATTTCCTTGTGTGGTACCTCGTAACACAGGGATATTAATCCCTACTTCGAGACCATTACAAGAGGTGTGTTGTCTGGCGCATATTTATTTATTTATTTATTGTTATTTTGTTACAGTTCTTTCCTACCTATACTTTTACCCTATACAATAAACAAGTCACTGGATTGGCTGATCTTTTATTCATTATGCCATTACTACATCTACTCCTAAATATTGTGTGAGGAATCCAGGGGCTCCGGCTCCTGTATTGCTGGCCTGCAACGAGGATTTCGACACAGCGTTTTTTTTTAATTTACCATTTTTAATAGGCACACAACACAATTCAATCTTAACAATTAGCTTTATCACCACACCGGCCAAATGTTGGTGTTTACAAACCCGGGCTTGTGTTTTGCAAAATATAAAACCGCACTTTGTCAGTGATTCGGACCTCTCTCTTTACCACCCGGTAAATAAAGGGTGTAAAAAGATCCTTAACGAAGAAGACACCTACGTATTCTGCACAATTTTTTCTGTTTATACCATACCTGGGAACTCAATAGTTACCAAGTTATTGAAGATCAAAGTAAAAAAAAAACTTAAAATTTTGATTAAAAACATTCATTATTATTTGGCCTTGACTGGCCTGTTGGCGCAATGGCAGCGATCCTGCCTTTAGCGCCAGAGGTCGTGGGTTCGATCCCCACCCATGACAAATATTTGTGTGACGAACATTTGTATTTGTTGTGTGTCTGGGTGTTATTATCTATTTAAGTATGTATTTAGAAATATTTAGGCATGTTTATTAGTCTCTGACACCCATAAGTTGGGGTCAGATTATCTTGGCGTGAAAAAAATAATAAATTATTGTCCTAAGAAACATTAAAAATATTAAAATATCAAGTATTTCCTAACAAATAATAGCTTCAAAACGTTCAACTCGCAATGTACATCGTGCGCACCCCTCGACTATGCGTCACAGCCGCGCGCACGCACACTAGCGCAGGCGCGGTCTGTTGCACGCGTTACATTGCGCAGTCCGTTTTTAGGTTTAAATTTGACACCCAAACAAAAATTGACTTGATTTAATGGCCTGAGTGCGTAGACGCCGGCTTCGTTAAGGGTCTTCTTACACCCTGCATACAATGATATGAGAAAATACAACAATTTTAAATGTGGATATATTACCTGCATGAAGAATCCATTGACAAGTGCTTTCCTAATGTTAATATAATAGTCTTTGCTCGTAAACTCTGTACTCGTCCGTTTCAAATTAAACCTGCAACAAGACATAAAATAGTTTACGAAATGAAATAACATAAAGAAACATCATAGTATAAATGAATAAATATCTGGGACAATGCACACCAAGATCATCTGACCCCAAACTAAGCAGAGCTTGTATTATGGGTCAGAGACTGATAAACATACTCAAATATTTCTAAATACATACTTAAATAGATATTAACACATAGACACACAACAAACACAAATGTTCATCACATAAATGTTTGTCATGGGTGGGGATCGAACCCACGACCTCCGGCACTAAAGGCAGGATCGCTGCCATTGCGCCAACAGGCCAGTCAAAAAGTAAAAAAAAGTATGAAGAATAGCTGCAGCCTCTTGGAAGCCACATCTTGATCAGTTTACATTTACTACCAAAATTCCTGTTCGAAATAAATAACACAAGATCTATCTACTTTGAAGTCAGATCGAGAATTTCCTGGTTTTTTTAAATCTTATGATATAATTTACAAGTAGAAAAAAGCTAAAAATATCTTTATTTATATAGACTTATAAAAAGCACTTATGACAAGTCAAATACAAAAAAAAAATTATGCCAAAAATTTACTAAATAAAAATAAACTTACATAAATTAATACTATAATTGTAAATATCATAATTAAACCACCGGTTCGGAGGTTGTTTCCGATCGAGAAGACTCCGGCAAGAAACTCGTTGGTTACTCTTTTTAATCTTGTTTTTATACACAAGATATAAATTGATAGAGTGAAGTCATAAAAAAAAATGTGCAGAGGAGCAGATTATACCTAAGATGACCACAAATTCATGTCATTTAAGAAATCCTCTACACTATAATAACCCCGCTTCATTAACTTAGCTTTAATTTGTGACTTAAACTGGTGAAGAGGCCGTTCAACAAGAGTTTGCGGAATCTTATTAACATATTTTATACATTGACCGACAACTGATTTGACTTTACTTAGTACTTAGTGTAGGTGTTTAGCGTTAGTAGAAATCACGTGTGGACACTGATTGATTAGTACAAGTGATTAGTAACCTGCGCAGTAAACTGTATAGAATCGTGTTCTATTTTATTGCGAGTGGACTGCGAGTGCCTCCTCCCGCGCGCCTCCTTTCCCCCTCACTCGCAGCTGTCACTAAACACGTCTGGACAGCAGTTGTTAGTGTTTAGGGTTAAGCGTTTTGCAAAACTTGCAAGAAATTGCGAAGTAGACGGAAGATATACCATGAAAATGTGTGCAGGAGTATGTAAAATACGAATGTCTTTTAAATTGTAAGGACGTTAGGTACAAAATTAAAGGTAAGGTAATAAACTAAACACATCCACTAAACAGAATTGGACACTACTTGCACTACATTACTGCACTAATCACTCGCTCCTACTAGTCACCTGCACTCGCACTAAGCAAAGTGAATACGGGCCTTTATGCAGTCTTAGACTGGGAGTTACGAGCTCATTTTTACAGGTTGGGGGGCGTCCATAAATTTCGTGAGGTGTTTCTTTAAATTTTCTGTCCCTCCATCCCCCCTGGTGAGATGTCGTGAGATTTTATTCAACCCCCTGCCCCAACCCCCAATCTCACGTGAATTTTTCTAAATGTGGGTTTCGTAAACGCGTTGTATTGTTATTGTAAAAAGAAAAAAAAATTGCTGCGCTTGGCGCGAAAACAAAGAACGCGCTTCACTGTACCGTAAATTCAGATTAAATTGAGCTATTTGGTATCAAACAAATATGGTGGTTTGACAGTCAGTAGATGTATAACGTCGAAGTATGAATGAAATTATTTTCTCTCGAACGAATTAGTGAATGATCTTAATCGTATTACGATATACGCTAAAGATTAAATCGTAAGCATGTACAATCTGGATTAAATGGACCAAAATAGTATATTGTTTTTTTAGTATCAATCAGAAAAAAAATTGCGTGATATTTGCAGAGACCCTCCCCTCTCTCCAACGTAAGATTAGATGAGATTTGACTCGACCCCCTCCTCCCCCCTTAAAATTCTCACGTAATTCATGGACACCCCCTTGATTAAACTGACCTATCCATTATCCGACTGAGTTGTTGCCGCACATTGTCGCCGGACTTGAGCGATCTGTAGTTGATGAAGTTGTCGTAGCACCAGTGCGGGTCCTCCATATCTGTAACACGACGCCACAATCAAGGCATTATTATTAGCACCTGATTATACAGAGAAGTGAGAATACATACCATCACGCCTTTTTCCCAACGGAGTAAATAAATAAATAAATAAATATCCCTGGACATTATTCCACACAGCGCCATCTAGCCCCAAAGTAAGCTAATTAAAGCCTGTGTTATGGGATACTAGACAACGGATAAACATACTTAAATACATTTTCTTTTGTAAATACATACTTATTATACATAGGAGACACCCAGACCAGTACAAACAGACATGTTCATGCACACAAATGTTTGTACTGTGCGGGGATCGAACCAGACCACATCTTTCCACTTGCTACGGTCCTGACACACCTCTTGCGCTTCTTCCACTCTCATTAATCCTTTCATACATGCTCGCTCATACAATGAGTCATGGAATACCCGGCGGCTGGTAGGTAATTATGACGCGCAAGTACATGCAATGACAGAGGTTTGGCAGAGGATATCGTGGTAGTAATAGCTGTTTACGAAAAGTTCTGATAGTCAACATTTAAATGGAGAAATGACTGTTGGAGTTTTGTGCCCCTCAAGATGACCTCACTCCACCTGATGGAAAGCAGTCGTGAGGTTCAGATATAAGCATGACAAGCACAATAACGCAAAGCAATTACTGAGCTGGCCATACTCATCTTGAAGGCCTGCCCTGGCACCGGTTAGTGCAGTGCTGATCCCGGAACGCGACCTGACCGAGATAGGTCAAGAGTCACTTGGTGGGTTTTACGCAAATGCATGGTGGTAACATCAACCGGCCGACATAATATGTCTCCCACCTGAAGAGCAGATGGTCTGCTGCAGGGCTCCCTTAGTCGCCTCTTACGACACAAAAGTATTCTTTTCAAGTGCTCTACCAGCACGGCACGAAACTTGCACAGATGTATGATGGTATATTTCATATCGAGGGACTAAACGAAGCCATAATATACCAGAGGTGGTTAGACTCCCGAGCGTGCGAGGGAGTCAATGAAACCGAGGGGATAATAAGTTGGCGTTTAGTCTGGAGGTGCAAACTGTACTTTAAGTTTTCACTTTGAGTGCGAGAAAAATAGTCAATTGAGTACAAAAACATTTAAAACCGAACAAATTTACACTCGACAAAAGTTCTGAAATTATCGCGGTCAGTTTTTTCTTCTGAACTGAACCAGTCACAGACCCCTTGAGTGTCAGCTGAACACACGGGTGTTCATAAGAAAACCCTAAGAAAAAATGGCAAACAATGACTCACAATGCAAAAACCTGAACAATAGAAACACAAATACAGCCTTATAAGTCCCACTGCTGGGCACAGGCCTCACCTCAACTATGAGGAGCAACAACCATACTCCAACACGCGGGCTCAGTGCGGATTGTTGGAGAGGCGAATGCAAGGCCAGTGATGAACCTTACCGTCAGATGTTATCAAGCCGCCTTTTAAGGCCTCTGACTAGGCTTTAAGACTGATATGTTGCGACGTCAGCCGGGACCAACTGTTTAACGTGCCTTCCGAAGCATGGAGATGCCCGAAAAACACATCACTTAATTTCGGTCGGGATGGTCACCCATCCATAACCCGACCTGACTGGCGTTGCTTAACATCGGATCGTTGCTGATCCGCTGCCGTCACTTAGCCACGGGCACCTCTCAATAGAAACACGGGACGACACAATTTAAAACACATGGCGCCACCTTCTTTGCGGAAAAACCATGGAACATTTTCGCAATGAAAATGGTCCACACTCCACAGATAATAGTATATTTACTGGCTGTTTGAGTTTGTCTTTGTCACATGAAGGAAATTAACAAACTAATTACTTTTCACTCCCTAGAGACTAAAGTGGTCACTTTAGTCCCGCTTCGTAGGACTATATTGGCGTACTTTTAGAGCATGAGAAGTGAAAAAAATGTTTATCTCTGTCCTAATGAAGGCATTATCTACACTCACTCTGCTTGAAGGCGTGGTAGACGTTGAGCAGCGTGAGGTGGTCGCCGTCGATGTGCGCGAAGCGCATCTTGGCCTCGTCCGCCGCCTTGCGCGCCTCGTTCGGCCGCACGAAGCACTGCGGGACTGCGGACAACAACATTATTATGTCACTTATACTATAGTTAAAATGGAAATAATTTTTTACTAAATTTCATAACCAGTGTTGCCAGTTGATTTGATGAAAATGGTTAAATATCATTTTAATGACCCTAATCAATTATCTAAGTGTCAACATGTCATTATTTTAATTTTCAACTTTCTTGGCCACTTTCTCAAAAACCACCAAAAAATGCAATTTTTTTTTTGACGTACAACCCTGCAAGCACTATATACCACACACATAACCATCAAACTGCATCACAATTTTTTTAACCCGCTGTCATTCCTCATTTTCGACTTTCGGGAGCCTTACTCCTAAAAACTGCCATGAATTTGGTAGAAATTCTCATTCCTGGCAATACTCGGATAAATTACCCAGTCTGTCCAGACATCGCAATAAGATCAGGTGTTGCTATCTACCGGAAAAGACTCCTCGAAAACGGTTAATTTCCGTGCATGGAACAAAATGGCAGCCAGCACCGCCGCCATATTGTTTTTTTATCTATACTTACTAATACAATAAAGCGGAAAGATTTGTTTGTTTCTATTGAATAGGCTCCGATACTACTGGACCGATTTTAAAACCCCGGATAGAGGCAGAAGGCTCACCACCTACCACATTGGGTACTAATACCATTGGTGAAAAGTGGGCTTCTGGGTGTTCCGTTCACCCTGACGGCAACACTTGCCTCTGACTACCCCGTTTGGGATAAAGTCGTGATGGTATGTAGTATTATTTTTCCTAAATGATTTGATATATCTATATTTTATTATGTATCATAATTCATAATAAAATATAGATTGCCTATCACCCCCTGATAATGTAGCTTCATATTGGTAAAATATTTTTTAAAAGTAGCTCCGGAAACTATTCAATACAAACAAACAATTAAATCTTTCCTTACTATAATAATAAATAATAATAAATAAATAAATAAATATCCCTGGACATTAGTCCACACAGCGCCATCTAGCCCCAAAGTAAGCTAATTAAAGCTTGTGTTATGGGATACTAGACAACGGATAAACATACTTAAATACATTTTCTTTTGTAAATACATACTTAATATACATAGGAGACACCCAGACCAGTACAAACAGACATGTTCATGCACACAAATGTTTGTACTGTGCGGGGATCGAACCCGCGACCTCTGGTGTAGTAGCCAACTTCTTAACCATTACACCAAGTCGGTCGACGAATAATATATATAATATTAGTATAAGTATGGATAAATAAATACCAAATACAAAAAAGATGAATTCTTCACGTGATAGGGGTCATACCTGATAACATAGCCGTGATGGAGAGGATCTCGTTGGAGCAGTTGTGGTTGCAGCTGGCGATGAGCATCTTGGCGAGCTGCGGGTCCAGCGGGAACTCCGCCATCACCGCGCCCAGGTCCGTCAGGTTGCCGTCGTCGTCTGGAAACAAGGTATTGTTGTTTACAAACTGGGACAAATAACAACAAAATCATCTGACCCCCAAACTCAGCAGAGCTTGTACTATTGAAATATTTGAATAAATAAATAAATATCTGGGACAATTCACACCAAGATCATCTGACCCCAAACTAAGCAGAGCTTGTAATATGGGCGCCAGAGACTGATAAACATACTTAAATAGATAATAACACCCAGACACACAACAAATATAAATGTTCGTCACACAAATATTTGTCATGGGTGGGGATCGAACCCACGACCTCCGGCGCTAAAGGCAGGATCGCTGCCATTGCGCCAACAGGCCAGTCAAAACATTCTCAAAACATACTTAAATAAACAATAATACCCAGACACACCACTAACACATGTTGCAGCATCGGGCCCGCAGCAATTCCTACGGGACCAGTGCATCAGGAATGGACAGTCTGTCCTCTCTGCAATACTTCTCAGGATGCTGTTGGAGCTTCCACGAATTCTACGCATCAAGGATGCCGCTGGATGATAAAAGTAATCGCTACATGGCGCTAAAACTTAGCGATTACTTTTATCATAATTTTACTAATATGGTTTTCAATGTGTTAATTTTTATTTTTATTAATTTATTTATTTATTTATTCATTTACAATATAAACTTACAGCTAAGCTAACACGTTTACATGCTAAAAAAAACAAAAATATAGAAAAGTAAACAATAACAAATACTTCGATTAAACAAACAAAAGAGCTTAAAGTAAAATAATGTACATTCAAAAAACAAATTGAAAGTTAATTTTCCGAAGTAATGTGGATACTGAGTCATAAAATATGTCAGCATCCTGGAACTCCTCCTCCTCCTCAATTAGGACTTTATTGAAGAGGGCAACAGCACGAGCCGCGGGGGAGTTGCCGGCGTGGCGCGTGCGCAGGCCCGCGGGGGCCGCGGACAGACGGCGCCGCCTACGACCAGCTCCTCGAACATAATTTCCCGGCACATATAAGCCTAACCGATGCAGGTTCTCAGGGTTATCCACCTTATTACGAAGCAGCAAGCAGAAGTGGACAAAAAGATGCACCTTACGCCTAAGCTGCAACGTTTCTTGGCCTAACATACCGGCTATAAACAATGATGGATGGATTTAAGACAGGATTGCTACCATTGCGCTAACAGGCTAGCCAATTATGTCGTACTGGCGTAGTTTTTGGTTATGTTTTATTTGTCATATTTTTTTTCGTTGCGAGGAACACGAAAACGTCCGCGCAGGGGGCGCTGCTCACACAAACGTAAACAAACCACCATAGACGATGAAGTATTTTAGTTTTTACGCAACTGTAGCTACCAATACCGACTTTTACCATTTTTGAGTATTCTTTTAAGTATTACTTATTTACCTATTTACACGCAGAAAACAATGTTTTTTTACTCACCCAGAGCAGCCAACTATTTGAGCAGTTCTAGGGCCCAAATCACGGGCGCAGACCATGAAATCGAAGTGCACTTACCAACTATACTTACCTACCTAACAAAATTCAATTTACAGTAAAATCGGTGTTGATTATTTATTAAACACAACACCGATTATAAAGCTACAAATAAGTAATAAATTAAAAAATAAAATGTCTATGGTATGACAGCTGTGCTATGCTTTTACACTAACAAAATGCTGCCGCACCTTATTCAACCGCATTTTGCCACGTAAAACGCTGATGTGGCGTGTTATTGATATACAAAAACGTTCATATTAAGTAGAGATTAAAAACAGAATGACAAGAGTTAAGAAAAAGAAAAATATCAGTATCAGTCAGTCATAATCATCATCCGTGCGGTCTATCCCGGTTGTGAACCCACACTGGTGTGTGAGGTCCCAGGGTCCGCCTTTCTTATTTTCTTGGCCCACTTCGCATCCTCAGTGGTGAGTTTGTTGGCACGCATGTCACCCTTAACGACGTCGAGCCAGCGCTTCTTGGGTCGACCTCTTCTATCGGTACCTGGCGGGGGCGGCATTATTATTTTATTATTTCAACTGGGGACGCTGGCAGTGGGCCGGGTGATCGGTCCGCTTGTTATGGGCCATTTCACCCATTTCCCCGGGCCCTCCTTGCAGGGGTAAAGGGCGGCATGGCCAGACATTTGTGTAGTTTGCCGATCTCCGTGAGACATGACCATACCCACGAAGGCGGCACTCCTGCAGCTTGTCTGCGATGTCACGAACACGAAGGCTGCCGCGGATGTGGGTGTTACGCACGCGATCTTTGCGTGAGACTCCACACATCCACCGCAGCATCTTCATTTCCGTGACGCGCAGCTCCTGCTTGTGTCGCTCTAGTAACGGCCATGTTTCACTGCCATATAAAAGGACAGGCCTAATGAGGTTTTATAGACCTGCCCCTTCAGCTTGATCGGCATTTTGGGGTCACAAATGACACCAGTCACCTCACGCCATTTGGCCCAAGCCGCGGAAATTCGGGTTCTGACGTCACGGTCGATGTCCCCGGACGCGCTTAACACCCCAGGTATTTGACACGGTCCGTGCGCTCGACGGACTGGGAATTTGTGGTGTTGCAGGCCTCCGTCCTGTCCGTCTTGGCCACATTAAGTTTCAGACCGCCGTTTTCAAGTGATTTTTTCCACTTATTCACCCGTTGTACCAGCAGTCCTGTCCGAATTTGCTAGCGCAATATCATCAGCATACATGAGCAACCAGTGGTGGTCTCGGATGTTGTTTGATAGAACGTCTAATATTACGCTGAACAGAAACGGGCTAAGCACGGAGCCTTGGTGTACTCCAACGGTGATAGGGAAGGGAAGCGTGTCACCGCCCCGGTGATAGCTACCTGACACCTATCCCAGAGTTGTTGCCCGGACTCACTATCCGCTCCGATGCACAGGTCACCGACAGCCATGGGATCTGGCTCCTTCAAGCAGCCACCACCTGCTTCGGGGCGGGCAGCTCTCCCGGCATTTGCCTCGAGGCTTCACTCGCAGGCCCATCACAAGTAGACGGTGTTGTGCAGTAAGACTCTCCCCGGGCATGACCTTACAGTTAGCTACCTTGCCGATCTGGGCTCTCCTGGTGAGAAAGTAGTCGATCTGGGTTGCGATTCTACCGCTCTTGTAGGTGACCAGATACTCGGGACTCTTTTTGAAGAACGTGTTCACGACGGCCAAGTCGGCAGCCATACACGTCCGGAGAATCTCTTCGCCTTCAGCGTTACGACTGCAAATATTCCCAGTGCCAATCACGCCGAAAAGCAAGGCAGCAAGATGAAGTTTTCTACGAGCTTCCATCTTCAGTATGTTTGCCGTATTGAGTAAAGGCGTGACATGAGTTCTTGGCGGAATCCGGAAGCAAAAACGTGCGCTAGCATTCTGAACTCGCTGTATGACCCTTGCTGAACTGGCCAGCAGGCATGGACCGTACACAGTATCACAGTAATTAAATTTGGAAAGGACCAGGGACTCACACAACATAACCCACATACTCTCACTCAGGTAAGGTCTCATCCAGTATAGCAACTTCAACCTATAGAAAGAATTCCTGGCACACTACGACACATGGCTCCTAAATTGAAGACTGCTATCGAAAATAATCCCAAGGAGCCTGTGGAGGTTGGGCTAAGAAACCCTCCTTCTGCGAGGACGTGATGACGCAGAAGGAGATCGCGGAGAGGGTCCGAGAGGATGATCCTCTGGCGGCCCCTCTCCGACGCAGACGGCGGTTCGCCCGTCCTCCTCCCGCTCCCTAAAAACAGCACCGGGTTGTTAGCCGGGGGACTTTCACCTCATTGCACGGTGCTCCCGTATGGGGGTGTCCCAGTATATCGGGACGCCCCGGTAGCGTGAGGAGGCCCGGCATAAAGGCTGGGCCAACCGCTGGGGTGACATGGTAATCCGTAAGGCTCCATGTTGCCCTATTCCTAAGCGGTGAGTGTATACCCGGGTGCGTTATAGTGGGTGTACCGCCGGATTAGCCGGCGGAGAGTCCCACACTCCCCCACTGCCTTCCCCCGGGCAGTGGAATAGTGCGCAACGCATTTTAAACACCTAGTTATAAAAAAGGGGGAAGAAACCCTGTGCACAACCTCCACAGGCTCCCCATTGACAACAAGATTTAGTGGCATTTGCTTTTGGAGTATTTACTTTGGTGCCTATTGTCATCAAGTGGGATTTCCTGGGGTTCAGAACAAGGCAATTGCCTGAGCACCAGGTTGACAAGCGTTCTAAATCCTTCTTCACCATATCAACGGCCTGTGCCAGATTCTCAGTTCGAAATGGTAGACAGAGCTGCAGGTCATTAGAAGCTTCTATTTAAGAGCAGTGCCATCTATTGGCAGTTTACACGCAACTGAGCAGATAATATCGAATTATCCCAAATTTTGAGCGAATTTTCTACTAATTACATATTTTAAGTCATATTTTAACGTTCTAAAAAGGTGGTAAATTTTACTGACTTGCCTCACGAAACCACAATTCACAGCAAAATGGGCCAAAACGAGGGTAGTTTTGAAGCTTTTATTTATGAGTAGGCGCATCTATTGGCGGTTTGAACGCAACTGAGTTACCAATATCGATCTTCTTTAATTTTTGGAGCAATTTGCTTGGAATTACACGTCTAAAATCTCTTAAGAAGTCGTGAAAAGATGGAAATTGATGGTTTTTTCGACTTACCCAGCGCAGCCAAGTAGTTGAGCAGTTCCAAGGCCCGCATCAGCGTCTCCGGCGCGGGCGGGTCCATGAAGTCGAAGTGCACCAGGTCATCGATGCCCAGCTTTTTCAACTGCAAAACTACAGATCCTAAGTTTGATCTGCAAGAGCAATGCGGAGGGCATTAGAACTGTTGCGCACTTGCAATGGACGGGGGGCGGTTGCGGGTTCGATTCCGAGTTTCATTGGAATATTTGTGTGAGTCAGGTGTCACTAGACTTTTACATTTTCAGTTTTGACTGAAATGTCAAAATATTATTGTAGAAGTATTTTGGGGTTTAGGATTCATGTAACAAATACTCTAATTACTCAACTGAATACCAATGAGATTTAGGCCCGTATTCTAGAATCGTACTCAACCACTGATCTGTACTTGAGTAGAGATTTCAAAACGTCAGTTCATCCAAAACGTCACTCAGATCTATGCTCAAGTACAGATTTTGTTTAAGAACACGGGCCTTAAACATGCTTACAACAGAGTACATATTTTATAGACACAATAACAAAATAAAAAATAGGCTCCAAAACTACTGATCCGATAGTGAAAATTCTTTCCTAACAGAAAGTTAAATTATTCAGGAGTGGTATAGGCTATATTTTATTAAGATTGAACAAAAAATTCAGTGAAAAATAATAGTAATATCAAGTCAGAGAAAAGCGGGCAAGATGGACACCAGCTGTCAAATATTTGACAGAACGAAGTCTGTCTGGGCAGCTGGTATAGTATAAAAAGGAGTTGTAATTATAAAAGTATTTTCTCAAATACATCAACTTAAAAAAAGCAAGCTTAAGTTTTATAAAGGCCTTTTTAATTATAGATTTTATTAAAGACTGGACATGGTCCTTATAAAGTGAGGCTACGGCCCCCAATATACAAATGCCTAAAAACTATAAAATTATACTCCTTTCGCCGTATGATGATATCCTTGACAGAGTGATGTAACAAATGTAATATAATCGAGTTGGCGAAGGAAATGGAATCTGATTTAACGATTTTTAATTTTTAAACAAATTCTTAATAAACGGGTTATGGCTGTTAAGTTATAGAATAAAACGCGGTATCTCGAAAATAATATTTAAAAATAGCACACAAGGCAGACGCACTGGTACTGATACAAATGACGTGATTACAAAATAGTCGCTCCTATTAATCGATTTTTTGTCGATTCAGTCGTGTCAATACACTATTGAATGGCGTTCCTTTACACGCATCAGGCGCTGTAAAGATATATTAATTTAATTAGAATACTTCATTTATTAACGGTTAATAATAATAACAATAATTTACGTGATAAGATTTGAAGGAACAATAGTTTTTTAATAGTTTATAACATTTTCTTTCGCCAGTTTCTTTTTATTTATTTCGAAATAGTATGCGTGACACGGAACAATAAGAGCTGTCAGGCATATCATCTTACAGTGAAAATAGTATAAAAAAAAACTTAAAAGCTTAAGTTTTATAAAGGCCTTTTTAATTATAGATTGGATATGGTCCTTAAGAAGTGAGTTACCGCCCCTAAAATACAAATGCCTAAAAACGATAAAATTATACTACTTTCGCCGTACGATGGTATCCCTGACAGTTCATAATTGTTAATTATAGTGATGTAACGAATGTAATTTAATCGAGTTGGCGAAGGAAATGGAATCTGATTTACCAATTTTTAATTTTTGAATAAAACGTGGTATCTCGAAAATAATAGTTAAAGAATAGAACACAAGGCAGACGCATTAGTACTGATGCGAATGACGTGATTACGAAATGGTCGCTCCCAATCATTGATTTTTTGTAGATTCAGTAGTGTCAATACACTATTGAATGGCGTTCCTTTTCACGCATCAGGCTCTGTAGAGATATATTAATTTCATTAACTTCATTTATTAACAGTTAACAATAATAACAACAATTTACCTGATAAGATTCGAAAGAACAATAGCTTTTAAATTTTGTATAACTTTTCCTTTCGCCAGTTTCTTTTTATTTATTTCGAAACAGTATGCGTGACACGGAACAATAAGAGCTGTCAGGCATATCATCTTACAGTGAAATAGAATAGATAAACAAGTGCCTTTTGCCATCAAACCGAGCGCCCTTTCACCTCAAGATCTCCGGATAGGTGTTGTCCTGCATCTCGTTCTTGTAGGCCTTCTCCGTGTACAGCCGGAAGCACTTCCCGGGCCGCGTGCGCCCCGCGCGGCCGGCGCGCTGCTGCGCCGACGCCTTGCTGATGGGCGACACGAGCAGCGACTCCACCCTTATACGGGGGTTGTATACTTTCTGTGGGACAAAATGAGAGTTAGAGAACATTTGGCACGAAATGAAGATTTCATTCACCATAAAACTGGCCTGGACACAACAAGGGTGCGTTCTTCCGATTCGCCGTTATCGCGCTAACAGTGACTGGTAGTACATAGGGCGGTCTTATGTATAACGTCCGCCATCTTGCGATTACGACGCCCATGGTCGCGAGCATAATCACTGTTGGCGGTCTGTCAATAATGACAGGTGATCAGTGTGTAAGCGTTTGGTTAGGTTAGTTGTTTGTTTTTAAAGTGGATTCAAGAAACACAACTACATACAAATAACAATGCTGCGCTCGCGAGGTTATCTTCTTTCTGATCTGCGAGGTTAGCTAGGTAGCTGTCGAACAGTGGTCAATCAAACAAACATTTTCGTGTTCCGAATCACAATTGTCATCATCGAGCTATAATCGCGCTAACTGTTTCGGAACGTTATGTAACGATGACAGTGCTGAAATCGATTTGGTCTGTCTCGGAACGCACCCCAAGAATGTTTAAAATGTTACAATATTTTCAATTTCGTCGTTTTCTTGATATAGGTAAACTAGGCTCCGCACCGTTAAGGTGTGAACTCTTTTGAAGCCTCGAGGCGTGGCTCATGGAGCTCGGGTCTCGGCTGGGCTCCGGCCTACGAGCCTACCGAGCTTACTGAGTCCGGCCAATTCGCCTCGAAGCTTGAAAAGTAGACCTCGTCGCCTCGAGGTTTGTACATCACTAATCGAGGAGGACTTAAACCTACGCTTTCCGCAATCGGACGGCTGCTCTTCCAACTAAGCTACTGAGTCCATTTACCCAATATTCTAATTAATTATCCTAAAGGCCCGTATTCACTTTGATTAGTAGCAACTGCAGGTGATTAGTGATTATGAGAAAACTCTTGTGGACAGTGATTTAATAGAACAAGCTTCTAATCACTTCACGAGCAGGATACTAATCACTCGCAATCGTCCTCATCTAACGGTCAGACTCGTTAGACGAAGAAGATCTGAAAGAACTGACGGTGGACCAGATAGTAAGATTCTGCAAAGCAACAGGAAGATTCGACGGGATGCAGTGAAAATGGGACAACCTAAAGACTCCCTACAAGGGGGGCCCGGGGAAATGGGTGAAATGGCCCATAACAAGCGGACCGATCACCCGGCCCACTGCCAGCGTCCCCAGTTGAAATAATAATAATCACTCGCAATAATTCATTGCTGTCCACACGTGTTTTCTCAGCTCCTGCACTAATCATCTGCACTTGCACTAATCAAAGTTGATACGGGCCTTTAGACCGCATGTACTCCATTTTTTTTTTATATTGCCCGTCATGATGACCTCACTCCACCTGATGGAAAGCGGTCGTGAGGTCCAGATATGAGGTTGACAAGCCCAGTCATTCAAACGAATCACTGGGCTGGCCATGCTCACCTTGAAGGCCTGCAGAAATGCCTTTTCACGCCCCGCTTGAAGAACCCGGGACTATACGAGGAAGGAAACACATGTGCTGGAAGAGCGTTCCACGTCTGGATGGTACGACAAAGAAACGAGTCACCGAACCTTTTAGTTCGGGCCAACAAATGTTGAATTGTGTGTGGGTGACGCCGTAGTCCAGCGCGCAGCACTTGCCATTCTTAGTACTTTTGAATGTTACCTGTTTAGCGAAGCCAGGGTCAATGACGAAGACCACTCCGTCAATGGTGAGGGAAGTCTCAGCGATGTTTGTGGAGACCACCACTTTGCGGCCGATGGCGCCGTTCGCGCGGTTAGGGGGGGCTGGCTCGAATATCCTGTGAGAAACAAATCATGTAAATAGATAAATTTACGTGCAAAAATATGTGTTTGTTAAGAAATAAGTCAAGTGAAGTTGAAAAAGATTTTCATGAAATTGTGAGTGCCATTTCAGTGCTATTTAGTTTTTGAGATATTCAAATATATTTATTATCCCTTCACAATCATAGGTATTTAAGGCTTATCTTAGGTCTAGAAAATGAACATAACCTATATTTTGTGAGGGACTGGTGCCTGAAATTGAAATAGCTTTACCTATTTGTAGTAGTTATTAAGTACAGAATAAACGTTTCATTACGGTTCATATGACGGCACGATTGGCGTGGTGCGCTGTACACGGTTTCTCGCCTTAAATTCTGTAGTGTCCCGGGTTCGGTACCGGTCGGGTCAATGCAGGAAACGATCTTTTCTAAATTGACTCTCGTCTGGGTGTGCTGGGAGACGGGCCTGGCTTAATTCCTTGTCTGGCACCTCGTAATACAGGGAAATTTATCCCTACTTCGAAACCATGACAAGAGGTGTTGTCTGGCGCATATTTACTTATTTATATTTATTATTAAAAAAAATACTAGTTGTTGAGCCATCTTTTAAATTTCGAAGGGCACTCTCGTTTTCATGATTTTTTTTTGTGAAAGGAAATCATTAGTCGGTTGTTTATGCAAACGCCCAATAGAAGCACATGATGATACAAGTTGAATTTCATTCAAACATGATGGCATAAATATTTGTGATGGGTGTGAGTTCGTGTGTGTATGTATTTGTTACAAATACAAATAAACTTTATTGTGAATCACAGGTATAACAATAATGTTCAGATCATACATATTTAAGAGTCTCACTGTGTTCCGCCTCACAGGCATACGATAGTAACAATCTTAATCCGAATGTCTAAATTTATTACAAATCAGTCAATTAAAAATAATAATAATAAAGTAATTAGATAGGTAGGTCAAGAAGTGAATAGAACACAATTAAATTAATTTAATTCAAACAAATTGTCAACAAATCTGACTACAATCTGTATCGTTGATGGCTTCCTGGCACTTTAGAACGAGAAGATCATGGAGTTCCGTTTACAATATGGTTAAAACATTATATTGCGAATACAGACTGGAAGGAGTTGTCTTATTTATTTCTTGTTTGAATGAGATTTTGACACTCACCTCTGCTGAAGATTCGGCGGCAAAGTAGAATACAGCGGAATACACTTCAACTCCCCAGCGTCCGGCCCCAAATTGTCAATCTCCCTCTTAATCCTCTTACAGGCATCTTCTATCTCTTCCTGTCCCGTCAAAAACAGCAGAATATCACCAGAAATATCCTCACAAATGTGAATCTGAACGACCGTTCTGATCGCTGCTTCTAAATAATCCCTCTCCGGCTGCGGTGTGTAGAAAATCTCTACTGGATGAGTACGACCAGGTACGTTCATCAGCGGAGCGTTGTCAAAGTACTGTTGAAACTTGCCAGCGTCCAACGTGGCTGACATAATAACTAGCTTCAAGTCTGTGCGTTGCTTGATGACTTCTTTCAGCACTCCCATGAGTATGTCAGTGGCTAGAGTTCTCTCGTGAGCCTCGTCGAGAAGTATGACTCTGTACTGTTCCAGCATTGGGTCCGACATGGCTTCTCGGAGCAACATACCGTCTGTCATGTATTTCAGCACTGTTTGGGGGCCGGAGCAGTCTTCGAAACGGATGCTGTAACCGACTTGCTGACCTGGGGAGATACAAAAAATTGGTAAGAAATTGTAGAGAATGAGAAAAATTTAAAGCACAATAAAAAATAAATACTAGATAGAGCTATATTCTCAATTTTGCAGTGATTTAGGCCCATATTCTGAAAGGACGCTCAAACGTGAATCTTGACTTGAAACTCGATTTAAGCAGGGATCTAATTCTAGAACCGCTTGTGAGTACAGATTCATAGATCACATTTTAGACTTATTCCGAAACGTCACTCACGTGCGAATCGGCGCTCAAGTAGAGATTTGATCTGTGATCACGCAAGTGACCTCCTGACCACGCTTGAGTAGAGATTTGCTTGTCAAAAATGATAGGAACCTTAGATATTTTTGAAGACAACCTCAAAGCTAATTTCATTTTCTTATTCCTGGATTAACTACAATTTGAAATTAACCATAGTTAGGAAGAAATTCAGTACTTATAAAAAATCAAAGTGGGTATGCAAATCTATATGTAAGGGTAGGTATTAGTAAACCACTCACACACACACACACACACATACACACCAAGCACAGATTATGGGAGTCCCTCCCTTGTCAGGGGACAATTACGTTCCGTTACAGTTAATAGCTTAAATTAACAAATAACAAGATAAAACTCAAATTAAAATAGTTTCAGTGTAATAATTATTTTACATGAACAAGTTAAGTATTGAAAGGCAAGTTAAACCTTTTCTTGGTGCAAATACATTGTGTATCGGTTTATCTTTCACAATAAAAATGTAATATAACGTAAAAAAGGTAAAAATTAATTATTGTAAACAAATACAAGCCTGATTCACAGACAAAAAGCAAACTCTACTCAAATCTTGTTTGAAACTCGATTCAACTGAGACCCCTGTTGAGACAACTGAGAGAAAAAAGTACGCTCCGCAAATATAAAATCCCCCGAGGATGCACGGCGGACTCGGCGGAAGAAGTTTTAAAAAAGAATACAGGGTCCATCCCTTTATTTCGAATCGATTATTAACGCGGAGTAAAATCCGCCGCGCGCGTTGACTGCTCATAGTTCGTTCGTTCTATTTTGTTCCGCGGATGCCCGCGCACTTTAATCCGCTGCGCTCCGCTTGCGTCCGCGGTGTTTCAGTGGATTTTTGGGTCGGCATAGTTTTAGCCGGTCGTGGTGTGCATTGTTCTATAAAATTTGAAGGGATCTATTTTGACGGAGAAAAAAGTCTGCGCAGACCTTTACAGTTCCTAATTGCAAACAATCTTTTTCAAGTAGGTATAACCGAAATTTGCGTTTAGTCGCATAATGCCTAATTCGCAAAATGGCCACCGACTCTCGAAAGGACTACTTCGGAAAACGCCCACTTAGCTAAAGGACTACTTCGCGTAATGCCTAATTCGCTAAAAGACCAATTCGCATAATGGCTACTTAGCCAAAAGACTAATTCATGATAGGACTACTTTGCGAAAGGACTAATTCGCAAAATGGCCAATCTTTACCAAATGAGTTAAAATTAAAATAAGATAAAACACCAGTTAGATTCATTAATTTTGAAGCTAACACCAGTAATTTATCTTCTTCTCCATCCTCTAACTACCAAAAAATCTTTAGCAAGACCTTTAGGTATAGTTACGTCTTTGACTGTTTGAAACATCAGCGATTCAATACTTCAATACTTAAATATATTTTCCTTGTTCTGTACGAAATGTCCTTCTTTTCGTAGAATGTAGGCAGTGAAGAAGTAGAAGTACCTGGCATGGTTTCAAATTTTTTTTCAAGAATAGCCTTCATAGGCGTAAAGTCTTTGCACACTTTTTTTTTAATTTGTTCATTTTAATTAAAACATCGTTTTTCTCTTGATGAGGCAGACATTTATGTTCTGACTGCCTTAATATCTTCTTTAAATTAACATCCAAAGTCACCGTTTGCACTACAATCACTTTTATTTACGCAGCGCCACAATGAACTTCCATTTTTATTAGTTCCCTTAGTTTTGTTATATCTATGTTCGTGATACAAAAGGCAATCATTACCTTTTTGTTTTTTTTCAAAAACTAATGTTTCTTCTTCCATTTTCAAAAATAAAAATATAAGAAACTTAACAAATGATGACATTCACTAATGTTCAATCTCAGTCTTAATTAGCAAAGAAAACTGCCCTAACTTTTCAAAATATTTCTTAATGTGTCGTTTCGTTTTACGCATTGATTCAAAGTACTATTCTACATAATTGAATATATTATTACCTATAGTTTACCTAGTTGAAAATAAAGGAGGAAAGAAAATAATAAGCTATTTTAGTTTCCTTAATCTAATCTAGTACTTCATCAGGTAATCTCATATTTTTGGTAACGAGTCTACCAACTAGATGGCGGTACTAGTAATGAGTCAACCAACATAAGTTTACGTTACTATTTTTATTAGAGAAGAAAAAACCAAGTATTATTTTAACCATTAAAAATATATTTTTGGATTATGTGTAATATAAGAAATAACATAAATAGCTATAAATTACCTTACGTTATACATATTAATGAGTTGTTAGTTACATTTAATGTAGGAATAAACGTTTTTGGTTAATGTTCTCCTTTGAGAAAATATGGATAATAATGGCCATTTTGCGAATCGGTCCTTTCGCGGAGAAGTCATTTCATGAATTAGTCCTTTGGCTAAGTAGCCATTATGCGAATTGGTCTTTAGCGAATTAGGCATTACGCGAAGTAGTCCTTTAGCTAAGTGGGCGTTTTCCGAAGTAGTCCTTTCGAGACTCGGTGGCCATTTTGCGAATTAGGCTTTATGCGACTAAACGGAAATTTGTTAATAAACAAGTAACCTTATATACGCTTACTTTCAAGAGTCAATTCCATATACGCAAAAAGAATGAGGGCTAACAGTGCTAAACAGTGTATCTATAAACTGATGATTCCACTTACCCAGAGCGACGTCCATTTCTTCAGCCACGCGCTGCGCCACCGACATGGCGGCCACTCGGCGAGGCTGCGTGCAAGCCACTCCTTTGGACTTGCCGGCGGTAACCGCTGCGAATTCCACGGACCACTGCAAACAAAATAACATAATTAATTTAACATTAATGCGAACATGGTTTTAACGTGAGAGAGTTTTTGAACATTGTCATTCTGACCTAATTTGTAAAGAGGAAAGATATTTCTGTTTGCTTGTTTGCATTGAATAGGCTCCGAAAGTAATCGACTGATTTTAAAAATTATTTTATCATCAGCAAGTGACATAGGTTATATTTCAACATCTACACCGGCGAAGCTGCTGAAGAAATTGTGATGTCTTTGTGATGTCTTCAAGCTCTGAACGAATAATTATAGCAAATATTTTTAGGCCCAATCTGCTTGAGATGGCTCTGGCCACATATCACGCTGTTTCTTGATACTTTTATAACATTATACAATGTTATCTTTTTATGATTGATAGGGAACTTCCTGTGAATGATCCTGAAGCGAAACTCTATAAACAGGTATGTATAAACAGAACATCATGGGTGCTAAATTTAATTCTGTATTATCTTCGGTGTGAATCCAGCAGCAACAAACCTGCGGTATCTGCGTGGTCTTCCCGGAGCCGGTCTCGCCGACCAGCACGACGCACTGGTGCGTGTTGAGGAGCCTCATGAAGTCGTTCTTGTACTCCCACACCGGCAGCCCCAGCCGCCGGCGCAGCAGCTCGTGGTAGCGCTGGGAGTGCGGCAGGCCTGGGGAGGAAATTCAATTCCATTAAATTCAAATCACAATAAGAAATTGACTTGATTGACTGGCCTGTTGGCGCAATAGCGATCCTGCCTTTAGCGCCGGAGGTGGTGGGTTTGATCCCCACCCATGACAAATATTTGTATTTGTTGTGTGTCTGGGTGTTTTTATTTATTTAAGTATGTATTTAGAAATATTTAAGTATGTTTATCAGTCTCTGACGCCCATATTACAAGCTCTGCTTAGTTTGGGGTCAGATGATCTTGGTGTACATTGTCCCAGATATTTATTTATTCATTTATTTAGATTCTTAACTCTGGCAGTGGAGATTTGTACTTTTATCAAGGGAAATTTACAGTATTTCACCAAAGAGAGTGACACAAGAAATAACGTATGTTCGCAATATAAAGTATAACATTTGCCAAGTCAAAGCCTTCAGTTATATTTGCAGTAGAAGCACATAAGTAACTGGAATAAAGGTATTCAATAAACTGCCTAAGTTCATAAAGTCTGAAGAAGGATCCCGATGCAAGAGAATTCTTAAAGAATGACTAACATGTAGAATACAGGGGAAATGGGTGACATGGCCCATAACCAGCGGACCGATCACCCGGCCCACTGCCAGCGTCCCCAGTCGAAATAATAAAATAATAAACATGTAGAATAGAATAGAAAATATTTTATATGTAAATGTTTTTATAATTTGAATGAATATTTTAATACTTGATCATTACAATTTTTATCTCTTTTAATACTTATTTTATCTCTGAAGGCCTTCAGATGTATCAGCCTATCCTCGTTTCTATTGAAGACAATGGAAAAGATCCTTGACAGAACTATAAGAGCCCAGATAGAGAACAGTGGATCCCCGCTACATGAGAACCAACATGCATACATGGAGGGTAAGTCCACAGAAACAGCCCTCCACAACCTAGTTACTAGAGTACAAAGGTCTCTGAGCAACAAGGAATACGCACTGGGCTGCTTCTTCGACGTAGAAGGGGCATTCGACAAGGCCAGCCCTAAGTCGATAGAAGCCGCCTTAGACCGCGAAGGCATTCATAAAGATATATCAGGATGGGTGAAGAACATGCTTCAACAACGCCTGATAAAGGCTGAGCTAGCAGGGGTTACACACACGGTCAGGGCGAGGAGAGGATTCCCGCAAGGGGGATGCCTATCCCCTCTACTATGGTGCATTCTAATAGATGAACTAGTACACGAGATAAACAAGACACACATATACACACAGGTGTACTCTGATGACGGGGTATTGCTAGTAACGGGAAAGGTCCTCAGCGTCATGTGCAACATCATGAACAGAGGACTGAAAGCGGCGCTATCATGGTGCAGAAGTAAGGGACTCAACCTCAATCCCGAAAAGACGAAACTAGTCCTATTCACCAATAAACGTAAAATTGGTAGTAAAGAAATAGTGCAAATAGACAACTCCGAACTAGAAATGGTCAAGGAGATCAAATACCTAGGAGTTACGCTGGACAGCAAACTAACTTTCAAAGCACACATAAGTACCACCTGCTCTAAGGCCAAAATGGCCATGATGCAATGTAAGAGAGCCATAGGACGCACATGGGGAATCAAACCGGCGACTGTACTATGGATATACAAAGCAATCATCCTGCCACGAATCCTCCACGGATCACTGGTATGGTGGCATAAGGCGGTACTAAGGACCAACAAACTAGAGCTAGACAAGGTCCAAAGACTAGTGGCACTGATGATCACAGGTGCAATGAGAACAACACCCACAGCAGCGCTAGAGATCATGCTCGGGCTGGATCCGCTAGATCTAGCGATCAAAGGAAAAGCGACCGAACAATGGTTCAAACTCAGGAGCACGAACCTCTGGATCGGTAACCACACGGACAGAGGGCATCTACGCATCGGAAGTGAAATCGAGAGCAACATGTCAATGATCTTTACCAACAACGACCTAACAAGGAAAGAAAAGATCTTTGACAAGAAATACAAAGTACACATAGGACAAAGAGATGAATGGAACATAGACACAAGCGGAACAGTTTGCTACACAGATGGCTCCAGAATTGAGTCACTGAAGCTATCTGGCGCGGGTGTGCACATAAGGTGCGAGGACGGTACAGTGATAAACAGATCAATCTGCCTAGGCAGGTTCGCCAGCGTATTCCAAACAGAAATATACGCTATCATGGAATGCGCAGATATATTAGACAATCAGGACAGTGTCAGCAAGGCCACTATCTACAGTGACAGCCAGGCAGCGCTGAAAGCGCTTAGCAAAGCAGAGACGACATCGGTAACTGTCAAAGAATGCAAAAAAGCTCTAGGGAAACTCGCAAACAAAATAGACGTAGTGATTGCATGGGTCCCTGGACACGAGGGAAATGTCGGCAACGAGTTAGCAGACGAACTAGCCAGGGGTGGTGCGGCCGAAGGCTCAGTGGGTCCGGAACCCAGGCTGCCAATAGCACACAACATCACCAAGGGAGTAATTAAAAGGTTAACCACAGCAGCAACAAACAGACGATGGAAGGCTGCAACAGGCATGCGACAGTCTAAAATGTTCATAAACGGATTAGACACGAAGAAGACAGGTCATCTACTGAAGCTGTCAAGGAACAGTGTACGTATGGTCACTGAAATCGCCACAGGACACTCTAGACTAAACAGGCACCTAACAGTAATAGGCATCAAAGACAACCCCACATGCATGGAGTGCATGGACAGCGAGGAAACGAGTTTCCACCTACTCGCCGAATGCCCGATGTACTCACACATACGGTGGGAGCTCATGGGGTCAGACTCGCTAGATGAAGGTAACCTGAAAGAACTGACGGTGGACCAGATAGTAAGATTCTGCAAAGCAACGGGAAGATTCGACGGGACGCCGTGAAAATGGGACAACCTAAAGACCCCCTGCTAGGGGGCCCGGGGAAATGGGTGAAATGGCCCATAACTAGCGGACCGATCACCCGGCCCACAGCCAGCGTCCCCAGTCGAAATAATAATAATAATACTTATTTTATTATATCAAGTTTTGTTTTAATTAAGTGTAAATTGTCAATTTTATTATAAAATGAGTAAATTATAATGAATCTTGCTGGACCTTTTCTACTGAATGCCCGAAATGGGCAAACTGTTGAATCTTTTAACTTTATAATAACAACCTTTGTATAACACAGTTTGGGAACAAAAAATTATTCTTTTTTTTTTTTTTTTTTGTATATTTTTATCATGCAATCAGCCATTTCAGACTATGAGCAGATGAGGTAAGTGAGTTTGGTCGTTTAGGGCGCTGCTCTCAGCAGAGCCAGCCCTTTCTTTGTCATTATCGGATTGCGGTCTAATCGTCGAAGATATCCCGTCGCTTTTTAAGCCGACGCATGGTTTCAGGGATAGTGAGCTGCCCCGCTAGTTGGTTCGGGTGCTTCGACAGTCTTAATCTATAGTTAGCTCTGTGGGTTTCTATTTCCTCTCTTATCATTGGAATATTCAGAATTTCATGCACCTCTGTTATTCTTATAAACCATGGCGCATTAGATATTTGTTTTAAAATGGAGTTCTGCGCTCTCTGTATAATCATAATGTTGGAGGCACTAGCAGAGCCCCACAACTGTATTCCATATGTCCAGATGGGTTTCAGAATAGTTTTGTATATGAGCAACTTGTTGTCTAGAGATAGTTTTGAGTTACGTCCTAGCAGCCAGTAGAGTCCCTTGTATCTTAGGTTGATCTCATCTCTTTTGGTTTCAACATGCTTTCTCCATGTAAGTCTGCGGTCCAGGTGCATGCCCAGATACCTTACTGTTGGTGATGTGGTAGCTGAACGCCATTTAACATGACTGGAGGACAATCTTCTTTGCGCAGGGTGAACGTTATGTGCACAGATTTGGATACACTGACGGCAATTCTCCATTTGGCAAGCCATTCCTTAATTTCATTCAAACTGTCCTGCAGAACCTGGGAAGCTGTAGTAGGCCATTTGTTTGAGGTGAGCAAGGCTGTGTCATCAGCGAAGGTTGCTATAGTAACTCCTGGGGTTTGTGGCAAATCATGTGTGAACAGCGTGTATAGGACTGGTCCCAGTACAGATCCCTGTGGCACTCCTGCTAATACTTTATGCAGTTTGGATGAGCAAATGCTCTCCTTCACTCGAAAAAATCTATCGGCCAGATAGGATTTCAGAATTGGATAAAATGTGTGTGGTAATATTGTTTTTATTTTGTAGAGCAAACCCTTATGCCAGACTATCGAAAGCCTGTTGAATGTGAAGAAAAACCGATGAACAGTATTCTTTTTTCTCCAGAGACGTTCTTGTCTTTCTGCACACTCTATGTACTTGTTCAACAGTCGCGTGTTCCTTCCTAAAACCAAACTGGTGTTCCGGGATAATTGAGTTTTCTTTTATAACTTTCATCATTCTGTGTAGAAGCGACTTTTCAAGTAGCTTTGACATAATCGGCAAGAGACTGATAGGCCTATATGATGTTATTTCGTGAATCGGTTTTCCGGGTTTGTGGATCATTATAACATTTGATACTTTCCATATGTCTGGAAAGTATCCAATTCTCATTATAGCGTTGAATAACATTGTTAGGTATACGGCTACTTTACGCGGTGATTCTTCGAGAACTTTTTTGTCAATGAGGTCATATCCCGGAGCTTTGTTATTCTTAAGTGATCTGAGGTTTCTGAATATTTCTTTAGGTGTCACTAGTTTTAGGGGGATATCCAGTTGAAAGTCTTGGTTTAGAGTCGAGTCAATCTCTGTATCATCTGCATTCACCGCTGGATCATTGGGAGCAAATACTTGACTCAAATGCTTTGCAAACGCTTCCGCCTTGTCAAGTGTGGTTCTAATCCACTGACCGTCACTTGTGCGTAGTGGTGGTTTTTGACATAAAGGTCTATCATGGTTTTTGCAGGCTTTCCATAGTGAGTAATTGGTGCTCTTTGTAGGTGCTAAACTTTCTAGGTAAGTATCCAAGGCAGCCTCGTTAGCCTCCCTGATAAGGGTTTCCAAATCCCGAATGGCTTTGTTTAGTTCCCTCTTGTCATTAGAGTGCCTACTAACGTGCCATACTCGACGTAGCCTCCTTTTTTCTAGTATCTTCTGTCGTATGGAATCAGAGTATGTTTTACTTTTTGGGGGACGATCGATGACTTCAGGGGTGGAGATCCAACAACTTTCTTGGATAACTGATGTTAATTTGCGCACTGCATTGTCAATGTCCGATTCGGTCTTTAAATTTACCTTCAAATCCAATTCGGTATGCTTGTTGTAGAGTTTATTGTCATGTTCAATATTCATGATAGCAGTGTCGAGAGTCAGAATTACCGGTACATGGTTGGTGTTAGAATCCAGACAAGTTTCTGTGTAGTGGGATAATCTCGAGAGGCCCTTAACGATAAAAAAGTCTATAACGTCGGTAAGGCGGTTTGGATCAGTCGGCCAATTAGTCGGTTCAGCAGTTGAGATTGTTATCAAGTGGTTCCTATCTACAGATTTCTTGAGCTCTCTTCCTCTAGTGCTGGTAAGTCTAGAGGCCCAGTGCACATGTTTGGCACAAAATTATTCTTATTCTTAAAACAATTAGGACCAAATCACAGGTGACCTTATGCAGACCACAGTGACATAAAAGTTCATTTAAAATTGTGGTGGATAGAATGAATATTATTTAAACAATAGTCCACCATGGAAAGTAATTTACCAGTGAAAGGATTGACTCCTGGAGTGCTGGTGGCCGTGGGAGGCATGGTGCTGCCCAGCGTGGCAATAGCATCTGATGATGATTCACCACTGGCACCAGATTTAGCCGCAGCGGCGGCTTTTTCTTCTCTGGAAAGGAAAATAAACATTATTGCTAATTAGAGGAAGTATTATTTATTTGTGTAATCAATGTGGAATTCATACAAACCCTGTAGTTTGTTATCTAAATCAGCTCCAATATTGTAACTTGGGAAAGATAAAAATGAGTGACTGAAAATCTCTCGCAATAATCTGACTATTCAACCCAGGATTTTGAGTAGAACACCCTTGCCAGAGTCACAGAGACATTATTTATACTAAAATTGAGAAAATGCTTTAGTCCACCTCACCGCAGGCAATATCAGAAAATACTTGTAATTATTCTAACCTAAGCATGCTGCCAACACAGAAATTTCCATACCATACATTCCCATTAGTAATAAAATGATGAAACACTGCTGGAGTCTAAACTCTAAAAACAATATATTTGCACTGAGTGCTTTGAGGAATTTTTGCGAATTACTTTTACACTTGAATCTAAAGATTTTAAACTTAAAAATTTAACTGGTCCTGGTTAAGAATGCATACGCCTAATCTCTTTATTTACTGCCAGTAGGTACCGCAAAGCTAATGCAGCATATTCTACCTGCATTGCCCAACATTAGGCCATAACTAAAAACTAGAATGTTTCCGGTGCTAAATTATTATTTCTATTGGTGGTTTAAAATTTAAAATTGGGTTTTTGGCGATAAAATATTTCCCTTTTAAAATTTCACAACCAAGTTAGAAATTCTAGCACAAGGTAGCCTCTGTTGCTAAAATGTCTTTAATTGGTTGTGAAAGCTACATAATACACTTAAAACCACCAATATGAAATGCCGTCGCTGACCTGGTAGCCCCAAAACAGTGAACTCAAGCAGTAAATGATGAATGTGAGCGTGTGATATACTCGTCGACCATGGAACGTCTCACACTGTTCATCACTATGGCCTACGCTTCCAGCCACACGCCATGACCTAATATTAAAGGCGTTTTTAATGGTCACCATGTAAATAAGTCACGAATGTAAGTACATGCAGTAATAGGACCCCCGGATTCATTCGGTCGTTTATTGTTAAATTAATTGATTTTTTAACGCCTACTCAGAAACCGCCAAGTCAAAAGCACCATCGTGGTTTCATGGTATGAAAATAGACCGGCATGTTTGGAACATTATTTTTAAGACTTTGTCTCTTTAAACAAAAGCAACATATTGCAAACATAGAATTCTTTCAGATTATTACCTTAAATGCGATGTGAGACCCAATTTAAACCACAACAAAGAATGAAAACCACGCATGTTCTGCAGTCAGCATTTCGTACAAAAATGTTTGATGTTGCTCAACAAACCTTTTCTTCTTGATAAAAGGATCCATCACCTCAATTCGTCGCTTAGACATATTATTCTACACACATGAAACACCTGCACAATCAATTTTACTGGAAAACTTGATGAAATATCTCAAGAAAATGAGACGGACAAAATGGCGTCCGAAAACTGAAAATAATTGTTTATGGTAGATTGGTAAAGGAGAGGCGAGTAGTGTTGAACGTGATTTTATCGATTTTCGGTTAAATAAAAAACTTGATTGAGATTAAGATTATGACTATGTTTACGAGTGATTGAAGTGGAGTATACAAAAAGATATAGTCATAAAGTTATGCTCTCAAATAGCATGCTTAGAACGAGCATGCTCACTTTTCACTGAAGTGAGCATGCTCATTATAAGCAATGCTTAGACAAACACGCTAATTAAGATCAATTTGGCAATGAGAAAAAAAAACAAAAATGACCTATATCGAAAACCATTTCCAGATATATATTTTTTATAGATTATACCTCTGAAAAGGATCTAGGATATTTTTTATAAAACAAGTTTGACCTTCATTTGACCCCAGAAAGGCAACTTACGCAAAGAGTACTTTAAGGTTCCTAATGGACTCTTGACGGTAATTATTTAGATGGTTTCGTTTTATTTAGGTGGTGTTACTGAATTGGAAATAAAAAGAACTATTATGAGTCTGAAGCGTAATAACACTTGTGGGCACGATGATATTCCGGCGACGGTCCTAGCGCACTGCGTAGATGCATTGGCACCGCCTTTAACAATGTTGGTTAATCAATCTTACGCAGAAGGGGAAATTCCGGAAAGCCTTAAATTAGCTATTATAAAACCTGTTTTTAAAAAGGGAGACAAGAGTTCTGTCACGAATTATTGCCCAATTGCACTCTTACCGGTAATTACGAAAATATTCGAAAAGATAATTTGCCAAAGTATTTACAGATTCCTTGAAAAGTATAATACTATAAGTAAAAACCAACATGGTTTCCGCAAAAATCATTCGACAACTTCAGCTGTTTTTGATTGCAATTTTGAAATTCCAAATACATTAGACCGAAATCAGTGTGCTGTCGCTATTTTCATGGATATGTCTAAAGCTTATGATCGAGTTTTACATAACGTCTTAATAAAAAAAATGGAATCTCTAGGCATACGCGGACAAGCGCTAAAGTGGCTAACATCTTACCTCAGGAACAGGAAACAAGTTGTCAAAATTACACATTTTAGCGAAGAGACAGAAGAACTAGTACGAGTTAACTCTTCGACTGAAGTTGTTTCTGGATCTATACCGCAAGGCAGTGTACTAGGATGTTTATTATTTCTTATATACATCAACAACCTTTCCTCTGTAGTTCCCCATAACCTAGTTTTGTTTGCCGATGACGCAACTCTGTTAATTTCTGGCGACTATGACGAATTACATACATTACACAATTCAATTACAGATTCACTAACAAAAATAGTCGCACACAAAAGAAATAGGACTTAAACTAAATTTAGAAAAAACCAAAATCATGCAATTTCGCCCGTATCAGAGACCAGAGGTACCTCTCTGTGTACTTCATGAAAGCAAAAAGATTGAGGAAGTAAATTCGTTTTCGCTGCTAGGAATAACTATGGACTCAACGCTGTCTTGGAAAAAACACATTGAAATAGTGGTAAACAGACTGAGCCAATTTGCATATGCGATATGGGAACCTCGTAAAAGTACGAACGAAGAATGTGCGCTGATTGCCTACCACAGCCATGCCGGTGCGTGGATGAGGTATGGAATTGCACTGTGGGGCAATGCAACAGGCGTACAATCTGTGTTTGTTCTAAAAAAACGCTGCCTTAGAATAATAACATTGACGGCACCAAAAATCTCATGCATGCCCGTATTTGTGAAAATGAAGATCCTTACAGTTACTTGCCTATATATCATTGAATTATGTCGTTTAGTTAAAAACAAACACACTATTTTGAAAGAGTTGGCGATAAACCAACACGGTACATCTCACGCCGAGAAAATGATTTAATTTTACCAACAGCGCGACTCACCCTTCTGATGCATGGTTCTCATTACATGGCTGTTAAAGTGTTTAATCATTTACCAAAATCCTTAAAAGCCCCCCAATGTGATAAATTTGAAGATTTGCTTAAAACATTTCTCATCGGCAAAGCATATTACAATTTGAAAGAATATTTTGAGGATAAAATTATAATTTGATTCAGGTTTTTTTTTTTGTTTTGATTAAATATTATTTAGTCTTTTAAGTGTTAACTATTAATATTTAATAACCTTGGTACACCTATTGTAGTTTTGAGGTCGTACTGAATTATATTTCAATTTGAGTTTTTGTAAGATGTCTTTGCAACACCCTTAGAGGGTATATGTACATTTTAGTTTTTACATTTGTATAAATTTATATGTGTATAGAGCAAATAAATAATGATTATGATTATGATTATTAAATTGACATCTCACAATTGGGTGAGAGTTTTTTTTTTATTCCGTTTTAATATTTTTTTAAAATACCTTTCACTATTTTAAGCAACTAATTTGAATATTTTGTACCTGGCAGTTATTTTTATATTAATCTTTTAACATTGCGAACTCATGTCGTCACAATTTCACTTAGTGTTCCCACATATGTTTGTTTTTCCCCGATTCGTGGTAAATAAATAATGAGGAAAAAAATACTGATTTACTGCACTCAGGCCTCAGCCTCGAATTTTGCGGGCAGCGGGGTGGCAGCGGCGGCGCCCGCCCCCGCGCCGCTACCGCGCCGCTGTTTTCGAGAACTGGTCCATTTGATTTTACGCATAAGATCCTGCTGCTGCCGCGCCGCCACCACTGCCGCCCCGCTGCCCGCAAAATTCGAGGCAGAGGCCTTACGGCTGAAACAGAGCTCAACGTTCATCATGTAGCATCTCACGAGAAGGTATTCTTCAGATAAAAATTATTTTGCCAAATTCTGTAACTAAGCCATACCTGAAAGGGTTGGGATTATAACCAATGGCTATTTTAAGCCCTACCTATCTGTCTGGGCAATGGGCGTAAATTAATGTACGTATTATTAAAAATAACTTTATGGAAAAATATTCTTCACCTGGGGGAATTTAAAATCTGCTATCTGAAAACACCAATAATACCATATATTAGAATCATCACTGGGGTCATTCATTTGACCCCAGTTTGGCAAAAAAAAAAAAAATTTATTTTTTTATTTAATTTAAAATATCCTAGATTCTTTTCCTTTAAAAATGTTAAATATTTAAATATTTTAATTTAATAAAATACAAATACCTCGAAATGGTTTTCGATTTAGGACATGTTTTTCCTCCCATACCCAATTGAAATCTATTGGATCGTATAATAGTCATGTTTGATAATCTGTCCAAAAACCAATCAAATCACGTGATCTGTATCATCCCGTATGATTTTTAGGTATTTATTAGGAATTTTTAAGGTATTTTTGTATGTTTTTATTCAATTGGTACCTTTTCCTATTTAAGAAACCAATTTAAATATTTTTAAGATCTAGTCCGTAGTTAATTGTTTATTAATTTTTAAACATTGCGAACTCATGAGCTGCTACATATCCGATAGACAGCACGGATCCTTTAGAAAAAGGTCAACTTTAAGCAATTTTTTGGAGTTTAAAAACTATCTATGTCATGTGTTTGCTTCTGGAGGGCAAGTTGATGCTGTCTATCTTGATTTTAGCAAAGCATTCGATCAGGTTGATCACTCTCTGCTCTGTCATAAGCTTTCCTATTACGGTATTCATGGTTGTCTGTTGAGATGGATTATATCTTACTTGAGTAATAGAACTCAGCTACACCACGAACGTGTCTGAGTTCTTGTTGGATATCAACACCCGTCAGATGCCGATTGCGCAGCGATGTAGAGACAATGAAACGGTCGTCTCTGTCAGAAGTACACCGGTGGCGGCTGGTTTTTGGTCTTCGATTGAAGGCACCGATCTCTCGAAATCGTCTGTAGACCCGGGACACAGCAGACTGGCTCAAGCGAAGCTGGGCAGCGATTACTCGCTGGCTAAGTCCTCGTTCTAACAAGGCAACAACTTGAGCGGCTTCTTCAGGTGTGGTATCTGTGCCGGATGGTCACGTAGTAAGATTAGGCACACAGTGTACGTGTATGAGTTCGTATATAAGCTTTAGTAGAATTATAATAAACCAGACTATTACTAACTGTTGTCTCATTTAACTGCCATTCCGTCTGTGGTTATATAGTAATTCTTAAGGTCCAACTGTGTCTTATTGCGTCTCCTCGACAGCACTGCAACAGTGGTGACCCCGCGTCGGAACAAATACGCTACCCTGACACAACAAAATGGTATTTCCGCGCAAATCGTGTATCAGTGCGTCGCAAGAAGTCACTATCAGCACCGCCATCGTATCCCATATTCCAGAATTCTGGAAGGATCAGCCCGTCTTTGGTTTGCCCAGTTTGAAGCAGTCATCGCACTACAAAAGCAAGCCGTCACAGAATCTTCGGATCTAGATAAAGGACACCCTGTTTATACGACAGCGCAAGCGAAGGTCATTATCAAATGTTAGAAGGTGTGCTGACGCAGCTAAAACAAGTACAAACAGAAATGTGTGCAAAAACGATACGAAACGCAAGAATAGCCGACGCAGCAATTATCGCAAGTATGTATTACGCGCCGAAGTCAAGTTCAAGATCGCGTAACAAAGAAGCAACAATTTGTCATTATCATCGTAAATATGGAAAATACGCTCACAGATGTGAGGAACCATGCAATTGGAAGCAACCTTTTTTAGCGACCGTAAAAGTCGAGGTTGAGTTTTTTTTTAATCGATACAGGAGCAAATATCCTAGGTAATGTAACCCCTCACTGTTACCGACCGAGAAGGTCGAGGTTGAGGTTTTTAAATCGATGCCGGAGCGAATATCTTGGTTATTGTAACCCCTCATTGTTACCGACCGAAAAGGTGGTATGAGGTATTTTAATGATACCGGAACAATTGTCTCCGAAGTGTAAGCTACATCTAGGCCGCAGATGGTTCAAAAATTACCCCTTGGAGATTGTGTTCGAAAAATTGTACGAAAATGGGTTAATTAATTGGTTAGTTCATTCCTCAAGAGCGAGTTTGATTTCTTAGGTTATCGTGCAACGAAACGAGCCAAGGGATACGCCAGGAAGAAGAAATATTATAAAGCATCAACAAGTTCCCCAAGCCGAGGAGAACAAAGGTGCTAAGAAGATTTTATTTCACAATATTGCAAACATAAGTGGCCGTGACAATATTGTCGTAAAAGTGCATAGGCATAAAAATCACCTATGAGAAGGATTTGCCTGCACAGCGTTTATTATAGATAATGGCTCGAGAACGTGATGGTTTGAAAAAAGACAAGAGCACGTACATGATAAGATCAGGTAGATTATTCAAACCAGTGCTCAGATTCCGTTGAAGTGATACAATTAACATCCTATGTCATTGCAATTTTTCAGGACTTCAATTTTGCAAGAGGGTAAATTATGTTTTTTCAAAAAAGGGGGGTACTGTGCCGGATGGTCACGTAGTAAGATTAGGCACACACAGTGTACGTGTATGAGTTCGTATATAAGCTTTAGTAGAATTATAATAAACCAGACTATTACCAACTGTTGTCTCATTTCACTGCCATTCCGTCTGTGGTTATATAGTAATTCTTAAGGTCCAACTGTGTCTTATTGCGTCTCCTCGACAGCACTGCAACAGCACGTCGGGGTCCGCAACAGTATCCATGGTAACGTGGAAAAAATAAGTGAAATTTACGGAGATGTGTACATGTCAACTTGTGATAAACGACTGATAAGGTGTTTTTTTTTTCTACATGGCATGCATTGTTAGCCGCTGATGGCTTTCACAATTTCACCGGACAAGTGGGTGAGCGGAAGGCTCTCAACCCTTATATTTAAGTAACGTGCCTAAGGGTGCCCCAAGGGGGGACACGAACCTCGGCTTAGGGCGTTACTGGGAGATAACAAACGGACGTAGCTGATAAGGTGTGCCGGTTGCGAGAGCTTCTATAGGGGTGGCAGTTAGCGCAAGTCGCGGGTAGCGTAATGAGCAAAACGACTCACAGTGCTGTTGATGTGAAAATGAATGCGTTAGATTTAAAAAAAAAAAAACAATATTAGTGTTTTATGAAAGCTTGCATACTGAGCTTTCTAATTATATATTTTTTTCATAAATACCTTGTATACTTTTCGTAAAAACAAAGTTTGTAAGCAGAATGAGGACTTGAGTCGATTTAGTTGCTCGCGAGTGTAGTTACTGTAAAGGGTTACGCTTCCTCTCTCATATGTCCTTTCGGAGTTCCACAGGGCTCACATCTTGGGCCACTTCTATTTGTGATTTTTATAAACGATTTGGTTGATCGTCTGACATGTCCATCTCTCCTCTATGCCGACGAGTCGAAAATTTACACGGATATCAGTGATATGACACAAAGCATTGCGCTTCAAAATGATCTGAAGATTATTTCTAGCTGGTGTTCTTACAACAAAATAAATAATAACTCAAGCAAAAGCTGTGTCATCTCTTTCACCAGGAAAAAGAACCGAGTAGTTCAGCAGTATTTTATTCAGGACAAGATACTGGGCAGAAAGGATATTGTTAAGGATTTGGGTGTTTGATTTGATGATCAAAACCTTCAGGCCTCATTATGATCATGTTCTGAAAAAGAGTTTCAAACTATTGGGATTTATAATGCGAACAACCAAGGCTTTTCGCAAGCGTAGTATCTGGTGCCTGTTTTTTAGCTTGGTTAGAAGTGTTTTGGATAATTGTTGTCCGATTTGGTACCCATATTGTGGTGTACATATCAGGGAGAGGTTTTTAAAGTTTGACCTGATACCTTTGCAGACTCGTCGTAAAAGATATGATTTGCTTTGTCTTCACAAGATAGTGCGTTCAGCTACTGATGCCCCGGATTTGCTTTCTTCCCTCAACTTTAATACTCGGTATAGATCGCGTCATCCGAACATTTTTTCAATACAAGTGTATCAGAACAACACCTCCTTTTTAACCCCATGGTCAGAATGTGCAGACCGTACAATGATGTCGTCCGTAATGGCAGATGCGTGGATGTATTCAATAACAGATTTTCCCAGTAGAAAAGAGGAGTCTCTAAATTTCTTAAAACCGACCAGTCCTCGACTGTACACAAATAATGTAGGATATTAAGAACACCCATTGTATGTTAAAAATATAGTCTGTACTTAATCAAAATTGTTTAACCCTCGTTGTAGATGTAAACTTAAATCATGATGTGTGTGCTATTTAAGGATTACGGAGTACGAAAACATACACGTAAACCAATTTTTTTAGCTCACTCACACTTAGGGGTATCCGAAAATGCATATTACCCGATTTTTTGTAGTTTTCGAGTAATGAATTTTTTAAGAATTTTTGAAAATTTCTGCGTTGAATCACTTTTTCGGTCACTGTAGCGCGACCTGTTGAGATAATAGCCTGATTTTTTTTCTTAAAATCAGTTGAATAATAGTTGAATATTAGTCAGATAATTCTGATGAATAAACATCCATAACGCTACCATATCTCAAAAAAAAAATTGAAATGAACAATTTAGAAGAAGAAATTCTGTTTTTTCCCTGAACTTTGAAGGCCGTTTTAAAAATAAGGTTACACAAAATTGTTCATCCAAAACTTTTTTAAAAACTTTACTACTTTCTTAACTAATTACCATTTAAATTTCAATGAGTTACTTTAGCTGCATCATACTAAAATTTTCATTCAAAATGCCAGAAGTGTAAAATTCAAGTAATCTGTGTATCAACTAAAACTTGATAGTAAGTGAACTAAAAACATCTTAGTAAGAAAAGGCCATAAAACGCATTTAAAATTACCATTTGATTGCTCAATACAGATAATACGTCGTTAAAGCGAAAACAAATTAAACGACTTTTTTGGGATAAAATGTATTTTATAATCGACGTCAAATCTATGTGAAACTAAGAAGTCACTATTTTGTACACTTATTATGACGTTTTTTATAAATAGTTCCACTAAGTTAAATTGTAATCAAGTTTTAGTTGATAAACAGATTACTTGAATTTTACACTTCGGACACTTTGAATGAAAATTTAGGTATGATGCCCTTGATTCATTGAAATTTACATGGTAAATAGTTGAAAGTACTTATAGTTAACTTTAAAAAAAAGATTTAGATGAAAAATATCAGGTAACTTTTTTTTTAAAACGGCCCGTAAAGTTTAGGAATAAAACACATTTCTAACTTTTTCAATTTCATAATTTTTTTGTAGAGTTACGATAAGCGTTATGGATGTGAATTCTCCAGAATCATCTGCCACTATTATTCATCTAATAAAAAAAAATCAGGCATGTATCTCAACAAGTCACGCTACACTGACCGAAAAAGTGACTCAAATCGACTCAGAAATTTTAAAAATTCGTAAAAAAAATCATAACTCGGAAACTACAAAATATCGGGTAACATATATGGGTTATATGCGGATACCCCTGATGCGAGGAAGCTAAAAAAATTTATTGACGTGTATGTTTGGACCATCCCGTATATTCTGGGTTGTGTAATGGGTGTGACCTGTTTGCATACCTAATATAAAAAAATAAATAAAGTGAAATTCTGTCTGTATAATACAAATAATGTTTTGGATTGTACTCTGTAGTTGTGCCTTGAAAAAAAATAAAAAAATTATGATGGAGGTGTGATGGAGGCCTTTGCCCAGCTATGGGACAGTATATATCACTTTTCTTTGCTTCGTGTAATTTTACTCACTGAATCCTCGATTTGACGATTTCGTCACATAACTCATCGGCATCTGCACATCTTTAAACTTGTAACTTTTTTTGTGCTCACCATAGACCAATAATCGTTTCATTTTACGAAACATATAATATTAATTTATAAATCATTAATTTAACAAGTTCTTACCTTTTCAACTCAATTTTGATATGCTTTATATTTTGATATCTCACTACTTACTTAAGTAAGAGATTTATAGTATATTACAGTTAAATCATCATCTGTGAAACTTAAAATGAAAGTAGTATTCGTTGCACGGAACGTCATGTCGTCATCAAACATCACAAAAAAAAACAATCTGTACAGAGAGACAACTGTGTGGGAGTCTGTGGTTGTGGGTCATCTGTGGACCAAAATGTCAGACAACAAGGAACTACGTATTTCGACTTCGTTCTATTTACGAGAAAAGTTGTAAATTACTTTTGTAAATGTGTAAATAGCTTATCTGTTCCTCAAATGTAATTAGTGTAGTGTATGTTTTTGTATAAATTTGCTCAGTGAGTGGACCCGCGGCTCGGGTATTTGATAATTTTGTGTAGACGTATTTGTATTTGATTTTTCTTACATTAATGGTGCAACATCATCGAAAACGACGACAGAAAACGAACTGTTTATTTCAATTTTCAACAGACGTGAGTATTGCTTACTTTTATTAAGTTTTTTTGAAGAAAATTTAAAAAAAAGTTTTCTTGATGAGTAGGTACTTGTGGTATTTCCAAGATGGCGGATAGGTTTCTGTGAAGTTTGTTTTGTTTATTTCTTTGATGTGGTGTCTAATTTTATAATATTATTCCTCACGTGGTCTGGGTGCGTTTGGAGCCACGATTCCAGCCGCCTTTGAGGCTGAAACCTAAACCCTTGCTTGGTAAAGGTCACTGCAGGTTGATGAACCTGTTTGGACCTGTCAAATTTTAAAACTTGGAACTCTTTTGTTGGAACTTTAGAATTAATTGCACGCGATTAACTAATTTAGTAAGTACTGAGGCACAATCTCATAAAGATGTAGTTTAGAAAAAGAAACAAAATGTTGAATTTTTATGTTACAAACACCCAGACAAAAAAATAGTTTGTCTCATAACAAGAAGGACCTGTAATGGGTAAAGTTGGAAAACTGGTGGGCTAGCCAAAAGCAACATGCTAGTTTTCTTTTGACATGTCAAATTGTAAAATGTATGGGACTGACATACCATCACGACTATAAACAATAGTCAGAGGCAAGTGACTGTTGCTGTGCTGTCATGGTGAACGGAACACTCAGAAGCCTGCTATTCCAAACACTGTTTTTCAAATGTGTGTCGGTGACTGAACCTATGCTACATTTTGAGATCAAAAGCCCCCTGCATGACCTGTGTGTTATACTGATGTTTTTTGTTAGTACTTTTCCACTTAACTGTGGCCTCTGGCCATCTCTTAAATTCTTGATTAAATAAGCAGGTTCAAAACATGCAGGGTTGACTCCTGACTGATTCCTGGTTCAGTATATTTTTCTAGTATTTCTATCTTTAGATGAAAATATAGCATTGTGAATGCAAATTATGTCGTTTAACCCGTCTCATGTTTTTATTGTTCGGGTTTTTGCATTGTTTGCCATTTTTTTCTTAGGGTTTTCTTACGAACACCTGTGTGTTCGGCTGACACTCAAGGGGTTAAGTCACTGAGACAGATGCTCATTGGTAGCCTATTTGACACCTTGTATTTTTCGTATATTTTCATAACCTGTGTTCTATTTTAAGTGTCAAATTAAATATATTTCTATTTCAAATCAGCCAAAATCTTGTAAAACAGAAATGCGTACCTACTATCACACTTATCACATCCAGTTTCTGGCTACAATCTTTTCTAAATCATTCGCTTCACCTCATCAGATGTGGTCTACACTATGTTTGCAGATACAGGGTTTACACTCTAGAACACATTAGTAGTAATAGTATGGGTGATGAGAAAACCTGACGGAGTTTTATTTATATCTATATTTAAGTTTTCCAAACAACACCTAGCTAATGTAAACCACGGAATCAATATAGATAAATTCCAATATACCCGGTGAGAGATAGTTTGTCCATAAGGCTAACTATTGCTATTGGTTTCTCGCCTCGATTTCCTTAGAGTCCCGGGTTCGATTCCGGGTCAGGTCAATTCAGGAAACAATTTTTTCTGAATTGACTTGGGTCTGGGTGTGCTGTGAAAAGCCCCTGGCTGATTTCGTTGTGTGGTACCTAACACAGGGATATTAATCCCCGCTTCGAGATCATTACAAGAGGTGTGTTGTCTGGCGCTTATTAATTTATTTATTGCTGGGAAAACCAAAACCCTTATCATCATCATCATCCGTGCGGTCTATCCCTGTTGTGAACTCACACTGGTGTGTGGGGTCCCCAGGTCCGCCTTTCTTATTTTCTTGGCCCACTTAGCGCGGTCTTGTGCATCCTCAGTGGTGAGTCTGTTGGCACGCATGTCACCCTTGACGTCGAGCCAGCGCTTATCAATGTGGTAAAAAACCGATCATCCCACATGAAGTAGCAGGCCATAGCTAGTTTCATTAGTATAGCTATTAACTCCACTGAGTCATACAGACTCATCAACTCATACACATGGTCCCATTTAATTGGTCTTCCAATTACTTGTTACATACCACTTGTTTTGTAATTGAATGGCCACTTTTTTTACAGTGCACATGTATGTATACTTAACATAATACAGTTTAATGTGCATTGCTATAGTTTTAAATGCTGGCTAAGACAAAGGTGGAGAAGGTTTGATTCAGGCCATTGTCTGTTGATGAAGCTAATGACTTGTCACAAAAGAGAGCTGCTAAGACACGTCAATGTCGCCAAGGCTTCCAAACCGGTTTATTGTTCGAACCGTTTTCGGCTTCAATGCCTAAAAACGTATTGGGTTTGTCAATGTTCCAAGGTACCCTAATAAAAAGATTTTTGAGGAGGAATGAAATTGAGATGGTTTCGTGCTATATAACGATATTTACTATGATTAACCATTTCTTTCAATTTTTTGTTTACTACAGTATTTCAAAGTTTTTATTTTAAAGGCGTGCATCTTCGTCACGTGTCATTTGTTACAAACTGTTCTTTACCGTCACTAGCCATCAGTCGCCGACACGTTAAGCCAGTCGGTGACAGTATACACGTTTATTCTGCCTGTTCCTCACTGGCGCGAAAAAGTGCCTTCAATGTGGGGAAATCCTCATAATTATATACCTCGCCGCCCGGGGAACGACGAGGTTTTGTCGGACTTCTACCGACTAAAACCCCACGGTACTCGACCTCAACACTTCAGCGGCGAGGCGGGGTCCCTAAAAAGTTTCGCAACGCCCCGCCGCCAGTGCCTCCCCGTATTGGGACCCCCTCCAGCCGACCTCCCAATGAAGGGGGTAGGCCACGAAAGTACCTGGAGCACACAGGTAATTCCGCCGTCGCGGTGAAAGCCGTGCATTGCGGGCAAAAGCACTCAACCACGATCTACCTAAAAGGTGGATCCGCTGTCGCATCTGGCGGTGCTGCCCCGTCGAGCCGTAGTGCACAGGGGGTCCAGACACGGACCACTGACCCCCTTCAAACGGTTGTGCACCGCGACTCCCACCTCGCGCCCCTAAGGCGCTGCGCCCGTGGGCGCCCCTTTGGGCGGGATGTGGTAGGCACCATACCACCGCCTCGCCCGGCGGCAGCCAATAGGTAGGTGGGAAGTCCACCGCACTGCCATGTCTGAGCCCGCTTAGCCTCCAGGTGGTTCCACCTGCCACCAGTACTAAGCCCCCCGCCACGACAAAGCGAAGGCTGATGGGGGGGGGGGGGAAAGTGCCTATATTAACTTATTAGGGCCATATTTCACTTGGCTGGTGTGTGAGTGGCCGTCAAGAAATTGGTTGCGCAATTAAGCAAATACCAGGTGAAATATCCTCCTTACAACTAACTGTACACATTTTGCTAGTGGTGCGACCGGGTGGCGCTCCCATGGTGGCCTGATAAAATTGGTCTTTTTGGGTTGCTTATGATCTCCGCTCCATTGCAGTAGACAGGGTGTAAACTAGCAATGCTCCACTGCCTAGTTGAGTCCTGATGCGGTATTATGATGGCGACGGTCGCTAGACTCACTAGCATGCCTCTCGTTAGCTGCGGGTCAGCTCCCGGCAAGTTATTGCCTAGTGACTGTAAACTCCTTGGATTGCTGATAAGCAAGCTGGCTGTTACCACATGTGTAACTAAACGGAAAAGGAACAAAGTACACTGATACTCATGTGTATGTGTGAGCCCTAGCTTGCCTACTGTCTGAGCCAAACATTAAGGCCGGTATTCACTTTGCTTAGTGCGAGTGCAGGTGACTAGTTTAGGAGCGATTGATTAGTGCAGGTGTGTAGTGCAAGTAGTGTCCAATTCTGTTAAGTGGATGTGTTTAGTTGCTGTGTTTAGTTTATCTCGGACACCTTTATTTTGTACCTAAGGTCTTTACAATTTATAAGACATTAATATTTTACCTACTGCATACATTTTTATCATTTTATGGGCGTAGCACCTTAACTCGGATCGTGGATCGTGTTGTCCCGAGTACAAATCTGGCCAGAACCAATCAATATGGTCACTGTTGATTTATGATGAACTTTCTGGTGATGGAAAACATCGTTAAAAATCAAATCAACCTGGATAACTGCAGAAGGTTCGGATTCAGATTCATTTATTGCAAGTCACATGTTAGATAGGATGTTACAGGGTATATAAGGTACAGTGACGCCCTGCAAGGGCACAGCAAAAATTGGATGAGAGGCAACTATTGCCTATTTACTTAAAATATACTCAAAATACCAATAAATTCAATTCGAATACAATTATTATAAATATGTCATTCAATAATATACACATTAGTAATTTATAAGTCTATCATTAAATAAATTAGAATAAAAATTATGGTAACACTTTTCTTACTAGAAACTTTTAGAAAGCAGATACCATTTAATTAAATCAAATTAAACAGTAAATTATAAATTTTATTAAATTAAACTAAATCGGTCATCAAAAAATTCTGAAATATTATAGTTTCTATAAAGAAATCTTTGAGGTGACTATTAAACAAGGATGCCTTTTTTATATTTTTAAGATGATTTGGAATATGATTATAGATTTTTATTGCCATGTAATGAGGGCTACCTGAAACAATTTTCATGTTGGTGATTGGCTTGTTTAATTTATTTTGATTTCTATTATTTCTTTTCAGAAGAGTTTCGATTGGGGAGTATAATTCAGAATGATTTCTAACAAACTTGCAGGATTCCAGAATATAAATTCATCACCTACCACGTTGGTATCTAATACCATCGGTGAAAGGTGGCCTTCTGAATGTTCCGTTCACCATGACGGCAATTAGTCACTAGCCTCTTGACTACCCCGTTCGGGATATAGTCGTGATGGTATGTTATTTGCTCTCGTTAGGTCGGCTGCGATTTTTCGCCGACCCTCTGTGAACTCCTTGAATCCTGAAACAAAGCTTTGTTTAGTGCTAAAAATAAAAATTCACTTATCCTGTAGCTAGTTTCATCGAAATCGAAAGTCAAATATTTGCAAAAATATTTCTTTCGGGTGTTAAAGGCGCTTGCCTATAACCTTGATGAAATAACGTCGGCTTAAAACGTAAAATACACTAGATAAATTCGCCGGGTCTGTTAACGGCCTCGGTAGCTCAGTTGGAAGAGCAGTCACCCGGATTGTGAAAGGTCGCGGGTTCGGATCCCGCTTGAGTCCCAGGACCAGCTCGAATTTTTCTAGTTTCTTTCTTTGTGTAGAAAACAGAGCTTTGTTTAGTGCTAGAAATAAAAAATAATTTATATATATATGCGCCAGACAGCACACCTCTTGTAATGGTCTCGAAGTAGGGATCAATATCCCTGTGTCACGAGGTACCACACAAGGAAACCAGCCAGGGGCGTCTCCCAGCACACCCAGACCCGAGTCAATTCAGAAAAGATCGTTTCCTGAATTGACCCGACCGGGAATCGAACCCGGGACACTAAGGAAATCGAGGCGAGAAACCGTGCTACAGCGCACTACGCCAATCGTGTCGTCATTTATCCTTGAATCCTGACGTGGAAGCTTGGTAAAACTCATTTTGGTCTTTTCAGATGGTAGTTCGCCGGCCGAACTTCACATCGTGTGAATAAACAACGCCATGGGGCAACAAACATCTAGAAAGAGTAAGTTTTTCGTTCATATATTCTGAAACACTCCTTAGTAATCTATATCTATACTTAATATTATATAGAGGAAAGATTTGTTTGTTAGTATTGAATAGGCTCCGAACCTACTGAACAGACTTTAAAAATTCTCTCACAATTATACGGCTACATTATCAGGGAGTGACATAGGCATTTTTTTTTTAAATTTAGGTTATATTTTGGGGAAAGACGGTCTACGCGTAGTCTTGTTCTACATTAACTTTATTTGTAGTTGTTAAAGAAACATAGTTTTTTACAACGTGAGTACATATTTGAACACTTTTTAATAACTTGGTCATGTATGAACTTTTTTTTATTTTGAAGATGTCATAGAAATTATAAAGGACCCGAAAGTAACCTATCATGGCAGAGTCCGCTCTGAACACGACACGAGCAACGCATTTTTTCCCTATTAAAATGATTTCTGGCAGAAACATCTTCAGAGTGGACTGAGCGTCCATAGGCTTCGGTAACCGCTTACCATGAGGCGGTCCGCATGGTTGATTGTCACCGACGTGGTATAAAAAAAAGACTAAGAGTTTGACGCGAATCAAAAGAAGTAGACACAAACATTTTTGTATGTAATGATTTAGCGTTCAGTGTCCTTGACCATACATTGCCAGAACTCATATAAATAAGCCAATGTCAAGTAATTTTGCATGCTTGTTAACACTAAACAAGTTCATGTATCGTGTGTTTTAACGCTTCACTAAGTTTACGGTTGCTCACATCACACGGATGTTAGGATGCGTCTAATTCGAATACAATGACGATGTACCATCGAGGTCGCTCGCGCCTTACCACTTTGTGGAAATGTTTCTGTTAGCGCATCGCACCGCACCGGGCATTAGCTCTACCCCCCCTGATTGGTTACGTACTTTTACTACGTTTTACTATAACCAATTATATACCTGCGAATTGTCGGTGTCACGGACAATTGAGTTTTTATGGATGCAAAGTTTATGTAAACTATGAACCATATTTTCATTGAATAAGATTTCATTTTCCCGTGACGCAGACAACTGTCACTGTGATCATCTTATTGAAGTCATTTTTGAGACAATAGTTGTTTTTTGTAACCGTCCTTGGGTCGGTCTGTCATTTCTTCCTACTAACTCATATGCGACGTTGCCAAACCGTGATTGATGCGCCGCTTGACCCGAAACATGAATGGATGAAGGGCGTGGCCTCAAGTGAGCTGCAACACGGTATGTGCAAACAATTTCAGCCCTTAGACTGGTTAAGCCCAAGAGACCTCGATAGTACCCCTGATATTTTCTCCACATTTTTTTTTGAGTTCCTGGGTGCAGCGTCGCTTTACATTGGTCGCATCAGAGTATTAGTCGAATTTACTACACAATAGTTACGACTTTTCAGTTCGAATTGAAAGTAGCCAAGTTACAAAGTAATGCAGGTCAATCGCACCTTCGTATGGTCTCCATTTGTAAGATCTTTTTCTTTGTAATACTGCCCGCCAAGATGATCTCACTCCACCCGATGGAAAGCGGTCATGAGGTCCAGATATGAGACTGACAAGCCCAGTCATTCAAACGAAACACTGGGCTGGCCATCCTCACCTTGAAGGCCTGCAGAAATGCCTTTTCACGCCCCGCTTGAAGAACCCGGGACTATACGAGGAAGGAAACACATGTGCTGGAAGAGCGTTCCAAGTCTGGATGGTACGACAAAGAAACGAGTCACCGAACCTTTTAGTTCGGGCCAACAAATTCTGAATTGTGTGTGGGTGACGCCGTAGTCCAGCACGCGTGGTACGGGAGTGGAAAGAGGAGGGTGGAATAACTCGACAGAGCAATGGCAAAAACCTGGCAATGGCAAAAACCTGGCTTTTACGGCGATCCTTTCATGTTAAGGAACTAGCTTACAGCCACTTTAACTTACCTACAAAAAAATCAGATTTCTTAACAAATAAAACTAATATCAATTACTTTCTTTGATAACAGGTGGGGAATGCAGTTGCGGCTGTGGGGCTTGGGAACGGAGAAGATACGCCGAGTCCCCGAGCAGCGTGCACAGATACGTCAGCGCCGTCACCGAGAGGTAACCAATGACATCACCTTTCCACCTCTTGTCGATATCCTAGTTAATCCTAAACGTTTCGCTGACGTATTTTACTCACGCATTTGTGGCGGCCTCAGCGACGAGTGGTTGGGCAGGTCCACAGTGGCTTGAATAAGCCACTAGAAATTCGAATTCATGGCCCGCCCGGTTCTTCGACCGGTGTAGAACGTTCTGTCTGTGCCTAATCCATTAAAAAAGAAAAAAATATCTTCCTCTTTTAGCACTTTGGGCACGTGCCCCGGGCCCCACGATCCTGAGGGCCCCTAAAATAGTATTTTTCAGATTAGAGCACATAAGAACAGGGTAAACTAAGAAAAGATGGATCCTTATCATCCTAATGTGCTCAAGGCCCCAAATGGGTTATACACGGTCTTGCTTGTGGTAGCCACTTGTGGCCGGGACCAGTGGCAGCACTAACAGGGCAAGTTTCTGTTGTGTCAGATGGAGCGGGCGCGAGTGCGCGTGCCGGCGGCGGCGGCGCGCGGCGTGCGTGTGCACGGCGTACCGGCGCGTCAGCGACGCCTGCCCCGACGACAGGTAAAACATCAATAAACAAACATCTGGGACAATTTACACCATCACCAAACTCTCAAACTCAAATAACTTTATTTGAATAGACGATACAGTCTATTCAAATAAAGTTATTTGAGTTTAAGTTTGAGTGTACTTTCAAATCGTCAAATTTACAGCAAAATGTACTAAATAATAGGCATAAATATGGATATATAAATACACAGTATACAGACATGATGCGACTCTACCACCGCGTCGGAGTTGTTTCTTGCTGAGAAGACCCGGCGAGAAACTCAGCAGTTACTCTTTTAAACTTGGTTTGGCCTGACCCCAAACTAAACAGAGCTTGTGCTATGGGTGTCAGAGACTGATTAGCATACCTAAATATTTCTAAATACATACGTAAATAGATAATATCACCCAGACGCGCAACAATCACAAATGTTCGTCACATAAATGTCTGTCATGAGTTGAGATCGAACCCAGAGGGATATCTATGCCTACTTCAAGACCAGGACAATTGCTGTGTTGTCTAACGCATATTTATTACGCACAATTAAACATTTCTTGGCCCGAACTAAAAGGTTCGGTGACTCGTTTCTTTGTCGTACCATCCAGACGAGGAACGCTCTTCCAGCACATGTGTTTCCTTCCTCTTATAGTCCTGGGTTCTTCAAACGGGGCGTGAAGGGGCATTTCTGCAGGCCTTCAAGGTGAGGATGACCAGCCCAGTGATTCGTTTGAATGACTGGGCTTGTCAACCTCATATCTGGACCTCACGACCGCTTTCCATCAGGTAAAGTGAGGTCATCTTGACGGGCAATATAAAAAAATATATATTTATTACACTTCTCAAAGAGCACATAGAGCTTCTGAAAAGCTGCTGTTGCTCAGTCGCAAGTGACTTCCAACTGGGGACGCTGTCCGCTTGTTGTGGGCCATTTCACTTACGCCAATGACTTGAACAAAGGAATATTTGCAAACAAATCATAACTTTATTTGTAAATTTCGATTTTTCTGTTCATTACTGTAGTTTCTAAATGCTTTATTTTTGCAGGTTGGCAGCGGTTCTGACTTTAGGCGCGAGGGATCTGAGGCGTGAGTTGGACGCAATTGTCATGAATGCCGGTCAGTATGTCATAAGCCGTAACATCATTGCTAATTGTCTGTCTATAAGATAGTGAGTTATGCCTTTGGTAAGTTTAAAAGAGAAGAAGGAAAACTATGGCCTGTTGGCGCAATGGCAGCGATCCTGCCTTTAGCGCCGGAGGTCGTGGGTTTGATCCCCACCCATGACAAATATTTGTGTGACGAACATTTATATTTGTTGTGTTTGGGTGTTATTATCTATTTAAGTATGTATTTAGAAATATTTAAGTATGTTTATCAGTCTCTGACGCCCATATTACAAGCTCTGCTTAGTTTGGGGTCAGATGATCTTGGTGTACATTGTCCAAGATATTTATTATTATTATGTATGTAAAGATTTCTCTTTCTCCAACCTTAGAAAAAGGCGGGTATTCTACCTAAGACGCGGACCTCAGTCAAGCGTCATAGGGTTGAGGGTGGTTGATCCAGAGGATAAGAATTTTCGGGTTATGCGACAGGTGTTGAGGATTACGGCTTTTTGGAGTAAATACGTTATTTTAGTAGGAATGTTCAGGACTTCTAGGCTCCTACTAAGGGTTTTCGGTATGACTCCAGTGGATGATATCACGATAGGGACTATGTGTACTGTTTCTGCGTGCCACTGGATTTTAAGTTGAATAGCCAAGTCGTGATATTTGGATATTTTCTGAGATATGGTAGTTTGGAGGTTATGCGTGTTGGGGACTGCAATATCTATCAAATATATGGTTTTATTATTTTTGTCATGGAAAGTAATGTCTGGTCTGTTGTAGAGTATTGTGCGGTCTGTTATTAGTGTTCTGTCCCAGTATAGCTTGAGTTGATTGTTTTCAAAAATTGTTGACGGGGTGTATTTGTAGTATGGTGTTTTTTCTGTGATGAATTTGTGTTTGTGTGCTATGTGCTGATGAATAATAGAAGCAACCTGATCGTGACGATGTTTGTAGTCGTTTTGCACCAAAGTCTTACAGCCTCCAGTGATGTGCTGGATTGTCTCTGGTGCACTGATGCAGTGCCTGCAGTTGTCATTTTGCAGTTCTTTGGTAATATGCTTTCTATAATTCCGCGTAGCTATTACCTGGTCTTGTATGGCCAACATAAATCCTTCGGTTTCGGGGAACAGCTCGCCTCTTCTCAACCATTCGTTTGACGCATCTTTGTCAACGTGAGTTTGGTTGAGATCAGCTTTATGCCTACCGTGAAGAGATTTTTTGGCCCACTCATCGATTTTATTGGTGTTTGCGTTGATTCTTTCGTTAATCTGGGCGTTTATGTTGTAAAGGTTAAGTGGTGTAAGTTTTTTGTATTATTATTATTATTATGGAGTAGTCGACAAAAAATATTTCCTCCCGCTCAGTTATAATAACAAAGGGTTTCGCGGAATCGATTCCAGCACCAGCAGAAACGTCTGTTTAAAAAAAAGATTTCTTTTAATATTTATTTGATTTCCTTTGTATTAAAAAAAATACATCAATCTTTTTTTTAATAACAAATTATATATTGATCAAGTCTGAAATCACCATTCAAAAATTGGAAAAAAATGGCTCATTTAAAAGTATTTATAATGCTTTATTCCAGACGGCGATACCTCCCGCGAGAACGGCGAGCCCACCGCTGAGGTGTACGTGCTCTCGGTCGCGCCCAGGCCGTGAGTATTACTTACTTATTCACATTTTATTTTAAATCATACATACATACCATCACGACTTTATCCCAAGCGGGGTAGTCAGAGGCAAGTGACTGTTGCCGTCATGGTGAACGAAACACTCAGAAGCCCACTGTTCACCAATAGTATTAGAACCTAACGTGGTAGGTGGTGAGCCTTCCGCCGCTATCCGGGTTGATTTGGGTTGTTATCGATGTTTTCCATCACCGGAGAGTTAGTCGGAAATCAAACAATGAACACAAAGATTTTGGTTCGGACCAGATTTGAACTCGGGACCACACGATCCACAATCTGAGTTGAATCATATATAATATATATATATATATATATATTCGCCAGACAACACACCTCTTGTAATGGTCTCGAAGTAGGGATTATTAAATCCCTGTGTTACGAGGTACCACACAAGGAAATAAGCTAGGGGCGTCTCCCAGCACACCCAGACCCGAGTCAATTCAGAAAAGATCGTTTCCTGAATTGACCCGACCGGGAATCGAACCCGGGACACTACGGAAATCGAGGCGAGAAACTGTGCTACAGCACACTACGCCAATCGCGTCGTCACATATAATAACATGTATATAAGATTAATATCACTATTAGCTATAATATAGCCTCTGTCAACACCGAATTCCAAACCGACCTTAAGGTGCTTCCTCACTTGGAGCATTCACTTGTAATGTAACGTTTCAGATTCGATTTTGAGCTTCACATTACAGTACTGCCTCCCTGACATGACGAACATACGCCTGTAATGTACCTACATTTCAGATTCGGTTTTTAGTATTATATCACAAAACTGCCTCCTTGAAGTTGTAATAAAGTATTACACATTGTATCATCAAATCGCGCACTGTAATGCTCGGTTCTCCTCCCTCACTTATGTAATGCTCGACTCTGTAAAGTTACATTACATTAGGGGCAAATGCTCCAAGTGATGGAGCACTTTTAAGTAGACTACAAACTTGCATAGTCTACATCTGTTATATCTACTTTCTGTTAAAATTTTCAAATAACCACTGTAAAATATAGGCTAATTCCTTATTATATCGTAAGACACTCCATTACATACGTACGCACACACACGCACGCACACCCACCCACAATTACTCACATACACACACACACACACACACAATTACGCCCCCCCCCCACACACAAATACAAACAAACACACAAACACTTTTCTCAAGCAACGCGAACTCAACACCACACATTGCCTTTGAACTGTATAAAGTTTAGTTTGGATAATTCAAATCCTAAATTGGCAGAAGGATTAAGTGTTAAGTTAATTTAAGTGCTGTGGATTTGTTGTACAATAAAAATAAAATAAATAAAATAAAATAAAGATAAGTCAATATACAACGTGTTAATGAAAAAGCGCAAAACCTGAAATTAGTTTGTTCAGAATCGAGAGTAGAATCGATTCCACTAATAAAAAAAAGTGGTAAAATTTTAACCAAAAAAATATTTTAATAAAGTAAAGTAAGTAAAGTAAAAAATCATTTATTCACTTAAGCTTTTACAAAGAAGCACTTATGAAAGGTCAAAATTCACAAAAAATATATATAAACGATAATAGACGTAAATAAAATAATACAATAATAGTACATATACTAAATAAACATAATGCGAATCTACCACCGGTTCGGAAGTTGCTTCTTATCGAGAAGACTCCGGCAAGATAGTTACTCTTTTGAACTTTGTTTTGTTTTACAACAAATAAATTCAGAGTACAGTCAAAAGAACAATAAAAATACATTATTTGAGCAGAGGAGCAGATTATTCCTACTATGACCACAAATTCTTGTCGTTCAAGTAATCCTCCACGTTAATCACGACGTGTTTAATCATTACTCAACTCTACTATTGCGGCGCGCGAAGCGGCAACGTCGCACTAGCTCGCGCGTTATTACCATAGACTTTGCAATTTTGCAACAAAGACAAGACAAGACTTTGTTTTATTCGATTGACATTGATTGTTTTGTTTAATTGATATTTTACTATGTTTTATTTGATTTGATTTAATTTATTCATTGTTTACTTTTAATTTACATTGTTTTTTTCGTCCTACATGAAGATTTGTATGTATATTTGCATGCTAACAATCCTGGCAAGACGTGCACTTTGAAATTGTAATTGAAAACTTTATACCGTGTTCTTATGCAAATAAAGAATTATGAATTATGACGCAAAAAAGGGAATATGTTCGTAAATAATCCGCGAAAATTGAATTTAGTAATTGACATAATTATTTTATAATAAAAACAGGTTAGGGTGTCTCAGGTTTTGCGCTTTTTAATTAACACGTTGTATATTACATAAGTTTATTTTTTTGTTAATTTTCTAATGATTTGTTCCAGAGCTGAAGGCGAGCCGTCCCTCGAAGGTCGGCGCGAGCTCTCGCAGCCGGCCGATGGCTCCATCCGGCTACATCCACACTTCCAAGTGAGTTGGATGGAATTCATTAAAAAATATGATATATAAATCCCTTCTTCGAGACCATGACAAGAGGTGTGTTGTCTGGCGCATAAAAAAAAAAAGAAAAACATCGCAAAAATTTAGTATTATATATAACCTGAAAAACTGTTTCCTGCCTAACATCGTTCAAGCTACGCTTCGTTTAAGATAAAAGATAAGATAAGATAAGATAAGATATTTATTTGTATAAACATGGTATATTTTTAGGTATCGTATATACATGTTTAATCAATCTATCGATATATAAATGTTATGATATCGTCATGCGTAGCTAGTTGACTAAAAAGTTAATAAAAACATTAAACATTTAATATGCGATTTAAGTAAGTACATTTAGAATAATTTGAATTCAACTACAGTGCAATTCCAAGCCTAACACAAAAAAAAATGTCAGTTCATTAAACAAAAAATAAATAAATAAATGTTCAGTGAAATGCATCAGTCATCAGTGTCAATTACCTGGGAAGGGTCAGATGACCTTGGCGTCCATTTAATTATCCCTTTGAACTTTATCACATCTGTTTTATCTTGTGCCTAAAGTATTTAACAGTTTACCACACGAAATAACGGTGTGTGATAGTAAACCGACATTTAAGAGGAAGGTTAGAGAGCATTCGTTAAATCAATTTGAAGGTCAAATAATGAAAAAGATTGAATAGATGTTCCTAAGACTATAAGCATGTTCTTGTTTACGCATGTTTTTTATCTTATTTAGGTAAGTAATCTTTGTACTTTATTGGTTAAAAGTAAGTTTTAAAACTATTGTATAGTTTCGCAGATTTTTTAAAATGAAAAACTGTAAAACTTAATTTTTATTTTTACATAAAACAATTAGAAAATCCGGTTCACAAATGACGAATAAACGCTGAACATACAAAAAAAAAGTGTCAAACTTATAATCTTCTCTTTTTTTGGAGTTGGTCTGAATTTATAATCGTCCATTTTTTTGAAGTTGGTCTAAACTTGTAATCTTCTCTTTTTTTGGAGTTGGTCTAAACTTATAATCTTCTCTTTTGTTAGAGTTGGTCTAAACTTATAATCTTCTCTTTTTTTGTTGTTGGTCAAAAATATCAAGAAATTATTTATTAAATAAATCGTTTTTTCTTCTTTCCCAGGTGGTCTGCGGCGGCGAACTCCGAGCGTTATTGCTCCGCGCGCCGGCGCTCCCGCAACACCCACTCTCGCAGCAACTCCCACACATGCATCCGCCCGCTAAAGTTCACACGCAGGTAAGAGTCTACTCTCGCGACTGTGGCCAATTTATTTAGAATCAGAATCATTTATTTCGCTTGAAAGTGGTACAAAGATGTTAAATATATATATTCAAGGTCCTCACAATTCACTATAGCATAGCATGCAAAATTCATTATTATAATTTTAAGTTCACATGGAAATTATTAATAATCATTATATTGTCAGAATGTCACCGAAACACGCTTAAAACATGAAATACAAAATAATTTAGTCACAACAAACGAGACTCAGAGAATATAAAATATTCATCCATTGAGTAGAAGCATCTTTCTATCAACCACCGCTTGAGGTTTATCTGAAATCTGTTTAGTGAAAATACCTTTATTTCGTCATTTAATTTATTATAAACTTTTATAGCCATGCAGTAAGTGCTTCTACTGTAAAGCGTCGTAGAGACAGCGGGTAGAACCAGTTTATTCGGATACCTTGTATTAAATTTACAAACCTCATTTTTCTTTGTGAATAGATTTGAATTGGTTTTTACAAATATACATATTTCATAGACGTAGATGCATGTTACGGTTAGCAACTTGAGATTTTTAAATAACGGTCTGCAGGATGTCAAACCGTCAACATTACAAATAGCTCGAATACATTGTTTATTACAAACATTATTGTAATGTACTTATTAATGGTAACAAATAAATGTTTATTGTTATTATATTTGACAACATCATCGGCTAGGTACTCAATATTACATTTTATATCGAGGGACTAAAGGAAGCCATAATATACCAGAGGTGGTTTGACTCCCGAGCGTGCGAGAGTCAATGAAACCGAGGGTATATTAAGTTGGCGTTTAGTCTCGAGGTGCAAACTGTACTTTTCACTTTGAGTGCGAGAAAAATTGACAATTTAGTACAAAAACATTGGCTCGGGAGTCAAACCACCTCTGGTATATTATGGTTTCGTTTAGTCCTTCGATATAAAATGTACTATAATAAAATCAAAAAAAACATTAAAAAAGGGCTCTACAAAAACTTTATAATTATTTAACAATTCATTCATATGGAACGATCGAACAGAAATTAGTCTTCTTCTTCGTCACTTTCCGCATCTTTTGTTCAATTCCTTCCTTATTTCAAACTCTGTTTCTCTTTTATCTAAAAAATAATAATGTTTCCAGGTGGACTACATTCATTGCCTGGTGCCAGACTTGCAACAGATCACAGCGTGCTCCTTCTACTGGGGCAAGATGGACCGTTACGAGGCCGAGAGGCTTCTCGATAACAAGCCGGAAGGTAAGTGGGTTCGAAGCTCTTTTTAATAAAGAAAATATAAAAATATAAAATAAAAAATAAATTTATTTTTGTATAATCGCATTTTTACTTTATTTTACTTCATTGAAAAAGGCAATTTTTTTTTTTTTTGTGTTATTTGTATTCTAAAATGGCATGGACTTTTTAGTATCTGCAGTAAATGTTTGAATTTAATTTAATAAGCTGCTATGTAGGTAGTTATTATACTGAGTTATTATTTATACCGGAACGAAAATGATATACTTAGTAGGTGATTGAAACTATCTGAATGTAAATTTTGATTGTCTAAAGATCTCGATTATGAACACAATCAAGACAATTATAGTTTTAAATGTTTTTAAATAAAAACTTATAAATTAGACTATTAGAGGAATTAGGAAAATTCTTATTCGCACATAGGTAGTTTCTACATCACAGACTGAGTACTTATGCCATTTTTTTTACTTCACTTAATAGAAAGCAGTCGGTCAGTCTAAATCAGGCTGACAAGCCTAGCCATGCGAACGAATCATACACCAAACATTTTTTTAATATTTATAATTAACTTAGTAATAATCAAATGGCATCTTTCATCAAAATCAGCAGTTTCAAGGTAGGTACTTGCCTCAAAAACAGTGTTGCAATAACGTTGGCTTGTACTAGAAAGATTCGTTGGTTCCATTGCGATTTTGGTAGCTCAGTGGTTAGAGCAGCCACCCGGATTGTGAAGGACGCGGGCTGGTAGGAACCAGGATAGGAACCTCCTTAGGATAGGAATCCTGCCTTCATTTCTCGGAAATTCGATTTTTTCTATATAACATTAATTCAGCAATGCTTATCCAATAAAATTCTATTCAACAGTAAAGTAAAAAATATCTTTATTCATATAAACTTATAAAAAGTACTTATGACAAGTCATATGCAAAAAAAATTGTAGCAAAAATATACTGAATAAAAATAAAACTATAATAGTAAATATCATAATTAAATATAATGTGACTCTACCACCGGTTCGGAGGTTGTTTCCGATCGAGAAGACTCCGGCAAGAAACTCGATGGTTACTCTTTTCAATCTCGTTTTTATACACAGAAATTGAATTAACAGAGTAAAGTCACATCCTTGATAGCACGTAGAACGCGGGCCAGCGGCAACGGACTCCTGAAGGCGGTTGCGGCTAGGTTGGATAGTCCGTTTGTGAGACACTGGATACTTTTGCATGCGCCAGTGCCCCTTAATTATTATGCCTCCAACAGGAAGTGACTTCATGTTTGTATTTGTTTATTATTATTGTATTATTTTGTATCTTTCGTTTCTTTTCTTTTTTTAAAATATGAACTTAATTTTAGTGTAAACATGTGAACTACATTGTCTGAATAAATGAATTTAATTATAACCGCAGCTAATTTGAATGGTTCCCTTCGGATCGCAGGCACGTTCCTGCTCCGCGACTCTGCGCAGGAGGAGCACCTGTTCTCGGTGTCGTTCCGCAAGTACGCGCGCTCGCTGCACGCGCGCATCGAGCACTACCAGCACCGCTTCAGCTTCGACTCGCACGACCCCGCCGTGTTCGCCGCCGGCACCGTGACCGGCCTCATCGAACATTATAAGGTCGGTTTCTTCTTTTTTTTTTTTTAATATTGCCCGTCAAGATGACCCCATTCTACCTGATGGAAAGCGGTCGTGAGGTCCAGATGTGAGGCTGACGAGCGCAGTCATTCAAACGAATCACTGGGCTGGCCATCCTCACCTTGAATCCTTTTCCCGCCCCGATTGAAGAATCATATAATAGGAAGGAAACACATGTGCACATGTGTACATGGTAATTAAAAAAAATGTTACCCTGTATATTGGAAAATGTGTCACCCTATATGTTGAAAAATGTGTCACCCTGTATATTGGAAAAAGTGACAACCTGTATAGTATCAGAATGTGTAACCCTGTATATTGTCTGAATTTGCCACCCTGTTTAAAGTCTGAATGCGTCGTCACTCAGAAGGACTCCCTCTGTATAATTTCTGAAACTATATGTACACAAATAAATAATAAATAAATAAATATGCGCCAGACAACACACCTCTTGTAAGTCTCGAAGTAGGGATTAATATCCCTGTGTTACGAGGTACCACACAAGGAAATAAGCCAGGGGCGTCTCCCAGCACACCCTGTGATCGTTTCCTGAATTGACCCGACCGGGAATCGAACCCTACGGTAAAATGTCTAACTCAACCTGTAGGATGTATGAATCTGTCATTTTGTCTTTATTTGACAGAATGTGTCAACCCGTAGGAGGATTGACAACGTCATAGATTCTAAAAATAATTTCATGTCAAAAAATATCATTTAAAAACTTTTCTTTGTTTACTTATATACAATTCATTTGATGGCCCTTCAAAATTGGGTGGGAAAATCCATTTTTGAAAGTGTAAAGTAAATCAAAAAATTCAAATAAACTATACTTCATTCATTAAAACATTAGAAATAAGAAGCAGGGGGGCTAAAATGAATGACAATTTGCATTTGACGTTGCCATGACGATAACATACCTGAGTATAACCTGGCAAAATTGAAAGCTCCTTCCGCCACAACGTATGAAGGGATTATGTAACATTTTAGATTTGGTAGAGTTATAGTGACAGTAAAATGAAAACCCCTGCCTGTTTTAGGTTTTTACCAAGAAGGCTAGAGACTAAGGAGAGATAACTCCCTGGAAAGGGTTGGACTAAATCCGTATCCCACAGTGACGCATGCGCATTACGCTTCTTTGCCGCGATCCTCGCGAAGTGTCAAAATTGGTCAACACAACCTCGAAAATGTCAAAAACAAAACATATCGGACGTTGTGTTTCGAATTGATGTAAAATGCAATTCAATTGGAAATTCATTGTTTTGGCAATCAATAATTATCAAAAATATTTTGAACTCACTTGTGAAATGATATTTTGGCTGCAGAATCATCACTTTTCCTGCCACACAAAAAACAAGTTCTTCGCCCCATGGCGATTAATTGAAATTAGCAATTACTCTGGAGATAAAATCAACAACATTGCCATCATATGAATTAATTCTGTATCTTATCTTTCTTCACTTGGGAAACAACAAAAAACAACAACTGTCGCACGTGACACCGTTCAAAACAAAACCATGTGACCATGAAATGACAAATAGCTGCCGCTGCACATGCGCAATACAGCGTTTTGCCCGGCACAGAGTATACGACTTTCGGCCCTCGAAAGCTTACCCCCACTTCGGGAGTTATCTCTCCTTAGTCTCTAGCCTTCTTGGTTTTTACATCGACAATATAGTTTGATGCAAGACAAAATAATTATTTTAAGCAAAAGCCTCATAAATTCTGAAGTTCCTTTACTTTAAATGAGAACAATTAAGCGTGACAGCTGCTATTTATGTGGATTTGAATAAATTCGGCATAAATCTTAAAAGCAATGATGTTTATTGTGCTTTTACCACAAAGTGTACTCTAAAAAGAATCTTTTTTACTTCTGTCTAATGCTATAATCAATGGAGTATATATCATTCGATGTACACAATTTATAGTTTGAAAAATATTTTTAAAATTGCTATATCTCGGGGAGTTTTGGTGCTTTCCAATATTTTTTTTGATAACACTAACAAATAATATTCAAATACTCTTTTGTAGTAAATTGACACTTTAAGTGCTTAGTTGCGAGTTGCACAAAGAGATTAGACTGACTTCACCATCGCGTGTCAGCGTTAAAATCGGGCTACAATGAAAAATGGTTCATAAGTCTGCGTCATAAAGTGTTAGTCATTCAGAACCCAACTCGATTGGTGGTGAGCCTGTTTTTAATCGATGTTTTCCATCACCTGAGAGTTTAGAGAGTTAGTCGGAACTCTGAAAGGAGATCATTTTGGCTCCATACATGTTTGGGTTTATCTGAAAACAGATAATAAGGAGAGAGCAATAATTATTATGCCGTGAAAGTCATAGGGTTGTGCCACAAGTCAAGTTACACGAGTTCAAGGAGATATCATTACTTCTAGCAATATCTTAAATTATTTTGTTTCTTTACACTTTAAAAAATCAATAAATGAATTTTTGTGACTTGGCTTGTGACAACCCTACGACCTTTGTGGCATAATAACTTGACCAGTTATATCTAGACGTATCATTTTTTTCGTTGTCCTGCACTTTTAGAAAAGGCCCAAAAATGTATGGAGCCAGAACGATCTCCTTTACTTTTTAGGTACGTTAGGATCAAAGAAAACAAAAGAAAGAACAATTCTTGATCATTTCTCATGCTCTAAAAGTACGCCAATATAGCCCTACGAAGCGGGACTAAAGTGACCACTTTAGGCTCTAGGGAGTAAGAAGTAATGAGGTTTTTTAATTTCCTTCATGTGACATAGATAATAGAAATCAAACAGCCAGTAAATATACTATTATCTGTGGAGTGTGGACCGTCTTCATTGCGGAAATGTTGCTAGTTGTAGTTCATGGTTCGCAAAGAAGGTGGCGCCATGGGTTTTAAATTGTTAATCTGTGACTGGTTTAGAAGAAAAAACTAACCGCGTAAATTTCAGAATTTTTGTCGAGTGTAAATTTGTTCGGTTTAAATGAATTTATTAGGATTGTCACGTGACAGTGAAGAGTTTGACGTCGAGCAAAGAGCAAAAGACTTATTAGTTAATCTTTTGCCGCCAAAATCGTGGAAGATTTACCTAAAAACTTACGAAAGTTGAATGGACTGACTGCAATGGAGGATTAAGAAACATTTGTGATTTTTATTTTATTAACTAGTATTTATGAAATGTTTTTGTACTAAATTGACTATTTTTCTCGCACTCAAAGTGTAAAGTACAGTTTGCACCTCGAGACTAAACGCCAACTTAGGGTGCGTTCCGAGACAGACCAAAATCGATTTCAGCACCCATAACCCCGTTCCGATTCGCCGTTATCGCGCTAACAGCGACTGGTAGTACATAAGGCGGTCTTATGTATAATGTCCGCCATCTTGCGATTACGATGCCCATGGTCGCGAGCTTAATTACTGTAGGCGATCTGTCAAAAATGACAGGTGATCAATGTGTAAGCCTTGGTGTAAGCGTTTGGTTAGGTTAATTGTTTGTTTTTATAGTGGTATTTCTCACACACAAAATCCCTTGCACGAAAATAAATTGCCATTATTTTACCACAAGAAACCATTCAAGTAACACAATTAAATACAAATGCCAATGCTGCGCACGCAAGGTTAGCTTAGGTACCTGTCAAACATAAACAATTTCGTGTTCCGAATCACAATTGTCATCATCGCGCTAACTGTTTCGGAACGTTATGTAACGATGACAGTGCTGAAATCGATTTTGGTCTGTCTCGGAATGCACCCTTAATATACCCTCGGTTTCATTGATCTCGTGGCGTCGTCGTTTAGTCCCTCGATATAAAATAGACTAATATTTAGTTGCACCCCCCAGGACCCTGCGTGCGTGATGTTCTTCGAGCCGATGCTGACGGCGCCGCTGCCGCGCGCGGAGCCCTTCTCGCTGCAGCAGCTCGCGAGGGCGGTCATCGTCTCTAACACCACTTATGACGGTAAGATAAGATAAAAGAGTCAAAATGTACTTCAAATGGAGTAGAAGCTAATTATACAAATTGCTTGTTTCAATCTTTGAGTGGCCTGTTGGCGCAATGGCAGCGATCCTGCATTTAGCGCCGGAGGTCGTGGGTATGACCCCCATTACCCACCCACGACAAATATTTGTGTGACGAACATTTATATTTGTTGTGTGTCTGGGTGTTATTATCTATTTAAGTATGTATTTAGAAATATTTAAGTATGTTTATCAGTCTCTGACGCCCATAGTACTAGCTCTGCTTAGTTTGGGGTCAGACGATCTTGGTGTGAATTGTCCCAGATATTATTATTTTAATCATTAATAGTCCAATCAAGTCGCTATTCTAACCCATTCATTGCCACTTAAATTTTGAATTGAATTGGAGTTCTAAATCAGATTTTCGGAAATGTGAAATCGCAAAAATGAACGCTGTTGTTTTTTACTCAGAACTCAGGCACCATAAGTTTTATGTAAAAACCTTCTATTTCAATAATTAAATACTATATAGCATACTATTTATTGATTATTATATAAGTACCTTATTTATTTCCAGGTGTAGAAAAGCTCCCCCTCCCAGTGCGCGTGCGCGCGTACCTCAAAGAGTACCACTACAGGCAGCGGGTTCGAGTCCGCCGCCTCGAACCGGATCTCTACGAGCAGCACTGAGCGCCCAGCTGTGGGCATAGTGCGGGGTCTGACGAGGATATAGTGCAGAAGTGACAGTGATAGTGTGCGGAACATGAGGATGCCACGTCTTGTGATATACGCAGTGTAGTGTGGAGCGACTTGAAGAATAAAGTTGTGGTGTGTGGGATCGAAGATGGTGGTTGAGACCACCAGACGTAGTAATGTATTGTCATGATGCTAGAGAAGAGAAACTTTGGTTTAAAAAATGAAACAAATCAGTTTTTAAAATACTTACTTCAAATCGTGATAGAAATACTAGACTTGGTTCTGCTTGATACATGCTTATTTATAAAATTTTGATAAATCTGAAAATGTGATTTTTTGGAATCAGTATATAAATAGTTTTTTTAGCCCAATTGTTTCCTAGATCATGATGATATGGTTTGTAAATGAATCATCAGGTGCAAGATGCAATAATGTTTCTTAGTCACGCGAAGTCGGGGAGGACCGTGAATGTATTATAGTGATTTACAATTTGAACAGAAACTATGGATAGGTTTTGCTGGAAAACCACGAAGGTGGGAATCAAAGCCACGAGTAGCAACCAGGGATAACTTTCAACTGAGCCAGTTTAGTGCTGCTGCACTCTAGCCTAGTTTCGGTCGGTCATCTTCGGTAACACGAAGCCTATAATTAACTATTAATAACCGCATTTTATCGGGAACTTACCATTAATTTGGTTAAGTAACAGTACTTACTGGGTTTTCTACTACTATAGTCGCAGCCATAACAGGCACAAACTACGGACTAGATTTTTCATACAATTAGTTCGGCATTACCACAAACTAAGCGTTTGTGTGGCCGAGTCCGAGCCACAAGCTGCTTGTGGCAGAGTTCAGTGGCCTCTTGTTGAGGTTTTGTGGCTCGACCTCAGCCACTAGCGGTTCAGTTAGATGGCCCAACTCAACCATTAGTCGCTGCGTTTTTGGCCTAGAGTGCGGCAGCAACGTGAAACGTAGTACTGGTTGATTATACAATTTGAACAGTAAAACCAATATACGCTGGCCATATTTGTATGAAGTGTCTTTAGACTATGAGAGCTAGTTATAATGAGGAGTGTGCTAGGAGCATACTCTAAAGAGAATATATTGTTCGCAACGGTTAGTGTTTTTCGAAAAATCTGCCTTAACTTAACATTGAATCAAGATGTGGTGCCAATGTATCTGTTTCTAACATTATATTTTATCTAGAAGTGTTACCTTTATAACTGATCTTATTTATTAGCAAGTCTTGTTTCTAGATCTCACTAAAAATCTCTGCAAAATTCAAATGTTAAATCTTTTTCATTTCGAAAAACATCTGCTCACAGAACTTAGATAACTTGAATAACAAAACTGTATTTTTATTTGTAAATATTGTATTAATTACCTAAAAATTAAGTTTGGTCTAAGCGGCCTCACCTTTTAAGGTGTTGTTATGTAATTAGTACCTAAAAGAAATTTAAAAGCATTATTTTGACATTTATCGGATTTTACAGAAGAAAATCAAAAAAATATGATTTACGTTGTATACCTAACTGTAAAATAGTTAAATGTCAGAATACTATGTCTCGGGTACAAATATTATATTATGTAATATAGGTATGAGAAGTGCATAATATTGTCTACTTAAATATATAAAAGAAGTATTATTATATAACGATGTGTTTTCTTTCTTTATAAACTTTTCATCTGCGCAGGCCCTAAGACAGCATTGACAGGAATAATATTCTCAGTTGATTTTGAAGTTTTATGCGGAAGGTTTAACACAGGCAGGAAAAAACATGAAAGGGCAGCAATCTTGAGCTTTTGGAGTCAGTACGAAGCAACGGTGCATAATCACTCTATAAACATTTCTTTTTTTCATACCTAACATATTATGGGGTGTCACGTGTCACCTGCTAAGTATTCCCTATCTATAATTTCCCAAGGCTGCGTTCCAAATCGAGTGAAAATTACACTCTTGAGGAGTGTAAATCACTCGAACCCTTTCCAAACTGACACCGAGTGAAATCGAAGATTACCGAGCTGACAGTTTCCCAGTTGTTTTGTCTCTCTATTCAAAGAGGGTGAAAATCACTCTCCGAAAAGCGATTTGGAAATCTCTTGGTGCAACTCGCACTAGGCACCGGAGGGGGGGGAGAGAGTCTCGTCTCAATAAAATGAAGAAAAAACACCGCAATATCTAACATTCTCTTTTATTAGATCAAATAAATTATAAAGGTCATAGAGGATATTATTATCTTTATTTTTATTAAAAAGCGCATGCATGCCCGCCACGTTCACCAGCAACATTCAACCTGAATATTTTAATTATTCACCTCTGCGAATTACAGAAGAGGTAAGTATTAGGGTGCGCAAATACTTGTCAGTCATTATTAAAAAATACAGCGATCTTTTGCCGCTACTGCGTAAGTCTTCACTTTATTTGATCGGTATAAAAAACTAAATATTCCATAACCGGTTATCGTGCTGAGGTGAATAGTATAAATTGCAAAACCATACTATCTTAAAGCTTACTCATTCACCGGTAAAATAGATCAGATATAACTTAATTTGCTCAAACTTTGAACACTTATCAATTAATAAATTGAAGAAAAATCTACCAAAAAGTATTATATTTTAATCTGGCAACAAAAAACTTGTATTCCGTAATGGCAGTGGATTTCCTGATAGATTTTCCTAAATTCTAAATCAATCCTTAAAACATTAATACTGACAAAAGTTGTGTATTTTATTGAATATTTACTTACCAAAACAATACTTTTATGTCTAATATAATATGTGTACATGTTGTTAGGTTTAGTTACGCTATTCAGAAAATAATATAACTATTTTATATAAAATGTTCCTATGTATGGCAACTGACATACAAATACATTTTTTGTGGAAACTCAACAAACATGTATTAGGTTGACGATGAGTGTTACAGTATTTAAAATTGCTACTATATTAGTGGTAATAGAAATAAATACGGAATGCTTTATAATGTAAATTCTTACAATCTAGTTCTTACAATCTAGAAATTTACAATAACGCCTAAAGCAGTAGCAACATAATGGCAATAAATATTACAATTATTATTATATTTTTACAAAAGTATCTTAGGCAAGAAGATAGCATATTCAAACCGATAAGCGTCATCATAACACGTTCCAAACAGAAGAAAGTTGGCAAAACATTAAGTGTTTTTAAATGTTAAGGAAAAGGTTGTTTTCGATATTATTGTAATCGTTTATTTTTCATGTAGCTGTTTGTAAAATTATTTTTAAACCCCATAGCAATAAAACATTGTTTGTGATTTGATACAAAAAAGATGACGCTTCAGAACACTACATGTTAAAAATGCTACCTAGGTGTTTGCTCTAAATTAATTAAGATCTAAATTACGATGAACTAAGATACTACGATAATAATACTAATTTAACAGTTATATTTTATGTATGAATGCGCTGTAGAATACAAAATAAGTTAATTATTTATCTGATTTTAATTTTTGCAAGTAAGTATAGAAGGCTGAAAAATATACCTTAGTTAGTTTTCAATCATCTTTAATTGAGGCTTTTGTATTCATACCTAAAATATTACCTATGAAAACATTAAACCACTATAAATAATAATAAATATTTTATTTTATTATCAATAATTACAAAATTGAACACATATTTTTGTGATTAAAAAAAACAAAAGTTTATTTCATCTTTTAAAATAGAAAATTATAAATGCATAAAATTACTACATTATTAATTAATCTGAGTATGAAATTTTAAGAATATATTTTATACTAAAAGGGTATATTTGAATTCTAAATACGCAATACGATCAATTTTTATACAAAACTGTTTATTTCAGAAGTTAAGTTAAGGAGTATGCAAAAAATAGTGGGAAAATTCTGACATGTTTTTTTTTTATTTTTCAATATAGTAATGAGAGTTCATGTACATTATTTCAAAAAAGAAATGATCATTAATTATAAGTTATGATTTAAGTGATTTTGACTATTAAAAAAGCTTTCTTATTTAAAGTCCAAAATGTTTACACAAAGTACAATTTCTTAGGCCGTGACTACGTTTTGTATATACCTACTTTTCAATAGAGTAAATTCGTTAAAATTATGGTCACCTACTTTAGTTTATTATGTCATTAAATATTGTAAAATTTAAAACAGTATATTTCAAAAATCAATGTTTTTGATGTCAAAATTATTGTCTATTGGCGTCTCGTTGGTTGAATTATGCCCTGTTTTGTGGAAACTACCATTTTTTATAAAAACTACCAAGTATTTTCATGGCAATATTATAAACTTATAAGTTAATTTAAATTAGAAATTGTTTTTCAAAATAACATTAAAATTATGGCCTCATTGATAAAAACTAAAAACATTGGTTGTGGCTTCATGAATCGAATTTGTTATTGGCGTAAAAATAAGTAGACATTACGGTAAACTTATTGTGCCAACTTAAAATAAATAATAAACTAGTTTTGCACTTATTTTAACGCATGGCGCAAGCTATTTAACGAAATTTGGTAATTAAAAGCGATTGCTAATATTTTTAAATGTCTAAACGGAAGTCAAATGCATTGTTATCTAAACACAAAGATCAATTTAAAATTAATATTTTTCCTATTAAATCTGCCAATGGTCATAGTATTAATCGCTGTTAGGCCTTTTTTTAAATTCATGTCTTTCGTATTCAATTTAAGTTTCTGTCGAAGCTACTGCGCACAGGTTCACGATAGACAACTTACTGACTCCATTAAATATTTTCATTAAGAGGTTTGGCTACGCTACCATGCGGTAGTGAGTGAAGGGGTCAATGACCGAAAATGTTCCTGCTTTGCGACTTTTATCTCAACTAAATTATCTTTGTAAAAGCGGGTTGTTAGGCGTTTAATGCAGGAAGGGGCTGCTCCTCGGGCACTTTTTGCCGCAGGCGCACTTGCGGACGATCTCTATCTCTTTGGTGTAGCGGGTTCCGTCTGCGCAGACGAGGCGGATCTGAGGATGAAGTATATTTAGTTATTACAATTTACATTTTTTGTTTGCTGATTGCTTTTCCTTACTTTTACAAAACTTGAACAATAAATGCTGACTCAATTCACGTCTTTGAATTCGAATGAATTACGTACTTCACTTCGCAGCGTGCCCGAAAAACATTAAAATGTGAAAGTTAGCGGTTGCAACACATTATTAAAATATACCGGGTGATTATTTATACCATACGGAAAATGATATGGCATACTCGAGATATATTGAATCGGTAGACCAATAGAATAGTTTTAAAGATTGTATAGGACCTTGAAATGTAATATTTTGTAAAGAATGCTGCAAATATTAGTGTACTTATGTAAAAATGGCGTGACCCAGCCTCTAGATCTGACAACCGACTTGGTGTAATGGTTAAGAAGTTGGCTACTACACCAGAGGTCGCGGGTTCGATCCCCGCACAGTACAAACATTTGTGTGCATGAACATGTCTGTTTGTACTGGTCTGGGTGTCTCCTATGTATAATAAGTATGTATTTACAAAAGAAAATGTATTTAAGTATGTTTATCCGTTGTCTAGTATCCCATAACACAAGCTTTAATTAGCTTACTTTGGGGCTAGATGGCGCTGTGTGGAATAATGTCCAGGGATATTTATTATTATTTATTATTATTAATGTTTGATTCAAGCTTTTTTTTTTTTTTTTTTTAGATCTGGTATTTTGTATAGAGCTGATTTTGTTCTACATATTTACGCCTTTAGTTTTTAACATTTTGTGAGCTCAGTGCATTGCATATAAAGAGCCAAACTATTATCTTTCTTGTTTATACAGGGTGTAAAAAAGCCCTTACAGAAGCCGGCGTTCACGCACTGAGACCATTAAATCAATTCACAGAAAACAAAATTATTGATGGGAAACTATTTTTTTTTCAGGAATCAGTTTTAAACCTAAAAACGGACTACGCAATGTAACGCGTGCAACAGACCGCGCCTGCGCTTGTGTGCGTGTGCGCGGCTGTGACGCATAGTCAAGGGGTACGCACGGGTAGGTACATTGCGAGTTGAGCGTTCTGAAGCAATTTTTTGTTAGAAAATACTTGAAATTTTGATGATGTTTAAGACAAAAATTAAGTAATAATGATCAGAGTTTGTTTTCATCAAAATCTTAAGATTTTTTTTCGACTTTGACCTTCAATAACTCTGTAACTATTGACTCCCAGGTATGGTCTAGAAAGAAAAAATGGTCCTGATAATGGGTTAAGGGTTTTTTTACACCCTTTATACTAACCTTCCTCTTCTTAGTCTTCCTCGGCGCGCAGCAGTGGCTCCGTGCGCAGGCGCCGCGCGCCGCCGCGCACCGCGCGCCCCGCACCGCGCGCCGGCTGCGGCACGCGCCCTCCGACACGAACTCGCGCGTCGCTTCCTGATGATTGACATTGCAATCGATAATTAAAATATAGTATAATGAATAATATAATTACTTGCAATTTATAAAGTCAATTACATGAAATAATTGTAATATTAAATAAATAAATAAATATCCCTGGACATTATTCCACACAGCGCCATCTAGCCCCAAAGTAAGCTAATTAAAGCTTGTGTTATGGGATACTAGACAACGGATAAACATACTTAAATACATTTTCTTTTGTAAATACATACTTATTATACATAGGAGACACCCAGACCAGTACAAACAGACATGTTCATGCACACAAATGTTTGTACTGTGCGGGGATCGAACCCGCGACCTCTGGTGTAGTAGCCAACTTCTTAACCATTACACCAAGTCGGTCGTCAAATATTAAGCTTGTTTAAGAAAATATGCTATCTATTTTATGCTATTAGGTATTCTCTTACTTTTAACATTAAATGTAAGTTATTTATATTTTGCTGTGCCCTATCAGGGACTATGTTTGAAACATAAACAAATACCTACCACCACCATGTATGTACAACATTGAAGTGCAATAAACATTTGAATTTGAATTACATAATAAATAACACTATTTATTGCTAAGTTTTTGGTATGGTAAATTTTATAAATAAATAAATATACGCCAGACAACACCGCTTGTGATGGTCTCGAAGTAACAATAATCCTTGTATTACGAGGTACTAGATTGAAAGCCACGGGCGTCTCTCAGCACACGCAGACCCGGGCCAATTTAAATATTGATCCTACCGGGAATCGAAAACGGAACACCACGCAACTCAAGGCGGGAAACAGCGCTGAAGCGCACCATGACTGTCGTGTCTTCTAGCTCGATACAAACGATTATGTAGGTATTTTTTCAACAATATCTATGTGATTTCAGTATGAAAGTCGCACATAAGCCTTACTTTTTCTCCTGGTAATACAACAACCCTAGGTTGAAGGTTGTCAAGAAGAGATCTTAGCGTGTTACGTTATCATTGCTTTAAGTGTATTTTTTTTTATGTAAAACCTGTTATTTGTTAATACTTTTATGTGCAATAAAAACTATTCCTCTTATCTTATAAACTCTGCAAAGCCAAGCAATCTCTGCAGTACCTTTGAGGACTAAAAATAAATTTAAAAATGATGTCAAAATAAGAGGCACAATCTTTCACCAAGAACATTATTTAAAAGTGTAAAACTCCTCATAAATATCGTAAAATAAACTAGGTATAAACAAATCGTTATTAACACCAAATTGATTTTATTGTTATCGTAGATAGATACGTAAATATAAAAATCAATTTGATTGAACTGAATTACAAGTCAAAGAAATATTTTTAAAGGCACATTACCTTTTTGCAGCCCCCCCCGGTGGGGGTGGGAGGAGGCGCGTGCTCAGCCGGCAGCTGCTGCTTGTGCGCGGGCGCCGCTGGAAACGAAACCGCACAGAAAGAAAGAATTAAAATAGGTACCTACATACTTCCCACGAGAACAAAAAAAGTGCTAGTGCGGCTTACAGTGACTCCCCATTTGGGCTCTCGAAAGGTGCCATTTTTTATAAGGCGTTTTGGCGCCCTTTGCCATCTGGCACTCACAAGTGCATAGTGCGAGTTGCACAAAGAGATTGGGCAACATTTTGCCGCTAGGTGGCGCTGACTTGATGCCATACCTACAATTTCACGTTTAGGTGCTCGCAAAACGCGATGGTGATGTCATTCGAATCTCTTTGTGCAACTCACACTCAGAGCGACCGCACCTGTCGCACTATCCAGGGGCAGCCTTGAGGTAAAACTAAACATTCCAGAGTCGTATTTGAGCTAAAAATAGAATACGAAGTACAGAACTCCCAAAGACGGCGCCAACGTAATAATAATTCGCTAGCACCCATACCTCAAGTTTGAAAATACAGCAATGGTTGCCACAAGCCAATCTCGCTTCCACCTGACCAGGTGCTAGGACCACCATTCATTCCACGTCACTTAATAGTAGGAGATTACATAATATCGGATACATTGATGATCATTGGCTTGGCTCTACGACTAACATTATAGGCCTACGCAGACTTCGGATTATTCGTCCGTACTTTTTGTCAGCGTACTTTTTGTCCGGCAAAATAGATCCCTTACAAACTGTATCGAGCAACGCACACGAACGACTAGAAGTACGCCGAACCAAAAATCCGCCAAAACACCGCGGACGTCCGCGGAGCGTAGCGGATTAAAGTGCGCAGGCATCCACGGGAAAATAGAACGAACGAACTATGAGCAGACAACGCATACGGCGGATTTTAGTCCGCGTTCAAAATCGATTCGAAATAAAGGGATGGACCCAATATTCTGTTTTAAAACGTCTTCTCTTATGCTCAAACTTTATGTAAATTACAGCACAACGTAATCTCAGAATATTTAAACACTTTCCGACAACAAATGATCGCACACCGTGTGCGTTGCGTCCGCGGTAAATTCGCGGCAGACTTTTTATTCGCAGAGTGTACTTTTTCTCCGCCTCGGAGAAAAGTCCGTCGTCTGCGCAGGCCTTAACTTTGGCCCACTAGACCAGGTACAAACTAAAGCGTGTGTACTGAACTCCTAAACATACCTGGTGAAGCCTGGACATTGCTGATCATGCTTTGTTGTTTTCGAAGCGGCTGTTTGCTCTGTGTAATAACAGGAGCGCCACCTGCAATAAAATAAGAGGCCATTTTAGCATGGTTTCTTTGTGATACCCTTTCATAGCTCCGTTCTTAGTAAGTTATAAGACGGCAGGCAGCAAAAGGAAAAGAATTGAATTCATTGTGATGTTATAAATTCGTGAGTAACTCCATGAGTACCTATGTTGCATTTTCACTGAACTAATTTTTAATGAATTTTATTTCAGACACAGACTGACTCTAGAGTCTAGAGGAAGACTAAAGGCCCTTGCAAAAGGAACTGTACGTCTACCACGAGTTGCCACTTTAAATTGACATTATCGTTGCGTACAAAAATTGTATTGGGATGACACATGACATGACATGACAATGTTTTATAGTGGCAACTCTTGGTAGACGTACAGAATATGAAAATATTAATGGTCAATAGTAACTTCAAAGGTAATGTTTTTTTTAATAATTGAAGTGCATTTTTATAAAATACAGTTTAAAAATCTGGCGTTGCTTCCTTAAGGAGTCTATGGGGGGTATATAGCTTGCCTCACGCGTTGTCGACCCTGCAACACAAACTGCGACACTTTTTCCATACTATAACTCACTGGGAAAATCTCAGCAGGAAGCTCATTCCTCGGAAGGAAACATACCTGTAACCGAACTGTATGAGACCGTTGCGGCTCTAGAGTGTGAGGATGGACTATCTGTCGGTGGCGAGCGGTGCGATGATAAAAAACAGTCGTGGGCATGGGTATGGAGCAGTTCCTAAGAACAAAACCACGTCACGCCTTTATACTGGGTGGAGACCAGTTTGGTATCTATCTATTTTTTTTGTAATTAAGTGCTGGTTTTTTTCTTACTGTTAAATTGTTTTTTGTGTATAGTAAGTAAGTAGTAATTAGCCTATATACTGTCCCACTGCTGGGCAAAGGCCTCCACCATTGAAATCAAGTCATCGCTACAATTGATGGGTATTGGCTTAATCACCACGCTTGCCAAATGCGGGTCGGTGATCACAAACCCGGGCTATGTTCTGAAAAGTCCGAAAACACACTTTGCCCGACCTGGGAATTGGAACCGGGACCTCCCGGATTCGGGCCGAGCTCACTTGTGTATACTGGTCCCAAATAAAGTTTTTTCTATTTCTATTCGAGGCAAAGTCCCTCCTCAGACTTGACGGCTTTAAACCACTTGTCAGCCTTGTGGGCCTGCAAGAGATAAAAAACCGAACGCAATGAGACCGTGGCGGCTCAAGAGTGTGCTTAAAAACCCCCTTACGGTGGCAGGTAGTGTATAACCACAGACGGGATGGCAGTGAAATGAGATAACAGTTGGTGATAGTCTGGTTTTTTATAATTCTACTAAGGCTTATATACGAACTCATACACGTACACTGTGTCTGCCTAATCTCACTAAGTGATCAGTCGGCACATATGTAATTCTGACGGTCGTTCCGCTGACCCATCAGTTATGTCCCAAGAAAATATCTAGAAGTATTCTGTGGACTCACCGATAGAAGCGCGCAGCTCGCACTGCAGCCCCGCGGTGCCGGCGCGGCAGCGGCACGAGTAGTCGGAGGGGGAGCCCTCCTCGCGCACGCAGCGGCCCCCCCGCGCGCACGGGTTGGGCACGCAGGGGTCCTGGGGGAGAAGGGGAATGTTACTTAGTTGGACGGGTGAAGTCAAAGTCTAAATACATCCATTCAAGTAATGTCAAGTCATGTCAAGTCATGTCAAGTCATGTCAAGTCATGTCAAGTCATGTCAAGTCATGTCAAGTCATGTCAAGTCATGTCAAGTCATGTCAAGTCATGTCAAGTCATGTCAAGTCATGTCAAGTCATGTCAAGTCGTGTGAAGTTGCGTCAAGTCATGTCAACTAGAGATGTACCGGACAGCCGGATATCCAGTCAAAGGACATTTTCAACAATGCTAGTAAAAAAGTTATTCCATTTGAAGGTTTAAGCAATTGTTCACGAGAACACCGCAAATATGGTCAAATGGATTAACGATCCATTAGGGGTTTCGTCCACCTGTTTGCACAAACAGAAGCGTATAATTTCTGTTTATGTACCAGAAGAATGTCGATCCTTGAATTTCGAAAATTTGTATTCCTTGTGTTGGGAAGAAGTTTCAGCAAAACTATCCCCGAACCATCTAATGCAAGTAGAATCTGAATCTAAGCAATCCTGTGTGGTTTCCACCAACAAAAACTCAATAGCTGCAGAGATTGAATTGGGCTGACAGAACCTGCGATCAGTTTACTTGGTGGACTATTTAACAAGAGCAAAACCCGAAACTGATACGTTTCGCGGCGAAATATTGATGGACCCTAGCAGATCAGTCTTTACCTAGGCCAAATAGTTTCTTTCCAGGCAAGACAAGATAAAGAAAAAAAAGACGCACCGAAAACACCTGGAAGAACTATTGGTCAATGAAAGACGTCCAGCCGGATAGTAAAATAAAACCGAATACGCCGGATACCGGATATCTCAAGTCATGACAATTCTTGTCAAATCATGTCAAATCAAGTCATGTCATGTCAGGTCATGCCAAGTCATGACAGGTGATATCAAGCCATGTTAACTCATAGTAAGCAATGTCAAGTAATTTCAAGTCGTTCCAAGTCTTATCAAGTCATGTCATGGCAGGTCATGTCAAATCAAGTCATGTCAGGTCATGTCAAGTCATGCCAAGTGATATCAAGTCATAGCAAGCCATGTCAAGTCGTTTCAAGTCTTGTCAAGTCATTTCAAGTCATGTCAAGTCATGTCATGTCAAGTCATATCAAGTCATTTCAAGTCATGTCATTTCAAGTAATGCCATGTTGCGATGTGTGCACCTGCGCGTGCCGGCCGGCGTCCTCCTGCACGGCGGAGGCGGCGGCGGGCGCGGGCGCCTCGTCGTCGCCGCAGCCCGCCGCGTGCCGCTGCATGCGCACGGCGTTGCCGAAGTCCGCGCGCTTGTGGTTGATCCACGCCTCTTTTAGGCAGCCTGGTACCAAAATTATTTACATTAAACTCAAGTACCTACACCTGTAGGAAAGGTTACTGAATAGTTACTACGTAGCAGATAAATCACTTCATAGAAAATTGAACCAAAACGACATAAAATTCTTAATATTAAACTTAAACATAATTGCGTCAAAAAGGCTTCCACTTAGCATTATTTCGCAGTGCTAATTTTTAGTAGTTTCACAATACCTACTGCCTAGGGAACTAACCATTGCAAGAGCAACACGCCACTTTCATTTCGACATGTCAAATAGAAAAATGTACGGGAACGATATAAGCTTAGCACTCGTCTCATCGAAATGACAATTGATTAATTCTAATAAAAACGGATTTTTGCAACGAAACAAAACTACGGTAAAATTGTTTTACCTATTTTCTCGACGTTTCGGCGACAATTGCATGTCACCGTGGTCACGAGCGGACTCTGTGCTAAGCTTATATCGTTCCCGTACATTTTTCTATTTGACATGTAGAAATTGTAGAACCTCACTTCAATGACGCGACATGTCTTTGTATTGAAACAAATCTAAATACAGTTATTATCACACTCTATAGATCCCCATCAATAAGAAATATAACAGTCTTCATTGATTCCCTGGATAGACTATTAACAAAATACAAATCTTTTAAAAATGTTATAATTATGGGAGACATCAATATAGGTGTAAAAATCGGCTGTGACGACCAAAACTCTTCGGAATATTTAAACTTGCTTAGTTCTCACGGCCTCTTGCGAAGTCACGTCTATCCTACCAGAGATAACAATTGTCTTGATCACTCCATTATTAAAACAAAAACACCAGTAATTACTTTTGTACTTAACGCCCAAATAACTGATCATGCCGCCGTCATGACATGTATCGATGTTCATTCGAGAAACGTGTCAAATCAGACAGTTACTATAAATAAAGTAGATTATGATGCGTTATTGACCAACATAAAAAACACTAACTTTGCTGATATTTTAAATTCCAACAACGTTAATTGGGCTGCTGAACAACTAGTAAATTCACTTTCAAATTGCCTTATAAATAACACACGTAAAGTTGTTATCACAAAAAAGTTTCAATGTATAAAGCCCTGGATTACTCCGGGTCTTCTACGCTGCATCAGGAACCGCGACCGAATGCATCTAAAATGCAAGAACGAACCACATAACGTTATTTTAAATGTAACATATAACCGATATATAAACTACTGCAATGACTTATTAAAAAGACTAAAAAGAGTACATGAACAAAACGAATTAAAAAAACACTCAAAGAACCCAAAAAAAGTCTGGGATACCATTAAAAACATAGTTAACATAAAAGAAACAAAAATCTTCTCCGAACGATCTACTGCAGATCTCTAGTACTCCTCATGAATCAGTTAACTATGTAAACAGATTTTTTGCACAAGTAGGTAAAACTTTGGCAGACAAAATAGAATGTAGCCACAATCTATCCAGGGCAAACCAACTTACGTTCTCGGGAACAGTTAACTCTTCTCACTCCATGGTGTTATATGAAACTACTCAAGACGAAATCTTGTCTATCATCTTAAACTTAAAAAACGACAGTGCCACTGGATGGGATGGAATATCTAGCAAACTACTAAAACTGGCCGCCAAATACATTGTACCATCAATAACTCACATAGTTAATCTGTGCATCGAAACGGGAGTTTTCCCAGAGGTCTTTAAAATATCAATCATACATCCGGTGCACAAGACAGGTGAGAAAGACATCATTAACAATTATCGGCCAATATCTGTCCTCTCAGCCTTATCGAAAGTAGTTGAAAAAATTCTAAACAAGCGGCTTTTATCTTTTTTGGAAAATGGAAATTTACTATCCAATAACCAGTTTGGTTTCAGAGCACGCAAGTCCACATCTGACGCCGTAACTGAGATATCAAATTTTATTGCTATTCAACTAGATAACAAAAATAAATGTCTTGGTATATTTTTGGATTTCGCGAAGGCTTTTGACACCGTGTCAATCTCACTTCTCTTACGCAAACTAGAAACGAATGGCGTACGTGGTAAAGTTCTTGACTTATTTTCCAGTTACCTCTCTTGCAGGACACAAAGAGTAAAAATCGGTGACTATACTTCAAATGACGAGCAGATACCATACGGTGTCCCACGGGGAAGTGTGCTTGGTCCTACTCTCTTCCTTGTTTACATAAACTCATTGTGCAATTTACAACTAAAAAACTGCAGAATTTTTACATATGCAGACGATACGGCAATGATATTTTATGACAAATCATGGGAGGGGGTGAAAATCGCAGCAGAAATAGGACTTCGTAGTGCTACACAATGGCTCCAAGCCAATATACTCACCCTAAATGATTCAAAAAGTAAATTTGTAACGTTTGGTAAACGCATAAGTGATCTACCGGTCCATAGCTATGTGATAAAACTCCACAGCTGTTCTTCAGGTACCACGTGCCCCTGTCAGTGTACTGAACTTGAGAGAGTAAGCACAATTAAATACTTAGGTGTCATACTTGACCAAACTCTCACATGGAAACCGCATATCCATCTTATATCAATCAATCTTAATGTTCTCAATGATTGATGTTATCAATTTTAATGTTTTTTCCTTAAAATCAGCGAAGTTTATTAGTGATTTAGGCTGTGTTTAGCTTAAATATCAAGTGAAAATAATAAATCACCCTCCTGGGCGGTTGCCTTACAAATTTACGTTCAACGGATTCAGGGGAGTATTGTTTACTTTTCAATTTTACTTTCTAAAACAACAGTGGAATACTATAAACAGACCACAGTGAATTTTGTACTTCAATTACTCATAAGATTGTTATTTATTCAGTAGAACTAGGTTTTGTATTTTGACTTTCAGTTGATTAACATTGGTGTAGATCCTGAGTATTTATCTACTTTTTAAAACATTAAACACTGCACACTGCTCATTAAAGTGAGACACGTCAAATTACAATACGATTAGGCATTGTTGTTTGTCTCTTCGCTTGACTAAAGTGGAAGCAAAGTTGACGTAAAATAACCTCCCGCCTCAGTCAATTTACACTTTACACTAAACAATATTGTTTCAAATTAACACATCTAATACTTCATTAGCCAATAACACACAAAACTCATCATTACTTGTTAGCATAGATACTCATTTCCTACCCTACTATTTATTTTAAAAAAATAAGATTTTATTTAACTGAAAAACATAGTTTATTTTTGAGAATTATTCAATTTAACCTATCAATGTTTATTTCTCTAGGTTAGGACTAACTAGTTGAACTGTTGCCTGGTTAACTTTCCTACTAGGAACGGTATTTTCTATATACTTCTTTCATATTATTTTGCTAGTATACTGACACCACTTCCCTTGCTTTCAGGGTGACAGTGTAAGACTCTTCGCACCCTATAAGTGACCTTGGTGTCTGCTGGCCCCGCTTCATACAATTTCAGTTAGAGGATTGCATCAAGCACACTTCAAGATGATGACCCGCAGTAAACTCGCTGAGTTATACAAGCAGGCATGCCATGACCTCAAGGTCGCAAGGAGCGACAATGTCCAGCTGCTTGAAGAACGCGTAGATAGTGAATTGGAAATAAGAAATATTGTCGACAAGAACAGCAAACTTAAGTGTGACCTTGCCGAACTGGAGATCAAGTACTTGAACATGGCTGATCGGTGCACCCAGCTGCAGGAACTTGTTGATTCTTATAATGCATGCAATAACACCCACGAACTAGCACTAAATCGGATTAATGACTTGGAAATTAGTTTATATGAGTCACAAAAAACCATCAGACAGTTAGAGAGTGACAAAAATTGTACAATTGAGAGTGGCAATCAAAGTTTATTTGATGAGTTAGCTTTAGCTGATCCAAATATATGTCCTGAAATAATTCCTATGGTTGATCTCACATGTGATGATTCAGTCTCTGAAACTAGATTCTATAGATTTAATAGCAACAAAAAGTTAAAGAAATATATTAAAATTAATAAATACATTAACAAAACTAAAAAATTAGTTAATAAACAGTTGGACATCAAGAAATATAATATTTTAAGAAAGGAAAAGTTAGATTTAATCTCTGAATTAGAACATGGTAGCTTACTATTAGATAGTACTAAAATCTCCTATGAAAATGAGACCATGGCTCTTGAGCATAAGATTGCTTGCTTAGAGAGTTCTCTGAGGGACACCAAAAAAATGTATGAGATATCCCAAAAAGAGATCAGCGAACACATATTAGCTGCCACAGAATTGTTAAAGATGTCAACTTACAATGCAGAGAGGTTTGATTCGCTTATAAGCAAACAAATCACTTGCAATAATTGTTATCAACAAGTAGTGGAGATGGATACTGAATTGTCACGTGTTAAGGCCACGCCAACTGACTTATCAGAGCCTGCTAAGGTGGATAAATGTAATACTCCACAGGCTGCTCCAAATAATACTTTTATATTTTCTGACGAGCTAGGCCAAGGATTAGGCATATTGTTGTCTAATAAATCGAACCAACAAGTAATCAATTTATGCCATCCAGGTATGTCCTATTCTGACCTAGTTAGTAACATCTCCAAAGAGAAGCTAGGGGTAAACTCCACTGTGGTTGTCTTTCTTGGAGACTGCCGAACATTGACAAAAAAAGGGTTAATTAAAAATATTGAAACAATAATGGGCATTCAATCAAAGAACAAGTGTAAATTTATTTTGTGTGCATTCCCATACTCAAGTACCTCAAGTACTTTAAGTCAGAACAAGGTCATCCAAGACCTTAATTTAACTTTGTATAATCTGACATGTCGTCATAGTGACATTGACTTTTTTGATACAAATCTGTTTGTACCATACTTTAGGTTAACTGAAGATACTATGTATCTTCCCATTAGGACTAAGCAGAAACTAGCTACTTTGTTAGCAAATAACATTAACAATGCCGCTATTGGCAGTATTTTCTATTCTGACATTAGTACTAGTACTAATTTATCTATTTCATGTGATGCTCCTTCAGCGTCTTGTTTAAACTAGGACCTAGGACAACAGCCAAGCCCAAATACTTGAATTTATTCCACCAAAATATTCAAAGCTTGACGGGCAAAGATTTAGAAATAGAACTATTGCTGGAAAACCAAAATATTGATATTTTATGTTTTACTGAACATTGGCTGACTGATGAAAACTATCAGTCTTTTGTCCTTAATAATTTTAGATTATCAAGCGCGTTCTTTAGAAAAACCACTATTCATGGTGGTTCATTAATTTTTACTGCAAATAGTTTGAAATGTAAAGATCGCACTGACATTGTAGGCCTGTCCATAGAGCGTATTGTCGAATTGTCTTGTGTTGAGTTAGAGGGCTTTGTTGTGATAAGTGTATACCGTCCCCCAAAAACTAACTTAGATAGATTTGAGACAGTTATGGAAGAAGCTTTGGGTAGGTTAAGTGCTAAGTCTAAACCCATTATTGTGTGTGGTGATTTCAATATAGATTTGCTAGTAAACTCATCTGAAAGGAATAGGTTATTGTCGCTATTTAAATCCTTTGGTCTGGATTATCAATTCCATGAACCCACGAGGATAACAGCCACAACATCTACTTGTCTGGATAATGTATTTTGCAACTGTGTACCCATTGAAAAGGCAATAGTAACTGAATTAAAGTCTGATCATTGTGGGCAGAAGATAACATTTTTAGATTTAACTAACAATAGCGTTAATTACAGGAAAATAACATGTAGACCGAAGACGGGTAATCGCATTAATAGTTTTAAAACTAATTTAAAGCATAAAGTATCTTCCATTCCTTACAAGCAGGGTAACCCTGATGCAGTCTACAAAAGACTGTTTGATTGTGTTAAAAATGAATTTGATGCTTGTTTTCCCACCAAACAAGTTACTTGCAGAGTTCAATCTAAGTTTTGTGAATGGGCCACGCCTGGAATTTACAGGAGCAGACGTAAGATGTATGAGTTGTACGGCATGAAAAAATACAATTTCGATCCACTTTTTGTTGAGTATGTCAAGAACTACTCTAAAATATTCAGAAAAGCCTGCACTACAGCTAAGGCATTGCACATTCGTGATAAAATATCAAAGTCCACTAACAAAATAAAAACCACTTGGGACGTCATAAATCACGAAACAGGTAAAGCTAAACAGCGCGATACCTCATACACTCTTAATATTAACAATAACATCTTACAATCAGAAGCATCTGTTGCTGAAGCATTTGATAAGTATTTCAGTAATATACCTATAATCACTACAGCTTCAATAAATTCCTCACCAACTAGAGCGGAACATTTGTTGAAAGATAATGTATCTTGTTGCAGTGTATTCTTTAAATTTAAACATGTTGAGTCACTAGATATAATAAAAGCATTCAGATTAATTAATTCAAAAGATACCGCTGATCTTTGGGGTATATCAGTCAAAATTGTTAGCCACATAATTGACGTGATTGCCCCTTATTTAGCCGTAATATTCAATGATTGTGTTGATGAAGGTGTTTTTCCAAACTTAATGAAACACAGTAGGGTTGTACCACTTTTTAAATCAGGCAACAAACAAGACCCAGGTAACTTTAGGCCTGTTTCAATCCTACCAGCTCTCAGTAAGATCTTTGAAAAAATCATTCAAGAACAACTATTAAGCCATTTTTATGAGAACAATCTCTTACACAGTGAACAATATGGATTCACGAGAGGCCGTTCTACTACTGATGCTGGCATCGCACTTCTAAAACACATCTTTAGGGCTTGGGAGAATTCACAGAACGCTCTTGGCGTCTTCTGTGACTTGTCCAAGGCCTTTGATTGCGTTGATCACGATACACTTATACGCAAGCTTGATTTTTACGGGGTTAGGGATAATGCTTTAGATTTGGTAATTTCGTACCTTAGTTTAAGAACTCAAAAAGTTGATGTTAACAGTGTACTCTCTACAGGATCACAAGTTAAAATGGGGGTCCCTCAAGGATCCATTCTAGTTATATATAGTCCATATTAGTATTACTATTTCTGATATATATAAATGATTTACCTTTTTACTTAAAAGATATTTGTGATGTTGTATTGTTTGCAGACGATACAATTTTAGTTTTTAAAACTGACACAAATAAAAACCTTTTTGATGATGTTAATGACGCACTTTCAAAGGTTTTACAATGGTTCACAGTAAATAATCTACAGCTTAATGCAAAAAAGACTAAATGTATTAATTTTAAGTTGCCTAATGTTAAAGATAACCCCATTAGTCTAAAAATTGATGGTAATACTATGAAGCTTGTAGATACAACTGTTTTTCTTGGAATCACACTAGATTCAAAACTGCAATGGAACCCTCATATAACAGCTCTCTCAGGCAGACTTAGTTCGGCTGCATTTGCAGTGAGAAAAATTAGGTTATTAACAGATGTTGATACTGCTCGTTCAGTTTATTTTAGTTATTTCCATAGTGTAATGTCTTACGGCATTGTACTTTGGGGTCAAGCGGCGGATATACAAACCATCTTTATCCTCCAGAAGCGAGCTATCAGATCCATCTATAAGCTTCGTGCACGGGCTTCACTTAGGGAGATTTTTAAGGAAATTGGTATCCTCACTGTAGCGTCACAATACATTTACAATTGCATTGTTTTGGTGAGAAAAAATATTGGTCTCTATGCTAAACACAGTGACATACATTGCAGAAATACTAGGAATAAGGATAAAATTGCACTTCCACTCTTTAGGTTACAAAAAGTTTTAGGATCCTTTATGGGGCAAGGTATACATTATTACAACAAAATTCCAAAAACAATTTGTGAGTTACCTTTACATAGATTCAAAATTCACATCAAAACGGCTTTATTAAAAAAGGGCTATTATACTACAAAAGACTACCTTATAGATAAAAATGCCTGGGTATAAGCGCTCTGCTCGATGCGGGATTAAATAGCTCTATTGTAACAGATGTTTTATTGTAAGAGTTAATAGGTACCTAGTATGTATGTACTGACTAACAATTTTTGTTTTTGAATTGTTTAAATGAATTCTTTTTATTATATTCTTTTATGGTTGGTTTTTTCTCTTTGTTTTATATTATTTTAGGTTTATTTGTATCAAAATGACACACTGCCTGTACTTTACTAACGCCTGTTGTAAACCCAAAACAAGTTTAAAAGAGTAACTGCTGACTTTCTCGCCGGGTCTTCTCAGTAAGAAACAACTCCGACGCGGTGGTAGAGTCGCATTATGTCTGTATACTGTTTATTTACATATCCATATTATTATGGTATTTATGTCTATTATTTAGTATATTTTGCTGTAAATTTGACGATTTGAAAGTACTGATACAGTCTATTTGAATAAAGTTATTTGAGTTTGAGTTTGAGTTTATCAGAAAGAACTCGAAAGTTAATATATATATTTAAAACTCTTCGTCAAGTAGCAGATTTAAAACTCATAAAAACCATTTATTATGCCTTGGCACAATCAGTTTTGTTGTATTGCATTACGGCATGGGGAGGCGCGAATAAAACCAACTTGATCACGGTTGAAAGAGCTCAACGAGCTCTGCTCAAAGTTATGACATTCAAACCATTTAAATACCCAACATCTAAATTGTATGCTGAATGCGACCTGCTAAGTGTCAGAAAACTGTTTGTACTCGAAACAATATCTAACCAACACAAGAAACTACCATACATTCCACCACAATCATCATCACGCAGAGTAAAAAAAGTTTGTCCAGTACCTTCTTTTTGCACAGTTTTTATAAATAAATTTCAATGTTTCCTTGGCCCCTTTTTATATAATAAAATGAACACTTTACTAAAGATTTACGTTAAACCTTTATAGTTGCAAGAATGAAACAAAAGATTGGCTCAAATTACTCTCATATGAAGAAGTAGAAGAAGTTTTCAAAATTATTAAGTAACCCATACGTTTTCGTAGACGAACGCAATGAAACAGTAAATATCCTTTACTAAAAAAATACTGATTGGAGCATATTTTACCAACATTGTTACCAACTAATATTGCTATATTAATTTATTTTTATTTATATCTATATGTATATATTTATTCATAATTAATATATAATATATATTTGTTAAAATATTTATTTACATGCAAAAATAAGTAAATAAGTAATAAAGATAAATATTGAATTTAAACCTATAAACACAGATAACATAAAATAAGTTCGACTCACTTTCATTATTTTCTTACGCTTTCTATTAAAATGTTAATTATAATCATAGAAGGAAGGAACTAGTACCTATAGCACAGGCTCGGCCTAGTTTAGGTGCTAGTGCATTGTATACGCACACAGCCCAGTCAATTTACCAAATAAAAGAAATGTACTTTAAAAAGTCCATAGTTTAAGTAGTCGCAATAGTTCTGTTAGTCACTTGCTTGCTACTGCGCGAACTTCATTCATATGTTTGCTTATTTGCTCGGCGCCTGCGAGCGGTAGCGAGGGACAAACTTATTCAAATGTACCTACCGACATCAGCTAGATATAAGTAATATTTATAAGTATACAAGTTGTTTTCGTTGTTTAAGCAAATAAACTATTTTTTTTTTTTAATGAAAGTGGCGTGTTACTCTTGGCTAGCCCCCTTTAATAACCTGCTCTTTCGAGTCGCTAGACGCAGCGAACGAACTGAACGCATAGCTTAGATACGAGCGTAAAGTTAGTTTTGTTCTATAAGGCCCGTATTCACTTTGATTAGTAGCAAGTGCAGGTGATTAGTGCAGGTGCTTAGTGATTATGAGAAAACACGTGTGGACAGCGATTGATTAGTTCGATTGAATGGAACACGCTTCTAACTGGAAATAATCCATCGCTGTCTACACGTGTTTTCTCATAATCACTAAGCACCTGCACTTATCACTTGCACTCGCACTATTCAAAGTGAATACGGGCCTATAGATACGCGTCGCCACATGGCTAGTGGGGATGGCAAAGGCTGCGTCTGGCGATATAGATGTCAGTAGGTATTTTCAACGATTTAATATAATATATTGGTAGTGCAAGGGACTGTCTGAAGAACAACGGTGACAAGACATTTTTTAATGTATGCTCTGCCAAAGATAAAGGACTTATTCTGTTGTCCAGGCTAGTTAAATTAAAATCCAAAAATAAATGAGGTATTTTTATACAGGCATTTATAATTACATCGAGGGGGCTAGCCAAGAGCAACAAGCCACGACACAAGACACGAAGCTGTCACTGGCGCTTATGTCATCCCCATACATTTGAAAGATTTCTATTGTAGAAATCGTCATGGCGTGTTACTCTTGGGTAGCCCCCCTGAACTGTTGTTGGAATTTTACACATGCTTTAGATAACACACAATTAATCAGTGCACAACAACATAAGTGTACGAGACTTGAAGATTATTTTCATCAAAAAAATTAAGAGCCGGCTTTCATTTTGAGCGCATAATCCCGCTTTTGAGGCGCCTAATTCACGACCTTCGGGAAAAAAATTACTGTTCAATATATGCAAAACATAGTCCAACCTTTCGTATTGACACCTCATGAAACACATTTGTAAATAAAATCTTTTTTCTTTTATAAAATGATCAATCTCGCTACCTCTATTTATGAAAAAGCCTTATTGTGTCAACTTCAAGGGGCTAAATCTCTGATAAAAATTACTATAGTTGCTGAAAAAAACGACCAAAACGTCATACAAATACCTAGTTTTGTTGACACGTATTGAACCAGAATTTGCATAATTCATTATAACTGTAAAAAAAAAGTTATAACTTTTCCAATTTTTTGAAAAATAGCCCAGTTTTACGACGGATTTTTGTGTTGAATAAAGCTTAATAACTATTAAAAATTTGTGTCAGTATACCTAGAACCTTTACTTATGGCTATGCTTTACCAAATTGTCAAGATTTGATCGACTTTGTTTGAAGGCAACTACTAAATTAAAAGATATTTTAGCAAATAAAAAATTGTACGAGTAGGTCAGTGTCTTTAACTAAGGCGACAACTTTTCCAAAACACGATATAGCATAATTTCACCAATAAAAAAAACACAAAGAAATACGTCGACGATTTTTTTTTTGGTCCTAAATATTCATTATTAACATTTTGCACTTAAAAAATTATATATATATTCATCTATATTTTTTTATAGTTGTAGACCTAGAATATTCTAGGTCGACCACTTTTAAAACTTTTTAATTTGTCTAATGTTATTTCATAATAAATTAATTACACGAAAACAGAAGGAAGCCGCGGCGTTATCCTGTTCGCGCAGAACTAATCAGTGGCCCGCCGAATGCTCTATCGGACTGCGCGCTAAATCCCAGCCTTAATAAATAAATAAATAAATAAATATCTGGGACAATTCACACCAAGATCATCTGACCCCAAACTAAGCAGAGCTTGTAATATGGGCGTCAGAGACTGAAACATACTTAAATATTTCTAAATACATACTTAAATAGATAATAACACCCAGACACACAACAAATACAAATGTTCGTCACACAAATATTTGTCATGGGTGGGGACCGAACCCACGACCTCCGGCGCTAAAGGCAGGATCGCTGCCATTGCGCCAACAGGCCAGTCATGGAACAGCCAGTCATGGAACTGGCCAGTCAGTCAATCGAAATATAAAGTTTTATTTACAATCCAATTACTTAATTAGACCTAAAAACGTAATAATTTGCTATAAAACACGATGCACACACGCTATGGCCGCGCGTCATTTTGGTGACGGCCTCTTCAGTCATTCTTCCGTATCGAGTGGTTTATTAAGGAGTTGTTACCTTTGAAACTGGTGACGTTCCGCAGATGCCAGCGCCCGAAGGCGACCTTCGCGACGTCCTCTGGGACTCCGCCCAGGTACATCGGGCTCTCGAGACGGAGGTACTCTTTGCTGCCTGTGACCAAGCATTTTATTTATTTATTTAATCTCCGACGCGGTGGTGGAGTCTCATTATGTTCGTATCCTGTTTATATATATATTCCTATTGTTATAGTATTTATGTCTATTATTTATTATGTTTTTTGACTATTTAAAAGAACTGATTAAGTCTATTTAAATAAAGATACTTGAGTTTGAGTTTGAATCTTTATTGCACAAAATAACATTAGGCGGACTTAATGATAAAAACCTTCTCTACCAGTCAACTATCGGATGAGACAGAAATGCTGTTGGCAGTGCAAAGAGTTAATTTGTTTTGTATATAATATCAAGCTATTTTATAGGTATTATCAATTACAATTTTTCTACGAATGTTAAGAAATAAACAACTGTTGTTAAAAACTGTACCTACAGAATTTATGCCCCAATGCTAAGAGATTGAAGTTAGCTCAAACTCTGATCTCCTTACCTTCGTTGATGATGGAGCGGGCTGGTCCGTCATCAACCCTCAGGGTGAAGTTCTTCTTGACCGCCAGCAGTTCCACTTTGTGGTAGTTGCCATCTGACACCATTTCAAAGCTGAAACCATACATCCATGGTAACTTTATCTAGCTGTAGAACGGAGTGCAGAAATAATACGGCGTACTTTAACTGAACATTTTATTCTCTAAATAAGAATAATAATAAAAAAGAATTATAATGAAGGACATTCGTTTGTGCATGCTAGGGCCGATTTAGACGGTGTCCTTTACATTATCGTTCGCGTAAAAAAATGTATTGGGATTTGACATTGTCATGTCATGTGTTATCCCAATACAATTTTTTTACGTGAACGATAACGTAAACTTAAAGTGCCAACTCGTGGTTGACGTACAGCCCCCGATTCAGAAGAAAGTTATCGACCGATTCGGTTTTTTTTTTAAGTAGGGCCTTTGGCTTTAACATATCAAAATATTGATACTATCGCTTAGCGGATCATTTACAATAATTAAAGCATTTTTTTTTATATTGCTCGTCAAGATGACCTCACTCCACCTGATGGAAAGCGGTCGTGAGGTCCAGATATGAGGTTGACAAGCCCAGTCACTCAAACGAATCTCTGGGCTGGCCATCCTCACCTTGAAGGCCTGCAGAAATTTACCGAATCGGTCGATAACTTCGTTCTGAATCGGGGGGCAGAAGGGCAATATGAAGACATAGTTGCTTACCTGTACATGGTCGACGTGGGATGGTTGCCCACGTCGTAGCTCACGCGGACGCGCCCGTTGAACAGTTCCACCGCCAGGTGCTCGTTGTCGCCGAAGTACATCAGCACGCCGTGGTGCTGCGCCGTGCTGAACACTGTTGGGGGAAGCACCAGGGTATAAAATGATATATAACAACTATGTTATTGGTCGATTAGCCGAAGCTAGCAGCTTCGCAGAAATTACACTTGCGCTCACACAGTTGTTTGATGTTTAATGAATAAAATTATTATGAATTTAACTTTATAATAGCCTGATCACTTCAAAACACTTCAGACTGCAAAATTTAGAGAGAGTATTAAATCTTGGCTCGTTGCAAAATGTTTTTATAGTATTCGAGAGTGTTTAAATTACAAATGTTAACATAGTTATTGGTTATTTTGTGTTCAATTTAAGTAATAAGATATTTTGTGTTCAAATTAAAGTCTAGTTTTGTATTTTGTGCATACACCTGTAAGGGTAGAAATGAGTGATACTTAAATTATGTATTTATCGATTGTACTTAATTAGTTATAAGACCAGCTACATCTTGTACCTTATTTCATGCTCAAATAAATAAATAAAATATTTTTCCATTAATTAATAAGATACCCGAGGAATTTACTAACAGGGAAAACGTCGGCTTAATGTAAAAAGTCATCAACTACTAAAAATCATTACCTAGCTCAAGTTGAGACATAATACATATAAAGGGTGTAAAAAGACCCTTAACGAAGCCGACACCTACGTATTCTGCACATCATCAGGGCCATTTTTTTTTCTAGACCATAGCTGGGAACTCAATAGTTACCAAGTTATTGAAGGTCAAAGTCAAAAAAAATCTCAAGATTTTGATGAAAACAAGTTGTAATCAAAATTACTTAATTTTTGTCCTAAGAAACATTATCAAAATTTCAAGTATTTCCTAACAAAAAATTGCTTCAAAACGCAACTCGCGATGTACATCGTGCGCACCCCTTGACTATGCGTCACAGCCGCGCACACGCACACACGCGCAGGAGCGGTCTGTTGCACGCGTTACATTGCGCAGTTCGTTTTTAGGTTTAAAATCGACACCTAAACAAAAACTGACTTGATATAATGGTCTGATGCGTAGACGCCGGCTTCGTTAAGGGTCTTTTTACACACTGTATGAGGAAAAAACTATTTAACATCACTTGATGTTTTTTTGGCAGTTAATAACTTCCTGCTGTAAGCCGAAGAATGTGTAATGTGACAACTTATTATATGACAAGTGAAATTATGTCAAATAAAGTATTCAAAGTCGGCAGTCAAAAGAAAACATTGACAATTTCTGTCACTCATATTTATTTTTATTGACAGACACTACATAACACATGCGCAATGTGTGAATGTGTTGTATTGTTCATGTAAGTGTACGTGAATGTTTTCGCAAAAATTTTGACAGTTTACTGAACAAATTTAAAAGGGTAAATTTAAGAGGGTAAATATTTTTCCTCTTAAATTTACCCTTTTAAATAAGTAGTAGAAAAGTACGATTCCTTTTCACATAAGTCAACCTAAGTGTTTTAGTAAGTTTCAAATGAGTACTTTGAATGAGAAGGTGAAAAGGTCCAACGTTTGTTTCGGCAATATACACTTTTGTTTGACTTACGTGCTTATGTCAGGTTACGAATCGTTCCATAATTATGACCAAGAAGGCTAGAAACTAATTATGACTTACGTATAATAAAAATAAAATTGACTTTTGTGACTTATCTGCTTTAGTCTGTCGGCCCTAGAATTATACCGTTGAACTAGGAAAGCTTACAAGTAGACTAACGTGATTTGAACGAGTTCATGAAGTTGTTAATTTTATGGGGGGCATTAAGTTACACAGGGCACTAGTAGGCTGTCACAAAACTTACCCAAAGTGACATTAGCCTGAGGCACAGTGCGGAGGGGCTCCAGCTCCACCCAGGAGTCGTTGTGGCTGAAGGTCAGTGAGGTCAGGTACTCGCAGTAACGGCCTGTAGACAAATTAATTTTAATTTTCATGCTTAACTCTTTTTTTATTTTACAATTTCTAAATTTTGTTAGCTACTGCCGCGGTTGTATTTTTTTGTAGGTGCAATGTTTAGTTATTTTCAAAAAAATTATGTCTGTGTAATTTACACTGGTTGATTATCAAAAGACTCACAAAAACGATATATTAAAATGACAACAGATGTTTTTAAGAAATTCATTCTAACTTTTTTACAGAACATTTTTTTTATTCTTCCTTTCATAAACACCATCTTTTTATTATATCTAAATGCACGTTTTTGAAAGGTTTGACTCACCTGAGTACCCTGGTGCGCACTTGCAGAGGTAGTCGCCCGTGTGGGGGCGGTCGAGTAGGATGTCATCCTGGGGATCAAACAAAGGTTTCTAATGAGCATAGGTATAACCCATTTTAATTAATATACTCGTAAGTACATATTATTATTTTACAAATAAACTTGCAGCAAAGAATTAAATTTAAAACAATTTGGGCGGCCATATCGCTGATAGCTATCTCATTCAGGCAACCCACGCATCTGGGTAAATACTAGATATCCCCTTATTAAAACAGAAAACACTTTTTTCACTATGGAAAAGTGGTCTTGAAGCACTGTTTAAGTTTTAATGAATATGGGGTCCGCTGATCAGGAGACATATTCACTCAACTGTGGATGGGGTCCGAAGTTAGTAAAAATTACATTACTTAAAGGTATTTAAAAAATGTTCACAGTACATAACAAAATTATTATAAATTCCTATACTAAAAAGGTGTCTGAGCTAGTTTTATAAGTCCAGAAAACGAAAACTATTTTGCGCTACTGACTCAGTTAGTATCATTCTTCCGGTGACTCAGTGGGGGTAACTACCACAAGTGTCCTACCTGTTGCCTGCTCAGCGGCGGCAGGTAGCAGACCCCGTGCACGCAGTCGTGGTGCGCGCACAGCAAGAGCACTTGTACTCGTGCAGCCCTCAGTGTCTCCCTCCCTATCTCAGCTAGTGACTGCTTCCCTACCTGTTGCCTGCTCAGCGGCGGCAGGTAGCAGACCCCGTGCACGCAGTCGTGGTGCGCGCACAGCAAGAGCACTTGTACTCGTGCAGCCCTCAGTGTCTCCCTCCCTATCTCAGCTAGTGAGTGCTTCCCTACCTGTTGCCTGCTCAGCGGCGGCAGGTAGCAGACCCCGTGCACGCAGTCGTGGTGCGCGCACAGCAAGAGCACTTGTACTCGTGCCGCCCTCAGTGTCTCCCTCCCTATCTCAGCTAGTGAGTGCTTCCCTACCTGTTGCCTGCTCAGCGGCGGCAGGTAGCAGACCCCGTGCACGCAGTCGTGGTGCGCGCACAGCAAGAGCACTTGTACTCGTGCAGCCCTCAGTGTCTCCCTCCCTATCTCAGCTAGTGAGTGCTTCCCTACCTGTTGCCTGCTCAGCGGCGGCAGGTAGCAGACCCCGTGCACGCAGTCGTGGTGCGCGCACAGCAAGAGCACTTGTACTCGTGCCGCCCTCAGTGTCTCCCTCCCTATCTCAGCTAGTGAGTGCTTCCCTACCTGTTGCCTGCTCAGCGGCGGCAGGTAGCAGACCCCGTGCACGCAGTCGTGGTGCGCGCACAGCAAGAGCACTTGTACTCGTGCCGCCCTCAGTGTCTCCCTCCCTATCTCAGCTAGTGAGTGCTTCCCTACCTGTTGCCTGCTCAGCGGCGGCAGGTAGCAGACCCCGTGCACGCAGTCGTGGTGCGCGCACAGCAAGAGCACTTGTACTCGTGCCGCCCTCAGTGTCTCCCTCCCTATCTCAGCTAGTGAGTGCTTCCCTACCTGTTGCCTGCTCAGCGGCGGCAGGTAGCAGACCCCGTGCACGCAGTCGTGGTGCGCGCACAGCAAGAGCACTTGTACTCGTGCCGCCCTCAGTGTCTCCCTCCCTATCTCAGCTAGTGAGTGCTTCCCTACCTGTTGCCTGCTCAGCGGCGGCAGGTAGCAGACCCCGTGCACGCAGTCGTGGTGCGCGCACAGCAAGAGCACTTGTACTCGTGCAGCCCTCAGTGTCTCCCTCCCTATCTCAGCTAGTGACTGCTTCCCTACCTGTTGCCTGCTCAGCGGCGGCAGGTAGCAGACCCCGTGCACGCAGTCGTGGTGCGCGCACAGCAAGAGCACTTGTACTCGTGCAGCCCTCAGTGTCTCCCTCCCTATCTCAGCTAGTGACTGCTTCCCTACCTGTTGCCTGCTCAGCGGCGGCAGGTAGCAGACCCCGTGCACGCAGTCGTGGTGCGCGCACAGCAAGAGCACTTGTACTCGTGCAGCCCTCAGTGTCTCCCTCCCTATCTCAGCTAGTGACTGCTTCCCTACCTGTTGCCTGCTCAGCGGCGGCAGGTAGCAGACCCCGTGCACGCAGTCGTGGTGCGCGCACAGCAAGAGCACTTGTACTTGTGCCGCCCTCAGTGTCTCCCTCCCTATCTCAGCTAGTGAGTGCTTCCCTACCTGTTGCCTGCTCAGCGGCGGCAGGTAGCAGACCCCGTGCACGCAGTCGTGGTGCGCGCACAGCAAGAGCACTTGTACTCGTGCCGCCCTCAGTGTCTCCCTCCCTATCTAAGCTAGTGACTGCTTCCCTACCTGTTGCCTGCTCAGCGGCGGCAGGTAGCAGACCCCGTGCACGCAGTCGTGGTGCGCGCACAGCAAGAGCACTTGTACTCGTGCCGCCCTCAGTGTCTCCCTCCCTATCTCAGCTAGTGACTGCTTCCCTACCTGTTGCCTGCTCAGTGGCGGCAGGTAGCAGACCCCGTGCACGCAGTCGTGGTGCGCGCACAGCAAGAGCACTTGTACTCGTGCCGCCCTCAGTGTCTCCCTCCCTATCTCAGCTAGTGAGTGCTTCCCTACCTGTTGCCTGCTCAGCGGCGGCAGGTAGCAGACCCCGTGCACGCAGTCGTGGTGCGCGCACAGCAAGAGCACTTGTACTCGTGCCGCCCTCAGTGTCTCCCTCCCTATCTCAGCTAGTGAGTGCTTCCCTACCTGTTGCCTGCTCAGCGGCGGCAGGTAGCAGACCCCGTGCACGCAGTCGTGGTGCGCGCACAGCAAGAGCACTTGTACTCGTGCCGCCCTCAGTGTCTCCCTCCCTATCTCAGCTAGTGAGTGCTTCCCTACCTGTTGCCTGCTCAGCGGCGGCAGGTAGCAGACCCCGTGCACGCAGTCGTGGTGCGCGCACAGCAAGAGCACTTGTACTCGTGCCGCCCTCAGTGTCTCCCTCCCTATCTCAGCTAGTGAGTGCTTCCCTACCTGTTGCCTGCTCAGCGGCGGCAGGTAGCAGACCCCGTGCACGCAGTCGTGGTGCGCGCACAGCAAGAGCACCTGTACTCGTGCAGCCCTCAGTGTCTCCCTCCCTATCTCAGCTAGTGACTGCTTCCCTACCTGTGGCCTGCTCAGCGGCGCCAGGTAGCAGACCCCGTGCACGCAGTCGTGGTGCGCGCACAGCAAGAGCACTTGTACTCGTGCCGCCCTCAGTGTCTCCCTCCCTATCTCAGCTAGTGACTGCTTCCCTACCTGTTGCCTGCTCAGCGGCGGCAGGTAGCAGACCCCGTGCACGCAGTCGTGGTGCGCGCACAGCAAGAGTACTTGTACTCGTGCCGCCCTCAGTGTCTCCCTCCCTATCTAAGCTAGTGACTGCTTCCCTACCTGTTGCCTGCTCAGCGGCGGCAGGTAGCAGACCCCGTGCACGCAGTCGTGGTGCGCGCACAGCAAGAGCACTTGTACTCGTGCCGCCCTCAGTGTCTCCCTCCCTATCTAAGCTAGTGACTGCTTCCCTACCTGTTGCCTGCTCAGCGCCGGCAGGTAGCAGACCCCGTGCACGCAGTCGTGGTGCGCGCACAGCAAGAGCACTTGTACTCGTGCCGCCCTCAGTGTCTCCCTCCCTATCTAAGCTAGTGACTGCTTCCCTACCTGTTGCCTGCTCAGCGCCGGCAGGTAGCAGACCCCGTGCACGCAGTCGTGGTGCGCGCACAGCAAGAGCACTTGTACTCGTGCCGCCCTCAGTGTCTCCCTCCCTATCTAAGCTAGTGACTGCTTCCCTACCTGTTGCCTGCTCAGCGGCGGCAGGTAGCAGACCCCGTGCACGCAGTCGTGGTGCGCGCACAGCAAGAGCACTTGTACTCGTGCCGCCCTCAGTGTCTCCCTCCCTATCTCAGCTAGTGAGTGCTTCCCTACCTGTTGCCTGCTCAGCGGCGGCAGGTAGCAGACCCCGTGCACGCAGTCGTGGTGCGCGCACAGCAAGAGCACTTGTACTCGTGCCGCCCTCAGTGTCTCCCTCCCTATCTCAGCTAGTGAGTGCTTCCCTACCTGTTGCCTGCTCAGCGGCGGCAGGTAGCAGACCCCGTGCACGCAGTCGTGGTGCGCGCACAGCAAGAGCACTTGTACTCGTGCAGCCCTCAGTGTCTCCCTCCCTATCTCAGCTAGTGACTGCTTCCCTACCTGTTGCCTGCTCAGCGGCGGCAGGTAGCAGACCCCGTGCACGCAGTCGTGGTGCGCGCACAGCAAGAGCACTTGTACTCGTGCCGCCCTCAGTGTCTCCCTCCCTATCTAAGCTAGTGACTGCTTACCTACCTGTTGCTTGCTCAGCGGCGGCAGGTAGCAGACCCCGTGCACGCAGTCGTGGTGCGCGCACAGCAAGAGCACTTGTACTCGTGCCGCCCTCAGTGTCTCCCTCCCTATCCAAGCTAGTGACTGCTTCCCTACCTGTTGCCTGCTCAGCGGCGGCAGGTAGCAGACCCCGTGCACGCAGTCGTGGTGCGCGCACAGCAAGAGCACTTGTACTCGTGCCGCCCTCAGTGTCTCCCTCCCTATCTAAGCTAGTGACTGCTTCCCTACCTGTTGCCTGCTCAGCGGCGGCAGGTAGCAGACCCCGTGCACGCAGTCGTGGTGCGCGCAGGGCGAGGTGCCGAGCGCGGCGTGCGGCGCGGCCTCGCAGTAGCGGCCGGCGTATCCCGCGGCGCAGGAGCACTTGTACTCGTCGAGGCCGTCTACGCAAGATGCGCCGTTCTGGAGGAAGGGAAACTTGGCGTAATTTATTTCAAACTGGTTGCCAGGTTTTTTTTTATAGTTGTGATATTTTTATTTTGTCATTCAAATACCAGTCTTTCAAATATCATATGATTAATTTACTTGAATGAAACGAAACGGTCGCCGCCGCCATCTTGATTTTTTTATAATCTGTGTTCAGGGATTTCAAGTCAAAGATTTATTGCGAACGTGTACAGAGGCGTTCACATCAACCTTTACAAAACCATTGCAATATGGGTCTTGTCAGAAAAATTTCTCATTTTTTGAGTTATAGCAATCTACCAAAATATTTTAAATAAATATAAATATGCGCCAGACAACACACCTCTTGTTGGTCTCGAAGTAGGGATTAATATCCCTGTGTTACGAGGTACCACACAAGGATATAAGCCAGGGGGCCAGGGGCGTCTCCCAGCACACCCAGACCCGAGTCAATTCAGAAAAGATCGTTTCCTGAATCGAACTGAATCGAACCCGGGACACTAGGGAAATCGAGGCGAGAAACCGTGCTACAGCGTACTACGCCAATCGTGTCGTCAAATCGTGTGTTCATTAACCTATAATAAAACAATTACAAACTTATAAAAGATAATAGAGGAAGTCAACACCCAAATTGTTAACCTTAATTGAACAAAATAAACGTTTTATTATTATTATTTATTATAATATGCGTGAAAGTAAAGACCATGTTAGTAATGATATACAAGGTGGTCCAAACATACACATCAATATTATTGTTTTAGCTTCCTCACACTCAAGGGTATCCGAAAATACCCCATGTATGTTACCCGATTTTTGTAGTTTTCGAGTTATGATTTTTTTACGCATTTTTGAAGATTTGGGTTGACCTACTATTTTTGTCACTGTAGCGCGATCTGTTCGCGAGTTCAGTATAGTATGTTGGACTGCAAATCAAATTCAGATTGAGAGTCGAACGGTTGTAGAGCCGTCACGATGTCAATTCCAAATTTGTGGTGGGGGTCCCAGGGTGAGCTAAGCCCGCCGGGATGCAGTTATTGTACACCAATAGTTAATAATTAATCTTTTTTTTTGCTACTACTACTACTACTTTTTTTTTGCTTTTTAGTTTTACAGTTTTTCATTTTACAAAATCTGCCAAACTGTACAATAGTTTGTTGTCTGATTTACTACGAAGTCCTTTAAAGGTTACGTCATGTTACCAATATTTTAGAGGTGGGAAACATCGATAGTTGCCCATCGATGAAATAAAACTATTATTTATTTCTGTCGTTATTGTTCATTAAAAAAGTAATACCTTCAGGCGGTTTCACACCACACTGCAATTATATAACGTTTAATTTTTTCTTTACCATTATCTGACATAATAACATTTATGATTTTTTTTAAAGATTTTATTGCGATTCATATTGTGATTTCAATACTTCTGGAGAAAACTATGTACTAACTTTGTATGATACTGTATTACATTTTATGACAATCTTTTTGAGCGCACAATGAATATTTATTTGCTTGAAATACGGTACAATAATGATGTTGACTTACATAATAATAAGTAAATAATTTCATGAGTATTTTGCCAATTTATCAGTAGGCAAATATTAAATTGACAAAAATTAATTACAAACAATTCTAATTATGAATTATTTTGATCGTCGTATAATCAATAATTACAAATATATTAATATAATTACAATTTGAAATACTGTCACACATAACACAACATTACAAAAACATAACATTAAAAAAACATTAATTACAAAAAAAAAAAGGAAAGAATCAAAATATAAATTAAATATACAAAATAAAATTAAAAGTGGAAAGATACAAATTACTCAAACAACTCTATCCCTATCTTTAATTTACCAGCGCCACAAAACTTAATAAATTCATCCACAGTGTTTAGTATTCAAACTAAATAGGTACTGTTAATATCTATAGACGGCGCTAGTGTCGTCCTCTTTGTGTCAAATCATTCCACGCGTCAAACCACCTCTGTGCAAAATAATTATATTTAATGTTTAGAGACAATAAACCAGTGTAAATCAGTGTTCTTAATACAATAAACTATCTGTGAGTTAACTACCAGCGTTTTAGTGATCCTCCCAGCAAGATCCTCAACAGGAAAACAAAATTAAACATGGTCCTTCGAGCCGGATAGCTTTGCTCTGTGGAGCTATAGTGTGTTGTTGCGTTGTGACGCGAAAAAAGGGAAAAAGAAGATGGTTGACAGACAACTGTAGTTTTGTCGGTTGTTGCATGTTGTGTAAACAAAATCATAAATTACATAAATGTCCTAATTATTTACAGATGAATGTTATGCAACGTCATGCATTTGTCAAATCCAAGACACTATGTTTTAACTGTTTACAGCCATACTATGAGAACCACAGATGCTCTAAACAAGTGTGTTTTCAATGCAAGCGTAAACATCATACAAGTCTACATATGGAAGCCACTACTAATCATCAGGTTAGTTCAAATTCAGTGTGTGTGTTGCAACCTACAGCTATTGCACCATTGAATTCTACTGTAACACAACAACGTACGCTTGACATACCACTGCAAGCTACCACACAAGCTGAACACAGCACGCTATCTCCATTACAAGCTGAACACAGCACGCTATCTCCATTACAAGCTGAACACAGCACACATTCTGTTGTACATTTATCAAATGTCAAGAAACAGCAAATTTTGCTATCAACTGCCATTGTTAATTTACAAAATGGACAAGGAAAATGGACTAATGCACGAGCTTTACTCGACTCTGGCAGTGAAGTCAGCCTAATCTCACGTAAAATTGCAGAGTCCTTGAATCTCCAATTGACAAACAATGTCTGTAACATACATGGCGTTGGTAAAACAAATAGTACATTACAGTCTAGCATCAACACTAACATAGCTTCACGCTACAATGATTTTCAATCAAACATTACGCTACTGGTCATGGACAACATTACTTTACCACTGCCTCACGCTTACATACCTATACATGCTTGGAACATTCCACATGCACAAGCCTGCAAATTAGCTGACCCTTCTTTTTTCAAACCGAGCTCAATTGATTTACTCATAGGAGCAGAGCTTTTCTATTCACTATTAGGGACAGGTCGCATACAGCTAGGCCCTAACTTACCTTTTTTGATAAATACTGTTTTCGGATGGATTGTTTCTGGCTCATACACATGTAACACATCAAATAATATGGTTGCATTGCACATAAGCATGTTCTCCAAATCAACAGACCAACTGCTTCAGTCCTTTTGGGAGCAGGAGGAAATTGGTACCAGAAAGCTCGAGCGCCCACAAGATAAATTCTGCGAGGATTTATACCAAACTACAACTAAAATTGACAGCAATGGCGGTTATATAGTCAACCTACCACTACAAAATAATAAATTAGAAGATCTAGGTAATTCTTTCAAAGCAGCTTACCGTTGCTTACTACAATTAGAGTCAAAATTTCAGAAAGATAGTACTTTATTTTCCTTGTATAAAGGATTTATTGATGAATATATTCAGTTAGGTCATGCTTATTATGTAAAAGACTTCTCACCTACTGACAAAAACACACTATATTTACCACATTTACCTGTCATACGGCCTGAAAGTAAAACTACTAAGCTGAGAGTGGTTTTCAATGCTAGTTCAAAGTCTTCCACTGGTATTTCCTTAAATGACATTCTCTATGAAGGTCCTAATATTTATAATGATCTCTTAGAGATTATTCTATGTTTCAGATTATTCAGATATGCCTTTTCTTGCGATATTATAAAAATGTTCAGATGTATATATGTCAATGCTGATCAAAGACAGCTTCAAAGAATACTATGGAGAGAATCAAAATCTCAGTCAGTACAATGCATAGAACTTGCAACTGTCACTTATGGCACAAAAAGTGCACCCTATTTAGCATGTCGTACTTTATTACATTTAACTGAAAGATTCAAAACAAGTCATAACTTAGCCTTTGATTGTATAAAATATAGTAGTTATATGGATGATTTTATTCGCTCGGAAAATAATATAACATTATGTTTACAAGTTTGTTCTCAATTACAAGACCTGCTCAGCAAAGCTGGTTTTCACTTACATAAGTGGTCAAGTAACTGTCCAGAAATATTAGAATCTGTTTCAAAATGTATGACAAACATGACAGACAATCAATCAACATCAACTTCACAAGCTCACTGTAACCTACAAAACAATGTATACGACTTCACCAAGTCAGACATGGTCAAAACACTAGGTCTAAACTGGTCACCATCACGTGACACATTACAAATTCATACTCCAAACCTTCAAGAGAGTTTGCCTACAAAAAGAAACATACTATCACAAATAGCACAAATATTTGATCCGTTAGGTATCCTAGCGCCTACAGTAATAATTGTAAAAATTCTTATGCAAGATATTTGGAAGGAAGGCATAGAATGGGACTCACTCATCCCTGATAAATTACATAAACTTTGTCAAAAGTTTATTGATGAATTTAATTATCTGAGATCAATAGAAATTCCAAGATGGTACTTTACAGATATACCAAGTTCCATTATATTAATTGGCTTCTGTGATGCATCAAAGAAAGCTTATGGAACTTGTCTATATTTAAAAGCAGAGTATCCCAACAAAAAACCTACTTGCAATTTGGTTATGGCTAAGTCTAAAGTTGCACCTATAAAAAAACAGCAATCTATTCCACGACTTGAGTTATGTGGAGCTACATTACTTTCAGAAATTTATAATAAATTTACTAATGCAACTCAAAATAGAGTTCATATTAATCAAGTCATACTGTTCATAGATTCATCTATTGTTCTCAACTGGATCAAATCACCTTTCAAACACAAACTTGACACATATGTTTCACACAAACTGAGTAAAATTGTTGACACAACGTCTGCTGACAATTGGCGTAACATTAATACTAAACAAAACCCGGCAGACTTAATAACACGAGGAATTATGCCCAAAGACTTGCCCAGTAGTATTGTATGGTGGCAGGGCCCTTCCTGGATAGTTGAAGAAGAATCTTCATGGCCTATTTTTGAGCTGAAAACTGTTAACTTTACAGTACATGAAAATAAAGTGCTCCAGACCAACCATGATTCATCTCTCACAAGCACAACAGAGCCTATTTCACAGACATCTATCAATTATACCTATTTCTATGATCTCTTTTGCAATATCTCAAATTATACAAAAATAGTTAGAGTAACAGCATATCTTTTCAGATTTATTAAGAAAATAAAAAATAAGTTGTGCAAGATGCAATCTCATCTATCTGTTTTAGAATTAAACAAAGCTGCTAATTTTGTTATTCAGACTGTTCAAAACAAAGCATTTTATAAAGAAATTACAGAGCTTCAGTCATCAGATAAGATCAAACAAAACCTATTTACTTTCAAATCTAGTCCTTTGCGAAAATTTAATCCATTTATTGATGACCAAAATATCATAAGAATAGGAGGTCGCATTCAACACTCTGACATACCATACAATCAAGCACACCCTGTAGTGTTACCTGCTAAAGATTACATAACATCACTGATCATAAAACATTTCCATTCGAAGTTACTTCATTCTGGCATACAAAATACTCTCTATCACCTTAGACTAAATTACTGGGTAATTAATGGCAGAAATGAAGTCAAAAAAGTGATTCATGCATGTGTTCGTTGCACACGATTTAGAGGTCTCACCTGTAGCCAGCAGATGTCGAGTCTCCCATCCCCTAGGGTAACATTTACACGAGCATTTCTACACGTAGGTGTTGATTTTAGTGGTGCAATATCTATCAGGAATGCCATGATACGCAATTGTAAATATACAAAGGGCTACATATGTTTATTTGTGTGTCTCGCCACTAAAGCCATTCATTTGGAATTAGTCAGCGATTTAAGCAGCCAGGCATTCATTTGTAGTTTGAAAAGATTTTTATCGCGACGAGGTGTTCCACAATGTTTGTATAGTGATAACGCGACTAATTTTAAAGGCACAAAAACTGAATTACATGAGATTTACAAAATGTTTAAAAATGATACTTCATACAGTGACATTGTGAATTTTTGTTCTAATAATTCAATAGAATTTAAGTTTACAATTCCTCTAGCTAGTCACATGGGAGGGATATATGAAGCAGGAATAAAATCTGTTAAGTCACTGTTAAAAAGGCATTTATTTTCAACTAAATTTAGTCAAGATATATATATATATTTTTTATTTATTTAGTTAAGATTGTGTACAAAAGTTCGTATGTTAATTAACATACGAACTTTTGTACACAATCTTGGTTCAAATAGAAGGAATTCTTAACTCTAGACCACTGTGTCCTCTTAACGATGTCACTGATGATATCACTAGTCTAACACCAGCTCATTTTATCATTGGCTCACCTATAACTGATCTTCCAGAACCAAGCTTGTTAAATAAAAATGAAAACAGACTAAATATGTATGAAAAAGTTATGTTCTTTAAGCAAAAGTTTTGGAAACAATTTTATTTTAATTATCTATCAGAATTACAAACTAGAAATAAATGGTTAAGTACTACAACAAACTTAAGAATGGGAGATTTAGTTATTTTTAAGGATGAATGTACATTGCCCACCTTTTGGCCGCTGGGGAAAGTAATTTCTACAAATATTAATAAGTCAGATGGACTTGTTCGATCTGTATGTATTCGTACATCAAAAGGTGATTTCACAAGGCCTATACATAAACTAATTTTGTTGCCTACTCAAGAATCTCTTGAATTAAGCTAAATAAAACTTGAAAAATGTTTAAAAGCATTTATTGTTAAACTTAAGTTGCTGTGTCATTATTATAAGTATAGATTATAGGTACATACAATGTAAGCTCATATTAACTGTAACCACACAATTTAGAAAATTTTATAAAATTGGTTTTTCCTACTTACCATAATATTGTTTAAATAAGCTATATATTAATCAAAATTGTGTTATGTACATGCATACTAGTAAATAATATTAGACAGACTTACCTCTCATTTAAGTAGTTAACAACTGTTTTTTGTGTAAATTGATTTACATCTTAAATTTTAAAAACTAAGCACTTCCTGCATTGTTGAGGGGGCGAGTATGTTTAGTATTCAAACTAAATAGGTACTGTTAATATCTATAGACGGCGCTAGTGTCGTCCTCTTTGTGTCAAATCATTCCACGCGTCAAACCACCTCTGTGCAAAATAATTATATTTAATGTTTAGAGACAATAAACCAGTGTAAATCAGTGTTCTTAATACAATAAACTATCTGTGAGTTAACTACCAGCGTTTTAGTGATCCTCCCAGCAAGATCCTCAACAGGAAAACAAAATTAAACACACAGTATTTCACAATTTTTCACCAGAAGCCTAAATACAGTCGCCCTAAAAGCCGTGATGGGTAACCGTGGGTATTGATAGGGGCAGCAAATTGTAAAGGTCAATACACATGTTAAAACAGTTTTTTTTTGTAGCAAGTGGTAGCACATGGTGGTTTAACTAGCCGATTCGGGTATCCAGTTGGTCCTGTAGATATTTCCGACCTTCGTCTAAACAGGCTTGCATTTTTTTTTACAAACATTAATGTCTCAAATTCCCTAATAATTTTGCATTGTTTCATCTGACATTCACATGCCCTGCGCTTGACAAAATAGACGCTTAAAATCACCACCACTGTATTTTATGTGAATAAATATTATTTGATTTGATTTGATTTGATTTAATAAAGTATAATGGAAATTTGGAATGTTTAATGTATGTGTTTGAGTAAATTCGTTTTGTGTGTCACTGTATGTTGAATTTGATTAAAATGAAATGACATATTTTGTAATTTATTTACCAATTAATATGATTATAATCACACACACACACACAAGATAATATGTATTGTATTTTATAAGAACTTATGAATTTTATATGTAACATTTGCATGCCTGTTTTTGGTGAATTGTGCGGACTTTGCTATTTATACCAACTATTGTACCACTTTTCGAGCGAATAAATGAATCTGAATCTGAATCTGAAATATGTACATCGATGGTAGTGAGAGAATGTTCAGCCTTATAAAGAGAGGTCTACACGGCTCCAAAGGTTCAACCCCACAAATGGCCCTAACACACTTTTTCTGTATAACGAAGGCTTGATTCATGCTACAGGAGTAGTTATAGTGCAGTCATTGAAGCGAAAAATACGGTCTTACCTCCGAATTTTTTAACTGTGAACCGATTTGCATGAAATTTTGGAATTAGGCTCATCTTACCCTTAACTTCAAAAGTGAAAATGATCTGAACTCCGCCTATTATTTTTAAGGGGTGTAAACAACCCCTTAATGGAAAAATTGACATTGAGCCATTTTATCGCTAGAAAACATGTCTAATAGTAAGTGTTGAAATTGTAAAGTATTTTCTAACATAATTACCTCATATTAAAATCATTTTCAACCCCTTGAAAATCTTACAACCCTTGCAAACAACCCCTAAATTGAAAAAATCACAAAAAAATACTTTGGTATGACATAAAAAGATGTAAGTATAGAGTAAGTAATATTTTATATTCTCTATAATAATTATCACATTTTTAACCCCCTTTCAACCCTTGAAAACTACCCCTTAATAAAAAATTGTAAAAAAATAATAAAAAAAATTGTTAATTAAAATTGTTATATATATATACACATTACAATAGTTGTGGGTCTCTATTATACTGCGTACTTTCACATTGCTCCAAATATTCACACTCCGAAATTTTCAGTTACTAAGTACACAATTTATAAAAAACCATTGTAAAGGTAATTAAGAGAGCTACAACATCCTTTATTGCAATATATAGTAAAAAGCCTTTTTTTAAAACGGTGAAGGGTTAAAGGGCTTAAGAGAGGCTGTGATTGCGCTGCCACGCGCTCTTTAAACAATCATATCTCCGTCAATTTTTGTTTGACAGAAAAAACAAAAAAACCAAATTGTTTGTCAGAAAAATACCTAAATTTTTAATCCGTACACTTTTATACGTATCTGTCGTCATTTTTGAGATATTATGAAAAAAAGTGGGTTTTTTAAAAATTTGATTTTTTTTTTTAATCGTGACTTTTTTGAAAAATATGTGTCCTGAAGCAGCCAAACTGATACTATCTATCAAACTCTTAATAATAAAGTTAATTCTAGGCGGAATACGATTAATTTTAATTTTGGTGGAAATGGCACTTATGAAACCCATTGATTTAAAAGAAAAAACATTAGATGCTCCCCTTATTTGCAATACAACTCACTTATTTTACGTGCAAAAGACTTTTAATAGTGCTCATTTTAAAGATAATTTCGAGCACTACAAAACCCTTTTGTATTAGAATGCATAAAATGCATCTGCTCGCCGCTAGATGGCATTGACCACATCGATTACATTTCAGACAAAATAAAAAACGGCTTTGATCTTTAATATCTAGCTTAATATTGCACTTAGAATACTTTATAAAAAACGAAATTGTTCATTTTTTACCTGCTACAATTTTTGTTCTGCGTAAAATTTTCGATAAAACGTATATTTTTGGAGATATTTGCAAAAAACCGATGAAAAACGTGAAAAAATTGCGAATTTTCAATTGCCAATAACTTGAAAAGTATTGGATTTTTTGAAAAACTTTAGAGATGATTTTTTGCTTAAAATTAGGCCTTCTATCGATATCCGAGGTTATTTTGCAAAAAAAAAATTCACCCCCGAGAAGGGGTGGCAACCACCCCCAGGGTGGTTGCGGAGTTCAAATCATTTTCACTTTTGAAGTTAAGGGTAAGATGAACCTAATCCCAAAATTGTATGCAATTCGGTTCACAGTAAAAAAATTCGGAGCAATAATGCTTCAATGACTGCACTATTAGGAGTTTTTCGTTTAAGTAATATTATATTCTGCAGTAGCTTTTCTGTAGGGCTTGAACGAACCTCCTACGTATTCATAAAGGAAAAAGAGAAAAATATAAGTATGCAGTCAATGTGACAATATGATATCGAAATCTCAACAGTACTTTCCATGCCCTAGTTACGTTAATTTGACACCTGTCATACTAATTAAGCTATATTTATCGGACTATAAAAACGATTTTCAATCCATGATGGCGGCGAAATGGTTCTTTTTTAATTTTAACTGTCAAAAATATACAAAATTGCAAAGTAGACGTGAAATAATCTACCAATTGCATAGGAAAATAAAAAGTTGATGTCGGATAAGAATGGCAGAGGCAGTTTAAAAAAAAAAACACTGTTTCATTTTAAACTATTCAAAAATATATAAAATGTATTTGTTTTTTAAGTTTATTCTTTATTTTTAATAAGTACACTTTTTATAAATAAGTGGGCGAAGAGTTACAAGAAACAAAGGCTTATTCTCACCTGGCACATATGGTTGATGCAATCGTCAGCGTTAACAGTGCAGTTCTGCCCGGAGTATCCCTTGGGGCAGGAGCAGGTGTAGTGGCTGCTGTGGTCGGCGCAGACCGCTCCGTTGGCGCACGGGTTGAACTCTGATGTGCAGAAGGGGATTTTCTTCTCGCAGAATTCTCCTGGAGAATAAAAATAACTTGCTAAGATTTTTACAAGCTATGATTTACATTAGGAAGTCACGATATTGAGACTATTTGGCTGATGACGGCTTTACATGCTCTCCGACGCACATGCTCGTAGATGAAATGAACGGGTTTCAATCAGGGCCTGGTTTCTACATAAATAATTAGCAAATAAATCGAGCTCCCTCCGTTTTTTTGGGTTTCATCGTCATTAATATTGGCCAGAGCCTTAAGCAGGAGCCTGCATGCCCAGAAGGAAATCAGCAGTGAAATACCGATCACGGAGCTACATTCGAAACTTTGGTCCTTCTAAGGTTTTCCTTCCTTATCAATTTAGGATTTTACTTTCACGGTACTATAATGGCAATCTATTAATCCTTTTTATTCAATCTCAAACGTTTCTTTGCCTAACATTGTGTAGTGCATTGGGATGAGAGACAATTATGTAAAAATTAAACTTGTAGGCATGCAAATGTCAATTATATTATACTGATGACAGCTAATGTTAATTGAATAAATATCTTTAGTACAATGATTCTCAGAAACTAGAACAAACAACAAAATTAAAATTGGTAAATCATTAGCAATCAAATATACAAAATAAAAATGAATTAAAATGTCAAAGTCAATATAAATAGATTACAAATTATTATTATAAATCATTGAAAGTTACTATGTCACCTTATGTTTTATTTTCTCTCCATGAACTCGTTTAAATCTGTAACTATCTGAGCTTACCCATGTACCCCGGCGCGCACTGGCACGCGTAGCCCTCCAGGTGGTCCAGGCAGGTGGCGTTGTTCATGCAGCGGTGGCCGGCGCAGTCGTCGATGTCCACTTCGCAGCGGACGCCTGTGTAGCCGGGCTGGCACGAGCAGCTGGTGACAAATCAGGTTGTTATATACCTAATAGTATTGTACAGTTTCGCAAACGTACATTGCGCCGAATTAGCTTTCCTTTACTTCGCTAATAATACGCATTTAATCAAATCAATCAGTTCACACTTAGCAGCCATACCGTGTTATTAATTATCAACAATAAATTTCGTTTTATTATCAAGATCATCTTATTTACCTCAACCTATCAACAACTAAAGTTTGTACAACCAGCAGCTCGTACATCTTTATGGTCCTTCGAGCCGGATCGCCTACTACGTCACTATGCGTAGTGTTCAACGCGTCATCTAGCTTAGAACTAATTGCCGAGTTTGATTTTGTATTCATAAAATAAGTAATAAGCAAAAACATCGCTGGCCAACCCCTATAGGTAAAGCAGTTTTTCTGAGAAACCGAAATTGAACAAATTACAAACTACTATGTTTCGGGAGAACAAATATTGAACTAATTATCTAACACATTCTTTATTCCGTAGGACATGGTCAATCGCTAGGTATAGACACATTGCACAGAGGACCCAATACCAAGCCGACTTATTGTCTCTTATCATAAGGTGGCGTCAGATCTTTTTTTCTTCCGTCTTTGTTCCTACTCGTTGTACGGGCGACTACTCTCTTGATTGAGAGATGCAGAGCAGAGTTCAACATGAGCTCGCCGACCGCCTAGCAAACATGGATTGTGGAGTTTATGACCGGATTCCTAACGGGATCAAAAGCTTAGCCCCACAACACTAAGGCATTGTCACACAGTTTTGTGTTGCGCTTGAGAACCTTTAGAGCTCACCCTGAAGTTCAATAACTTTGTCAAAGCCGTCTTTTGTGATTTAGAACAAAAATTGCCTTTATTCTATATGTTTGAAGCCAAGTGGTGTTTTCAGACTGGTCGTTAAACGCTATTAGCTGATGCTGATACATCAGAGCATTCACTTGTATCAGAACATTCAGCATTCTTTGTTTTCAAATTTACTCAAACCACAATGCAAACATGACCCTCGATGTTTTGTTACAAGTTGTTCTTAGAATAGAATAGAATACCTTAATTGCATTAAATGTGGTTGACAAGAGTAAATAATAAACATTTTGGTTTCTCACACTTAACCAAACAATTGGCATGCAACATTGGAGAGGGATACAAGTTTAATATGAATAAATAATAGGTACAATGATTAATGAATAAAACTAAATGAAAAATACAATTAATAAAAAAAAAAATATAATAATTAAAAACCAAGCAAAAATGTTTTTAGAATACTAATGTTGGAAAAAATGCTACATAACGATGAAATGCTCTGCTCTATATCCATCTAAAGGCGAAGCCAATAGACGTCGCCACTGACCAGAAGCACAAAATAAAGAGTTTACAGAAGGACCGCTCGCACCTTTTTCCTAAACTTGCGTGAACCGCCTAGGGTTACTACTATATTTTTAAAACGAAGAATGTAAGTTATACCTACTTGACAGAACCGGCCAAAAACAAAATTAATCATGTGAAAAATTGCACCAAGTTCGACAAAAACAAAAACACTCGCGACAGTGCGACTTTCCGAAGCTCACTGACTTCGCTTGTAAACTCATGTCTCTGTGTGCGTGCGTCAAAAATGGCGTGTTGTTCTAAGCGGGCTATCTGTCAGAGCGCCGCGCATGTCTAATTTGTGCCAGAAGCCTCGGGATACTAGTTGTCTTGAACCACTCGTGGTGACACGTTAGCCTAAGTATCTAAACACACTATGCCGAATTTCCCCGGCAGATTTTACGTTCCGACGTATTCGGCTGATATGACACACCATAAGTGCCGAACTTACGCGGCAGAAATTCAGTTGCCCAACTGAGTGCGTGTGTATTTAACTGTAACTCACGCCCGACCGAAGTTAGGCTGTACGCTATAATGCAACGTAATTTCGGCAAAATGTGTCATCAGTAATTCAAATAGCATAGCAATTCGGTCGTGTGTTTAGACACTAACGATACATCATGTCTTGTGGATGAGAGTACTTACTGGAATCTTCCTTCCTCCAATAGCTGGCATTGTCCGTTTGCGCACGGAGAGCCGTAGCACGCGTCGATCTGGTGCTGGCACTGGTCTCCGTGGAAGCCCCTACAACAACAGGATTGAATTAAATAGTTAATAACATCATCAACATACAGAGTTTAAAATCCCCTAACGAAGCCGGCTTCTACGCACTCAGACCGTTAAATCAAGTCACAGAAAAAAAAATTGGTGTCAATTTTGAACCTAAAAACGGACTACGCAATGTAACGCGTGCTACGGACCGCTCCTGCGCCTGTGTGCGTGCGCGTGGCTGTGACGCATAGTCAAGGGGTGCGCACGATGCACATTGCGAGTAGAACGTTTTAAAGCAATTTTTGTTAGGAAATACATGTAATTTTGATAGTGTCTTAGATTTTTTTATTGTTAGTGTTGATCACTTGAAACCTGAACACTATTTCTTTATGAACCTAGCTTAATAATTTAAGAAAGTCCTCTTTAACCTTCATGTTCTTGAAGGGATGCAGATTTTTATTTTGTTGTTGGTTAAATTAAGTTGTGTACCAAATTTCTAGTTACGAAGGGCGGTCACTCTACAAAATTATTTAAAAATGGGTCTAATGTGAGCAGCATGAGGTTGCCCCATGTAAAGCTAGATGTGATTTCGTGTGTACATACCTTGCGCAGGCGCACTCGAAGCCCCCGCTGCTGGTGGGCGAGCACGCGCCGCCGTTGCGACACGGGTTGTTGTGGCAGCGGTCGCACTTGGACACCACTTCTGCTGGCGGCTTGCCTGGAAGAGACGGACGAATAACATGAGGAAATAGTTGGCAGGGTTGGTAGATTAACTATCGAATTTTAAGATAAAAATATCAGCGTGCTTTAAGTTACGCTCTAGCAAAGAAACGAAGCCCCTGATATTGGGGACCAATAATATGAAGCTTTCAACACGAGCACTGTTGCAATGAATTGGGAGTTTAAAGCAAGTTACTAGTAGCCATCATTCTTAAAACTGCGACTGTTACTGAGGTTTGAGAGAAAATCAGTAAATATATGCAAACGTATACCAGGAGATTATTAATACCGTAAGAAAATGAATGAATGAAATGACAATCCAGGAGGATGCCATTTCATCCTACTTAGAATGCTTAATTTTCGATAATTAGAGAGGAAAACAAAAAATGGATTTTGCTGGAGTATAATATCGCTGAATTTCAAAAGTTGTAACTCACCTTTACACACAAAGGCGCTAGACTGCGTGCTCAGCACGAGCTTGTCCCTCATGGGGGGAGGGTCGGAGCACCTCGCGATGCCGGGCTCCACGTACTCGCCTGCGCTCTTCACCCACTCGGAGAGCCAGCGCGCGTTGCAGTCGCAGTAGAGGGGATTGGAGCCAAGAGCCCTGATGAACAATTATTGGAATAAATATTTGGTGATATTGGTGTTGGGAGGAAGACAATTGTCAGTAAAAGGGAGAAACTTTTCCGGTTTTGTTTTGTTTTGGTCCGAGCAAAATCTTATGCAAGGAACCGACGAGGCGACGCTATTTACAATAACGGAGCCTGATCCGTAAAACAAGCAATGGAAAACCTCAGGTCTTCCTGCTTATTACACAACTTTACAGCACCTACACAAAACTGCCTAGACAGTGGGATTTATCTCTATTCACGAAAGGTGATGGTATTTGCATCCAAAAAGGTGCCCAATAATGGGAAGAAGAATCTACTGTACTGATATATTAAAGTTTTTGGTTTCATGTTTATAACCAACACATGTTAAAGCACATTTAAGACTGAGCTTAATTCCTACCCATACAAAAAGTTGCTGAATCGCTGCAATAGGATGTGTAGGGACGCAAAAAGGCGCCACATTCACTCTACTGTTCAGGATTCCAACCCTGCTGACGTGTGGAAGTTTTTAAGATCGCTGGGTATTGGTAAGTCTACTGAATCTTCTCCCATCTTAACTGACCTTCAATCGTTAAATTCTTATTTTACTGTGCCCCCCGTTTGTTTAGATGTACATTTAAAATCAATTACTCTTGAACAGCTTCGTAGCTTCCCTAGACCTGTTTGCGATCCTTTAGTTATCAATTCCATAGCAATGTGTGATGTTAAAAAGGCCATCCTTTCTATTTCCTCCAATGCGGTGGGTGATGATGTTATCTGTCTTAAGATGGTCAAGCTAATCCTTGATATCGTCCTGCCTGTCATTACTCACATCCTAAACTTTTCCATTTAATCTAATGTCTTTCCTTCAGCCTGGAAGAAAGCCATAGTTATCCCCTTGCCAAGAACATTGAATCTCAACACTCAGTATCGTCCCATTTCCATCCTGCCCGTTCTTTCCAAAGCCCTTGAAAGCATTATTCATGGCCAACTGACTGCGTTTCTGAACTGTAACAATCTCTTGAATCCTTTCCAATCTGGTTTTCGTTCTGGACACAGTACTGTTACTGCACTGCTGAAAGTTACTGTCGAAATAAGATATGCTATGGAGCATAAGCATCTCACGTTTCTAACTCTGTTGGATGTCAGCAGTGCATTTAACTCTGTTGACTTTGACGTGCTCCTAGGCATCCTACAGTCGCTTAACATTTTTCCTCATGCATTAGAATGGTTCAATTCTTATCTGAGAGGCCGCCTTCAGTGCGTTCGCGCTGACGATGTTTCATCGAACTGGTGTGAGCTTACTGCTGGTGTTCCTCAGGGTGGCGTCCTTTCTCCCTTGCTTTTTTCGATCTTTATCAATGCAATCACTTCAGTATTGTCTGCTACCTACCATCTTTATGCTGACGATCTGCAACTTTACGTTCACTTCAAACTTGATGATATTGATTTAACAATTGTGGAAAATAAATCAAAATCTAGAACGCATTAGTAGGTGGGCTGAATCGTATGGTCTGCTCGTGAATCCGCAGAAATCTCTAGCCATTATCATCGGTAGTAGATCTATGTACAATAGGGTTGGCGCATTGACTTTGTCACCGCTGGTGTCTAAGGGAACGAACATAGACTATGCTGTTTCGGTCAAGAACTTGGGAGTCTACCTTGACTGTAACCTTGCGTGGGACTATCACGTTATTCAAGTCGCCCGAAAAGTTTTCGCAGCCTTCTACTCCCTGAAGCGTCTTCAGAATTGCCTTTCCATCCACACTAAAATCACTCTAGCTCAGACACTTATGCTTCCGATTATTGATTATGCGAATAAATGCTATCCTGACGCTACTGAGCAACTCCTCGATAAGCCAGAACGTATTAAAAATGTCTGTATTCGCTTATATTTGCCATATTTGGCCTTCATAAGTATGATCATGTTTCTGAGTACAGAAAGCAATTGAAATGGCTGCTGTTCGTTCGCGGTGTGATTTTCAAATGATGGTTCTTGTTTACAACATCCTCTTCAATCCTTCTTTTCCACGCTATCTCTGTGAGCCCTTCTCCTTTCTTTCATCGTCAGGCAGAACTCATCGTTTAGCCTAGAATTTACAGCTGACTGCCCCTACCTGTAGCACGAGCATGTATGGTGACTATTTTACTGATCAGGCTGTGAAACTGTGGAACAAGCTGCCCGTATTCGAGAGTGTCGCACTGTGGGTTCCTACAAAAGATTGTTTAAAAAACATCTTTTAAAAAATGTTTGAATTGCGTTCGATCATAACAATTATTATTTATTATTATTAATTTTAATATGTATAATTATTTTAGTTAGGTACTTATATATTTTATATTTGTAATAGTATATGTAGTATTTAGTAACATAAATTCCTATAGATAGACTAGCTATTTATAGGAATGTTGACCTTTTAAATTATGTACACAGTTTTGGCTATCCATCACTGTTTGTTTTATGCTTTTCCTTGCATCATGGTCTGCTGGAAGAAATATCTCTTTAGAGATAAGCTCAGCTGTACTTTAGCTATGAATAAATAAATAAATAAATATCTGGGACAATTTACACCAAGATCATCTGACCCCAAACTAAGCAGAGCTTGTACTATGGGCGTCAGAGACTGATAAACATACTTAAATATTTCTAAATACATACATATATAGATAATAACACCCAGGCACACAACAAACACTCATGTTCGTCACACAAAATGTTTGTCATGGGTGGGGATCGAACCCACGACCTCCGGCGCTAAAGGCAGGATCGCTGCCATTGTGCCAACAGGCCAGTCAAAATTATCCTTATTCTATCCTTATTTTTTTATGTAAAAAACTGTAATTTGTGTACAAACTAATAAATAAATGAATAAATGTTTTAGCTATAAATGAATCTTTATCTTAATAGCCAAGTAACGGAGTTTAGAATACATACACGTGCGATATGGACTCCAAATCTCTAAACACGCCATCTGCTAACATCGAAATATTGTTGCCATGGAGTGACAACACTCGGAGCTGAGTTAGGCCTCTGAGAGCGTCTCGCTGAAACAAAACATTACTTTACAGTTCATTGATGAGCATATTAACAATTACGTATAACAAACTATACCAAGCATGATCGCTTTCCACAAAGTGATGGAGCATCTTTTGGGTGATTCAGTGGATGTTTTGTTATTATTACATTGGTAGTTCCACAAGGAAGTACATTGGGTTTTTATCTATTAACATCACGCCATCAAACATTATACGCAAAGTGAAGTTATTCTGTAGGTAGTCGTGTATTTATAGGGCATCTTTAATTTTATTTAGATAAACAACACAATCAGACAACACTTTATTTTACTCTGATCTAAACTTGGTCATTTGTTTTTCTTTATCAAAAGTTATCTTAGAACTAACTCACCTGTACACATCTCAACTTGTTGTAGCTGACAATGAGCGTGGAAAGCTTGGTGAGCCCCTCGAAGGTGTCGTTGGCTAGAACGGTGATCTTGTTGTTGGACAGGTCTAGACGGGTTAGCTGCGTCAAGTGGCGGAGCTGTTCAGGTGATATGTTGGTGATTTCATTGGATTCCAAGTATCTGGAAAGATTGAATGCTTGTAAATATGCACATATTTATAACTTTTAATAACAAATTTTGTTCAATTGTTCATTTGGATTAATGAGAGTGGAAGAAGCGCAAGAGGTGTGTCAGGACCGTAGCAAGCGGAAAAATGTGGTCTCTGCCTACTCCGTTAGGAAAAAGGCGTGATGGTATGTATGTACGAGTATGTATGAATTTTTTAACAATCCACTATTTTCTACATAAAGATAGAAACTAGAATAATTCGACCTGATCCTAGGGGAGTTCGAATCCCGCTTGACAAACATACATAGATCAGGTCGAATTTTCTAGTTTCTATCATTGTGTAATTTGTATGCACATTGCGCGGCCCCCGATTTTATTGAATCCTGGGGAAAACACCTGAAACGTGTTCCGTAAAATTTTGGGATACTGTCTAATGAGATTTTCTTTAGCATATGTCAAGCTACGGTTATTTCGAGATGACTGAAAAAAGTCAAGTAGTTTGCCGTCAAAAATATATTGTTGACAAAAGCGGCCTTGATGGGCGTGTTTGCATATTACATTTTTACTATAAATCGTTTCCGGTGACCGTTTGAATAGGTATGTAACAAACCATAACGAAAGTGTCGCCATTTTTGCAAGCGTTATTAAATGAAAATGAGAGTCGGTTCTCGAAGTCAAGAGGGAAAGGATCTTGCGCCCAAAACTTGTACCTACAATTCAGTAGTTTGCCTCGGTATATTACTGGGTAATGTCGCAAGCTGAGCGCGGGAGCATCTGACGACTGTACCGGTGCAGGTGCACTGCGCTGGGCAGTAGTCTGGAGCTAGGCAGCCTTTATCTTCAGCTGGGAACAAAAATAACATAAAACATACGCCAACGAAGTTGTCAAAAAAGGGGTTCTCACAGGCAAGTTGGCTATTGCCGCCCTGGTCTTATTTACTAGGGGCTTAAATAATATAAAGATGGTCATCGTATTAATCAAAAAATTTCAAAGTATCTAATATTGATCCCTGAGGCACTCCCATACGTATGTACCAGAAGAATTTGTGCCATTGTGAATTACTTTGTGAGGTAATATTCTATAGGGCAATATCCAAAACACCGGAAAGCCGTAACTTAATCGGTAGATTTTCATAATCTACTTGTGTAAGTAGGACGAAAGAGGAGTTTTTGCAATTCGTCAAAAGCATTCGACTGTGTAGTTGAATGCTTTTGACAAATCGCAAAAACTGCTCTTTCATCCTACTTGTCTGCCCAAACATTATGTGTTAGGTAACTGCAACACCTGCATCAGTTGTGTTTCTATTTTTAGGAAACGAATTTATTTTTTATTTACAGTTTACCTACTTAATACAAATTGAAAAACTGGATTTATGCAAATTGTTAATGCCTCTGTTTGAGAGTTGCTAATGAACATAATAACAAGTTACCATTGCATTTGAAGTCGCTCAGCTCCAGATGGTGCAGCGTGGCGTCCCGCAGCGGCGCGGGCGCGCGACACGCCGCGCCGGGGGCCAGCCGGCGCGCGCGCAGCCACGCCGCCAGCCACGAGATGTGGCACGTGCACGACAGCGGGTTGCTCTCGAGGTTGCTGGGGGGACGATAAGTAAACATACGTTGATTTTAAATTATAAACAGATGGGACCTCCTACTGGATGATTAGAAAATGGCTTGATAGGTGAGCACTATACTGCGGTTTTTTTGAAAACTGTGAAGGGTGAATAATATAATATACGACATTCATTTGACTTTCTTTCAAGAGGAGCAATAAAGAAATCAATGTTTCAAGGAACATAGAAAACGCAGATAGGTATGTTTTTCTAATTTCAATATTTTATTATAAGAGCGAAATACAGGTGTAAAAATTTGCAATTGACATGTTTGATCGCTTGGGCTATTTTGAAAAAAGGAGTACTTACAGAGTAGCCAACATTGTAAGGTGGTCGAATGCTCCCGGTGTTATGCATTTGATCTTATTGTCAGCCAAGGATCTGGAAAAAAGCCACGTAGGATTATTAAAAACCTGACAGCGAAAGAGACCACCACCCTTTTTACCGTTATTCCTAAACGATTGTCACCCTGCAAGTGATCGTCCACGTATAAATACTTTTTTGGCAATCAACGATACTTACAGAACAGTTAGACTATGCAGTCCGAAGAACATCTTGTCGGTGACTGTCTGAAGCAGGTTTCCATCAAGCAGCAACTCTTGGATGTTAGCAGCGCCGTCGAACGCATTATCTTCAATAACAGTTATACCGTTATTTCTGAAGTCCAGTTTAGTAAGATCCGGTAGTCTCCCAAACAGTCCATCGGATTTGATCTGGCCCAACGCGTTGTCTGACATAAGCCTGGAACAGCATTTCCATATAAAACCAGAGATATGAAATATGATACAGTGTAAGGGGAAAAGGGTTGAAGTAAACAACATGGGAGGCTAGTCAGCCTGTATCCAGCTAACAGTAGTAAGTAGTAAAAAAGTAGAGAATTTATACACGATAACTTTTGATAATAGTTGTAACAAATGATGTAAAGAGGAGGAGGTAGCATCAGAGAACACGGCGAAGACAAGAAAAGGTGAGAAAGGAATAACTGTCTTCCAGGAATATTGGAACGACAACTACACAGGGTGACTTTGATATCATTGGCATCCTTTTGAAATAAGAACCTACTCATAATATACAGTACTTTACCCAAGTATGAGGCTATTTCATAGGTACAAAATTGCACATTTTTAAACCTTATAACCATCATGTTTAATACGATGCCAATGATATCATAGTCACCCTGTAGAAAAGACGGAAGCAGAATACACAGGACAGACACGAAAACCGAGAAAGGCGATACTAACAAGGCGTCAGTATTCAGCGGCAAGTCCTTCGGCACCTCCACCAGCGCGGCGCGTGGACACGCCACGCTGACGGAGCGCGCGCCGGGCTCGCACGCGCACGCCGCGGGGCACGCCGCGGACGCGCCGCACGCATTCGCGGTTTCTTCGCCAGCTGAAATTGGAAGCTCCTTTAGAAAGCGGCTGAGGTGTAAACGTAGCATATGTAACAGATTCTATTTGAAATTGAAACTGGGCAAGGTGACCTATTCATAGATTTAAATAACGCTTTTGATTATACAGGTTTTAAATCCAGTTCACTCATTTTTAAAACCAGTTCTTTAAACGGTTTTGCTATTTGTTATGATTACAAGTTATATTAAAAAAGTAACGATAAAACAGCAAAATATATTTGTTGCGTCTTTCCTGGTCCGCACCGTTAGGGAGTGGAACGCTATCCCTGCGTCTGTGTTTCAGGATACTTCCTCAATATCTTCAAAGCCAGAGTGAATAGGCATTATCTGGGTAAGCGTGTACCACCATCGGCCTCGTCATAGCTTACCACCAGGCGAGATTAAGGCCAAAAGCAAATCCATTTAAAATATAAAAATTGGGCAAAAAAAAAGATGTACGTCAAGGATGTATTCTCAGTTAGGTATAATTGATATAACCTTATAAAAAAATATTAAGCATTAGTAAAATAATACTCACGCTTGCATTTGAAATTCTCCTCTCTCAAAGCGTCTATGCGCTTTCTGCTCATGCGTTTAGGCGCATCGCACTTCGCTCCAGAAGTTTCTATGGGGTTCTTGCGAAGGTACGCCGCTAGCCAACGCAGCGAGCAGTCACAGGAGAATGGATTCCGACCAAGATGTCTGTAATAACCAATAATATAGCTGACTTGAGGATAATGTATGTAAAGCGATATTAGGATGACCAATTGCAAAACTAAATCCTGTAACCACTGTTATAAGGTTTCAGTTTGAAGACACCTTTGTGATAATATCACCTGATGCTTCTTGATAACGTTACTTTTTAAATATAACGACTTTGCTTGCTTAAAACTGGACAAAATACGCTTGACCATGACTGTGTGGGAACGTATATGTTCACCGTGTTTTATAGCTAATAAACAATATCATTTCATTACAAACTCCTGTTCTTAAAATTAATTTTTACAAGCCCTTAAAATTGAACAAAAGAAAAAGAAACACAGTGGTTAAGAGGTGGTCTAGATAACTGTCAAATATACTTACAGTGTTTGTATTCCAGTCAAGGCATCAAAAGTCCCATTACCCAAAGATCGGATGTTGTTGTCGTAAAGAGATCTAAAAATGAAACACAATGATATTGAATTCTCTTACTTAGAAATCAGCTGATAATAAATAAATAAATAATAAATAATAAATAAATAAATCCCTGGACATTATTCCACACAGCGCCATCTAGCCCCAAAGTAAGCTAATTAAAGCTTGTGTTATGGGATACTAGACAACGGATAAACATACTTAAATACATTTTCTTTTGTAAATACATACTTATTATACATAGGAGACACCCAGACCAGTACAAACAGACATGTTCATGCACACAAATGTTTGTACTGTGCGGGGATCGAACCCGCGACCTCTGGTGTAGTAGCCAACTTCTTAACCATTACACCAAGTCGGTCGTCAAAAATGATAAATCTTGAAAATGGATACTCACAGTAATTTCAAGTTTTGCAGGTCTCTGAAGGTGTCCTTCCTTACGCATGTTATTTCGTTGGAATTCAGCAAACTGGAAGATAAACAAATATTTATTACAAACCATAACGCAACTATTCGACTCATGGGTAGATTTTGGATAAATGTATAGTATTATATTACTGGTAGAAGAGGTCGACCCAAGAAGCGGTGGCTCGACGTCGTCAAGGGTGATATGCGTGCCAACAGACTCACCACTGAGGATGTACAAGACCGCGCGAAGTGGGCCAAGAAAATAAGAAAGGCGGACCCTGGGACCCCACACACTAGTGTGGGTTCACAACCGGGATAGACCGCACGGATGATGATGATGAACGCAACTATTCTCACCATGAGTAGATTTTTGGATAAATCTATAGTAGATATTATATTATGATTCAAGCAATTGGGATATGGAACAACCCATACGCTTTCCCGATTTTGTACTGTGATGACGTGATGAAATGTTTGAATTCCTTATACTTACAGAAGTTGAAGTGATGCTAGTCCATGGAATATTCCAGATGGCAAGTCCTTGATTTTGTTCCCATATAGCACTCTGTAAAAAGCAGATAGTAGTTCTGCATTTAAAAAAACACCTCGCGTCTGCGTCCTTGGCAGTTTAGGAATACAGCCTATTCAGTACTCCTACCATAAGTTCACTTCAAGTTAACTATAGCACCTTAGATGCCGTTTTTAGTTAAATACTATTCACTAGTGCTGTTCACGCTGCATGTACAGAAATCCCATAAAAAAACTCAGCAACAGACGCTAGGCACTGTTATCTGCGTTAACTTGGGGTAGGTACTGAATCAAAATATATATATTTAATGATTAAACGAACTTACTTGTACGTGAAGTTCTATCATGATTATACGAAGTGCTTTTTTTTCTTTTTTATATAGCCCGTCAAGATGACCTCACTCCACCTGATGGAAAGCGGTCGTGAGGTCCAGATATGAGGTTGACAAGCCCAGTCATTCAAACGAATCACTGGGCTGGCCATCTTCACCTTGAAGGACTAATCTAGAAGAACTAATCTTTTCGGACGAAGCACGAGTATAATTAATGATTAAACGAACTTAGTTGTACGTGAAGTTCTATCATAATTATACGAAGTGCTTCGTTAACAAACATTGTGTTCATATGAATACTAACGTTACTAATCTTGAGGACGAAACAAGAGTATAAATATATTACTACTCACAGTGAAGTTAGATGCGTTAGTCCAGTGAAAGCATCTGCAGCTAACTTCGTAATCTTGTTGTTGGATAGGTCTATCCTTGTCACTCGTTTGACAGCTGAAAAGGCACCGGTCCCAACTTCGGCTATCTCGTTCTGTTCGAGGCGTCTGGAAAGGGATAGAACATAAAGTGATGACAAGGGAGGAAGTGCGCCACATCGCTTAAGAGCGTTAGCTGGGGGTGGATCGAAAACGTTGCATTTTTGTAAGAATTTCGTGATTATTTTTTTTAAATTGAAATAAAACTTTAATTTATCTCTCTATTATCTTCTGCATAATACTATATAAAAACACATTGATTGTCCAAATAATAGAACACAGTTCAAAAAATGCGACGTTTACGATCTACCCCCAAAAAACGCTCTTAAGCCACATTTAATAAAATCTTTTGCAGTCCCTTTTCTCTTCAAACCCGAAATAAACTCGCCAGAAAGTAGCAACTGGCAAGCAGCGTCGAATTTGAGAAAAAACTCTCCTCTCTATATTGCCGCCTGGGTCTCGGGTTGTATCCTCTAAATGACTGCATCCATAGCAGCCACCCTTGTGACCAGCCTTTAGCAGTGAAGCTGTGAGTCAATATGCCAGTCACTTTATCAGGTAGATAAAAGTTTATTTGTTAAAAGCAGTTATGCACCCGGTCATAGTAGATAAGATAAGATTTTCTTTATTGCACATATCATATAACACTTACAAGATAAAGTTTACATAACTTAGTACAATTTAGTCGGCCTCATCACTAGAAACGATCTCTTCCAGGCAACCTTCGAGTAGAGAAACTAAAAAGAATAAACAGTTGCGATGATGAGCAGTTAAACAATAAAAATAAAAACATATTGACAAAAAATAACAACTAAGTAACAACACTAAATCATGTTATGAAGAAGATTGAGTCAAAGTGAGAGAAAATATGCTTTGACCAATGATTTGAAAATAGGTAGGGATTTGCAAGACCATATAGAGAAGGGCTTGGAATTCCATTGGTAACCTTACTCAAGTTATTTTAGTTTCTGAACCTAATTTTATTTCAATGCCCCTTTTTTTATATTGCCCGTCAAGATGACCTGAGGCGGAGTGCACCTGATGGAAAGCGGTCGTGAGGTCCAGATATGAGGTTGACAAGCCCAGTCATTCAAACGAATCACTGGGCTGGCCATCCTCACCTTGAAGGCCTGCAGAAATGCCTTTTCACGCCCCGCTTGAAGAACCCGGGACTATACGAGGAAGGAAACACATTTGCCCTTGCTTTTGGCCCTTTCTTGGCACATGGGTCACTCACATCTCAGTGGCCCTGTGAGGGATGGTGGCCGGTAGCTCCGACAGCAGCTTCTCGCGGCAGTCCACGGTGCCGTCGGAGGCGCAGCGGCACGGCGGCGGGCAGCGCGGCTCCGCCGAACACTCCTGCGTTATTGCGTTGCTTGGACCTGAGGAGGAGACATTATGAAAAGTTGGGATAGCAGATTTGTCCACCTAGGAATTGAACTACAAGCAGGCCCGAAGGCTTGAGTGACAGATCACTGCATTGTGAAAGAAATAAAAAGAAAGAAAGATAAACATTTATTTGGTGATAAAATAGGGTAACACGTTTTGACACCAAAGAGGCATGTACTCAGCGTTGCCAGGCGTCCGGATAAAGCCAGGCATAGATAGGCTTTTTGATTGCGTGTCCGGCCAAAATAAACGGTGTCCGGCTTGTCCGGCTTTTGTTAGGCTTTTTACATGTCGCAAACAAGCGAGCGCCGAGCCTGGCCGAGCGCAGGCGATTTATTATTTTTGATTTTATTCATTATTTCATCAGAATTTAACAAGATTTATGGCAATAATGAAAAAAGCCTGATTTTACATACAATTTTTTTGTCGTACCTATGCTGAGACACCAACTCCTCAATAATGTAGGATGTCCGGCCTTTCTACCCAAATGTCCGGCCAAACTGGCTGTCCGGCTATTAGGTTTGGCGATATGGCAACCCTAGGGGTATCCTAAAGACACCGCGACGCTGGTCTTCCGTAGATGCATTAGAGGAGACACTATGGGTACCAAAAGTACAAAAAGCAAAAACGCAACTCACGCACATAGTTTTTTTAACAAGTCTTTACAAAATTACAAACGTAGGTACTAAACTTGTAACACAACATTAACAAAACACTCAGTGTTATGCAACTAGGAAGGTACTATAAGTTAGTCCATGTACTTGTGCGCGATAATTACCTTCCAGCTGCCGGGTATTCCATGACCTATTTGGCAGTTGGTTGTCATCATACGCGTATACAGGGTGTCCCAAAAAGAAGTGTCAAGCGGAAGCCCACAGATAGAGCACCCCTTGGGGTACCCGAATCACCCCCATGTATGTTCCGCGATTGTTCATAGTTTTCGAGTTATGATTTTTTTTCTGAATTTCTGAGAATTTCGGACCTAAAAGTTTAAATTTTTTATTTTTTAAAAGTAGAAGACTTTTCAAATTTTTTCTTTCCTCAACTGAATCATCCTTGATTGTACTTTGATGCATAAAATAATCAGTTTCATAACTTTGACCAAAATGATGAAAATGTTGGTATAAAACCAAAAATGTACGGTTGATGAATAAAGACTTAAATTTTCAACTTTAAATTAAAAATCTAAGCGGGTAACTGTATGGTTTCTAAGTAAAGCTCAAAAATGCTCCAGAATCTCAGCTTTCTTAATCATTACAAAAATAAGTACTTAATGGGCTACTTTGGCTAAAATCAGCCTTCAAAGACAGCAAGGTGGAAATTTTTTGAAATTAGCCATCAGATTAATAACTGTTTTTTGGCCATTTTATCATTCCTTCCTCCCAAGTTCATAAATTTGTTATCTAACCAAAAATTACTGCAGGAAGGTTAAGGAAATAATAGAAAGAATAAACATTTGAAAGTTTAATTAATATTTATTTACAAGAAATGTTCAAAATGTCTACCTTCGTTCTCGATACAAATTCTACATCGTCTAAAAAAGTTGTCCTTTAGTTTTATAAAGGCAATTCTGTTGTTTTTTATCGTCTCTTCTGCTTGCCTCAATTTTATTCGTAATTCGGCTACGTTGCTGGAATTGGTTTACGCCAAGGACATCCTTGGCGTAAACCAATTCCTTGTAATATCCCCAGACGAAGAAATCAATTGGGTTCAAGTCGGGGGACCGTGGCGGCCACGCAATGGGCCCTCCACGGCCGATCCACCTGTCTGGAAATCTTTCAGACAAATATTGTCAACCAATCAGCTGTCCGTTTAAGATGCCTGACCATAGATTGACACTGAATTGTTCTTGGAAATTAGATTCCAGGGTCAAGTGTGGATTTTCAATGTTCCAAGAATGATAGTTGTGTATGTTGAAAATTCCACATCTCTTAAAATGTGACTCATCGGTCCATAAAATATTTAAAAAAAAAATTAGTTTTCAGCTTGACGCCGCAACATTTCCTGACAAAACGCTACTCTTCTCGGATAGTCTGCGGGCTTAAGCTGCTGAACTTTTTGAATATGATATGGGTGAAAACCCTCTTGTTGGAGTATGCGATGTGCCAGTGATTTTGGAATTCCGGTTAGATAACAAATTCATGAACTTCAGGAATGATAAAATGGCCAAAAAACAGTTATTATTCTGATGGCTAATTTCAAGAATTTTCCACCTCGCTGTCTTTGAAGGCTGATTTTAGCCAAAGTAGCCCATTAAGTACTTATTTTTTGTAATGATTAAAAAAGCTGAGATTCTGGAGCATTTTTGAGCTTTACTTAAAAACCATACAGTCACCCCGCTTAGATTTTTAATTTAAAGTTGAAAATTTAAGTCTTTATTCATCAACCGTACATTTATGGTTTTATACCAACGTTTTCATCATTTTGGTCAAAGTTATGAAACTGATTATTTTATGCATCAAAGAACAATTAAGGATGATTCAGTTGGGCAAAGAATAAATTTGAAAAGTCTTCTACTTTTTAAAAAATAAAAAATTTAAACTTTTAGGTCCGAAATTCTCAGAAATTCAGAAAAAAAATCATAACTCGAAAACTATGAACAATCGCGGAACATACATGGGGGTGATTCGGATACCCCAAGGGGTGCTCTTTCTGTGGGCTTCCGCTTGACACTTCTTTTTGGGACACCCTGTATCTCTACTGACTAATGACATTTATATCGAAAGAGGTGGCCCTGGCAATATATGTCTGTCACACACAGTCATAACAACACGCATTTAGGATTAAGAAAATTGTAATTTTTCTATGGATATGATTTATCTGTTATGCCACGTTTACAATATTCCAGTCCAGCGCTCAATCAATGTGTACATTCTAGTGTAGACATTCCAGTGCTGGTTCACATTTTTCCAATGGTATTCCAGCGCTGGAATGGAATGCTGCTACTGGAATAATGTGAACGGGGCTTTACGTAGTGACTCTTAAGTAATCTGTGCTACAAGTCTTGTACGGAAAACCAAACCTACTTTTTAGCGGGTTCTTTTCATTGTTACGGTTGAGTTATTTAGCCAGAACTCATCGAAGGCATAAAATTATTATACTTGTTATGTTATGCTTACCATTGCAGACCAACTCGTGGGCTTCCAAATCAGTCAGGAGAGCTCCTCTCAATGCAGCAGGAGCCTGACACCTGAAAATAAAATTAAATAACTATCAAAATATGGCGAATCACTTCGTCAACAGTAGTAGTTACTTGAAGCCTTGGCATCAAGCAAACCTTAATGATTATGGTCCTCCTTACCCCTTTTATTTGTCTGATTTTGTGTAATCCCTATCTAGCCACCCAGGCGGTAAAGATCTTAGCCAGACTCCTACTGTGGTCACAGTGGTTTTAGTAATTCACATGGTACTCAAATCCTGCATTTCTGTAGCGATAGTTACCTAGGAAGGTTTCGCATTTCCGGTCTGCAGTAAAGGTACAAGCTGTGCTGTGTCTCGGACTTACCTTTTTTTTTTGCTCCAGGAAATGCTCTTTGGCATTCCCAAGGCCCTGGGTTTGGGATACCTGGGATATGTAGGACTCGGAACTCGTGGGAAAACATAAACACCTACCCACTAAAACCTGACGGTGGTCATCTTCGGCGCAGATTGGAAGGGACCCGGGATCCCCAACAAGGGAGAGATTCCTCACAGGACCCTTCGGAGCGCAAAGCCGCCTGGCAGCCAGCCTCGGGAGGAGCAACACAGACCACTGTGTCCGAAGACACGTGTTAACGTCTTCCTCGGGATCGCAAATCGAAACACACGCAGGCCCCAAATTACCTTGCTCCAACACCAGGAATAGCTGCCGACTTGACAGCAGTAGCCAGGCGTGCGACTCGGCAGTCGCAGACTATGGGATTGTCGGTCAGGCGAAGAGTGTGGAGACGCGTGATGGCTGCCGGCTCCAGGGATAAGTACGTCAAGTTGTTGTTGTTCAGGGTGCTGGGGACAAGGTGGAAATTGGTTAGAAGGTTGATTTGGGGACTGTTCTGCTCTTTATCTATAAAGGCTCACATAGGGTAATTACAGTAGAACATGTCCTGCCTAGCGTTTTAAAATGGCGTGGAAAGCCAATGTTGTCACTCCCAATTTGAATTATAGCGACATTTAAACCACAAAAACAAGATTGCATCTGGCGATTACGCAGGGGCTTACTCTGTCGTAGTCGCCTAATGAAAACGAGCATTTAAAGAACAGAAGAGAACAGAACTAAGACCTGGCAGACAGCTTGGGAGAAACGGTCTCTCCAAGGCAGAATATTAGAATTAAAGACAGAAGTATTAGCTACCAATTGACTATGCTAAAGACAGAATCCGGATGAGGCCTTCAAGGACCAGAAGCGCCGGAAGGCACATCCAAGAAATGTATATACTTACAGCACTTCCAGGCTCTTCAGAAACTCGAACGCCTTCTCGTCAATGCATTTGAGCTGGTTTCCATCCAGGTGCAAGCTCTTCAATGCTGTCAGTCCTCGGAAGGTGCGGCGACTGATGGCAGTCAGTTCGTTCCGACTTAGGTCCCTGGTTAGGAGATAAAACATTTTATATTAGTAATTTAGTTATAAAAATTATGAGTTGAGGTTATTACTATACCAGCTCGTCTACCATGAGTTTCTACAGTTTGTGTACCATTTTTGGTTCCATTTATAATCACTAGGGGGTGCTGTACCAAAATCCAAAAAAAGTTTAAACGGTCAATGCGGACGCTAGCTAAACTCATGGTAGACTTACTGTCAGGGTTAAGGTTATTTACGGGGTTGAGTACTACAATAATAATGACAAATAAAAGTTAGATTATATAGCAGGTACACATAAGCATTTTATAGACTTCAGATAGCCACCACAGTCGTTAGCACTATCAAGTAGTGATGCAAGAGACTCAGCCTATAATAAAGACCCTCCTTGGTTTTGATGACTCACGACTGACTCAGTCTTTTAGTACATAACCTTAAGTCATAAGACTAGCCTTTTAAATTAAATTAAATTAAATTAAATTCATTTATTTCAACCCTCTTGGGATCATAGAAAATTATACATACAATACTTATTAATTTAAAACATTTATAATTAGAAATAAAACGAAAAATAATAACAATTACATACAATAATATCATACTACAAAAATAAAACAAATCAACAAAATTAAAATAAAATTCTTACCTAGGCAAGGCTGTCTTAACTTGATGTTCGCACATGAATCATCGCTGCATGATTCATGTACCGACAGTCAAATCTATTTGATAACACCTCAAGGATGCTATTGGAGCTGGCCCGAACCCTACGGACCAGGGATGTGCACCGCTTACGCATGGTTGTATAAAAACAATCCACGCGGTATTCAGCAAACATCCCCGAAGCGCTGCAAAACCGAGGCAGCCCCAGCAGCACCCTCAATGCATTATTATACTGGACGCGCAAGGCGCTATACTGCTTCTTGGTATACTCCACCCACAGGCTACTCGTATAGAAGGACGTACAAAATGCCTTAAAAAGAGCGATTTTGACATCCTCCGAGCAACGAGCAAACCTGCGCGCGATCATATTAGCCCGAACAGACAGCGCCCTACGTTCCCGTTCAATGTCTGCATCATCCCTCAAGTCGGCGGTAACCAGGTGTCCAAGATATTTAAAACTTTCAACCCTTCTAAGTGGTGAACCATTTAGTTTTATGACCGGTGTATTACCTGGACACTTCCCGCCGGCTCGAAAGACCATGCACTCACTTTTTTTAACATTATATGACAGGCCGTGTCTAAGTGCGTAGCGTTCACATATAGCTATCAATTTCGATAACCCACATACAGAAGCACTCAGCAGCACCATGTCATCCGCATAGCTGATATTATTAAAACAAACATCATCAATATGACAACCGACATGTGTGCTGCCGAGCTCCTCCAGAAGGGCATTGATATATAGGTTGAAGAGCTTAGGCGAGGTCAACCCTCCCTGCCTCACCCCGCACTCCATCCTATATGGTTCCGAAAATGTGCTCCTCCAGCGCACCGTATTGACCTGGTTTCCATACCAGTATTTAAGCAGGTTAACAAGTTCACTTGGCATAGAAGTAGTGCTTAGTTTCTGCCACAAAATGTCATAGGACACCAGGTCAAACGCCTTTGATAAGTCCAGGAAGCAGGCAAACACAGGGGTTTTCCGATTAGTGTAGTACTTAACAGCCTGCTTTAAACATAAAATTGCTGTCTCTGTCGAGAGCCCGGATTTAAAGCCAAACTGGTTGTCATGACTACTCACGTATGCATCTAGCTCTGAATTAAGCAAGCTGTCAAGCACTTTAGCTACAACAGTAGCCAGTGAGATCGGTCTGTAATTAGTCTTGTCACTTATGTCACTAGTCTTGCACTTAACGATTGGCACCACCACAGTTTTCATCATATCAGCAGGCAGATAAGAGTGACCCACACATAGCGTATAGAACATAGCTAGAACCCTGGGAAGATGCGGGCCAGCATGTTTAAGGTGCTCGATGCTTAGATTGTCATGTCCAGGTGACTTTCCTCGTGACATAGCACTTATGACATTGCTGACCATTTTGGCCGTAAACTTAGTGCCGAGCTCCCCCCCACACCGCCCGCTCTCACACTGCATCTGTGATGGCCCCAAAGGTGACTTAACAGCAAACTGCTCCCTGAACATATCAGCTATGTGCTTCGGATCGCTGATGTCATTGACGCTCACAGGCACCCCAGGTTTGCTATTAAACTTATTAGTACACTTCCAAAAGTTACGAAAATCACGCCTAGTATGGTGTTTGGCAAGTATGTCCATTTTTAATTGCTCTCTTTTATTCTGACACCATTTAAGTCGTGACTTAAAAACCTTCCGACTTTCTTGCATTTCATTCCAGACATTTCCCGATCTTGGCCTGCCATATAGTACCCATAGTTCAAATTTACACCTAGCGTCCCTGTGAGCCCCACTAACGTACTTATTCCAGCCAATAACTGGCTTTCTCTTTCTACAATTCCCGGCGTAACTTTCAACGGCTGCACTAGACAACGCACTTACGATTTGGTCATATAACTTATCAATAATATATCTGTGGTCCATATTAGTACAGTTAGAATCACTACAAGCGCTCATTTCCCTTGGGAATTCAATAGTTCGTAGTTTTTGTTGACATAATGAACTATACAGCTTTATTTGATCAGAGTTTCTTTCGCCCCACCTTACTCCAGTATCTACATCTGAGCGATCAAACGTTTTCGATTTAATAGTATCTAATTTACATTTTATTATTAACGGAAAGTGATCGGACCACAGAACGTCGTACAATATATCTATTCCAACAATAGTCTGAGAGGCCGATTGAGTAACAATACAGTGATCGAGCCATCGTCTAGATCCATTCGCTTCACTAATAAAAGTATACGTGTCAGACATTAATCCCAATAACTTCACATCTGCGCAAGTCAGCTCGTATTCAGAACAAAAACTATCAAGTTCCCTATAAAACGGGTCACACGGATGTGCGTTGAAATCACCTAGCAAATAAAATGATTCAATACTGTCATTATTAATAATAGCGCTCACCAACCCGAGACAATCCGTAAAATCCACCAGGTTCACTGTGTTGTCTGTGGGCATGTAAATAGAACACACTATGAACGCACTTTGTTGCATTATTATTTTAACTGCACACACTCGCGGGTTATCACATTGAATTAACGATACCTTTGGAAAAACACTCTTCCTCCACAGCAGTGCCACACCTCCGTAGGGTCGCCCTCGTAGCATACCTGCTTCTACGTCCACTGCGGATGTACCCGTGCACCCAAATTTCGAGTCTATGCTACTCAGGAAATCTATATCATCTGGGAGTAACCATGTTTCTTGCAATGCTATAATGTCGGATGTTAAACACAATTTTCTTATATGTTCAACAGAGCGCTTTACACTTTTACAATTAAAGCTGACAAAATTGTGTACATTTGCCATTACTCATTATTTACAGTGCCGTAGGCAGTGATCTTATTAGCACCGCTCGCTTCTTTCAGCTTGAAGTTCACAAACCGCCTGAAAATGATACCAGTAGGCCATAACTTATCATCTAGGAACATAGGCACCTTATGTTCCGCCACAAAGAACTTGTAGGCATGATACTCTCTTACTTGCTTAAAAATAATTTTATCGAGCTTAATAATTTCTTGCGTTTTCTTGTACACGTAATCCGTAATATCCTTTTCTATCGTATCCTTGTGTACATTGGTAATAAAAATCGGAACATTTTTCAACGCGGCTTTAAATTTTCCCTCGTTATCCTTGCTTATGCCTGATTTGCCAAGATAACGGTATTTCGCTGTTCTTTTGTGGTTGTATTTTACTTTCTGCCAACGTTCCTGGTCCGCAGTACTCTCCGGCGCAAGCATAAGGCTATTATTTACTGCCTCGCACTCCGTACCTATTTGCCGCGGTTGCGTCCGGCGCGTCGAAACATTCACATTGGAGCACGGGCTGCTCACGTGATGGTCAGCGTCTGAAGGCGAGCGGCCCGCGGGGGGCGTGCGTGCGGCGGCGCTACCGCGGCTCACCGGCGGAGACACGACAAGCGACGACCGTTGGTGTTCCGCTGTGTCACATATGACTCGCTCCTCATCTACCCGCGATATCTCCCTGCAATTTTGTTGTGGAGAAATACTTTCATTTTTATGAAAAAGGCTTTCTGCTGACTGTTGAATATCATCAGTGTTATCTTGCAACGAATGATGTAAATGTGATATTTCCATCGGTCCGCTATCCATCAGCCAAGCACCTCGCTTTAGATTTACATTGTAAGCTGATGCAGGCGGCAACGAATTATTCTTCAGTTCCAGTAGTTCCGTTCTCATTTCTTTCAATTCATTCTGCGTAACATAGGACGATTTTATATCTTTCAAATCAGTTTGTAACCGTAACAGATCCTTCAGAAGTTTTGTACAGTCGAGATGGTCAAATAAAACCGGTGGAAGTCTCTCAAGTTCCCTTGCACAAAAAATAGGAATCAAGTCGAAGTCTTTTAACGTAAAAACTGAGCTGTTACCTAAAAATCATAAGGACTTAAAAGACTGCCGACTCATCGCCTGGGGAGTCGAGTCGTAAAGCGTGTGTTTATGCAACTATTGGTTTTCTTACAGCAACTCACGTTAAATACATAGTTTCACTTTAAATAATAAAGAGTAATCTCATTTCAGCCTAGTGAGTTTCTATTTACAACTTTTCTCAAGCGCCAGTTTTTTCGTACAGGACTGCAGCCGTTTAAGCCTTTTAGTCATGTAATTTGAAATAGTCCTTAGACTAGACTTTCTAGTCTTATACGTTAAACGACTGAGTCATCTTATTAAGGACTGAGAGCTGCAGTCTTCATTTCAGAGTCGAGTCGTGTAAAAAGAGGCTAGTCTTTATTATAAACGACTAAAGGACTCTAGTCTCTTTCATCACTACTATCAAGATCGAATATCATGATGTGATTTTGGATTTGATAAGTGTTACGTCCAGTTGGGGCATCAAAATCTACCTAAATATTAAATAATATATTTTTAAAATAGCTGTGAATGATGAAATGCTACTATCCAAGTGAAATCTAGGTTTTTATTGAGTCCTATCTATCATAAATATTTAAAAATGTATATCCGTCTGTTTACTGAAAAATATTATAACACTTATTAATAAATTGTTTAACTACGCCACCTACTGAGTACATACTCGTACATTATATTTTCTCTAAGGTGTAAAACCAGCAGGCATAAAATTAATTTTTTTACTTATTCAATGTTGAATTGTGTTCTATCAGATTTCGTTCTATTAGATTCAAATAAATGCTGATTCGACAATGTGTCTATGAATACATTCCTTCATTCCCTTATTTATTAGATAATCACCTATTTAAACCTGATAATTGGACCTCCTAAAAGCGTCCAGCGGTTCGTGCTTAAAACGGAAGTCAGCCTACATTGTGTCGGAAACCATGTAACCAATACTGGAGGCAATCCCCTGTAATGAAGGGGGGGTTTGCACGCGATTGACGCGTTTGCGTTATTAATTATTCACTGTGATCGTGTGGACAGGGAGCGAATGCCATAAGAATGCCGAAATGAATAAGAGATTTTTGATCACAACTTTGACCATTTCAACTTCTAGACATTGATTTAAATATTGAAGCTTACGAAAGTATTTCAGCTATAGAAGTATCTGTCTTAGCAAGGAAACAGTCATCTATCAAAATAAAGAATCAGTCAGCTTATGTTGATTTTCGCAAGCAAAGGATTTTCACACAAGACCAAGGAACTTCACAAAAATAGGCTAGTGCAACCTTTTACCAAATGACATAATTATGGTTAGTTCAAGTACATACCATATGTCCGTAAAACTACTGTTTCGCACGACGAAGCGAAACCGTTTTTTAGTAAACAGAGTAATTCATTCGTTGCGATGTATTTAACAAACTGCCACTTGAAATTCAGAACATAGACACAAGAAACATTTTTTGTAAGAACTTAAAGGAGTGGCTGATTTTGAAATGTTTTTACTCTGTTAGAGTTTTTAAATGAAAAATTATAATTTGTAAAATACGATATTTTATCATGTATTAAACTAATAGAAGAATAAACATTAAATAATGTGCATTTTAGTTTGTAAGTTAGGTATCTATTTGTGTTGCAATGCCCCAGCAGGGCTCATGTTACAGGTTCTATTTTAATTTTAGGATCTTATGTACCATCATGAAGCAATGAAGAACTATGAACTATGCCTAAGGTGTTCCCTCCCCTGGAGCATTTTCACGTAATGTAATTTTTCAGCTTCGATTTCGAGCATTACATTATAGAACTGCCTTCCTGACATGACGAATTTTCGCCTGTAATTTACATTCAGGATTTGATTTTGAGCGTAACATTACAAAACTGCCTTACAAAACTTCAGCGAAGTTGAATTAAAACATTACACATTGTATCATGAAGTGGCGCACTGTGATGCTCTGCTTTTCCCTCACCAACGTAATTTGCGAATTTGTAACATCACAGTTTGCGCACTGTAATGCGCGGTTGTCCTCCCTCACCGATGTAATGTTCGATTCTGTAACGTTGCATTACAGATAAATGCTGTGAGGGAGCACCTCCAAGCAGTGCCGGATTAAGACCAGGTACTTGATGCCCTAAGCAAAGTGGTTCTGGTGCCCCTTAGGACGTAATGCTCTAAGCAACTGCTTGTCCAAAGCATGTATCTGGTGCCCCATAAGACGTGACGTCCTAAGCAATTGCTTGCCCTAAGCATATGTTTCTGGTCTCCCAAAGACGTGACGTCTTAAGCAATTGTTTGCCCTAGGCATCTTTTTCGGTGCCCACCACGACGTGATGCCCTAAGCAATTGCTTTAGGGTTAATCCGGCACTAAGTAATGGTCCATACTAAGTGTTCGATAATAATTGATTTCCTAGATTGAAGTCCGAATGGATCTTAACTTTGGATGGAGCTTGTACCGCAAGATACTGGTTAGCACGTCCGATGTATTCAGCCGTTATTTCGCCGTGTCGAAATAAACATAAAAAAAATACAAATAACAAGCCCTACACTCCCCCAAAAACACCGTTGAATTGCACCACTAGCACATAACGACGCAAAATACATGTATTTCCAAAATAATAAAAATTAGGCGGCCGCCGCGGGAAAGTTTATTTAGTTCTCTCAAATTTTCTTATAATTTTCTCTGACAGTTCATTTTGCCGCTCTTTTAGCGTAGCCCGCCTATAAAGGAAAAGAATGCGGGAAAGAGATAAAAATAGATACGTATACCGTAATGTAAGAGTGAGAAAGAAAGATGTGTTGTGTATTTTAAACGAGTGTAGACAATAGAAATCATCAATGTGATGCTTAATAATAACAAATAATAAAAAGCTGCCAATAAAAAGTAAATACTGAGTATCCATATCGCAAAAAAACACAGGCTTATGATGATACCTGAAAATTTCGTACTGGACAGATCTATTAAAACTTATGGTAGGTAGGTACATAGTTTTATCTATTCTTAAACAGTCTGAAAAAGGGCTAATTTACTTGTATTATCGCGTTACCTTGGAAGTTTTTTTTGTTACGGTTGTAGTAGATACGTTATTAATATTTATTTGTACCGTATCTGTTATTTACATCCCAGCCATACAATTTTCTCAACTCGAAGTGGCCCCCAAATCGCTCCTATCCGTTACCTATGAATAATTGAGCGCTTCTCAAATTGGGCACTTCCGACTTACGAGCTTAGGAAAGCTCAGCTTTTTTTTATTATACATCGTAAAGCTCGCCACTTCGAAGCCCTTCGTTTCGCCGGAAAATTACATTGGGGGTGCTTAGGAAAAAAAGTTCTGTAAAAACGTGCAGCGATCTTTATTTTACAACTGGCTACTGGCTTTTTTTACACTATAATCCATTCATTAAAGCATCAGACAGAAGGACAAAAAGTTCTTTTTAGGGTAAACTTTGCGGTAAAAGTACAATAAACATGATTACTTTTAAGATTTATGCCGAATTTATTAAAATCTACCTTAATAGCAGCTGTCACACTTAATTGTTCCGATTGAACGTAAAGTAACTTCAGAATTTATAAGGCTTTTGCTTAAATAAATTAATTTTCTTGCATCAAACTTTAATGTCGATGTAAAAACCTAAAAGGAGCAGGGGTTTGTATCCGAACACATTTTTACTGTCACTATAACTCTACTAAATCTAAAATGTTACATAATCCCTTCATACGTTGTGGCAGAACGGGTTTTCAATTTTGCCAGGTTTATACTCAGGTAAGTCATCGTCATGGCAACGTCAAATACAAATTTTCATTCATTTTAGCACCCTTGCATCTTATGTTTAATGAATGAAATATAAATTTGCCAGAAAATAGCGATTTTAAAAACGATTTTGATAACGATTATCTTTTGACGTCGAATATTGCATCACATTGATGACAAACAAGCTGTCAGAATGAGAGTAACCCCAATTGGTTAACATAAGTTCGCTAGCGGCTTTCATTGGTGTAAATAAACTCGTGTCACGTTTTGAGTTAGAAAATAAGGGGGCCGAAAAAAGCGCGACTTATGTCGTCCAACAATTCCACCCCCTTAAAGCTTTCCATTTGGCAGCTCGTGAGGGCAAACCAAGAGAAACACGTTACTTTCGTTTTGAAATGTCAATTGTAAAAATGTATGGAACTGACATTAGATTATTAAATGGCATCTCGATTAGACGAGTGCTTATGTCATTCCCGTACATTTGGCTTGGCTCGGGCTCCTGGTTTTTAAGTGAGGTCAAATATATAACGGTGGTTAAAGTCACGAAAATGAGCATGAGGTTCTACATAGGTCACACTAATCGTTTCCGGAATTGGCCACTTACATAAACAATATTTATGAAGTTAATTACAACATTTGAAAATAGAACTCTTTAGCCATGGAATACAATTTGTTTCATCTGATTGTCAATTGTTTTCACATTGTGGCGTCATTTTAAAAATTGCGTGATTACAATAAAATGGATTTAACTTTGGAAAATGTTCGTTGCATGATTTTTTACGACTTTAAGTGTAATTTGACAGCTCAGCAGAGCCTCGTTCGGCTTCAATCTGCTTTTGGCGACGAAGCACCATGCAAGACGACCATTTATAGCTGGTTTGCTGAATTCAAAAAATTTCGAAATTCGTGAAGGTCACCCGTACACCGCTGTGAATAACAAGAACATCGATGCTGTGCACCGTATGATCGAAACAGACAGGCATGTGAGCTACCGTAAGATTCGGACATCTTTGGACATCGGCATGAGTCAAATACAGTCAATCCTACACAAACATTTGGGTGTGAGAAAGCTGTGTTCTTGATGGATCCCACACAATTTGACCGATGCTCAAAAAACGGCCCGCCTCACTTGGTGCCATGCTATGCTTGCCAGGTACAACGAAGGGGCTTCAAATTTGTCGTGGGACATACATAGTAACAGCTGACGAAACATGAATTTACAGCTATGATCCCAAAACGAAGCAGCAATCGAGTGTATGGGTGGGTCTATAGAGATGAGCCAAAACCAACCAAAGTGGCGCGCGTGAAAAGTGCCTCGAAGCTGATGATTGCTTCTTTTTTTAATAAAACTGGACACGTGGACTGTTGCTTTAGAAAATCGTCGTACCGTGAATATTTATACGTATATATTGGTACACGACTATTTGTTTACCGGAAATTATAGGCAAACTCCGTGAAAATAACGGTAAACGCCGTATCATCTTGCACCACGACAATGCAAGTTCCCACACGGCCAGAGAGACAAATGAGTTTTGAAGGCGAAAAACGTACAACTTTTGAGTCATCCAGCATGCAGTCCTGACCTAGTACCGTGTGATTGTTTTCTGTTCCCAAAAATCAAAAACCAACTACGCGATCAACGGTTTTCATCACCAGAAGAGGCTGGCGAAGAGTATGAAAAACTCGTATCTGACGTCACCACGGAGGAGTGGCACAAATGTTTTAAAAATTGGTTCAGTCGTATGAAAAGGTGCATTGACGCAAAGGGAGAATATTTTTAGAAACAATAAATTCATTTTTGACCATAATAGTATTTTTTTATATAGATTCCGGAAACTTCGTATAAAAGGGGATTGAAAAGGTGTTCAAAGGGTTGGCAACGTGTACGTACACTTCTAAAGATAAAAAAACAAGCATTGTAAAATGCTAAAAAAATCAAAGTAATAACGTGTTCAGAGGCTACAGTAGTTGCTCACTGTAACTTTATAACTTGTCAAGTTCACTCCCTATATGACTTTTCATTTGCAGCCAGTCAGCGGTTACCTGGCAATAACGCTTCTTCTAGGCTGGGTATTTACTGAAGAGAGCTACTATTAATTTTGGGAGTTCTTCTTCTTATCGTGTCAAGTGGCGAGAGCGATAATAGTGACTTTTAAAAATAGTCTATACGAAGATCTCCGTGTATAAAAATAATGTTCGTGCTTAAGAAAACATAGTAAATTTGATATACATATATTTTTCTACCTAAAAAATTTGTTGTACAACCTTAAGTAGATATAATAGATATATAAGGGATAGGTATATCTTTTTAAGTTTTTGTGAAAGTTATACCTCAGTTTCTGTTCCAAATAAATAATATATAAATATAAATAAATATGCGCCAGACAACACACCTCTTGTAATGGTCTCGAAGTAGGGATTAATATCCCTGTGTTACGAGGTACCACACAAGGAAATAAGCTAGGGGCGTCTCCCAGCACACCCAGAACCGAGTCAATTCAGAAAAGATCGTTTCCTAAATTGACCCGACCGGGAATCGAACCCGGGACACTACGGAAATCGAGGCGAGAAACCGTGCTACAGCGCACTACGCCAACCGTGTCTTCAATATAAATAATTGTTAACTGTCTTTACCAAAATTGCTGCACATGCTTCAGTCATAGACTTAAGTATAAGTAGGTACTGTCATTATTACTCAGTTATTAAAATAAAATTTAAAATTAAAACTAATGAATATATAATAATAGTTACTTTAACATGTCTATATAATGCCTGAATTAATGGCTATTTTGGTCATAAAGTGAACACTTAGATGTTGTTCTTTAAAATAAAAAATAATATATATTTTTTTAGCCAAAGGCTGTGGCAGAATAGCAGGGGTCGTGGTTTTATATCAATACCGCAACAACTGAGTCACAGACCGTTTTGTACCCTTCCATTATGTACCTTGCAAATTATACTTACAATTTAATGTGCTGTAAACATTATCTGTATTGTAATGTACTTATTATTGGGAGCAAATAAATAGTTTTATTATTATTATTATTTTGTTGGTACATAAGTACTTCACGGGCCCATGGGACCCGGTCCTTTGAGGCTTGCGTGGGGCCGAAGCCAACACGTAGAGGCCTTTTGGTATCAGTTAATCTAGTTTGCAATGGGTACATCTGCCGGGTTTTATCTCTCGATAAATATTGAACATCTACCCAAAGACAACACCCGGCAGATGCATGAACTATGGACAATGTGGAAAAGTAATAAAAACCGGGCTATAAGGGTGTAATTTTCAGTGGACTAATTCCTGGGCTATTACCTGAGACAGCGGACGTCTGCCATGCAAAATGTCTCTGGCAGACGGTGACTTGCCACTCACTTAATGGGCTACCCAAAATGTACCGTCGCAAAAGGACGGCAAAGGCGGCAACATGGCCGTGAGCGGCTCAGGGTGTCGAGAGGTGTACACCGCTTTCTACGGGGTGGGTTAAACACCCCACCAACTCGCGACTTATGCATCTTTCACTTCCACCTTGCGAGCATTCCGCTCTAACGCCCCACTCTGGACGGCCGGTTTCGGCAAGCCAGAGGTGAGAGTCCTGCGGCCCCCCTTGGGGTCCACTCCAACCGGCCAATGAAGGCAAGCGGATGCGGAGGGCTTGACTGACTCTCGGGGGAACTCGGGTCCGTGGTGTCGCTACACACCAACAGCTCACCACAAGCTGCCCTGCGGGCTAGCGTCGGGATGATGGTTGCCCGTGGTGTCGCTACACACCAACAGCTCGCCACAAGCTGCCCTGCGGGCTAGCGTCGGGATGATGGTTGCCCGTGGTGTGGCTACGCACCAACAGCTCATAGAACTGCCCTGCGGGCTTATTACTATTATTATTATCTATGTGCAACTAGCCGGGCATGCAGGGCACAGTAAAAGGTGGCTCATGTTTTGTGGGGAAAAGCCACACTCGCATGCGTTGTTAGCGCTGTCGATGAAGCCCCATCTACACAGGCTGTCCTTGCAGCGGCCGACCTGGGTCCGCAGTCTGTTTAAGGATTTCCAGGTCGACCATGGCAGATTATAGCCAAGAGGGAGACTCTCAGCAGGTGCGACGAATGTGGTGGTAGGTGTTTGCTCCTGCCACAAGTCTAGTCTGGCTTGAGGTGGGTTGCCAGAAACTGGACAGACGGATTTAAAAAAGCTTTTCTGGCTCCTCAGTCACTGTGGTACGTCAGAGTAGCCATACAGGGAGTGGAAGTTAACTTGACTCCATATAAGCGATTGTACTAAATAAGGCCCCTGTTCCGCTAGGGAGTAGAACGCTCTCCCTGCGTCTGTGTATCCGGATACTTACAACCTTGGTGTCTTCAAGGCCAGAGTCTATTATTATTTATCTATTTATTAAAGAAATCAAGCTGACATACAAATACACTATGTCCGACATAACTGTTTAAACAGTTTGTCTGTGGGATCAGGAGTCTTACAAACAATATTTTCTTAAAACTAATATCATATAAACTTATGCACTAACATTGCGACAAAAGGTAACAGGTTTGCAGCATCCTTTTAAACGTCTTTTTATTCGTCTTCTGACGGATAAACCTAGGCAGACAGTTCAAAATGTACGGCACTCTTTATTTTAACGTTCTATCTCCAAAGTCCAAAGTAATTGTTAACTCTTGGTACTACGAATTTACCCTCGGACTTCAAGCGAGTACTGTGGTTATGATTCACTAGTGACAAGTTAGGCTCAAGACTGCCATGATTGTTTATAGCCCCTCGATATTTATGTTTTAATCGAACAGGTAGAGTTTGCAAATTTAAAAAAAATTTGAATAGTCACCTTCACAAGTAGCTCTGGTTTTTTTATTGACAAGTAGTTAAAAATGCAATCTGAATAGCTTCGAGTTTTTTTGAATAGGCATTTAATGAATAAGCGTGTACCACCATCGGCCTCGTCATCGCTTACCACCAGGCGAGACTGAGGCCAAACGCAAACCCATTTCGAATGCAAAAAAGAGATTGATAGGAATACTTATAGCTCTAATGTGACCTGAAGTGGTAACAGACTTAGAGTCTGCAGCTGAAAGTTTGAAGCAAAAACTATCGCAAGGCCAACAAAAGGCTTTGTTTCGCGGTCGTTGCCATTAGCGCCATCTTGCGACGGAAAGCGACGGGATTAGCTCTGGGAAACCTTTTAGGCGCCTTTTTGCGGTTTTCAGAGTTTGGCGTTTGGAAATAGCTGTGAGAGATTAAGTTAAGGATTGGAAAACCGTGCTTAAGTAAAGGGATAAAATAAAGGAGAGGAAAGACTTCGCATCCTTATGCGTGTTCTAACGCTTGTATATTTTAACGGGTTTAGTTCTGAAGAACTGTTCAATATGATGTCCACGGCCACTTCTTATCGCACCGCTCACCACCGACAGGAAGTTCATCGTCCCTCACACTCTGAATCCGTAATGTTAACGTAAAGAACCATTTTAGAACTAGGTATTATTTTAGTGTACCTAAGGCAAAAAATAATACTTTAAGAAATCATATCTCGGCTCTGCTAACACTTAGAATAATTCTGACTACTCAGATAATGTTTCTTTAATAAGGTGCTATAAAACAGTGATAAAATTATTGCTGGCCGCTAATAAAAAAAAAGACGCCACGGGTGCATACAAAGTTACTCAAACCCCTTTAGCATAAATAACACTCGTCATAAATAGTAGTGTACTTTTCGGTAAGCAGTTAGAACCCCGGACTGACCGCTATCCGGTCCCGGGGATTGGCAACATCATTTTACAAAGTGACATTAGCAGCTGTCAGTTGACTTCGTCTAATTAAAAATAAGACTAGAGCTAAAATACTAGAAACATTAGAATTTCGGACCTTGAAGATATCAGGCAGAATCCCTTCAAGGTCCGAAATGAATTTTAGATATAAAAACAAGCATTGTGAATTTCTTGTATAGACAAAATGATAATACGACTTTACTTGCGTACTTTTACTGTGTTGTATTTTATTTATTTGTTATTCAAAAATATTTTAAATACACCTTGGATGATTTCCAATCCTTATACAAAAACCTTGTAAGTTTATCTGTAGGAGTGAGACGTTCATAAACAATACTTATGACAGCCATAATTTATCTAATACATTCACATCAATATTCACTTAAACTTGGATTTGACCATTTGAAGATTAGCTGGTAGATTATTTGTATTGTATTTCTTTTCCTATTACAGGCTAGACGTTTTATTTCACAGGTTTAGGTCTAAATAAGTTGTGTTGTCGAAGTGCTGGATATTTTGTGAGCGAGGGAAATCGCAGGAAGTGGCGGCTTAGGAGATAAGCTAGGCTTGTGGGGACCTCAGTCGACGTTGGTTTTTTCGTATTATTTGGGTACGCTTTCAGTCTTTCATCTTGTGAGAGTATTTGGCGAATTCAAATCCTTTTGTGGGTGGAATGATTAAAATTTTGTTTGATTTTTTAACTGAAGTCTCTCTTATACCTCTGTTATCTTTACCTAATGTTATCTTAGTTACTCTCGCTGGGTCTCCTTAGCAGAGAAGAAGTAACTATATGATTAATTGTAGTAACTATTGATTTTGAAGTAATTAGTTTTTTAATTTCCTTCATGTGACATAGACAAACTCAAACAGCCGGTAAATATATTATTATCTGTGGAGTATGCAGGACCATCTTCATTGCGAAAATGTTGAGAGTTTTAGTTCCATGGTTTTTCCGCAAAGAAGGTGGCGCTATGTGTTTTAAATTATTAATCTGTGACTGGTTTAGAAGCAAAAAAAACTGACCGCGTAAATTTCAGAATTTTTGTCGAGTGTAAATTTGTTCGGTTTTAAATAAATTTACTAAGAATATCCTGTGACAGTGAAGAGTTTGACGTCGAGCAAAGAGCAAAAGACTTAATAGATAATCTTTTGCCGCCAAAATCGCAGAAGATTCACCTAAAAACTTACGAAAGTTGTATAGACTGGAGGAATAAGAAACATTTGTGATTTTTATTTTATTATGTAATATTTATTAAATGTTTTTGTACTAAATTTACTATTTTTCTCGCACTCAAAGTAAAAAGTACAGTTTGCACCTCGAGACTAAACGCCAACTTAATATCCCCTCGGTTTCATTGACTCTCGCACGCTCGGGAGTTAAACCACCTCTGGTATATTATGACTTGGTTTAGTCCCTCGATATAAAATATACTAATATAGCCCCTCAAACTAGCATAGGAAAGCCCATTTTTCAAAATTGCAAATTGAATAAAATGTATATACCAATCGATAATCTACACAATGTATAACAACTTTTGTGGTATATTCATTTATTTAGGCCTAGGATAGGCATTCTTTTGTTTATTAGTGATATTTATTTATTTATTTAAAAAAAAAGGTTGCTTGAAGGCTCACAGAGCAGGTCCAACATGCCAACAAGTTAAATTAAAATAGAAATTACAAAACAATTAAAATACAGTTACAATAAAATCACAAAACATTATAATACGATAACAACAAAATAACAATACAATTAAAATACAATATAATTCAGTTACAATGTCAATAAACTATACAAAAATCAAATCAAATCAATTCAATGTCAAAATATATAAATTAATAAATTATTTACACAAAATTATATAAAATGCATTGTAAAGATGCCCCAAACGGTCAGCAAATATGTCAATGTGATCGTGCTGAGCAATTATGTCCCCAATCAAGCGCAGAACGCGAGTGGTAGGCGCATGTGCGGCGCGCTTCGTGCGCGTGGCTGGCCAGAGCAAGAGCCGCGGCCGGCGACGCGGCGCAACGATGCCCATTGCATCCCGCGGTATACGCCCGGGAACCATAACTCCAACTCTTTCCAGAATTTCTGGACAGTCCATTTCATTATGCAACACAGCCAAATAATGTTTCACCGCCAGCAGTAATCGCCGTAGCTCGAGTGTATCCAAATCTACCATTCCCGAAACAAATTTGGAAGGGTACAAATAGGGGTAAAAATAACAGCATTTTTTGTACAACCAGCGCGAATATTTCCGTTGGACTTTTTCTAGCAATTGGATGTACTTGCTTTCATAGGGATCCCAGATGATGGCACCATATTCCAGCTTGCTCTGAACGTAGGCATTATATAAGACCTTCGCCACCATTGCGTCTCCAAACTCACCAGCAGTTCTCAAAACAAAACCAAGAAGCCTATTCGCCGCCTTACATATTGTTGTCATGTGTTTGTGGAAATCCAATTTGGAGTCTAAAGTTAAGCCTAGGTCGCGTACTTCACCAACTCTTTCCAGTGGAACGTCAAATAAAATATAGGTTGCGTTTATTGGGCAACGCTTACGCGAGAAAGTGATCATCTTACATTTGCCATTATTAAGTGGAAGACGATTTCCTCTACTCCACTGTGATACCGCATCAATATCCCTCTGCAAGGCACTCCCATCCGCTGCATCACTGATACCCAGACTTAACTTCAAGTCATCAGCGAACAAGAGGCACCTGGCAGAACTCACCACATTAGGTAAATCGTTAATGAAGATCAGAAAAAGTGTAGGTCCAAGCGTATTTCCCTGACTTACACCCGATCTTGTGTAGAAGACATGTGATTCGTACCCATCCAATCTTACGAATTGTTTGCGGTTACTAAGGTAGCTCGAGAAAAAATGGAGAAGCCCTGGTGCAAAGCCTAGTAGAGCTAGTTTTTGGAGAAGAATATAGTTGTCTACCAAATCAAAAGCCTTCCGGAAATCGAAGTAGGCGACATCAACCTGCCGACCAGCGTCAATCTCAGTATGCACATGGTCAACATGTGCTATAAGGTTGGTAGTGGTAGAACGAGCTTTCCGGAAGCCATGTTGGCTATTATGCAGCACGCTCGATATTTCCTTACTAATTCGGAGATTCGAGATTGCTTCAAATATCTTTGCAAAAACTGAGAGTACAGCAATCAGTCGAAAAGCAGAAACGTCCATACCAGGCTCTCCCTTTGGAACAGGTGTAACTCTCGATAGTTGCCACTGGTAAGGATACTTGGAATAGTATAGGGATAAATTATAAATAAAAATAAGAGGTATCTTAAAATACGATATGCAGTCCTTGGCAAGAAACACGGGTATTCCATCTGGACCTCCCGAAGAGCGCGGTTTAAGACCTTTTACGGCTGCTAGCAGATCAGCTTCATTAATTTCGCGTATGGAGATCAAAGCCGAGTCGGCGCAGGAATGGGCAGCTCGTGCAGCCTCCTCGGGATCTAAGACAGGAACCTCATCTTGGAAAACAGAGCCAAAGTATTCGGCAAACGCGTCAGCCGCTGCCCGGCCGGTCACCTCGGTATTTTGGTAGGTATATACATCAGCTTGCTGCCTTTCCTTCTTCTTGTCCTTAACGTATTCCCAGAACTTAGCCAGATCCTTAACTAATTTTTTTTGCGTGTCGTTTAGGTGCTTCTGATATGCACCGCTGATTAATATTTTTACCCACCATCTATAATATTTAAATAGTTCAGTTTGGTACAGTGTTAAGTGATGATTGGCTCTTTTCTTAAAACTACCGAAGTTACAGCGGTTTTCCAACAGATATGTTGTCACAACGTGAGGGTAGAAGGCTAATGTGCTCCGATGGTGCCGGCGGAACCGACTCATGCAGTTCGCTCGCACACTCCCCGAAATAAAACCCGTAGAACACCGACACTCCGCTGGTGTTCCAGATCCTGCGGCTGAGAAAACATTTTCATAAACGCAATATTTAATATAGCTGCCGAACAAATGTTTAGCATAACACACAAAACTAGACGTCATGTGACGTTACTACCTTAAGACAATTTGTGTGGAGCGGTTTTGGGCAAGTCCAAAATATATATGATTTTTAAAATTGCAATATCTCGGGTTTTGGTGCTATCGGATTTTTTTTTATCTTTTTTATATTTTTTTGACAGCTCTTTTGATAAAATATTTTTAAAAAAATGTGAAATATCCAATTTAATATTATTGTGTTACTAGTTAGTATTATAATACTGAGTCCTGCCTATATATTGGTGTAAGTTGTCCTGGATATTTATTTAGTTACTAGCCTAAGCTAGAGCTACCGCAAATTAAAGATCTTTGCTATTAGCACAGCTCATTAGCGAGTCGCGGATCCGGTGGCGACAAAATGGCGGCGACACTTCCGGTAACTTCCGGGCAGGGATGTTCAGGGGAAAACCAGCCGATATCGGTATCGGCCTAGCGCAAGACTGTTTAAGTTCTGAAGATTATGTTATTCAGTGTGTCAAAAAATGGCAGTGCCGGCGTACAACTACTGCGAGTTCCGATTATAATTCATGTAAAAAAAATATGTAAACAAATTATTCGCCGTAGAGTGAAAACACCTAGGATAAGAAAAAAAAATTGTCAATCCAACCTCGTTATTCATAAAACTATATCACACCTACGACATTTAAAAGTTAGTGCCTTTATTGCTTTCAATTTAAACAAAACAAAATAAAATTATAAAAATCTGACGATAATTTAGAAATAGCACCGAAAGCAATTGGTGTTGACACAGCTTGCTCCGACCTAGAATCGGGATCCTAAATAGCGCTGTTTTTCAGCAACATCCGTTTCTCTCTTGGTGTTAAACGAGACAAAGTTAATGAAAGCATAGAAAATTAAATCAAATACAGAATAAAAGTAAAAACGAAACGAAACAGTACTCCTATTCTACTAATGTTTTTTCATATCTCTCGTTGTCAGTATTTCAACTATGGTTATGTGTCTTTACGACACGTCAACTACGGTAGTTGACTTCAGAAATTTGTATTCTATTTTTGGTTCCATTTCTAATCACTAGGGACGCTGTTAATAAATACCTTACAAAATCGTCAACGCGGATGCTAGCGGCTTTCATTGGTGTACGCTCATGGTAGACTTAAGTAAGTGACAGAACCGAACATAACCCAAAGTAATAAATTCATTATTCATGATCTTCTTCTTGTCGTATCTACAGCAGCACTATATTTCATCCGACCAGTATTTCGCCACCTTTACAGCTTTTTCATTGGCACTCAGCAGGTCGTCGCGTGTGCAGCTGTAAGAGCATGAGGGGCATTTAAGAAGGTGGCTCATAATCTGGTTATCTTTGCAGCGCCCAACCTGGGTTCGTAGTCTGTTTATACTTTTCCAGGTAACCCATGGTAAGTCGTGGCCAGGCGGGAGACTTTCTGATGGCGTCACAAATGGGGCAACAGGTAGCCTTTTCTGCCACAAGCTGATTCTGGCCTGTGGGGGTTTTTCAGATAAAGGGGGGACGGTCTTAGCAAAACTTCATTGACTTTTGAGCCGTTGCGGTACGACAGCGCGTCCATGCATTGGGTGACGAGGGCCCTGCTCCATTTTAGTTTTTTCAGTGGATCTACCAACTGCCCTCCGGACTTCTGGCGGTGCGATTCCAGCTAGCGGATACAGCATTCTTACCGGGGTTGGCTTTAAGCAGCCCTTAATCATCCGGCAGGTTTCGTTGAGTACTGTATCCACTTGCGTGTGCTGAGCGACTCCAAACGGGGCAGGCATATTCATGATTAAAGGGGTTCAAGTTTTTTTTAATCGATATTTGGCTGGTCGATAGGCGCATCACTCGCACATCGGCTCCAATACCAGTCTGTTTTCCATCCGGACTTCGGTATTGTCTCTTTGATGACATCCCGCATGGCTGAGGAGAGAGGACACTGCTAATAAGTGGTTGTTGAAGTTTTGGTACTGAGAAAGGTCACGGGTGACGCTGAAAGCTAATTTTTTGGCTCAGAGGTTCAAGTAATCAATGTTTACTAAAACACTTACTATGTTTATAGATGTTTTCCCTCATCGGAGAGTTAGTCGGAAATTAAACAATGAACACAAAGATTTTGGTTCTGGCCAGATTTGAACTTGGGACCACACGATCCGCGATCCGAGTTGGAGTGCTTAACCACTAGGCCACGACGCTCTGTTACGTTTTTAGACTTATGTAGACAGATTCAAAATGTTTATGTTCATTACATTTTAAAAAAAACACTTACATAATGTACTAACATTTTAGACTAGGCACTGTTCTATTTTAAGGATCGATGTCAACATTCCCATTCAAGACTCTACTTAAGTATTTATATCATACAACTGTATTAATTACATTCCAATTAACGAAGCCTTTCCCTTTTATAAATACGAAATAAATTACCCTTGTTTGTATCCCGCTATTCAATAATTAAATTACCAAAAATCCCGTCAGCGTAATTAGCAAGCCATCCATTAGCTTCCGGGCGCCATCTCGTGGCGTTCCACAAAATGGCGGCGCTTCCGGCCCGGCCATTAGCGTAGGTAATTGCATAAATTAATTATTGTTAAAGACACTCGCGTTTTAATTAGGACACTGAGGATGAGAGTGTTGTGATAGGGTATGGTGATTTAATTACTTTGCGTTAGTTGTGATTGAGTTAAACATGCTCGTGAATGTAGGTTCGTGAACATGTTAAACTGTTTATGGTAATTCCACCAAAGAAAAGAAAACCTGCCTGCCTGACCGCCCAGGGTTACTACTATATTCGCACTAAATTAAAAAAAAAAAGTAGCTTATACCTACATGACAGAAAACAAAACAAAATTCATTAAGTGAAAAATTGCACCAATTTCGACAAAAAAAGAAACAATCGCGACAGTGCGACTGGCCGCGACAATGCTCACCGGTATCGCCTGTGAACTCACTATGTCTGTGTGCGTGATCTAAATGGCGGGTTCGTTCTAAGCGAAGTAATTTGGGGTAATTTGTAATCTTTCCTCTTCTTAAATCGTGTCTTTTTATTGTTATTTAGGTATGAAGTTACGCGATAGCGTGACACGTGCCGGTAAGGCGAGTCGAAAAGAAATTCAACACCCTTGGTTTTGTTTTCTTTATTAATTAATTGCGACCCGCCCCGGCTTCGCACGGCTGAAATATTACATACAATTATATATGAATGTATACATTCGCTCACGACTATATCCCAAATGTATGGGGATGACATAAGCGGTCGCTGGCGCTTGTCATCCCCATACATTTGAACGATTTCAAATGTTGAAATCGTCGTGGCGTGTTGCTCTCAGTCTCGGCTAGCCCCAAATGGTAGTCCGAGTTGCGTATTGCCTTCCCGGAGGATGGATGATCAGAAGACCACGTTTCACTAGGCGTATTATAATCTAATCATCACCTACCACGAGGGGAGCTTTTCGCTGTTTATTTATTAATTTATTCTCTAGGTAGGTACTAACTTTCCACCCACGGCCATATTAAGGCCAAATTACATAAAATCTGTATAAATTGTAGACTATGTGTTATTCTTAAGTAAAAGCTGTATTACTGTGTAGTTTCATCTAACACGACACGATTGGCGTAGTGCGCTGGAGCACAGTTTCTCGCCTTTAATTTCGTAGTGTCCCGGGTTCGATCCCCGGTCAGGTCAATTCAGGAAATGGTCTTTTCTAAATTGGCCTGGGTCTGGGTGCGCTAGGAGACCCTCCTGGCCTAATTCCTTGTCTGGTACCTCGTAACAAAGGGATATTAATCCCTACTTCGAGACCATGACCAGAGTATAGTTTAATAATTGACTTTGAATAATTAGTTTCATTGAATTTTAAATTTCATTTATTATAATTTAATTTAATATTTGCACGTCTGCTTGCAGACTGAATACTTATGACATACCATTATATTAAGACCTTATTTGTAACTCTGTATTCTTGCAAATAAATTATTGATTTGATTTGAGGTGTGTTGTCTGGCGCATATTAATTTATTTATCTATACAAACATACATACTCACAAACTTCGGTCTTATTTATAATATTAGTAACAAAAGGCGGTCTTAACGCCCGGAGGCAGCAGTTATGTTGAATTATGAGAACACAAACCAAACTCCTCAGAAATAGTTGCGGCAAAGCCACACTCTGTCTACTCACTGCTTTGCGTACATCTTAGTGTCGACCGTTTTGTGCTCTGTAATTTTCTCAACAAATAGACTTAATCAGTACTTTTCAATAGTCAAAAAATATACTAAATATTAGACATAAATACTATAATAATATGAATATATATATGTATGAATATACAAACATGATGCGACTCTACCACCGCGTCGGAGAAGTTGATTCTTACTAAGAAGACCCGGCGAGAAACTCAGTAGTTACTCTTTTAAACTTGTTGTGGTTTTACAAAGCGAGTTAGTAGAGTACAATTTGTATGTAGAGAAAAAAAATGGTTACTAAAATTAATAAATAGCCAGAACAACCTAACAAGTACAGCAAAGCTTCATAATATAAAACAATAGTGTGTACATACCAAGTCATTTAAAGTCCATCTTGCTTTTTATTCTTGAAGTTATTCTGGTTGCTTTGGTTTTTAACGGTGTTTTGTATCTCCGGAGTTAGTCGCAATATTATTAAAAAATTTCAAAAATACAATTTAGCCCATGTGACTCGCTGATAAATTAGCATTTTATGAAAAATTATTGCAAAAATTCTTTATTAAATTACTTTAGAATTTCAGATATTGCAGCATGATCCACAATACTTAACTGCCATTTTATATATTGCTCAAAGTCATTGATATTTTGCTTAAAATGGCAGCGGCATAGCTGAGGAGGGATGGAAATGCCAATTACCTCCCTTTTTATGATTTTTTGGAACATTTTCAAGGAGGGTTCGTATTTCATAGCTGTCAATTGGTTATAAAAGATTTGAAGGTTTGTCTTATTTAAAGATTGAAAAAAAAACATTTTGTAAGTCTGTTCAATCATCATTTACTTTGTTTATAGAGAAAAAACTAACTGCTTAAATTCTAACATTAATAAATAGACAGACCAACCTAACAAGTACAGCAGAGCTACATAATACTCATCTCTATTGAGTACCTGCATCATTTCCGAGTTGTCACAAACACATTGATTAGCGCACATTGCACTTTCTAAAGATGTTTTCGCCATAATATTGCAAGCATCACGTACAGAAAGCCTTTCCATGTCGGCGATGTCGTAAAAACTCCCACGACTGACTGTACTCGTTTGTTGGGCAAGTATTTCCTAAGAAAAAAAACGCATAGAAGTCAAATTCGGGCATCAGAGGTAAAGCCACAAAGGTTTAGCTGTTGCGGTTAAATATGGACTTACGGCTCGGCCGTCATCGGCCAGAACAGACACAGACAGAAAACTACTTGTACGAATACACGTTTGATTTAGAAATAGAAATAAATGTTGACACTTAAAATATGCACAGGTTACAAACAGACAAAAAGTATTACAAGAAGTGTCAAATAGGCTACCTACTCATTATGACGCTGGTTTTCAGTGGCTACCTAAGTGAAGAGGGACAAGCGGCACAATTACAGAATTTGATTACAAATTTGATCGGCCGATGACGGCCGTTGACGGTTGAACTATCCTCGGCCGTCATTGGCCGACAAAATCGGTTTTGGTGTACCTACGCGTACCGTTAGTTTACATACGTTTGATTTGATCGGCCGTGCTCGGCCGATGACCGCCGTGCATAGTTCAGCCGATAACGGATGAGGTGTACGCGAGCCGTTAGCGTCAGTGCTCAATGTCAAGTTGTTGTTAGCTCTGACAAAATTGTAATTTATGTGGTTGTAAGAATAAATGAGTGAAGAACTCATGACATTATCTGTCTTAGTTTACTAAACTGTGAGATTTAAAATACATTTTTTTTACTATTTTTGAAGGTGTTGTTGATCCTTCTAGCTAGGTGTTAGTGAGTTTAAAAAAAAAAAAGGTTTGCGTTTAGCCTCAGTCTCGCCTGGTGGTAAGCGATGACGAGTCAAAGTCAAAGTCAAAGTCAAAATATTTATTTACGAGAATACATGTCGAAAAGGTCTTAAAATATAGCATAAATTGTCCATTGTATTCGGTCTGCATGCAGACGTGTAAATGTTCAATAAACTAGCTGGTTTTTACATAATTTTGAACAAAACTATATATTCCTTAACACTATAAAAACATTTTTCTAATAGCCATATCGTTAATTTTTTCTTAAATAATAAATTGGGTTTTAATATTTTCAATTCGTTCGGCAAGCTGTTGTATATAGAAATGCACATATTGTATATATTTTTTTTATATATGTATTTGTGACACGCAGGTTGGTATAACATGTTGATAAATTTATCTCTTTTCTGTCGTTTGATAATATCACTACGTTTCAGAAAATATTCTGGGTGGAATTTTGTAAAGATACACACGCTTACCCAGAAAATGCCTATTTACTCTGGCCTTGAAGACACCAAGGTTGTAAGTATCCGGAAACACAGACGCAGGGAGAGCGTTCCACTCCCTAGCGGTGCGTACCAGAAAAGACGCAGCAAGCCGTTGTGTACGAATTGTATTCTAAGTTAGTGAGTTGCTGAAACATTAGAGAAAGGTTTTCAGAATAATCTTGTCTACTTTCGGGCCTATTCAATAGACAGTTTATGCACACAAAATCCAATCAATTCGTAAGACTTCTAACAGATTTCGCTATTTTCTCTAAAAATATCTTAAATAAAGAATGCTTTGGCCCGCGGCCCATAAAGGGAGAAAATCATCCATGTATAGTCTTCATTTAAAATCAATGCTTATACCATCACTGAATATCACCCAAACTTCCCAGCCATTAGGCAAAAGTATAAAAGAAAATACAACACTTTTTCCAGTTTTTACGACGATATCAAAATATTTTCAATCCACAAAAAAAACATATCGAAACAGCGCTATTCCCAAAGGAACCTTATACAACAATGGCGAGAATTGCACCCCCTTCCCCCGAGGCACCAAGACAGTAGAGTAAGAATACATGAAACGCATTTAATTTTGTATGAGGCAGAGGGGTGGAGTTTTCTTTGAATTTTCTATAATGCCAGGGCGTGTTATCGGCGCTGGGGGCCCTAGATTCAATTCCCAGGTAGGACCAGTATGTTTTGGATTTTTCAAGGAGTAGCCCAAATATCGAAAGCTTTTGTAGGGCGGGAGTCACATTTGTTTACAAGTATTTATTCATTTATTTATTCTTCATTGCACAAAATTAATGATACAATTGGCGGACTTAATGCCAAAGGGCATTCTCTACCAGTCAACCACACGATCAAACAGATAAATTTAAATGCACAAGATTAAACTAAATGAATTACATTTGAAAACAACAACAGATGCTAATTATTATAAAATAACAAAACAACAAAAAAAACTTCAATATAAATCGATAAAAATAAACATACATAAATAGAATGAATAGAACCAACCAAACCAACTGAGTATTAACCATATAAACCCCTCAGAATAACCTTGTATTAACTTTAAACCACATTCACCTAACAGTGACTTAAGGACCCATCCCTAATGCGTGACCACCGATCCGTAATGCTTTCGAACAGCCACTTTAAACCTGTATTTTTTTTTAACCTGTATTTACCTAGATTTTCTTATAGGAACAGGAAGTTTGTTCCAAAGACGAATCGCAGATACAGCGAAAGAACTAGACGTGAAACCGGAAGAATGAGAGGGCGTAAGAAGGGAAAGAGTATCTTCAGAACGCAGCTGACGACAATGCGAAGAATGAACAACGATTGTATTATTTTCGTACAGTACCAACGATCGACGAGCATGAACGAATTCAGAACGATTAATGACAGAGGAAGAATAGCAGAATGTGGTATCAACGCAAGCGTAGTGCAAAAGACGCGATTTAGTGGCGTTTTATTATCACAAAACATTCTCAAGAGTAAAAATACAGGTAAAGGAAAACGCGCTAACCTTTACAAATAACGACGACCTCAAATTAATGCATGAACACGCACGACCGCCGCACTCGGAGTCTTAGAGCGAAATGATTAAGTTGTAATGCGGCCGGAAGTGACGTCATCTTGCCCCGCCATGGCCGCCGGATGTGCGTGGTTAATGAATGTGGATATGACGTATTACTGTGGCTTATTTGGCAATATGAATTATTTAACTTAGATTTGAGACAGGCTTGACAAATAACTAAGCAGGGCTTGTCCTATGGGTGTAGATACTTATGATGTACATAAATGAAAAATAACGAAATACGACTTACATCAAGATCCCCTGACCACACACCAAACAGATCTTTAGTACTAAGGGTACTTACACGATACCGCCTAATTTGCAATGGTTTTTGCTAGTGAGGCGCACTAGATGCTAGTGACCTGTTTTTATTACAAAAGAAATGTGTGAGAATAATAGCCCAAATAGATAATACAGAAAGCTGCAAATCCTTCTATATAAAATACAAATTAATGACACTAACATCAATATATGTACACGAACTAGCTACATTTGTTTATAAAAATAATAATTTATTCAAAAAGTTACAGGACACACATAACATAAATACTAGACACAAAGGACGGCTATACCTACCAACATCTAGAATAAAAATGTTAAATACCAGCCCTTATTATATGGCTATCAAAATATATAATACCTACTGATATTAAAAATGAACAAAAATACCCACATTTCAATAGAAAGCTAAAACAATATTTAATAAACAAATGTTTCTATAACCTGGACGAATATTTAAATAGTAAAAATTTTTTTAGGTAATACGAATTACATTAATTATAATTATATTTTAATAAAAGCCACTCATTACAATAATTTAATAATATTTATTTCCTATCATGACATGAATACATACATACATAAATAAATGTAATAAATAATAATGATAATGTACTTATAATGCTTTATATTTGATAAATATAAAGCAATTCAATATAAATTAAATTGTAAGAATTGTTAACTGATAAGCAATTTTTTAATTATCTTGCAATGCCCTCACAGGGTCATGTGTTGTGCTTTTTTTTTTTTTTTTTTAGTTTTAAGAGCTTGTTAAATCACATTAACAATAAAGAATTAAGAATCAGAAATGTTAAAATATGCATGAAAACATAAGTTTGTAAATAACTTACTCCAAAAATATCTTGCAGTGCCCTAGCAGGGTTCATGTGTATGTACTGTATTTTTATTTAAGACCTGTAACTTACCACATGAAGCATCGAATAAATGAATTATGAATTATGAAACCTGCGACCTTCGGGCTATGGGAAAAACCTCTACTCAATACGCGACGGCCAATTCACTATTTTGATTAATTTTCTCATAATGTTTTATTTTTCTGTAACATTGACGATTGCGTGTATTATAAGGTCAAAAAGGGCAATTTCCTGTAGCTAATGGTTTCATCGGTCAATGACTTTGACTTTCGCTTTGAAACACCAAGTTGAATGATCTTCCAACCCTCATACATACATACAAAACACAGAGTGAATAAAGCTCCGAGATCTTTTCACGGGTAGTGTGTCGACGATAGAGCAGGTACACTTGGGGACATGGAAATGAGGTCTGCAACATTATTTGCAGGGTACCTACGGTCTTACTAACACAATGTTCATAGTCTCGGTAAAACTAACATGGTCATAATTAGTATCAAAACAAAGACAATAGATAGATAGATAGATATACTTCATTGTACTAAAAAACAATAACAGCATTACTCTTCTTGTTTAAACAATTTAAACAATTTGTACAATTTAGGCGGCCTTATCGCTAGAGAGCGATTTCTTCCAGGCAACCTTTGGGTAGAGGAACTACATACATACATACCATCACGCGCTTTTTCCCAACGGGGTAGGCAGACACCACATCTTTCCACTTGCTACGGTCCTGACACACCTCTTGCGCTTCTTCCACTCTCATTAATCCTTTCATACATGCTCGTCGATTATGGGTACTCCTGACCTGACCTTTTCTGAGCATGTCTTGGACTTGTCCTAAGTACGTCCGTCTAGGCCTTCCCCTTTCAACAGCTCCATCCACCCTCGCCTTGTGAATTTGTTTCGTTAATCGCCTTTCATCCATCCTTTCCATATGCTCAAACCATCTTAGCATTCCCATCTCAATTTTTGTGACAACATCCTCTCAACAGCGGAACTTCTTAAGCATAAAGAGTGTGGAGTGAAAACAACTATATACCTAATATGAATGAATTCAACTTAAATCAATATTATATATAAAACATACAATAAATAAACAAACAATCAATATATAAGATATACATAAATAAATATAATAAACATACATATACCTTACACACATACATAGATTTATTTTGGCAAGGACGTCACATCATACCAGACACCGACAACAACCATGAGGAGTAGGTCATAGTGAGAGGAAATAGGCTTTGCCACGGAATTTAAATATAAGTAGGGATTGAGATTGCCTGACAGGTAAAGGTAGGGAATTCCACAGGCGGGTGGATTGGACAGTGAGGGAATTTGAGTAATAGCTTGAGGAATAAATAAATAAATAATAAATAAATATCTGGGACAATTCACACCAAGATCATCTGACCCCAAACTAAGCAGAGCTTGTAATATACACACATATAGAGACTGATAAACATACTTCAACATTTCTAAATAGATACTTAAATAGATAATAACACCCAGACACACAACAAATACACATGTTCGTCACACAAATATTTGTCATGGGTGGGGGGGGGGGGGATCAAACCTACGACCTCCGGCGCTAAAGGCAGGATTGCTGCCATTGCGCCAACAGGCCAGTCAATGAATGTGGAGGTAATGTTGAAATTAGTTTCCGGTTTAAGCGCGTAACATCGCTTCTGGCAGATTGCTGAAATTTAAACAACTCTTTGAGATAAGGAGGCGTCCGGGGATTGAACAACACGAAGTAAAGTAAAGAGAGAATATGAAGATCTCGCCGTCGGCGTATAGGGAGCCAGTTAAGTTGGGCGCGGAATTCGGAAACATGATCGTATTTGCGTAGGCCGAAGATTATGCGAATACAGAAGCTTTTTGTACTTTTTACCATACACAAATACAAATTCAAGAATATCATACTATAGTCGGGTTTCTTGACACATTAGTAACTACGGACATTTCCTTCGTGAGTTGGCTGGTGGCATGTGGTAACTTTCTTCAAAATGGGGCGTTTAAAGGCGATATGCGAGCTTTCAAGATAAGAATCACTAGCTTCAGTAATAATGCATCACTGTACTTTTCAATCTCAAATCTGGACCTCACAGAAAAAAATGATATCTTAATTTTCCACAGGGTAAACCTAAAAAGGTCAGATCTTAGAGCGACAGATTGAAGTTATTCTGAATGGTTGATCTGGAGAAAAGACGTGATTTGCTGGACCTCATTTTCTTCCATAAGCTTCTCACATCCAAAATTGATTGTCCGCAACTACTAAGTCTAGTTAAACTTAAAATTCCCCCCCCGCTACCCCCGCGGTAAAATAAAAAAGCTATTCTCACTGCCCCATCGAAAAACAAACATGGGAAGGAATTCACCGGTTCCACGACTTTGTAACCTCTATAACAAGAACAGTGATGCTCTCGATATATCAGATTGTGTACGCAAGAATCGTAGATTAATTTATGAAATCATACAAAAATAAAAGAAAGGAAGAATGCCTTAATTATCTGTAGTTGCCACTTTTTATGATTTAAATTAATTAAATTATAAATAAGTCACAAATTTTGTTTTGTTATCTACTAAACACATTGCATGCTGTGTTTATATATAAGGTTGTGCTCTTAGATTAAGTGTATTTGCTGTCTGTATCTTCTACACATGATATATTGTAACAACTGTTGATAAACCATAAAAAATAAATAAATAAATGGGATGATCAGAGGAAAGTTTCCTACTGCCGTCATTATATGGGTATTACACTTACAACGAGCAGCTCATATAAAACGTATTTGAAAGTAACAAGGCAAAGGCACGAGCCGCCCCTATCGAAGTACCGTCGTTAACCCGGTTGCTTTAGTAACTAAACGGTGTTTTTAACTAAAAAACGGGGACCAAACGTTTTTCGTAGTTTCGTAGTCATGAATCAGGGTTTACGAGATTTCATAAGCTTATCATATGTCGCCAGTGCCTTTTTTACAAGCACGCTTAACAAGCTTATTCGTGCTGAAAACACCAAATGTATAAAAGAGCACTGTGACGAAATGTGTGTGTATATGTATGTTTTTTTTGCCAAAACATGTATGTACGTTTCAACGTTGCAACTGTACACAATTAATCAATTTAAGTTATTAATATAAATTTTCTCAAAATATCTCCGATGCCTTGTTTTTGTACTAATGTGTTTCCACGTTTCTTTGGCCGCCACTGCACGCCTCAGCCAAAGCCAGCCACGCCGCCGCACAATACAAGTCGCGAGCTTTGAAAGTGCAGAAAGCTCGCTCCTATAATTGCGTACGTATTAGTGAGTTAACTGAGCTTATAAGAAGCTTTGCAATAAGATTTTAATTTTTAGGTTGGTATTTATCGTGAAGTGACAAGAACAACTATAGACAGCAAGTGTATAGTATGTCAAAAAGGAGTGCAATGCACTTCTGTTGACGCTGCTTTGTTCATTCATGATCCACACTAGATACTGTTATGACAACGAATGTAAAAATTATCAAAAATAAAATCGATTGAGAAATGGAGGACTTCTATGAAGAATTTTTTTTATTTTTTTATACCACGTCGGTGACAATCAAGCATGCATGCGGACCACCTAATGGTAAGCGGTTACCGCAGCCTATGGACACGTGCAACACCAGGGGTATCACTCGCGCGTTGTCGACCCTAAACATTATCTTTAAGTCATAAAAAGAGTCAATTTTAAGATTTTATGTAACCATCATGAAGCAATTATGAAGTACTAGCTTTCCGCCCGCGGCTTCGCCCGCATGAACTTCACACATCATTGCCAAATAACATAAAACCTTCATTTATCGTGGCCTATGTCACAAATTACGCATGCGGCGCGGCGCTCTGACAGATATCTCCGTGTTTAATTTATCTGTTTAATCGTGTGGTTGACTGGTAGAGAATGCCCTTTGGCGTTAAGTCCGCCAATTGTATCATTAATTTTGTGCAATGAAGAATAAATAAATAAATAAATAAATAGCCCGCTTAGAACAATACGCCATTTTTGACGCACGCACACAGAGACGTGAGTTTACAAGCCAAGTCAGTGAGTTTCAGTAAGTCGGAAAGTCGCACTGTCGCGAGTGTTTTAGTTTTTGTCGAACTTGGTGCAATTTTTCACATGATGAATTTTGGTTTTGGCCGGTTCTGTCCAGTAGGTAAAACCTACTTCATTTTGAAAATTCAGAGCGAATATAGTAGTAACCCTAGGCGGTTCTCGCAAGTTTTGGAAAAGGTCCGAGCGGTCCTTCTGCAAACTCTTTATTTTGTGCCTATGTGATATTCTGATGTCTAAGCTGTATTACTGTAAAGTTACATCCAAATCCGTTCAATAGTTTTTGCGTGAAAGAGTAACAAAGCCACATACATATACATCCCCACAACTTTCGCATATATAATTTTATTAAGATTAGTAAGTAGTAAGATAGTAAGATGACTATGACAAACTTGCGTTGACCTCAATTCACACTCCAACACACACACACAAAATCACAAACAAACAAACACACACATACACACCAACAAACACACACAACACACACACTCGCACACCTACATAATGCATATTGTTTATTTAGTTTTTTGTTAATTTAAATTTTATTTCATTTAGCTTTTTCGTCTTTTTACCTGCGTTATTGACGGAGAATCGGTGTCTCAGTAACATATTTTTTATTTAAACAATTTGGTTTACTGCCACACAAGCCTCGAGCTTAGTGCAGAAACCACTGATAATGATGTATGGCTGTAATTGTTACTTTTTGGTCAATACATTTTTTATTATTATTATTATGTGACAGGCTTGGGTATCATCTTAGAATAATTACATATAGAAACCAAGTCCGCGCGCCCATTTTGAAGCTTTGCAGTGCTCATTACAGCTCCGCAATGTTCAATGTCAAAGCGCGCCGCACGTAAGCAAGCAATAGTCACGCATGTGTGGATCGGATTAGTGCTTCATTTTTGACGGGGCGGTTGTATGAAGACTATCCTTCTATACGTTATTATTCTAAGGGTATCACACAAATACTCGTAACAGCTCATTGTTTGGATCATTATTGGTGAATAACTTAAATAATATACAACCTTAGCTCACAACTGGTCGAAAAGCAGCCTTAACTAAAACCACGCTAGCTTAGAATCACAACGTATAGAAGGATAGTCTTCATACAACCGCCCCGTCAAAAATGAAGCACTAATCCGATCCACACATGCGTGACTATTGCTTGCTTACGTGCGGCGCGCTTTGACATTTAACATTGCGGAGCCGTAATGAACACGGCAAAGCGGTCCGTTTGGAGCCATGTGCGCGCGGACTTGGTTTCTATATGACATGTAATTATTCTAAGGTAGCTAGGGGCCTTATTGCAATTCCTTATAACTTGTCAAGTTAATTTCGTAAACTGAGCGTAATAATGATCGTTCATTTCCAGCCAGTCAGCGGTTAGGCACTAAGCACTTTCGACGCTGGATATTTACTGGCGATATTGTTCCCTCGCTACTCTGTTAAGGGAATTAACTTGACTGGATTTAAACGTTTATAAGGCCCCAGTGTAGTGTTCATTCAACCACGGTGGCAAACGAGCTGGCCAGGGAGTTTTCTTTCAATGACTAATTCAGTAATTTTCCGTTGCCAAACAAAAATGAACTACCTACGTCGGCCTATTAATATTTATAAACATATTTAATCCGATTACTAATAAGATAATATATGTATATCCGTTCTATTTGTCTGTCTGTTCACATGAGCATATATCATGCCTGTCATCGGATAGATGGCGACAGAGGGCCAAGATTCGGCGCATACGCATGTTTCTAGTGAGGGGAACTTCTGTGAGTGTTATCGATGTCGTAAAAGTGTTTTATCGATTTAAAGGCGGCTAGAGACGTAAAGTTACATTTTCATTTCAATAATTTCCATATTATTTCAGGATTTTCATTGAAAAAAAAATCGGGTTTTTTTATGTCCGCTAGTCTTCAATACTTAGCCATTTTACTGGCAGCTTGTCATTCTAGTGCTTTACTTTTTTATCGAGGAAAAAATGATTTACGCACTATCCTACCGTCCGGGGGAGTGGTGGGGGAGTGTAGGACTCCCCGCCGGTGAAACTGGCGGTATACCCACTAAAAGAACCTCGGTGTACCACTCCACTCCACTTTGCTTTAGCGGGACGACGTGGGATTCCCTTTCTTATGCGGATAACTAATCCACGACCCATGGTGCATACGCAGTTAACTATTAGTAAGCCCACACACTGTCAAAAAACCGGCTAAGTGCGAGTCGGACTCGCGCACCGAGGGTTCCGTACAAACCTGTAGGTAATTTATTAAAAATATTTTGATTATTATGATGTTAATAAAAATTTACGGTTTTCGCGATTTTTACATTATCTGTGCTATAAGTCGTTGCTACGTACTAAATTCCAAAATTCTGAGTTCACGGGAAGTACCCTGTAGGTTTTGATTCCCTTGCGACTGTTGAAAATTTGCAGAAATTTTCAACAATTTTCAACAACCAACGCAATCTTTTGATTGCGTTGGTTTAGAAGTTTGATTTTTTCACAGCTCCAAGGGACAGTAAACCTGAGTATTTGATATAAATTCAAGCTTGATACTTCCACGCGTTTCTGAGAAAAAGGGTCTTGACAGACAGACAGACGGATGGACGGACAACAAAGTGATCTTATAAGGGTTCCGTTTTTTCCTTTCGAGGTACGGAACCCTAAAAATAACGTCCAAAACATATTGAATGGTAGAATACTCAATATAACATGAATGCTCCATTAAGTAGTTATCCTTCCAATTCGACCGACAATAGACATCAACACACGCCTACAACGAGCGAAACAAACGTGTCAAATCAAGGAAATAAAAAGCCTCTGGTCATTTATTATCATTACCTTACTTCCCTGTTCCTTCACTAAGCCTTTTTTTTCCAAACAAAGTATTTCCTATTCATTATATCAATGATTCACGAATATAAATCTTATTTCTACAACAAAACGATCCAATACATCTGTCGTAACCGAGCGTGCTCTGTCGATAGCGTCCACGGCTTTCATCGACTTAATCCCCTCTCTATACGCGAAGGCACGCACCAATAAAAATGTCTCATTGTAGCCCAGTTTGGGCCTATTATATGGTCATGGAACATATCCTGTTGAGTACACCTTTGAGGGCTAAGGATTTATTGCGATGAAATTTGAAATAATACATTAATAGCGTGTATTTGAAAAAAAAGTGAAGATAAAATTAGTGAAATGCCTGAAAAAGCAATGAAAAGACGACATTATGGCTTGATTTAGGTTGTCTACAAACCTTTGCTAAGGGGAAAATTGATAAGAAAATACAAACAAAATGTAGGGAATACATAAGTCGCTTAAGTAATAATAAGTTTATTAATTAAACCAGTTTAAATCTAAATCTAGCTTATATACAGTGTTTCCACCACACAAAAATCCTAGGTCAGTGTTACCAGGCCGGAAAATTAGCACAGATTATAACTGACACCACAGGTTAGGGGTGTTTCTGCAGGGAAGATCATTATTGTGGAAGGAGGTTTGATGCAAGCGGTCTTGGACTTTTAGCGCATAAAAATGCTGCAAAAAGTTATTAATTCGGTTATTTTATTGCTTACAAGAAACCTGACTGTATTGCTTAAACAATAACATTAAAATATAAATACATTGAAGACCCATCTAAGGAGGAAGCGTAGGGCGGAGTGCTAGTCACCGCGAACGACGAAACGCCACACACTTGCGACTGGCGACTAATCGCAAGCAAAATCGTCTCTTGTTTGTGCCCACTGGTTAAAAATCTTCTAAATTTTCAATGGTTTTTGTTAAAATTGTGATTGTCTTTTAGATATTGTTGTTTTCTAGTATGCAATAAGTACAAATTAGTATTAATGGCATGAAAAATGCTGCTAAGTAATAATCGGCTATTCAAATCATTAATGTACATCTACCACACTGAACAAATGATAGAATTATTCATTTATCCGTAATCAAATTCGCTATTAGAAATCAAAGAAAATAGCAGCAAATTAGATAGCTTTACAAATGTTTAATCTTCTCTCTACTCGATCGTGCGATTTCCATAACTTTTCTAATACCTACTAAGGTTCTTCGAGAATAATTTTACTTTGTTGTGGCGTCAGTAGCAAGCATGTGGCGTGTTTGAAGGGGTCAATAGCCAAGCTTAGGGTTATTGAGACTCAAGCATCAGGTTGTCATTTTGTTAAAATCTGACCAGTTTAAAAGCAATTATTTGAAAACTATGTTTTTCATAGATTTTATAGATCTCCTTCTACAGCAATATTGTGTTTAAATCATCTTTATTCTTATGTTTTTCTTCAATATGAACAAGGTTTTAAATAAATGCATTCAAATTGAAGTTAGTCGTAAGTATATGGAAAAATTTAGGAAATTACTGATTCATTAATTTAAGAATTTTACTCTCAGTGAGTGCATGATTTTATTAGAGAGTTTTTGAAATTGCTTTTGAAACAGTCCAGATTCGATGGTGTTGTAATTTGGTATTTTACTGTGTTTCATCCGACCATCACTACAAAACTACACAATTAAAATAATTATAAATTATTCATCGTCAGAGCAAGGTCATCTCGTCCCTTAAACTTAAAATTGCACAATGCTGATTGGATGATACGAATAGCATTAAATCAAATATAACCGTTATGTAAGTTTATAGTAGAGCTGCTGACGTCTGCTGACGTAGACAGCAATTGACAGCCCGTTAAAATTTTTATGGCAACATCAAAGTCAACTTACACACTTTTGTACTGCAAACTTTTTATTTCGGTTTTTACACTTATGGTGTTTACAAAAAGTACAATTGAACTCAGAAGCTTGTTATTTTCAGGTATTTTTTTAAAAGAAAACACAGTGAAAACCCCAAAAAACAAGACCCAGGATGTAAGAGCGGGGGACCACACCACTGGAGGACCGTCCTCCTACTCACAGCCTCTGCAGATGCCTCAGTCTCATAAATAGGCCCTCGGGCAATTGCGAGAGTCGATTATTGTTCAGTTTCCTGCAATACATAAACATATCTAGGACTAGTGTAGAAAATCTGCTAGAAAGAAGAAAAAAATGAACGACAACATATTTTTTGAGTTCGTATGATAAATTATACGCATTGGCAACTGATACACTAATAAGTAACAACTTATTACAAATATCAGTCTTAAAACATTCCATTAGGCACAAATCATATGTAAAAATTACTAAGGTGAAACGTAACAGCTTCAATTTGAGGGCTTCTTAAAATCCAGTGATGTTTCAGAATACGACGAATTCGGTAAATACTTATTGTAAGTTATGATGAAACGGTTACAACCAAAAAGTTCGACACTACAAGGTCACGTCGTGCATAAAATGCAAATGTGATGTGTTCCAATTCGTCTATTTAAATTAAGAACAAACATTGAACTGATTTGTGCCCGATGAAGATAACTTTGAAAGAGGTTTTTAGGTATTTTGGCATATTTAAATACTTACAGGCGCTCCAGTCCGTTCAGCTCCAGAAACGCGTCGCGTTCAATTGTGTGAATTTGATTTTCTGATAATTGTCTGGAAAGATAATAGTAGATTGTTACGCAAGGTGAGAAAGTTACCTTTTCAATGCACGAGATGGTTTGGCGCGAGCGTAGTGAGAGCGCTAATAGTTCGAGGGCATTAAAAAGGTCTTTCTTTCGAGGTAAACACTCTGCTTTTCATTACGAATTTATGGAAAGTAAATAAAAATCAGATACATAAATTCAACCAAATAAACTTCTCATTCGAATTACGAAACAAATGAATGAAGTTCGAATAGTTGCAATCCTGCCTTTTTTTTTGTCTGTGGAATTCAACCATTTTTTTTAAATATTTGTAATAAAGCATACTTAGACAATGATGATAGAATTCCCCCGCCCTATTTTATTTAAAGAATTTTTTTTTTTTTATTTCTATCGTAAATGCTTAGCTCAAATTTATTCAATTAAATACTAATTAAGTGAAACATACATTAATGAGTATATTCCTGCTTCGATTGTTTAAATATTCATTTGAAATCAAGATAAAGAAATTTCAAATACAGCTGTGGCTGAATAGAATACATCGACTTGCCGCAAAAGGAATGTCAAAATAGAAGGTGACATTTGACAGTTAATTACTTTCAGCCCTAGGGCTGAAAAAAACTTTACAGCCCTCGGGCTGAAAGTGAAGCTTTCAACCCTATGCTCAGGCAACTTCAAGCGTACTTTCCGTGTATGAGTAATAAAATGATATTTATTACTCCTTAGGTTTTTAAAATTTGGCTAGCATCTAATATAGAAAAAAAAAAATTATTTTCCAGAACACTGTTCTACATGATTTTGTTTTTAGTCGCAGTTCCTAGTGTTACTTTAATGCACATCTAAATCGTAGAAAACCGAGATCTTCTTTTTTTTTATTATAGAGAAATCTTTATTGGTTATTTCATCCATCACTTTGAAGAGAACGAGTTTATGTCGTACTGCTCCTGACTGTAACTATAACTTACAATTAAATAAACCTTTATTAACAAAATAACAAGACAAGTGACTTACAAAATTTTCAGGTCTTTCATATTCTGGAAATCGCTTTGAAAAACGATCGTGATGTTATTGCCTTGTAGATCTCTGAAACAAAGAAAAATGAGATAAGTAATTTGTTAACATATCCTACACCAAGATCTGACATCAGACCACAGATTACCATTTTTTTAAAATATATCCTGCTCTTCTTAGTAAAGGTTTTTGTGTCATTGACATTTGACATTTTCAAAAAATAAGTGTATTTTCTGACAGTGCAACGGTGCCATCTAGTAATCCACACTTAGCTTTGCTGCGTCTTTTCTGGTCCGCACCGCTAAGTGCGTCTGTGTTTCCGGACACTTACAACCTTGGTGTCTTCAAGGCCAGAGTGAATAGGCATATGCTGGGTAAGCGAGTACCACCATCGGCCTCATCATCGCGCACCATCAGGCGAGACTAAGGCAAAATGGAAACGCATTTTAAAAACCGGCCAAGTGCGAGTCGGACTCGCTCACCGAGGGTTCTGTACAAACCTGTAGGTATAAGTAAGTAATTAGCCTATATACTGTCCCACTGCTGGGCAAAGGCCTCCATCATTGAAATCAAGTCATCGCTACAATGGATGGGTATTGGTATGGGTATTTTTTTTATAGGTATATTTATTAAAAATATTTTTATTATATGTTGTAACTAATTTTTTTTAATTTTCGCAATTTTTCCTTCATCTGTGCTATAAGACGTGGCTTCGTACCAAATTTCAAGATTCTGAGTTTACGGGAAGTACCGTGTAGGTTTGATTCCCTTGAGAGTGTCGAAAATTTTCGACATACACGGCTGTATCTTTTGATTGCGTTGGGTTAGAAGTATGATTTTTCACCGCTCCAAGGGACAGTTGACCTGAGTATTTGATATAAATTCCAGCTTGATACCTCTACGCGTTCCTGGGAAAAAGGGTCTTGACTGACAGACAGACGGACGGACGGACAACAATGTAATCCTTTAAGGGTTCCATTTTTTCCTTACGAGGTACGGATCCCTAAAAAAGAGCTAGATTTAGCGCTGCGTATCAATCAACAACCAATTGCATTTCTTTCTTCCATAATTAAGCAAGACGATGATCAAAGTTCGTAACCTACTTGTTCAACATGACCTCATTGACGTAGAAGTCCTATAAACTCGATTTCATGGTGTTTTGATTGCCTACTTCGTTTTACGATGAGGGCCGGGGGAGTTATTTCGTAGTCATTGATCTACATGATATGTAAAGTTATGAGCTAAGGAACAAAGCTTCCTTGTGCTAAAGACAACGCGAAGAAGTAGGTAGAAAATAGCACAAAGACAATGCACAAAAAGGGTAGGACACAGTGCCACACACAATTAAGCTAGACCCGTCTATACTCCATTCATTATAGCATAGATAGAAGTAAAAAAGGTTCTTTTTAGGGTACCCTTTGTGGTAAAAGTACAATGAACATTATTACTTTTAAGATTCATGTCGAATTTATTAAAATCTACTTAGATAGCAGCTGTCACACTTAATTAAATATAAATATATAAATATGCGCCAGGCAACACACATCTTGTAATAGTCGCGAAGTAGGGATTAATATATCCCGCTGTTACGAGTTACCACACAAAGAAATAAGCCAGGGGCGTCTCCTAGCACACCCAGACCCGAATCAATTCAGAAAAGATCTTTTCCTGAGTTGACCAGACCGGGAATTCAAGGCGAGAAACCGTGCTACAGCGCACTACGCCAATCGTGCCGTCAAGTTCTCATTGAAAGTAAAGAGAGCGTCGTGGCCTAGTGGTTCAGCACCCGAACTCAGATCGTGGATCGTGTGGTCCCGAGTTCAAATTTGGCCAGAACCAAAATCTTTGTGTTCATTCATTGTTGAATATCCGACTTACTCTCCGGTGATGTAAAACATCGATCAAAAACCAAATCAACCCGGATTACGGCGGCCAGGCTCACAACCTACCACGTTGGGTTTTAAAACCATTGGTGAAAAGTGGGCTTCTGAGTGTTTCGTTCCCCATGACGACACAGTCACTTGCTTCTGACTCCCCCTTTTGGGATAAAGTCGTAATTAAACATACTTTAAAGCAAAGTAACTTCAGAATTTACGAGGCTTTTGCTAAAATATATTATTTTGTCTTGCATCAAACTATATTGTCGGCGAAAAACCTAAAAGAAGCAGGGGCTTATATCCAAACACATTTCTACTCTCACTATAACTCAACCAAATCTAAAACATTACATAATCCCTTCATACGTTGTGGCGGAAAGGGTTTTCAATTTTGCCAGGTTATACTCAGGTATGTCATCTTCATGGCAACGTCAAATGCAATTTGTCATTCTGTTTAGCACCCCTGCTTCTTTCTAATGTTCTAATGAATGATGTTCAGGTGATAATACCTCCACCTCACGGAACCAGCTAAATAACACTGCTGAAGCTGCTGGGGAATATGGAGACAGAGCTCATAGTGGATCTGGTATTTAGTCAGCTGGTAAACCCTTCGATCACAAATACCCAAGATACACACACCACGACGAACCAAATCAACTTCAAAAAGTGTCCGATGCTAGTTCAAATGTTTGAGTGTTGTTGGACACGCAAAACACACACATACTTACTTTAGCCACAGATTAATAATTACCTTAGCCATAAATAACATTTTCGAAAAGCAACCTTATACGCTAGGGTGCTCTTTCATTTTCAAGCAATTTACTCGTAGCTAGAACTTGGTGGTTACGATTTACGACACGACATTAAATATGTGACATTTTGAAATTTTCATAATCTAACCATCAAGTGTTTAAGTTCTAAGCCTGTTTTTTAGCACTCTTACTCCGATACCCTTTTAGGCTTAGATACAGCCTTATACGTCCCACTGCTGGGCACAGGCCTCACCTCATCTATGAGGTGGTACGAGCCATACTCCAACACGCGGGCTCAGTGCGAATTGTTGGAGAGGTGAATGTGAGGCCAGTGATAAACCTTACCGTCAGATGTTATCAAGCCGCCTTTTTAGGCCTCTGACTAGGCTTTACGACTGATATCTTGCGCCGTCAGCCGGGACCAACTGTTTAACGTGCCTTTCGAAGCACGGAGATGCCCGAAAAACACATCACTTAATTTCGGTCGGGATGGTCACCCATCCATAACCCGACTTGACTGGCGTTGCTTAACATCGGATCGTTGCCGATCCGCTGCCGTCACTTAGCCACGGGCACCTCGCGAAATTGTATGGTACCGAGTCAGTGCAAAATCGAACAACATTTTGCCGATAGGGTGGTGCTCCCACTCGGCCAGTTCCTGGGTGACCATCATCACGTACACTTCTGTCCTGTGTTTGTGCTCGCGGTTCTGCAAATGGGTAATTTACTTTTCCACGTGTTCAAAAGTTATGGTAACCACTTTTACCATCAGGTGGTACACTACACCTCACCCACACGCATGTTTGCCAACGTTGACGCGTTGTGTGAAACAACATTCCTATTATACGATATTCATCGCGTGTCGGAAGTCACATTTTTGGTTGGATTGCTCCATTTCCAAGTAAGACCAATATGTGAGTACCTAACAAATAACCTTAGGGGTGGGATTCTAAGAATTATGTAAAAAACCCAAAATCCCTTTCAGGTTTTGATAGGGCGATATTATACAGCTTTAATAGCGCAACATAAGTGCGTGTAAGTGACGTCGGGTCGATTAAGAATCATAAAGGCTTTACGGCTTGACTGAGCTGTAAACATTTTACGGCGTAAGAGCACTAAGGGCTATACTACACCGGGAAACCATGGCGGCGCAACCAGTCGCCGCTACCGCTACCAACAAAATGTATAGAGTGCCGATTGCGAGTTGCAGTTAGAGAAATGTATGACTTCATCATCGTGTGAGTCAGCGCCATCTAGCAGTCTTGATGTTGCACGAATTTTAAGTGTGATGATAGAACGCGATGGTGAAGTCATTCACTTCTCTCACTGCAACTCGCACTCGGCACTCTGCTCTATAGAGAGTTACTCATTGTACGTTTGGTTGCGCCACCAATTTGGCTGCACGACCAGCTAGGACGCGTGCACAGAATGTCACGCCGCCACGTTGGCCGCGCCACCACTATAGCGCTGTATTGTGTCTCACTCACTCGGCCGGCCGCCAGTGACGCAACCACCTCATTGTTTCAACAAATCATTCTCATAGAGGACAACGTCACATAGCTAAAAAACTTATCCGGATATCTTCTTAGATCGTATTTGAAAACTCAAACTCAAATATCTTTACAGACTTATGCAGTACTTTTAAATAGTCAAAAAATGTACTAAAAGACTCTAGCACCACGTCGGAGTGGTTTCTTGCTGAGAAGACCCGGCGAGAAACTCAGTAGGTAGTTACTCTTTTAAAATTTTCTGGTTTTACAATGGATGGCGAATGTAAACGAATATTTACTCGATAGAGGTATGAGTGTTACTACCTAAGATGCCTACACCAATATATATATTCATATATATCTATAAATATGTACTTATGTTTTAAAAAATATCAATTAATTGAAGATACTTCTCTCTTCTATCTCTTTAATATTTTGCCGTACCTATCAAGGTGCATGTTAGTTGTATGTACGAGTATGTATTGTTAGGCACATATTCGAAACTCTCATGTATGCAATAAATAAATAAATTGGATGACGAATTGTCCTTTCTTACAGCGATCAGCTGAATGATGATGAACCCACCAGTTTCTTTTTTCACTCGAACTCTCTTTTCCTGCGTACATACAGCAGTAGGGCTATACTGCGGCCGCTGTGTGGTGTTACGACTCTGGTGTCGAGTTTGATAGCTTACGGACATAACGGTGACGTGACTGGTTGCGACGCCATGGTGTCCCGGTGAAATATAGCCCTAAGAGTCGCTTATCAAGCTTATCCGAAATGTTTTTAAGTAATGTTCGAACTTTCTGGAATCTTCTCGCGAATTATTTATTTTACCGAGACAGCCAATATTTTACACAGATAGAAATGAGAGTCAAATAGACCGGCTGAAATAATTATTTGCCAAGTAAAACTATCTTACTATCTATACTTAATAATAATATTATGAAGATACTTTCGAAACGAAGTACTAGACAAGAGTTTAGGCCAGGATCGTCTCCCAGCACACCCAGACCGCCAGTTAAGAATTTCGTTTCCTGATTGACCCAAGTGGAAACTGAACCCGGGACGCCTCACGAGTCTAAGCGAGAAGCCTGGCTACAGCGCACTACGCCAGTCGTGTTGTCAAAAATTGCAATTTTATTGTAATTATACATACATACATACATACATACATACCATCACGCCTCTTTCCCAACGGGGTAGGCAGAGACCACTTCTTTCCACTTGCTACGATCCTGACATACATCTTGCGCTTCTTCTACTCTCATGAGTCCTTTCATACATGCTCGTCGGTTAAAGGTACTCTTGACCCGACCCTTTCTGAGAACATCTTGAACTTGGTCAAGAAACGTTCTTCTGGGTCTTCCCCTTCCAACAGTCCCATTTACCCTTGCCTCATAAATCCGTTTCGTTAATCGCCTTTCATCCATTCTTTCCATATGACCAAACCACCTCAGCATTCCCATCTCAATTTTAGTAACCACGTCTTCTTTCACACCACATCGTTCTCTTATTACACAGTTTCTAATTCTATCACTCAGTTTTACCCCAGCCATGCTTCTTAATGTTCTCATTTGCACTGCATTTATTTTACTTTCATCCTTCTTCTGCCATACCCAACTTTCACTACCATACATTAATGTCGGTACCAGCACGCCCCCGTGAACTGCCAGTCGGGCTTTCTCCGACACTCTGTGACTGCCCATAAAGGCATGCAGCGCCCCGTTCACTCTATTACCTGCATTCACTCTCCTTTCAATGTCACCCTCATATCTTCCATTTCTCGTAAACATAGTACCCAGATACACAAATTCTTTCACTTGCTCTACCTTTTCACCCCCAATAAAAATCTTACATTCTGTCACACTATCATCTCTTTCAAACACCATTGTCTTGGTTTTACTCACATTCACTTTCATACCTCTCTCTTCCAGTGACGCATTCATTGCCGTTACCATATCCTGTAACTCGTCGGCCGACGATGCAAGTATTACCTGATCATCGGCGTAGAGAAGACATTTCACGAGTAACCCATCCATTCTCAAACCATAATTCCTATCTTTCAAACCCGTCAAACAATTATCCATGAATAGGTTGAACAGCCACGGTGACGCTACACAGCCCTGTCTAACACCCTTATGGATATCAAACCAGTCAGTGTACATCCCGTCTACTCTGACACAAGCACTGGAACCCTCGTAGAGAGATTTCAGCGCTCGTATCAGGCAACTGCTCACTCCATTCTTGTAATTATTGCCTGTTTTATTGCAGGAACGCGAATTTGGATATTTTTATTCATTTCAAAATCTCGTTTGACGGTTTTTTTCAGATTTGTTGTTGTTCGATGACAAGAGACGATTTCGAATGTAATGTAATTTAAGTAATGTTTAGACATAATAATAATATTCGCATGTTACCAAGATAGCTGAAGACGAGAAGCCGTACAATACTAGTCTAAGATCTTCGATGTAACCCTTCTTCATGTGCGAATAAATGTGGTTAAAGAACATTTACAAACACAAACATTTACGACACAACACGAACATTTACGATCTTTTCTGAATTGACTCGGGTCTGGGTGTGCTGGGAGACGCCCCTAGCTTATTTCCTTGTGTGGTACCTCGTAACACAGGGATATTAATCTCTACTTCGAGACCATTACAAGAGGTGTGTTGTCTGGCGCATATTTATTTATTTATTTTATTTATTCTCGTAAAGAAATACATGGACATTTCACTTACATGAGAACACATTTGCAAAGTACACATTAAATAGTACGGCCGAAGAACAGATGAAGTTATTTTTTCTCATTTACACCAAAACCCAAGTAGGTTCACTGCACTTGACTACTGATATACACACATCAAAAGTGTCTAGGGATCAACATATATTTTTGCAATAACTTTTCTCCTGATTGATATTAATTAAAATTTTCTTTAAGGATTCATCAAATAAAGTGTTTTCGTTTATCTACAGTAACGATAAACCAAGTCACCTTTGCATTAATAAAGAAATTTGTCATTTTCCTAATAAAGGGATTTTTGACATTTGAACCACTAACATTAAAGTTCGAAAAAAAGACTGAAATAACAGTTTTCTTTAAAATTTTATTGGGTAACCTAAACAATTAATAATCCGTGTTTCTACCGCGAACACTAACAACACAAGAACATCGGTTTGGCATACTCAAAATGAGTTCATCCAAATCACGCTGTGGAATGGCCGCCCATGTTCGTTGCAACAACAAAAAAAGGTCTTCTTGCGACTGGATACCCTCCATATTCGGCAGAGCTCTTCTCTGTAGCATATCCCATGCATGCTCAATCGGGTTCAAGTCTGGCAACTGAGCAGGCCAGGGCAGGACATTGATGTTAGCTGCGGCGAGAGTCTGTCTTACAACTCTTGCGGTGTGCGGTCGTGCATTATCATGCATTAACTTAAATAAGGGACCGATTTGCACTTGTAGAGGAACGATGACGTCTGATACAATCGTCTCAGCATAAATTTGAGCGTTGAGGTTGCCTCTGATCCAAATCAACTCAGTTCTTCCGCCGATCCAAATACCCGCCCATACCATGATGGTTCCACCACTATAAGGATGGACTTCCTGGCAGGATTTTAATCGCTGTTGGCGTCCAGGGGTTCTCCAGTGTCGTATACGTCTTGTATCCGGTCTCATACCAAAACGAGACTCATCAGAAAAGCACACGAAACGCCATTGTTCTTCTGCCCAATTTCTGTGTTCAAGAGCCCATTGATATCGAATCCTACGATTGTGCATTGCTATAGGTGGTACCCTTAGCGGTCTTCGGGAATGAAGGTTCACTTCATGCAAGCGGTTTCTGACTGTTTGGTCGCTAATTAAGTTCCCTGAAGAGTGATGAAGCCTCACGGCTAACATCATGGCGGTTATTGTTGGAGCTCTTCGAGTTGTGATTTGAATGTATCGGTCTTGTCTCCGTGTGGTGCAGCGATACCGTCCTCCATGGCGCTCAGCCACGGTACCAGTGCTTCGGTAACGTGTCCAAAGTCGACTGATAACACTCTGACTTGTATTCAGAGCTAAAGCCACAGTACGTTGCCGGGAACCAGCTTCTATCATTCCCACGGCTCTGAGCATTTCTTCTCTGCTTAAATGACGTCGCCGCTCCATAATAACGTTGGTTTTAATCAGTAGTAGGGAAACAGTAGCACGAATAATGTCTTCAATGCGTTGTATGTTTTTATAGGGAAAATATTGACAGCTGATTTTCATCTTTTACTCGAATTTATTTGACAGTTCCTGTTTCAAATTATGAAATGCACCAAAAAGGATCCATATAAATTTATAAAATCATAAATTTATTACAAAGCCACATCTCAATCTCAAGAAATCCGCATAAAAATGCTTGATCCCTAGACACTTTTGATGTGTGTATTATGTAACATTTGGATATAACTACCTAACTACGTTAAGAGTTTAATATTAAAAGAAATTAACACAATAATTTACAATACATTTTATTACATTTTAAAGGGTATCTATTATTGGACGTTCACGTATCGGGCAAAAGGTGTCACAGTAAATGAATTATCTTATCTTATCGAGTGCTCTGTAGCACGGTTTCTCTTCTCGCCTTGACTTACGTAGTGTTCCGGGTTCGATTCCCGGTCAGGTCGATTCAGGGAACGATATTTTCCAAATTGGATCTGTTCTGGATGTGCTGGGAGACTGCGGCTTACTTCCTGGTGTGGTACCTCGTCACACAGGGATATTTATCCTCTTACTCTCTCCATGACAAGTGGTGTGTTGTCTAGCGCATATTTATTTATTTATTTATTTCATTATATTACGTTGGGAAACTTAACTTTCCGAAAGGAATTTTGATTTAGATAAGCCTTAGCCTAGTGCTTTATAAACACTAGGTTCAAGCGTTAGCGTATACTCTAACACCTATGTAGGTACTTATGAAGCCCTAAACGTTAAGTAAATGGCACTAATTAACATTGAGAGGCACTTAAGTTGCACTCAGTTGCGGTGAGCTGCCTTTGAGTTCACTACGCATGACGTAATGAAGTTATGTGGTGGTTTTGCTATAGATTTGCGTACTTAGATGTCGATAGATAGATTGTTAACAACAAAAACTCATACCTACATTTAAAATCAAAGTTATCAAACATTGAACAATTATACCGTTAGCGGCTTCGCCCACGTAGACTATTCTCTCGTTAAGATATAGCCTTAAAAATATACCCCTTGTTACTCGCTGATAATGTAGTTTTAAATATTGGTGAAACAGTTTTTTGAATCGGTCCCGTAGTTTTGCAGCCTATTTAATACAAACAAACAATAAAATATTTCCTCTTTTCTATATCAGTGAGGAAATGGAACATCAACAAAAAATTACACGAAATAATTCGCCACATTGACGAACATTTGAGTTTGTGGTGTGTTTGCGTTCATCTATTTAGGTATGTATTCAGACATATTTGAGTATGTTTATCAGTTTCTAACACTCATACACCCTTATACCAATACACATTAAATAACATTGTAACAGTACAAGCTCTGCTTAGTTAGGGATCATAATATGATCTCAGTGTGATTTGTCCTAGGTATTTATTTCATTTATTTTCTTACCTAAAAAAACCACGGTATAAATATCTAATTCTAAAAAACCAGGCAAACTACCATTGCAATTTGTCTACAGCAGTTTCAATCGTAGCCGTAGCGCAGCGATAGAACCACAGATTAACAGAAAAAAAAGATCGAACTCATGGCATTACACCACAGAGGCAACATTAAACTTCGATTAGCTTATTATCTCCAACCGAAATTGAATCAAGACAGAACGAATGTGATTGGAAAAAACTAAAGAAAAATAAATCATTCGAATTATGAGCAATCATATCGAATTAGAGACGATTGACCGAGCGATTGTGGCGGAATGGACCGCTCGAATTACTTGAGTACTAGTGTTGGGACGTGTGCTCTGGATGACTCGATAACGTAGGTACAGTCGCTATTTTGTTTAGTTCAATCAATAAATTCAATGTTGAACGATATGGTCTACTTTGTTAAAATTATGGAATCATTTAAAATTAAAAAAAAGTTGCACTAGTCATTTGTTAAAGCCGAAGGCTTACTTACTTACTCACTCCGTTGGCTCAGCGACCCAAAGTGTGTCTTGGCCTCCGATACAATATTCCGCCACTTGCTACGATCCCGCGCAGTTGCACGCCAATCGTTGGCTTTCAACTCGCAAAGATCCGCCTGCACAACATCAGCCCAGCGATATCTGGGCCGGCCGACACGGCGCCTTCCAGTTGGTCGGCCTAGATAAGCTTTCTCCACACTACGGTCTTCTCCCATTCTCTCCATGTGGCCAAGCCATCGGAGTCTGTGAGCTTTTGTATCGCCTATGATGTTGGGCTTAGCCACGATTTTTTCGATTTCAGCATTTTTTAAGATCCTCATGCTTCCATCAGTTCTTGGTACTAAACCAAGGATTTTCCGGAAGATCTTTCTTTCAGTGGTCAGGAGCCTGTCTTCTTTTTTGAGTGTTAGAGTCCAAGCCTCACATCCGTACATAAGAATGGGTCGTATTATAGTTTTGTAGATGCGGATCTTCGTGCATCTACGTAGAAGCCTGGACACCAACACCTTATGTAGAGCAGCGCTACATCGCAAGGCATTCTGAACGCGAATCTCTATCTCCTCTTCCCTGGTATTAGTATCCGTGATTGTGCAGCCCAGATATTAAAATTTCACCACTCCCTTGTAGATAACATCTCCAACATGCAGGTCTTTCCTTCTAATGCGAGTGTTTTTACACCGTTTCATGTGGAGATATTCAGTCTTTTCGTGGTTGATAGTTAGACCAACTTTAAAGCCGAAGGCTACTCAAGTTTAAATATTGCAAGAGGTTTAGACAAGCTTTGGCTGGCCAAACCATTTTCGCGCAGTCGTGACACATTGCCAAAATGATGTATCAGAATCCCAGGGTCTTGGGCTTGATTCCCAGGTAGTAAATGTTGTTTAAGATTTTTTTTCTAAATCTGCATTTGGCTAGCTATTTTTGCAATAACACAATTAATTATAGCGCTGCATTGATTTCAGTGTTTGCCCAACAGTGAGGCCAATTATTATTCATGGCAGTTCCAACACTGTGACCATTATTTAGTAGTTTTTGTAACAAAAATTAGAGAAAAAAAATCTCCACTTGTGCTAATTTTGAATAACAAGAGAAAGAGAAAAGAGATCCTATATCCCAATATCGATATTATAATAACAATAATATCGACCCCTGTGCTTCACTTAGCTGCTGCCATATTGCAACTGTTTGTAAATCCAGCAATTAAGAGGCAATTAAGATTGAGACCATTAGGGACCGGACCAGACGCTGCGAGAAATTGTGAGAATGTCATTAGGGAGTTTTGAAACAACATATTGATGTTTGAGGAGCATCACCGATGTCTGGGGGTCTACTAAGGTGCTAAATTGGTAAGCGTCAGAGTGGCTGGTTTCCTGTGGCGGCTCTGCGAGTATTTTCAAGATAAATAAGAGCTGAACGGTACGATTGGCGTAGTGCTCTGTGCACTGCTGTGTGTGCACAGTTGCTCGCCTTGACTCCCGGGTTCGATTCCGGATCGAGTCGATTCAGTAAACGATATTTTCTATGTTGCCTCGGGTTTGGTTGTGTTAGGAGACGTCCTTCGCTTAATTACTTGTCTGGTACCTCGTAGCACAGAGATGTTTATTCCTACTTCGAAACCATGACAAATTGTGGGTTGTCTGGCGCTTATTTATTTCTATTTATTTATTGTCAAGAAATATTTTTTTATATACTGATTTGACATTGTTTTTAAACAAGGTTTAATATCCTTTTGTTACGAAGTACGGTCCTGTACGGAAGTTGATAAATGCTATGTCTTCAATAAATAGATAGTATTTTATTATAATAAACTTTCCTTACCTAATGCAATGGGCATTACAAAATGCCGAGCGACCAGTGGCATTGCATTTCAAAGACTTCAAAAGAGGAAGAAATATACATGACAGATCAGTAATCATAATAAAATAGTTTTGTGGAACCAGGGACTGCGTCAGACGGAAATACAAATTCTATTTTCATTATATGTATTCATTCAATTAATTGCTCATGCTAAAAGGAAATGAATATGACCCATTCATTCGTTTCCCGCCATTTTAAAACGTGGCCGTGCAAAATGTGCACAGATTAAAAATAAGGCACTTTTTGTTACACACTAAGGTTTAGCTAGGTTAGTTCTTATTTTCCTTGAAATAAAGTTGACTTTCCAACGCGTTTTCAGTTTGATTTTACGATATTGCTTTACAGAAATTTGACTTTTACGACACAATAAATACAGATAGTTTTTCGCTGTGCCTACATTATTTTGCCATATTGAAGGTGTAATTATTCATTGTTAAAGAGAAAATTTAATGTTATTTTGACCAGGTTAATAAATTTAAAGTTCATATTGATTTTTAATTTGTTATTACTGTATGAAAATAAAACGGCTTTAACGGAGCAAAACGGGTAGTTGTGACGTTGAAATATGAACCAAGCGCAAAGATGGGAAGATATTTTTAAAAAATTGTGCAGATATTAGGATGCATTCACAATAAGTAGTTTATCTAAAAACCAACCAGGCTTGTCTTAATTTGGGACAAGGAAATCATTTATCCTGGTGTGTGTAGAATATGATTAGTAAGTCTGCACGAATGCCTGTCCTAATTATTATAAGTCTCTAGCACCTTTAGTTAGCTCTGGGTTTGGGGCCAAATAAAACAAAAAAAAAATATACGCCAGACAACACACCACTTGTCAAGGTCTCGAAGTAAGGATAAATATATTTATTTTTATTTAAAATGGGTTTGCGTTTGGCCTCAGTCACGCCTGGTGGTAAGCGATGACGAGGCCGATGGTGGTACAAGCTTACCCAGAAAACGCCTATTCACTCTGGCCTTGAAGATACTAAGGTTGTAAGTATCCGGAAACACAGACGCAGGGAGAGCGTTCCACTCCCTAGCGGTGCGTACCAGAAAAAACGCAGCCAACCGTTGGGTACGGATTTTTTTTTTTTTTTTAATGTAATAGGGAGCAAACGAGCTAGAAGGTCACCTGATGGAGAGTGATCACCTCCGCCCATGGACAACTGCAACACCAGAGGTGTCACCGATGCGTTGCTTGCCTTTTAGATGGTTGGGGCTACCGGGGCTCATGCTGACCTGAACGAAACACAGAGAGTAATCTCTGCTTCAAGCTGGTATTTTGCAGGAGTGTGGTATTGCACCGGTTGAGCCAGCCCATTTATGAGCTCCAGTTAGACTGTAGCAAGGCTCTACCACATAAGCTTCTGCTTATTTAGCGCCACCCAGGGATCACGTGTAAGGCATCGAGGGCTAAACCTTACGGACGCAAGCAGATTAATCCCCAGATTGTACCCGGATTTGTATATCCTTGTGTTACGAGGTACCAGACAAGGAATTAAGCCAGGGGTGGCTCCATCTCCTGTCTGGGGGTGTCCCCGAATACCGGGATGCCCCTGCTGCGCGAGGAGGTTCGGCGTGAAGGCTAGGCCGTCCGCCAGGGACGGCATGTTAATCCGAACTTGGCACCATGTCGTCCCGTCAAGGTGATGAGGTATACCGGGGGTCTTTTAGTGGGTATGCCGTCACCTTCAGTGACGGAAAGTCCCACACTCCCCCGCTCCCCCCGAAATAGTGCGTAATGCATTTTTCCCCCGCAAAAATAAGAGGTGTCTCCATACCCTCCTGAGCCAATTTAGTAAAGATCGTTTCCTGAATGGACTCGACCAGGAATCGAACCCGGGATACCACGGAAATCGAGGCGTGAAACTGTGATAAAGCGTGTTGTCAAAAAATCTTAGTGTAAGTTCTCCCCTGAAATGTGTTATTGATATCTGTCGAAGCCTATATACCTGTCATTTTAGAACATGAATAAAGCTGAGCTTTTACTTAAATTTAGAAAGTCTCGCATTGCAGCTAGCATATTTTACCAAATCTATGGAACTATTCAAACTCAAACTCAAATAACTTTATTCAAATAGACTTTCATAGTAAGTACTTTCAAATCGTCAAATTTAAAGCAATAGACATAATTACTACAATAATTTAGATATATTAATACACAGTATACAGACATAATGCGACTCTACCACCGCGTCGGAGTTGTTCCTTGCTGAGAAGACCCGGCGAGAAACTCAGCAGTTACTCTTTTAAACTTGTTTTGGGTTTACAACAGGCGTTAGTAAAGTACAATGTGTAATTTTGATACAAATAAACCTACTGAGTGTCTAATCTAAAGAATATAAAACAATGGAAAAAATCAAACATAAAAGAATATAAACTTAAGGCCATTTAAACAATTAAGAAATAAAATTGTTAGTCAGTACAAACTAAGTATTAACTAGGTATTACAATAAAATATCTGTTACAATAGAGTTATCTAATCGGCCCCGCATCGAGCAGAGAGCTTACACCCAGGCATTTTTTATCTTTAAGGTAGTCTTTTGTAGTATAATAGCCCTTTTTCAATAAAGCTGCTTTGATGAGATTTTTGAATTTATGTAGTGGTAACTCACAAATGGCTTTTGGGATCTTGTTGTAGAATGATGTATACCTTGCCCCATAAAGGATCCTAAAACTTTTTATATCCTAAAGAGTGGAAGCGCAATTTTATCCTTATTCCTAGTATTTTTGCAATGTATATCACTGTGTTTAGTATAGAGACCAATATTTTTTCTCACCAAAACAATGCAGTTGTAAATATATTGTGAAGCTACAGTATAGATACCAATTTCCTTAACCTAATTCCTTAAGTCTACCTATTAAATACTTGAAGTCTAGTTTGGATTATCCAGCGCTTGCAAACTTTTAAATATCTCCACAGTGTGGTCTCACCCTAACCGTGAAACGCATTTTAAAAACTCTTTAATAAAGCTGTCAAAAAGCAAACCGTGCGCACTTTCATGAACTTTACCCTCTACAGCTTAAAGTCGATAATGTTCTGCAATGCAGTTTATAAATTCAAAGTAAATCGAACTGGCTGGTGATAAATTAGGTTTTGCAAATGGCTGCTGCGCGGGAAATTTGAATTTCGTATTGGACGTGCGAATATTGAATGGAGTTTTTGCCAGTGCCATTTTTTTTAGGCAAAGGAAAACAATTTCTGCAGCGGGAAAATGTGACAGTATGGTTAATAATTAAAGTTTTTAGTCAGTGAAAATCAATACTAAAATTATAGTTCGTAATTACTGCAACTTACTATTACCATTTTAACTCTAGGTGGTATAAAGTTTCAATAAACTGACTTTATGTTATTATCACTAAGTCAAAATATTTAAATAAGTAAATGTTATACAAGAAGCCAGAAGAATGAATTCAAATGCAATTTTCAGTTTTTATTCAAAGTATGAGTACGACTAAAATGTAGAAAGACAAAACACAATAGCCAGTGCTATTTATGTGTCGACTAACCGATCGCCATGTAACCGATACGATGTATTTCTGTTTCTTTCTTTATTAAACCATAGATTAAATCTTCCGCAGATGGTACACTTTTTCACGTAGTACCGTGTGTAAATTATAAACTCATGTAGAACGGAACTTGACCTGTGAGATTTGGCTAGAAGATCGTGTTTTATTTCCCTCTTGAATCTTGTTGCTTTTTCCCGCCTTTCTTTTTTATCTGTCAATCTTAGAATAATGATGCATAAAAGGCGAGTCCGGGCACCCGTTTTGATACCACAAATATCAGGACGTCACGTCTGGATCTGAACTTACCGATGTTAATTTCTCGAGGTAAGAGCTTCTTAAACATGTTCATTTGTGCAGTAAATGGTTGCAATAACATAACAGAGAAGCTCAAGTATTATTCCTACATGTTATATACTTACTTAAAATTGTAGGTAACGAATTGTTATTTTGACAGTTGATTTCGGCATCACAAATGGCGCGCCTTTTTGTATGGGACTATCCTTCTAGGTGTAATACTAGGCTGTCAATGACATTTCATTACTCCTTTCTATTTCTCCAACATACTAACTAACTAATATTTTTTGACAAACCTGGAATATAGGTATCTCTACCTTGTAAAAAAATATCAAACCTCTCTTGAAGAATTTCATATAGCCAAATTAGGCGTTTTAGGAAGGAAGCATCTCAAGACATAACATAACACAATGAATGAATGAATGAAGTGTAATAAAACATTTAATTTGTCAATATACTCTGTTTTCTAATCTTTGGCACGTACGAGTATCCATTCCTGCAATTTGCAGAATAGCCCAGCGGCAAAGTTATGGCCGTTCTCGATCAGTGGGCGGGTCGCCGGTTCGATTCCTATGCATATTTAACTATTGATTCCTTTTGCTTCTCGTGACTACAAAATGGGAGATCTGGGATGCTGAGACTCTGACTGGGACTGGCCTGTTGACGCGAAAGACGTGGGTTCGAACCCCACCCTGGACAAACTTGTATGTTCGTGCTGTGTCTGTGTGGTATTATCTATTCAAGTATGTACTTTGAAGTATTACAGTATGTTGATAATATAAGGGCACTTCATCATCACCCTATCATAGTCCACGTAGGCCTTCACCAATGCGCGCCATCACGCCCTATCCTCAGCTTGACGCATCCAGTTTCTGCCAGCAACCTTTCGCAAGTCATCACCCCACTTTTTTTTTTCTGGGTGTGAAATGCGTTACGCACTATCCCACTGCCTGGGTCGGGCAGCGGGGGAGTGTGGGACTCTCCGCCAGTGAAGCCGGCGGCATACCCACTAAAAAACAGATAGGTATACCTCACCGCTATGGAATAGGGCGACATGGCGCCTAACGGATTACCACATCGCCCCAGCGGTCGGCCCAGCCTATGCGCCGGGCCTCCTCACGCTACGGGAGCATCGCGGTATACTGGGATACCCCCAGACGGTAGCACCTTGAAATAGGGTGTAAGCCCAGTGCTACTTTTAGGGAGCAGGGAGAAGGCGTGCAAACCGCCGTCTCCTAACCCCCCGCCGTCTGCGTCGGAGAGGGGCCGCTAGAGGATCGTCCTCTCGGGCCCTCTCCGCGGTCTGCTTCTGCGTCATCACCTCCTCGCAGAAGGACACCATTGCCCCCCAGGCCTCCTCACTCCCCAACATGGCCCGAACTACGGCTGGGAGTGAGAGGTCCCCTCCAATGACGGCCACAAGTGTACCTACGGCGCTACCCGGCCCATGCTGTGCACACCTGTAGTGTGTGCAGGGCCGTGTGTCATAACCCACCTGGCCGGAGGGCGCCCTACACTAGTCTGCCGATACGCGGTCTCCACTCTGAAACACGCTTACCCCAACGGTTATCTGTTCTGTTCTACGGCATAAGTGACCTGCACTGCCACTTCTACTAATCCTGTGAGCAATGTCGACGACCTTAGTTCTCTGTCGGATTACTTCGTTGCGAATCTTATCCTTCTGTGAAACACCGACAACACAGTTCTCTCCATAGCTCACTGAGCCACTTTTAACTGGTGGTCTACGCGCACTGTAGGACACTTAATGCTGCTGATTTAGTTTTGTAAAGGTTGAAGGGAACACGTCTGCGACATGCTCTGCTTAGTTCAGGGTCTAAAGATGATTTTGGTGTAAGATGTCCCAGATATTTATGTATTTATATGTATTTCTTACTTACTTGAACGATTTTGTGACATTTATTTAACGAGATGTTACCTACATCAATTAAGAACCGGGCCCTATGGCTTCGAATAACTCTATCAAAGTTCGCATTTAGACATAACACTCAAAGCAAGTGAAAGTAATATGCGCACACGCAGACGCAAGCCCGAAATAACCTTTATTATTGTGTAACCAGCGAGTAAACATTGTTCAAACAATCTGACTCAAGACAAAGTTGATTAATTGTAGTAAAAGTATATAACTAAAAACAGAGTTGGAACTTTGAGGTTGTCCTGCATAGATTAAAAGCGAAAGCTATTACGAAGCGGTAACGCACATACAAAAGCTGTGCATCGAGGTTCTTTGTCGGAGCGCGCATCGCCGCTAACCTAAAATATATTTGAATTATACGTGCAATACTGAAAAGTTAAATAAACCATTATGTTGCTTTTCATCAATTAAAAAATCTCTACAATATAAAATTTAAACAAATTATTGATCTAAATGCAAACGAAATAAATGTCAAAAGTAAAGTTCGAATTAAAAAAAATGTACATGTTAATAATCATTACGAATAATTCTTAATTGTATGGTATTATTTATTACTCGTCGTTAGAATTTATCGATTAAAAATCCATTTATGTCATAATAAACTTTGTCTAAGAGCAAGTTTTTCAGGCTACGTTTAAATTCTATGATAGTATCTGTTTCCTGAATATACTCGTACTTTGGGAGCTGGTTAAAAATTTTGAAATACATGTATTGGTCTAGAAACTAGATCCTAGATTGTATATAGACACTACTTCCCCGAATTCAGTAACACTAAAACACTAGTAATTATTCATAACTGCTAAATAACTCAGGAGAACTTGTGGAAACCACTCATTAACTAATTAGAATCTCCGAGCCCTCATCGGTTACGGGGAAGTTTAAAACTAACGTTTTTAAGTGTAGGGGGAGCTGTCTAGAACTATTTAAACTTCAAACTTGTAGGAGGTTCCTAGCCCTGATTAATTTCAGTCTAGATGAGTACAGACGAACTGGAAAGCTGTTTCAATTTATTTCAATGGGGGCTGAAATTCCAACCGCGAGAAAACGTTGTTACGTTTTTTTCGCGCCAGTTATTGCACGAGACGATTTATCGCGTATTTTTTTAAAAAGTGCATCTTAGCCCTATTAGCTGCGGAGATGTACGATGAGATGGTGAATGAAAAATGTAAAATTTTTACGAAAATTATGTCTAATCCAGAACTGGAGGCCCATTTAGAAAATTGGTTATAGACCAAATAATTGAGTTAATTGCTCAGTAGTGAGGACATTACATATTACAGACCTTTACAGATTACAGACATATCAGCATGCTCTAAGCCTAATACCACAGATTACATATTAGTTACTAACATAACAGATAAATAATTCTTTTAAGAAATGGCGGATTAATTAATAAATTATTAATTACACATTCAGTGCTATACGTATCATTTTTGATTTGTTAATTTCATTAATTTGATGAAAAATAATTTTACTAATTTTAATCTGGTCCGCACCGCACCGCTGGAGAGTGATACGCTCTCCTTGCATCTGTGTTCCGGATACTGACAACCTTGGTATCTTCAAGGCCAGAGTGAATAGGCATTTTCTCGTTAAGCATGTACCACCATCGGCCTCGTCATCGCTTACCACCAGGCGAGACTGAGGCTAAACGCAAACCCATTTTAAAAAAAATGTCATTAACAACTGCTTTTCATCTTCAGTTGACTAAGCAGCAGCTCTCTTCAATTGACTCATAAGCCACCTGTAACTCTGTCCATTTTTTTTTATCCAGAGGGGCATCTCGTTTACGGGCGAAAGTATACGAGCGTGCTTTATTCCTATTGGCAAGAAGTTCAAACCATTTTTTTTCTTTTAAAACCTTTTCACTTAAACAAATTCCTGCTAACTGTACCTCAAGAAGTACGACCCGTCCCGACTGGAGGAGCCTCAACTTATAATGAGTTCCTTTCCTCCACTCAAGGCTTTGTCTTAAAGTAGAATGTTGGCATTCTGTCTGTATTGTCACTGCCTGTTTTGTTATTTAAATTTAAGTTACTGTTTTGAATTTGCAGGTAGCAGTTTTGCAGGATTGTGAACAAATTTCAAGATGTGCATAACGTTGGTTAGATTTGCCAAGTTTCACTGAATACGAGTATAATTTGGTGTGAATTTTCTTTTTGTCGACTTCTGGAACATGTTACCCCTTTAAAAAGAGAGAGTTGCTAGACTTAAAAGGAGAAGTCAATCTTAATTTTGCATTGAAACCATCAACTCTCAAAAAATCCACACTTGCAGAATTAAGAGGAAACAGAAAGGCCATTTTTCCATACAAACGCAGTCCCCTGTTTCCTCCAAGGATATTGCTAGTTTAGAGGAATTTATTTTGTTTTGTTTAATTTATTGTAAAAAAATCTGTTGCTACTAGTAGACACAAAATAAGGAGTTTACAGAAGGACCGCTCGCACCTTTTTCCAAAACTTGCGTGAACTGCCTAGGGTTACTGCTATATTCGCTCTGGTTTTTTAAAATGAAGTAAGTAAGTTATACCTACTTGACAAAACCGGCCAAAAACAAAATTCATCATGTGAAAAATTGCACCAAGTTCGACAAAAACAAAAACACTCGCGATAGTGCGACTTTCCGACTCACCGAAGCTCACTGACTTCGATTGTAAACTCATGTCTTTGTGTGCGTGCGTTAAAAATGGCGTATCTGTCAGAGCGCTCCGCATGCCTAATTTGTGCTATATAGTAGCATGGAAAAATTTAAGAATGACTTTGGCCGTGTTTCTATGTTTCCCTATTTATTATAAATTTATTATTATAAGAGATATGAACCTTCAAAAATCGGAAAAATTGGGCAGATTTTCCGCTGTGTTCAAACATCCAGAAAACTAATTTGTTTGACTGGTTTATATAAGAAAAAAGGAAAACAGAGACTCAGGCCCGTATTTTAGAATCATACTCAAGCACTGATCTGTCGTACTTGAGTAGAGATTTCAAAACGTCAGTTCATACAAAAACGTCACTCAGATCTAAATTCAAGTACAGATTTTGTTTAAGAATTGATTGATACTTTTTTTATTAGAATAGAAAAATGGTTTAGGCCCCTAAACCATTTTTCTATTCTAATAAAAAAAGTAACTAAATCGGTCAGCTTTTCAAAAAGAGATCAAGGAACGAAAGAAAGAAAATATATTTATTTGGAGACAAAAGAAAAAATTAAAATAACATTATAGTGCACAATTACCCACAGTGCAGTTTTTGCACAGATGAGAGGCTGGTTGATTGAAAACTGTGACCTTGATGAATACTTTGACATTCAATGATTTGTTATACATATAATTTATTCTTGTTTTTTATCTGTTTCTTTGACATATTATTCTGTAATTTATATTTGACATAATATTGTTTCCGTAAAATTGATCCCTCAGCAATGTAACTTTTATAAAAATAGAATAATTTTGTCATCTTAATTTATTATAAAAAAAAAATTAAGTTAAAAATTTTGCGTGTCTAAAACTGGACAAAATACGCTTGACCATAATTTAATGTATATATAAGATCTTATTTGTTTACCGTTTTATCGCAAATAAACAATTTCATTTCAATTTCATTTCATTTCACATTTAAAATGAGGTGACACGTTTTGGCACCAAAAAGGCATATACTCAGCATATGCCGGAGTATCTTAAAGACACCGCGACGCTAGTCTTCCGTAGATACCTTAGAGGAGAAACTATGCGCGACGAAATAACAAAATGCAAAAAACAGAAATCATCCCAATTCATAACATATACACAGACAGTTTCTCAGTTTAAAATGGTTTTGACAGAAGTATATAAATGTACTACATGTGTAATACAACATCAGTATAATACTCCAAGTCATTAAACTTCCACAACTACATAAGACATTGAAAAAACATGCAGTTTTTATGGCTTATATATATTTATTAGGTTATTTTTAAATTATACAACTACGGACAGAACTGAACACAGCTAATTAATCATTAAATTTTTGAATGCGTAACAAATATTTTTTAAATTTAAACGAAAGGATCCTAACGTTGAACATTTTCTCAAAGGCGGTGGGATATTATTCCAGCATTTGGTGGCTGAGTAACGAAAACTGCCACGAAACGCTGCCGAGCTGTGTCTTGGACAAACGAGTCTTGTGGCTATCCAGACTTTGAGGGACAACGAAACGTCGATTTTGTGTATTTTTTAAAGTTGATTTCGCTCAGAGTTGCAGTCTGCGGGGGCTCGAGGTTAGCAACAGACAGCAGTAGATTTTAAAAATACCTATTTTTTCTATTCTCTCGCAAGTGCTGAGTCCTCGTAAGAGAAGGCGCGACTTTTGGCGTTCCAGCTTTAACGCTAGCTGCCCAATTTAAAGCTACACTTGTAAGCATAGGTACAAGACATTTACATATTAGAAGCATCCAAATTTATAAGAAAACACCCATATTTTTATTCACAAGAAAAAGACCTAAAAAGAAATAACAGAAATTTAAATAAACTAAAAGTTCCCTTCTCCAAATTAAAATTAGTTACTTCCAGTCCCCACATTATGCTAGTAAAAATATATAATCAAATACCCAACTATATAAAAAATCATGAAAACCTACAACTATTCTGCAAAACATTGAAAGCATTTCTTATTAATAGGTGCTATTACAACATGCAAGAGTTTTTTAGTGATAAATATATAAAATAACCACATTTTGACCTCCAACATTTAATCTCATATAATATTATAAGAATTAAGTGTAATGTTTGTTTCCCATTTAAGATGAAATAGTATTTGTTGAAAATATTAAATATAATTTAATGTAATATTATGTAATGAGCAAGCATTAACTTGCCCCACAAGTATTGCAATGCCCTTGCAGAGCGTCACATGTAAACCTTCCCTGTATATATACCACCATACCCAAATTGTAATGTGACATGCAATAAATGATTTGATTTGATTTAAGCTATTAACCTATACAACCTATATAACTGCTAGAAAAGGCCTCCATTATTGAAACAAAGTCTTAGCGATAACACACGATTTCAAATAATCTAGCTAATCCGTCAAACGTAGGTTCTTTTTAAGGTCTATTGAAATGAAAATATTTAAGTTGTGAGTTTAGGTGCTGATAGATGATCATTTACTCGAAACAGAACATCGAGCATTCTTAGTTTTTAAATTCAATATCAACGAGCGTTTTGGTGTAACATTTTATCGAGCAAATGCACGAGCGCGAAGAACGGCTATCTATACGTCAGTTAGTACATATTCTTATCTATGTGCACGCAAAAATGTTACATGCTCACTCGCCATGAGCAATCCGTCAAACACAGCGTCGTACATTCCAGGCCTGTTCAAACCTGAGCGGTATTCGCTGCCGCTGTGGGTAGCGGTACAATACCGCGCGGGTTTCGCTCAGGTATTTAGTATCAAGTTCCGCGGCAAAATGTACCCTGCCGCTGCCTGTCTGAACAGGCCTTAAGGTGGGTTTAAACCAAACGAGCGAATTCTCATTCTATTCCAACTCTATGAACTCTCCTTTGTGTAATAGTAGTCTGTCTCTGTTCACACAAAGATGATTTAAGAGAGAGGGAATAGAATGAGCATTCGCTCGTTTGGTGTAAAGCCACCCGTTACAAGGAAATGCTCTAATCTATACCCGCCTTTGACACACGAACCACTCCACAAAGTGACGCACAGCCAACGCTGAAGAAAAGCGGTTTATGCATGACCTGCAGCTCTGAATCACAGCTTACAGCATATAGGCTAAGGATCGCAGGTCTGCGGGTAGAGCTTGTCTAAGCTGAAATGACGCGCCCCTCTACCTTATTCACATACGAATATGAATTTTGAATATGAACGCAATAGTAAACATGCCACTGTAATTGGTCGCCGAGTAGCCGTTGGACTCGAACCTAGGAGCACGCGTCGTTCGTTAGCAAAAGTACACTCGGCAAATCTAAACTGACTAAAAAGGTAATAGGGAGTCATTTCGACTTGACGACCGACTTGGTGTAATGGTTAAGAAGTTGGCTACTACACCAGAGGTCGCGGGTTCGATCCCCGCACAGTACAAACATTTGTGTGCATGAACATGTCTGTTTGTACTGGTCTGGGTGTCTCCTATGTATAATAAGTATGTATTTACAAAAGAAAATGTATTTAAGTATGTTTATCCGTTGTCTAGTATCCCATAACACAAGCTTTAATTAGCTTACTTTGGGGCTAGATGGCGCTGTGTGGAATAATGTCCAGGGATATTTATCCAGGGATAATTATTTCACAGGTTTTACCTAGTTTAGAGGTTGGTTCTCCAAATATCCACTCATGTACAACAATTCTGTAATAATTTGTTATATGTTTTCAGTACAATAAATCTTATTATAATTTTTATTGTTCTTCGTTTCTTCTCAGCTCAAATGCTGGTTTGAGATCAGTTACGGGTAAAATATCAAGCAATCTGATCTTTTTATACCGTGATTGAATTGTTGTTGTACGGCTCATCTTGCAGGAACCGTCTTACATTGCGGCAGGTGTTCAAAATGGCAGCTTTCTGCATAGTGATGTAGGAGTTCTCTGGAAGATCTAATAATTTGATTATTGTTATTATTATTATTTCAATTCATTTTTCAGACAAGCTCTAACTGAAAATCATCCGAAAAGTCGAAATCATCCCCTACAGGGTGTGTTGATGCGTTGCGTGAATGTGTTTGTTAAGAACCGCTAGAATTGCGAAGCTAGGTGAATGAAACAATTCTATTGGTTCTATCTAACACACACATTCCTCGCAACGCATCCTCGTGGAAACACACCCTTATAGTCCGGTATTAGCTGGTGGTCAAAAGTAAAACTCAAAAGTCAAATATCTTTATTCAAGACTTTCACAGTAAGTACTTTTCAATCGCCAAATTTAAAGCAAGCTATACTAAATAATAGACATAAATTCTATAATAATATAGATATATAAATACACAGTATACAGTCATAATGCGACTCTACCACCGCGTCGGAGTTGTTTCTTACTGAGAAGACCCGGCGAGAAACTCAGCAGTTACTCTTTTAAACTTGTTTTGGGTTTACAACAGGCGTTAGCAAAGTACAATATGTCATTTTGATAAAACTTGCTTAGGTACGTAATTATAATATTTTTAATCACACAGATGAAAACGATACGTGGAAATGTATGTATGTATACGCATAATTTCTGAACGACTGCACCAAATTGGATATTTATATTGTTTTCTTGTAGGTTGTAGACAAGGTTTTGTATCAAAACATTTTTTGAAAAATTTAACAGAATTTTTGTGACAGGTTACCTATCGTTGTTGCCATGACGTAAACTCGGTAGCAGCGGCAAAAGTCTCTGTCACACATTTTTTTCAAGTTACCTTAATAAACTAGCAAATGGAACCGCCCCCCTCACCCCCCCACGCGTCGCTAATGAAAAGCGGTTGATGCATGACCTGCAGCCCTGGACGCGCGCCAACTACTGCATCGGCTCTGCAGGGTGCAATTTAGTGGAAATATTTTGAGCTTTGTGGAAACCCTGGGTGAGCGGCAGATTAAATTGATTTAAGGGGTTTCGAACATGTGTAGGTTCAAAAAAGGGCATGAAACTACGCGGTATTGAAGACAGCTTACGGGCCATGGGGGTTAAAAAAAGAGAATCCTATAAAAATAAATACATATGCGCTAGACAACACACCAATGTGTCGTGGTTTTCGAAATAAGTATAAAAATCCTTGGGTTACGAGGTACCAGACAAGGAATTAAGCTAGGGGCTTCTCCAAGCACACCCAGACCCGAACCAATTTAGAAAAGATCGTTTCCTGATCTAAAGATAGAAGAACTGAAAAAAATCGATTCCGGGCCTTGATGATCTCCAGCGAGAATCGAATACGCGTCTTTCACAATCCTGGTGACTGCTCTAAACTATTGAACTACCGAAACCTCTCTCTTTAGATATGAAAAACAAGCACTGTAAAATGCTAAAATAATTAATGTGTCAAACCTAGCGATTGACCATGTCCTATGGGATAAAGAATGTGTTAGATAATTAGTTCAATATTTGTTCTCCCGAAACATAGTAGTTTGTAATTTGTTAAATTTCGGTTTCTCAGAAAAACTGCTTTACCTATAGGGGTTGGCCAGCGATGTTTAGAAACCAGAAATCAGAAATCATTTATTGTAAAGAGCTGTGTACTTATGGTCATCAAATACATTTAGTGTCAAAACAGTTTACCCAAAATTGGGTGTACAATATCCGCTGTGCTGTGAGAAGAACAAATATCCATAATATCTCCTTCACAAATTAATAAAATAAAATATGTCTACTAAATAAAACAATAAAATCGCAAATTATTTAACACAATAACACAATTCGATAAAATATACATGAAAAAAAAATTATGAATTAAAATATTTCTGTATACTATAAAATTCTTTACCAATTAACCATGTTTATTCTTATTACTTACTTTATGAATACAAAATCAAACTCTGCGATTAGTTCTATGCTAGATCTAACTGAGTGCCGAGTGCGAGTTGCAGTAAGAGAAGTGAATGACTTCACCATCGCGTTTTGCGAGCACGTAAATGTCAATTACTATGGAATCGAGTCAGCGCCATCTAGCGGCGAATTCGGGCAACATTCAGGCCGCTAGATGGCGCTCACTTGATGCCATACAAATTCGCGTTTTTTGTCTCGCAAACGCGATGGTGAAGTTATTCACTTCTCTCACTGCAACTCGCACTCGGCACTCTGTACGTTCTTTCATTTCAATTATTTGGTATATTTATTAATTTATACACATTTGAAAAAAGTTGTGTCCAACGATGTCCTCTTGTAAATTTTAGGAAGGAAAGATTTTCTTAATATAAATATAGGTACCAAATAATTGAAATGAAAGAACGTATACAGATAGATCTAGCATAGAACTGATTGCCAAGTTTGATTTTGTATTCATAAAGAAAGTACTAAGAAAAAAATTACAATTTATATTAGAAAGTTTAGAAAACCATCTCTGATTATAGACTTCTTTTCGAACGTATATCTTGGTAATGTCAGCACTTTAATTAATTTAAAGTACATACCTACATGGTTTTAGCCAGAGTGCCGAGTGCGAGTTGCAGTGAGAGAAGTGAATAACTTCACCATCGCGTTTGCGAGAAATAAAACGCGAATTTGTATGGCATCGAGTGAGCGCCATCTAGCGGCCTTAATGTTGCCCAAATTAGCCGCTAGATGGCGTTGACTCGATTTCATACTAATTGACATTTACGTGCTCGCTAAACGCGATGCTGAAGTCATTCACTTCTCTCACTGCAACTCGCACTCGGCACTCTGTATAGAAATTTTCTTCCCTTCCTAAAAATTATAAGAGGACCTCGCTGGATACACCTTTTTTTTAATGTGTACAAATTAATAATTATACCGAATAATTGAAATGAAAGAACGTACAGAGTGCCGAGTGCGAGTTGCAGTGAGAGAAGTGAATAACTTCACTATCGCGTTTGCGAGAAAAAAACGCGAATTTGTATGGTATCGAGTAAACGCCATCTAGCGGTCTGTTAGATCTCGCATAGAACTAATCGCCGAGTTGGATTTTGTATTCATAAAGTAGTGATAAGAAAGAACCTCGCTGGCCAACACTTGTAGTTAAAGCAGTTTTTCTGAGAAACCGAAATTGAACAAATTACAAACTACTTATGTTTCGGGAGAACAAATATTGAACTAATTATCTAACACATGTAGGACATGGTCAATCGCTAGGTATAGACACATAAATAATTTAAGTAATAATTTAAATAAATAATAAATAATAAAAATCTTTATTGAAACCAAACTCATTTTTCACAGTTAATGGTTTGCGTTAACACCTGGAGTAGTCTAGGACTGTGTCGCAAATGTTAGCGCCCACCTCATAACGGACAGGCGTTTCAGACATTAGTAGTGATAGACAAAGAGAATATAATATAACTAGCGTAATAACTACTTAAAGTAGCCAAACTTAAACTAGTTAAACCAATTCTATCTATGGTGCGGAATTTTACAAACAACTACGGAAGGTTGACAAATTACTTCATCATAGCTTCCACACTGTCATAATCAAGGCTAAGGAGCCATTCACTTATAATAATCTTACATCTATATAACGGTTGTTTATATATGTGCAATTCTTTATTTATTTTATTATATTAAAGTGGTGCAACAAAATTATAATGGTGTTTCGCCAATACAAGTCTACAGCCTACACTTGAACATACTTTGTCTTTCCTTCGTTTCGTAGTCAGCAAATTAGGATCATAGCTAAGGGTTTTGTGTTTGCGAAGAACAGTGCTCAAAATAAACAATTTTCGTACTGATAGAACTTCCCAGAAGCTAAATATGAGTTTGGTCGGGTATCTAATCGGTTTATAATTGTTTCCTGAATTGGCTCAATCGGGAATGAAAACCGGTACTCCACGCAAGTCAACGCAAGAAACGATAATTGGCGTAGTGCGGCGTGAATAAACTTAAAATTAATCGAAACAAACGTTGACAATCCATAGTTAAAGCATGTAGACTAACCTACTTATCATGCGCCTAAGTTTGCACTGAGAAACTGTTTCTTTTGTGATTCAAAATTATTCTCTTTGTTATATTCATAGCAATTGCAGACATTGGATGCAAGCCAACGAGCAGTAGGCAAATTCAAGTTTCCATCCAAAAGTGTGATTTTATCGCCCCGTGGGAACGGAGAGCTGCAACGATATGCACTGGGGAAGTCTACACCTTTTTAATTATTAAAACAGTTCTTGCTAGTTCTAGACATATTTTATGAGGGGAAGTTTCGATTGAGTGGAATTGTTTAAGTTTTCAAGAGGTGCAGAGCGGGACGAGAATTCGCTGAATTTGCCGAAAAGTGAATACGGACAGTAAAACTAAATAAATTAGACCATTTTTAAAAACACATAATCGTCGTAACCTGCGTGCGTCTATCACGAGTTGCCACTTCAAATTTACATTGTCGTTCGCGTAAAAAAAAATGTATTGGGATTTGACATTGTCATGTCATGTCATGTGTCATCCCAATACATTTTTTTACGAACGATAACGTAAATTTAAAGTGGCAACTCGTGGTAGGCGTAGGCAGTTTTGGGAAAAGTGACATGACCTTGATGAGTATGAAAAATAGCTTAACAATATTCGCTGTCAAAATCGCGATTCTCTTGCAATCGATGTTAGTGACCAGTTAACTTATATATTGTTACGTACAAACGAAATGGATCCCAAACCAAGCACGTCCAGCCATAGCTTTTAATCCCCAAAAATTAAGAGAACACTGGTAGCTTTAAGCCCTACCGAAAAACTAATCGTTCATATCATGTACAAACATGTGTGAGGAGAGCTATAGCCTCTATTTGCCCCGACTCTATTTTTGTTTCACCAAAACCTGGCAACCCAGCAAACGTCAGATTTTTCTTTCTAACTAAGAATACGACTTTAACATATTGGACACTTCATCATATCATAACGATGACACGATTGGCGTAGTGCGCTGAAGCACGGTTTCTCGCCTGGATTTCCGTAGTTCCGGGTTCGATTCCCGGTCGGGTCAATTCACGAAACGAGACTCGGGTCTAGGTGTTGTTGGGAGGACGCCCCTAGCTTGTTTCCTTGTGTTCCTCGTAACAACCATTACAATAGGTGTGATAACTGGCGCAATTTTATTGTATTTATATTTATGTAGGCTTTTTTGATACATTCGTTTTATACTTTTACCGAAACAACGAATACGAGTATTTGGATGCATATTTTCGGCCCCTAAATCTTTAGTAGATAGTGTGTACCTACGGCAAAATATTATAAAATTGTGTGCTCTATTTAGTTGGTCTCCAATGCCTGGTAACTCTTTTTAAAAACATTATTTATTATGATAAATACTTACAATTAATGAATGGAAAATATTTCATTTACGCAGTGAATGTCCTTGGATCAAACCAAACATTCATTTCCTTATTCAAGATGGCGGATGTCGTATTTTATGGCGAAAAACAATTTGGGTGTGCCAAAAACATCTGAAAGTTAACATCAGCAGTATCAACCCCTGTACAGTCGGCGATATATCAAAAGTACAGTCGCTGTAAAAACCCGTAATAGCCGACGTAGCCTGTTTAGATATTTATAACTTTTTAATAGATATCTATATACTTCGGAGCAAGAAAATTGAGCCCCCCGTTTTTTTTGGCTTAGTCAGATTTTTTTTCGGTAGGTTTCTTAGGGTGGCTTGATATTTTTGCTCCCGAGTATAAATAGGTATATATTTGTTAAGTACCCAGAGCTTCTGTGTTTAGTTTTGACTTTACAGCATTAGTAAAAGTAAACAAAGCTATTCATTTTATTAGAATGGGTCAGTGGCTCGGTGTGTAGTTATTCTGTCTACTAAGTACTGAGCCGACGTCTACATACATATCATCACGCCTTTTTCCCATCGGGGTAGGCAGAGACCAAATCTTTCCACTTGCTACGGTCCTGACACACCTCTTGCGCTTCTTCCACTCTCATTAATATAATATAATAATAATAATATAACTTTATTTCTCACCATAAAACAGACACTTGAGATTATACAATTAACTTTTTTCAATACATAGTAAGTATACTTAAATTAATTAAAAGGTACAGGTACTATTTTATGGTGGGTTGATACCTGAACTAGGAAGAATCCTGTATCTCAGGTTATCAACCCTCCACCCCAACATAAGTTTCTTAATGTAGAATATGTAATACAATTAGCGTGTTACTGACATCCTATTTAATATTTAAAAACAAGAAAATAAAAAAAGAAAAAAAAAGAAAAAACACAAAAAAAAGCTAACAGAATACAGAATACAAAATACAAAACATAAGCAAACCATGAGCAAAGCACCACACAAACATAATTAAAGGCTGATTTTTAATAATTTTTCCGTATCGACATAGGTGAGCGTCTTTAATTTAGTTTTTATTATCGATTTTAGGTTCGATTTATTTAAGTTAAATATATGGAAGGAATCATTAATTTGCCTGTAGAGGAACGGTCCTGTGTAAAATGATTGGCGTCTAGCAAAGATTGTCTTGAAGTAAGGGACGTCGGTGCGGATTTTTCTTTTATGTTGAGGAAGTAGAGAGGGGTTAACTGTTTTGTGGTAGCGAAGAATAGAGTGGAAAATGAATAGTTGTCTAATTGTGAGCAAATCGGCTTCTTCATACAGCTTGTGCGTTGGGTATTTCCTGGGCTTGTGTAACATGACTTTAACAACAGCCCTCTGTGCTCTTTCTAACTCCAATAAGTGAGTCATAGCAGCACCACCCCACACCGGTATGTAAATAGGTCAACAAGGATTGGCAAAGAGCGAAGTAAACCTTTGTAATGAGCTTAGTATCTGCAGACTCTCTAAGGTTCTTAAATATGTGTAGTAGTTTACGAACTCTCTTACTTAGTTCTGAGATATGTGGTTGCCAATTTAAATTTTTGTCTAAGATAATACCTAAGTATTTATAAGTATCCGTATGTTCTATTAGGGGACAGTCGCAAATAGAATTGAAGTTATAATCCAAGGTACATCTACCAGTATGGGCTTTCAGAGAGAAAAAAGATGGTGGCTTAGTGGCATCGGATATTCTGAAACAAACGTACTTAGTCTTTGGCACATTGATTGTGAGTAGGTTGTCATCGAGCCATCCCAGTACTTTGCTGAGGCCGCTTTCAGCAGATTTTTGAACTTGGGACCATGTTTTGCCACGAAATATGAGTGCGGTATCATCGGCAAAAGCAAGTGTACAGCCGTTATCAATTTCAAGTTTGCATAGGTTATTTATATAAGCTAGAAATAGGGTAGGGCCCAGAGTGCTTCCCTGCGGAATACCGTAAGTAATGGGTAAGCTAGCACTGTAGTTGCCAGTGACTTTAACAACTTGGCTTCTGTCAGTCAAGTAATTACGGAACCAATCTAGTGCAGTTCCCCTTATTCCAAGATCTTCCAGTCTAAGCAGGAGCAGAGGAATGGAGACGGTGTCAAAAGCCTTTTTGAGATCTAGGAAAATAGCCAAGCATCTCTCGCCTTTGTCCAAGGATTTTGCCACCATCTCAGAGAGAGCGGCAACCGCGTCTTCAGTGTTCCTACCCGAGCGGAACCCGTACTGGTTATCTGCTAAGAGTTGTTTGCTCTCTAAAAACTTAGTCAGTCGAATGTTAACAACCTTTTCAATGCTTCAAAATCCTTTCATACATGCTCGTCGATTATGAGTAGGTAGTCCTGACCTGACCTTTCTGAGCACGTTCGTCTAGGCCTTCCCCTTCCAACAGCTCCATCTACCCTCGCCTTGTAAATTTGTTTCGTTCATCGCCATTCATCCATCCTTTCAATATGCCCAAACCGTCTTAGCATTCCCATCTCAATTTTTGTGACAACATCCTCTTTCCACACCTAACTAAAGGATAATATTTTATTTAAGCCACGATAAACAGATCACAAGTGAGGAAAACTTGTCTTTGTTCCGTGAGTGTTGTCTTTTTTGGTATGTTATAGGTACGAGTATACAAAGATAGATACTAGAAAAATTCGACCTGATCCTCAAGCGGGTCTCAATTTATTTCTAGTTTAAGTTTTTTTTTATACCACGTCAGTGACAATCAAGCATGCGGACCACCTGATGGTAAGCGGTTACCGCAGCCTATGGACACGTGCAACACCAGGGGTATCACTCGCGCGTTGTCGACCCTGCAAAAACCTTTTCAAACCCCTTTGAAGAACTCCATACTATAACTCATTCCACAATTTAAGCGTCCTCGGAAGGAAAGATAAGATAAAAGAAATTCTTTATTGTACACCAAATTAAGAATTAACAAAATTAACACACGTAAATCTTAATGTACAATTTAGGCGGTCTCATTGCTAGAAGCAATCTCTTCTTGTTTCTATCTCTGTGTAGAAAATAGTGCATTGTTAAAGGCTATAAAAAAAAACACTTAAGTTATAGGTATTTAGGGTTACCAACTCGTTTTATTACTTTTACACATTTAATACAGGCAGTACTTAATTCTATTTAGCGCGTATTCGTCTAGGTTCCCGGCGATCCGCCGCGGACGCGTTCACTCCTACGAGTAACTTATCGCTGCGTATGCACAACGTGACCCCCAATATTCATATATATATAGAAATGGGAATATACCTCAGTCTCTAAAACGCCGTAGTGCAAGCTGCTTAGTTTTGGGTTAGCTACACATAACATTTTAAACTTTCTTGTTCCATTTTAACTAATTCTAATAAAAACGGGTTTTTGCAACGAAACAAAGTTACGGTAAATTGTTTTACCTATTTTTCTCGACGTTTCGGCGACAATTGCATGTCATTGTAGTCACGAGCGGAGTTCGCGCGTTTTTTTATTAGAATGATTAAATGGTAGGTACAGAGATTAAATGCCAGGCCTAAAACAATATTTCCCTTAGAACGCAGTCAGGAAACCAATTATGGGTAAGATGGAGCTGTCAAAATTTATCAAGGTTTGAGGGTAAAGTTACTGTAACTCTCCATAAAAATAATAAAACAAATTGATTCTATTAGCACAACCAACAGATCCTTATCGCTCGCTTCTCGGTTTCCAAAAGACGTAATTTTAAGGATTTCACAAGTAGGGTGCACATTATTTCGATTTAAGCGGGACAATTCAGTTCATTGCTGTATCACACACAAGAATAGTAGTCCGAGGTAAGCTGTTTTTTCTTATTATCAAAATAAACTGTCATTACTCCACAATCTCATTTGATTAATAATCAAAGTTGAGCAGCCCTTTTTGTATAGCTGTCCCTTTCGTTTCTACTAATATGTGACAGGACAACATTAATTGGATGAGACTTTGACAGTCGTTTCTGAATTCAGAGGCACAAATTAACGTACCGGCTATGTTAGAGCCGCAAGGTATCGTACGTGACGACGGTAAGAGACCCGACGGGATGACACTCGTTCCATGGACCATGGGCCGGCCGCTGGTGTGGGATGCGACCTGCGTCGACACGCTGGCCCCTTCCCATGTTCCCGCTACGAGTAAACGGGCAGGCGCGGCGGCTGAAGCGGCGGAATATAAAAAGGCACATAAGTACCAGAACATCGGTTCCGGTTACACTTTTGTGCCCTTCGGCGTCGAAACCCTGGGTCCGTGGGGTCCGAGTGCACAGAACCTTTTAAAAAATCTAGCTAAAAAATTGATTTCAACTACAGGTGACCCGAGAGCTGGTACATTCCTCGTACGTGTGAGTCTTTCTATACAACGGGGGAATGCTGCCAGCATCTTGGGTACCTTACCACAGGTGCAAAATTTTCTTAGTAGTTTTTAGTTATATTTATTTTAAGGTTTTCTTTTTAATTTTTACTGTAATGTATATATTAATTATTTAATCGTTCTGAATAAATTAGAGGCACGTTGTTTAAGGTGGTACATTCCATGCCTTACGAATAACAATTCACCCTCTTTTTGAGGAGTTCTAAGTTGTATGTTTTATAAAACACTAGTATCGTCCTAGTATGGAATGTGTAATAATTGTAACCAATTAGAGATTGCTTAAACTCTTTTTCAATAAACCTCTGATTTCCCACTTCAGGGAAAATTAATTGCCCAAACTGTTCTATTTAGATAGTTATGAATGAATACTTATATTTATATTCAAGACATAACCATCAGTTCTACCTACATATACTCTCAAACCTGCAAAAGCGTATATTTTAATCAAAATTGGAATGAAAAATTCACTTATATCCCATTTCGACGCACAAAGTGTCGCCACCGCAACTTGAAAACTCTCAACCCCCGCACAATTAATATCAATTAAGGCCCAATCCCAAGGGATGGTGTAATGTCCTATTTGTAAGGGGTGGCCTGATGAGGCGAGAAATCGCGGGCGTTGCCATTATGGAGAAGTGGAGAAGGAAATGGGCTGTTTTAGATCAAAGTGAGTGCGAAGAAGAATAGTTTTATGGAATGGTTATTTTTGTATGAACTAGCAACGTGGCCTAGGGGTACCCCAACTCGGATCGTGGATCGTGTGGTCCCGAGTTAAAATTTGTCTAGAACCAATCTATGTGGCCATTTTGGTAAGATATAGGTTGTTAAATTATCACAACAGCATAGGTATCTGTTGATGAAACTTTAATACCTTCGTGGATTTCTGGTTACCACACACCACGAGAAAAACCCTCAATTAGTGGTAACGTATGTGTTTTTTTTTTAATTGGCTTTTTGTGAAAACGGTTGTCAACTCGCATTTGATACCTCTGGTGGTATGTGACATTATTAAAATCACGATGACTATGAAATGGATATTCACTGGGTGATCGATACAGGGAGGTCATTAATTATTAAGCCTATCAACTGTGTCATTGCTGGGCAAAGGCTTCCGTTATTGAAATATCAATTAATGGTTTGTTTTTAACTACTCAAAGATTCAATTTATGGTTAGTTTTAAACTACACTAGAAAAATTGAGGTTCTATATCGACGTTATTCAGGTTTCATTCAGAAAAATCAATAAATCCTTTTACCCGTACCAAAATTTAACCCAAAGTAAATAAAACAAGAAATAATATTAAAACTAACTAGCCTTTGAGCTACGTCGGTGATTTTAGTCACAGAAAAATTGTTTTATCTTTACCTGAGACGAACTACCACCTTCTGAATTTTCTCATTATTTAAATTCGTAACAATTGCAAAGCTCTAAGCATAGCTTTCTTAGTAGCTCATTGAAAGATTTGGAGATTTTTCATAAGGCTGAAAGAGAGTAAATAAAATAACAATTTGAAACAGAAAGCTATTACTTAGTAAAGGAATCCCAGGGGAAACCTTGCAACAATGATGCCCTATTAGTAATATTGTAAACTCAATGGGGTGACTGTAATGGTGACAAATTGACAGACATACTAGATGACGTCTTTAATGAATTGGCGATTTGTACGGTTCAAATAACATTTTTGGTGACATTGATAAAGTTAAATACATTTCTACTGTTATTATAAGTACACGTGTAAGACTGTGAAAAAAATTAGCATCTTTGACTATGAGCACTGTTTTATAAATTTGAGGGGCTTTTTCGTTACTTTTTAGCCCTAAATTTTGTCAAGCTTGTACTGAGTTTCAGAGAATGATAAATATTTGACGACACGATTGGCGTAGTGCGCTGTAGCACGGTTTCTCGCCTCGATTCCCGATCGGGTCAATTCAGAACGATCTTTTCTGAATTGACTCATGTCTGGGTGTGCTGGGAGACGCCCTTGGCTTATTTCCTTGTCAGGTACCTCGTAACACAGGGATATTAATCCCTACTTCGAGACCATTTCAAGAGGTGTGTTGTCTGGCGCAAATTTATATTTTTATTTAATGATGGACAACTGATTTTTGGATCCAAGGTTCAAAATTCTTATTATTTTAGTTTTTTAAGATATTATAACAAGAATGAAATACCTTTTTCGTATAGTTTTCAGTTAATGTAATATGTGTTTTGAAAATTTTATGTGTTAACCTATGCCAAACACATATTTTGCTTACTAGAAAAATCAAAGTAATAATTATACCTTTTTAATATATATAATTTAAATGGATAACAACATCACAAAACACATGAATGTTGGTCTTGGCGAACAATTTAAAAATTTTAATAGTGTTCGACGCTCATCATAGTACAGTGGTGCAAGTTTTCCTGGATATATTTTGTATTTTATTCATACATACTATGAACACAATACATGTTTACGAAAGTATCTATAACACTGTAGCTATCTGTCCGTAATGTCAGGCAAGAGCGATCATCCCCAGACCGCCGTAGCTATTGCAAAGTTATGAGACCGCTGTACGGTTTCCATGAACCAGTAATATTTGTGAGACTTGAAAACAAAGGCTATGTTCAAGGACGAAACTATTTTTTTCTAAACAAAGATATAAACTAGCAAAAATCGACCTGATCCTAGGAATCAAGCGGGATTTTTAGCATTTAAAAAGAGTGTGACAAAAATCACTTATCAACTTCTCTAGTTAAAAAAGTGATTTTATTTTGTGTGAACTAAATGTGTGTAACGAATGGTATGGTATGTTATGTATTATGCAACTTCGAAAACAGCAGCAGAAACTCTGTGAACCTCTAAACTCTGACGCAATAAACCTACGTCTGTCCGTATTATTCAAAAACACTTGAAATTGGCAAGTTATTTCTCTCTGCATTTACATTTTGAAAAAATAAGTAAGTAAGTATTTAATTAGCCTATATACTATCCCACTGCTGGGCAAAGGCCTCCATCATTGAAGTCAAGTCATTGCTACAATGGATGGGTATTGGCTTGATCACCACGCTTGCCAAATGCGGGTTAGTGATCACAAACCGGGCCTATGACCTGGGAATTCAACCCGGGACCTCCGGGTTTTTGGGCCAAGCTCTGGAACCACTCGGCCACGGACCGCCAAAACCAAAAAATAATAAAATATTTGCTGCGCGGGTGCTTAATTTTTTGGTTTCCTAGAGCAGCGGTACCTCACGTTGCTTATTTACAGCGTCGAGTGACATGTCTGGAATGTTTATACACATTAATACGTGAAAAAGTAATGACTTGGTGTAAGCTTTAGACGATTGAAAAACTTTCTAGTAAAAAAAGAAACATGGGCAGTCCAATATCATCATGAAGAGTGGTCATACGACTCGCCCCGGGCAGTGTTCATTTCGCGCAATGGACGGCGTCTCCTAAACAACTACTTTGTGGGCCGCACAAATTGTCTCCAGGCGACAATTTCGATGTCCTTTTTTCTTTATTTTTCCCGGAAAATGTAGCGAAATAGAGTTGCGAATTATACAGGGTGAGGCGGATCAAATTGTCTCTTTATTGCATAACTAGCTGCTGCCAGCGACTTCAGCCACGTACTTACATTTTGCACTTGAAGGAATGCAAGGACGTTGCTTCTTATCGAGAAGACTCCGGCAAGAAACTCGATAGTTACTCTTTCGAACTTTGTTTGTTTTACAAAAAATTAATTCAGAGTACAGTCAATGCGAGTAGAAAAAAGAACACAACATTGAGCAGAGGAGCAGATTATTCCTACTATGACTACAAACTTTTGTCGTTCGAGTAATCCTCTACATCATAATAACTCTATCATGGGCCATGAGTTTCTGTAACGGAAAACAAGGACAGTTAAATTCAGAAATTATGCAGGGTGAGGCGGATCAAATTGTCTCTTTATTGCATAACTAGCTGCTGCCAGCGACTTCAGCCACGTACTTACATTTTGCACTTGAAGGAATGCACGAACACAAACGGGGTAGTCAGTACCCTAGTGCGAGGTGCAGTGAGCGATGCGAATGACTTCACCATCGCGTTTTCCGAGCACGTAAATGTCAAATACAGCAGCGGACTCAACGCACACGGTGTGCGATCATTTAATTTCATTGTGCGAGAGTATTCAAATATTCTGAGATTACGTTCTGCTGTAATTTACATGAAGCTTAAGCAAGAGAATACTGGGTCCTAGTTTATTTCGAATCGATTTTTAACGTGGAAAAAACAAAAATCCGCTGTGTGCGTTTACTCCCGCGTACTTTCATCCGCTACGCTCTGTGAGCGTCCGCGGTTTACCAGCGGACTTTTAGTTCGGCGTATTTTTAGTCATCCGTCTGCGTTGCTCGATACAGATAGGGATCAATTTTGACGGACAAAAAAGTACGCCGCAGATAATACCTCGTCTGCGCAGGCCTTAAGGCCGCTAGATGGCGCTGACTGTTTTGTTTGCCATACTATTTCACATTTACGTGCTCGCAAAACGCGATGGTGAAGTCATTCGCATCGCTCACTGCAACTCGCACTCAGCAGAGCCCTCGCTTTTCACCAGGCGTTTTAGAGCCCGACGTGTAGGTGGCGAGCCCACCACCGATATCAGGCAAGTACTTGCTTTTTTTATTATTTTTTCTAACCCGTAGACAACAACAATGTAGTAATGACATGTCAATCTGCGTCTTGAGGTCGATGAAGCTAGGGCGCAGGTAAAATAAGCCTTGTGATTCGCAGGAACCGAAATTCATCTTGCAGAACACGGTAATAAAAGAATTTTCACTTCTCATGCTCTAAAAGTACGCCAATATAGCCCTACGAAGCGGGACTAAAGTGACCACTTTAGTCCCTAGGGAGTAAAAAGTAATTCATTTTTTAATTTCCCTCATGTGACATAGACTAACTCAAACAGCCATAAAAAATATACTATTATCTGTGGAGTGTGAACCGTCTTCATTGCGAAAATGTTGAGAGTTTTAGTTCCATGATTTGTCCGCATAGAAGGTAGCGCCATGTGTTTTAAATTGTTAATCTGTGGTTCAGTTCAGAAGAAAAAACTGACCACGAAAATTTCAAAACTTTTGTCAAGTGTAAAGTTCGGTTTTAAATGTATTTGTACTAAATTGACTCTTTTTCTCGCACTCAAAGTGAAAAGTACAGTTTGCACCTCGAGACTAAACGCTAACTTAATATACCCTCGGTTTCATTGACTCCCTCTCACGCTCGGGAGTCAAACCACCTCTGGTATATTAAGGCTTCGTTTAGTCCCTCGATATGAAATATACTATTATTTATTTATTCTTTATTATACAAAGAGAAGTTAATCTGGCGGACTTCATGCCTGATGCCATTTTTCACCAGATAAGCACGAGGCGAAGCAGAAATTATGTTGGCAGTGTTTTGTAAAAATGAAAATTGGTGAACAGAAACAACTTATTCAACCAGAATAAAAAATATATAGTAACTTAAAGTAAAATACATACACATACATAAATTTTATATCAGTGTTCAAGATCTTTCTGCTTTGCATTCATTTCATTTGTTAAGCGATTAATTCTAGGCCACAGCACAGTTGTATGTCTTAAAGTAAAAAAAAAACATTTATTCATTTAAGCTTGTACAAAGCACTTATGACATGTCAAAAAAAAGTATATAGAAATAATAATAATAAACGTAAATAAAATAGTACAATATTAGTACACATCGTGAATATACATAATGTGAATCTACCACCGGTTCGGACGTTGCTTCTTATCGAGAAGACTCCGGCAAGAAACTCGATAGTTACTCTTTAGAACTTTGTTTGTTTTACAAAAAATAAACTCAGAGTACAGTCAATGGGAGTAGAAAAAAGAACACAACATTGAGCAGAGGAGCAGATTATTCCTACTGTGACCACAAACTTTTGTCGTCAAGTAATTCTCTACATTATAATAACTCGTATCATGGGCCATGAGTTTCTGTAACGGAAAACAAGGACAGTTAAATTCAGAAATTTGTATGCCATTATTGGTTCTATTTATAATCAACTACTTTCGCCGTATGATGATATCCCTGACAGTTCATAATTGTCAATCATAGTGCTACGAATGTAATATAATCGAGTTGGCGAAGGAAATGGAATGAGATTTTTAAGTTTTAAATAAATTCTTAACAAACGGGTTATGGCTAAAAGGTAATAGAATAAAACGCGGTATCTCGAAAATAATAGTAAAAAAATTGCACACAAGGCAGACGTACTGGTACTGATGCGAATGACGTGATGATTACAAATTATAAAATGGTCGCTCCTATTCATCGATTTTTTGTCGATTCAGTAGTGTCAATACACTATTGAATGGCGTTCCTTTTCACGCATCAGGCGCTGTAAAGATATATTAGTTTAATTTCAAATACTTCATTTACTAACGGTTAATAATAACAACCCTTCCAAAATCCCTTACAAAAACGTCAACGTGGACGCTAGCGGCTACCATTGGTTTAAATTCATGGTAGACATAAGTACTGAACTAAAAGCATAACCAGGCCTGTCACTCCATGTACTTGCGCGCGATAATACCTACCAGCCGCCGGGTCTTCCAAGACTCATTTGGCAGAGCAATTGTTGAACTGAACTGCGCGGACGTACTTCAGGTCCTAACTACTGACATATAAAAAATATATTGAAACATTGCACATGTCCTCCTCTCTTCTAATTTGCTGTGCCCGACGGGGTCCATGATGATCTTAATACCATACTTTAACGCCTAATTGTTACATTGTGGAATAGCAATAAATAAATAAATCTATAACGAAAGAGGTAGCCCTGGCAATAAGTATATACCTGTAACATGACAGCACGCATTTAAAGTTGACAAAACTGCTAATTTTCTATATAGTGATTTATCTGTTACGTTATTAACACAAAATAAAGAGTTTACAGAAGGACCGCACGCACCTTTTCCTAAACTTGCGTGATCCGCCTAGGGTTACTACTATATTTTTAAAATTAAGTAAGTTATAAGTACCTACTTGACAGAACCGGCCAAAAACAAAATTCATCATGTGAAAAATTGCACCAAGTTTTTTTTTTATTTTTTTATTAATGGCCTCTGCAATCTTGCTTAAACAGCAAATTGATTTGGCCAATGTCAAGTAGTGGCGAGAGCATCATGAAGCTTTATTTGTGATTATTCTTTTTCAGACAAATCGTAATGAGTAAAGAGACATAGAAGCAGTTGGCCGGTAAAAAAAGAAAAAGTTCTGTGTCTATATTAAAAGAGATTTTTCGTCACCATCTAAAACAAAAATCATAGAAAAAACATCACAAACGTCACAAACGATACACAGACAATACGAACATAGGAGTTATTTTATTTTATAACTTGATATTATAAAATTCTATATATTCACATAAATACTTAAGGTAGCAAAGAGAAGACAGAAGGAAATTTAAGTTAAGAGGACGGGGAATTTTGGGAGGGAAAATATCATACAAGGCACGTCCTTATTACAGTTAAAAAAAATGTGATCCGGTGTACCCTCATCCAAGCCGCACTCAGCGAGTTGTCCTTTACAATTGCACCAAGTTAGACAAAAACAAAAACACTCGCGACAGTGCGACTTTCCGACTCACCGAAGCTCACTGACTTCGCTTGTAAACTCATGTCTCTGTGTGCGTGCGTCAAAAATGGCGTGTTGTTCTAAGCGGGCTATCTGTCAGAGCGACGCGCATGTTTAAGTTGTGTTACTAACTATAAAGTAATCTGTGGCATAACCTTATAATAATTACATACAGAAACCGACTCCGCGCGCCCATTTTGAAGCACCGTAATCGGAGCCATAAATGGCTCCAAACGGACCGTTTTGCAGTGTTCATTTCAGCTTCGCAATGTTCAATGTCAAAGCGCGCCGCACGTAAGCAAGTAATAGTCACGCATGTGTGGATCGGATTAGTGCTTCATTTTTGACGGGGCGGTTGTATGAAAACTATCCTTCTATACGTTATTATTCTAAGAGCATAACACTGTTATACTAGTCTTTGAAAATCTTATTTCATTTACATTTTCAGAGCTCCCCTCAGAAAAAGCAAAATGAGTCAAAAAAGTACATATTAACATAACTAATTTACATACAACTTCGCGCCCCGGATGTCCTTTTGTGGCGTACCCCCGTGCGCCGGAAGTTGCCGCGGCGGCGCCCTCTGCACGCCTTTGTATGGCAATTTAGGGGTTTGTAAAAACTTTGATGCAGGTTTTTGAAAATAAGTTTGTCCTGTGATCACTTTGAAGTAAAAACATGTATCTAGATATGTTTTCCACCGGCCCATTAGCGTAATGTTGTTTTAAGTCTTGAATACATACTCGTAGCTATAGGGTCGTGAGTTCAACCCTCATCAAGGAGAGACATTAATGTAACGAACATTTGAGTTTGTTCAGTGTCTGGTTTTTTTTTTTAAATCATAATCATAATCATTATTTATTTGCTCTATACACATATAAAGTTACACAAATGTAAAAACTAAAATGTACATATACCCTCTAAGGGTGTTGCAAAGACATCTTACAAAAACTGAAATATGATTCAGTACGACCTCAAAACTACAATAGGTGTACAAAGGTAATTAAATAGTAATAGTTAACACTTAAAAGACTAAATAATATTTAATCAAAACAAAAAGAAAACATGAATTAAATTATAATTTTATCCTCAAAATATTCTTTCAAATTGTAATTCGCATTTATAAATGAGATCTCCGTGGCCTGGGTGTTAAGCTCCCCTATTCGGATCGTGGACCGTGTGGTACCGAGTACAAATCTAGCCCAAACCAATCTTTAATCATCATTATCGAGACTGTTTAATAAACTTCCAGAATCAATTCGAAATCTTGAAAATCAGAAATTTAAAATTATCCTTGCTGGTCTTTTGATCATTTTCTAAACGATGTGCTCTCCTAGGTTGGTAATTATTGATTAAATGTTAGAAAAATAGTGTTCTATATTGTTAAATAAAGTCTATATATTGTAAGAAAATTAGGTCCTTAATTAAGATATGTAACTTTATTTGTCTGAAGGATTATTCGTATACCTTTATGGTGAATCGGAGCGGATTGTAAAATAATTACCACCTTTAATTATCTACGATTTGTAACGAATAAATTATCATTTCATTTCATCATCCGTGCGGTCTATCCCGCTTGTGAACCCACACTGGTGTGTGGGGTCCCAGGGTCCGCCTTCTTATTGTCTTGGCCCACTTCGCGCGGTCTTGCGCATCCTCAGTGCTGAGTCTGTTGGCACGCATGCCACCCTTGATGACGTTGAGCAAGCGCTTCTTGGGTCGACCTCTTCTACCAGTACCTGGCGGGGGCGGCATGGCCAGACATTTGTTGCCCACGTAGTTTACCGATCTCCGTGAGACATGACCATACCAACGAAGGCGGCACTCCTACAGCTTGGCTGCGATGTCACGAACACGAAGGCTGCCACGGATGTGGGTGTTCCGCACGCGATCTTTGAGACTCCATACATCCACCGCAGCATCTTCATTTTCGTGACGCGCAGCTCCTGCTTGTGTCGCTCTAGTAACGGTCATGTTTCACTGCCATATAAAAGGACAGGCCTAATGATTGTTTTATAGACCTGCCACTTCAGCTTGATCGGCATTTTGGGGTCACACATAACACCAGTCACCTCACGCTATTTGGCCCAAGCCGCGGAAATACGGGCTCTGACGTCGCTGTCGATTTCCCCGGACGCGTTTAACACAGATCCCAGGTATTTCACACGGTCCGTGCGCCGGTGCCCTTACCAATCTTAAAGGTCGTTCTTAATTTGCTCCGATCAATGAAATCATAAGCTCTGAACAGGCTGAGGACCCGGGTTGGCAGATGCAGGGAGAGTCTGTGCAGATGGGGTTACACAGATGGCGACAATGCGTGCGAGTGTGGTGCCTCCCCACAAACTATGGACCACCTCATATCATGCCCCTCGTGTCCGGACAGCTGTACGCGTGAGGAACTTATGTGTGCCAACGACGATGCTGTTAGGGTGGCGGAGTTTTGGTCAAAAAGGATATAGCCATCGACACGATAAGAAGAAGATCAGCACAAAGCCAAATCAACTAGGGTAATGGCGGTTGGCTCACTACCTACCACGTTGGGTTTCAATACCATTGGTGAAAACGGCAGCAGTCACTTGCCTCTGACTACTCCACTTGGGCCATGATGGTGATGGTATGTTATTTTTTTAATTATTAAGTACTTATGTACCAGTCTCGGACCGCCAAAGCACTAACTCGGCTTAGATTAGTTAGTGTCAGATAATTTTGGTATTATTGGTCTTAGATATTTTCATTTCATTTATTTTTAATAATTTGATTTATTATATTTTGAGTCCACCTAGGTATTCCCATAATACTCTTCTGTGTTTTTTACGACAGGTTATAAATAAGTGTACAGTATTATTAGGGATGTTTCATAAATAGACCCTATTTTAAAACGAAAATAATTATTTTACGAAAAAATAGGTCAAGTTTCAATAAAAAAATACGTAAGTACTTACCTAATTAAAATTAGTTTTTAGTATTCCCGCCATAACGCTCCAAACTGTCGTGATTATAGTTACGTCACAGACCGATAAAAAATCTCTGGGTAAGACAGTTGTGTCAGCTTGTATGCCGGTCAGTGACGTCATCGGTTTTTGATGCGCGTTCGCAGTCACGTGATAACGGTATAAAATATTGCAATTTGAATTATTTTTCTTTAATTTATGACGAATTATTATATTTTTAAAATGTTATTATAGATTTTAAGGACTGTCTTTAATGTATAAAAAATTACTTCACATAAATTGGTAACATGTGTCAGTCAACATACCTACTCTATCTATCTGTATTCTGTACATCATAACACCCATTCAGAAGCACTTTTATTTTGTCATTCTTCATGAAACCAACAACATTTTCCATACATTGAAGCCAAATTGGCATATTCGGGGGTCGATATAACGTTAATATTGTCCTACCCTCTCTAACACAAAGGACAGTCGACTACACAACTCTTAAATGTAATATCTTTTAGTATTAGAAAAATAAACCATAGAAGATGTTTTTTTTAGTGCTCTCGTCGAACATACCATATTCTAAAAAAAATGTGTTCTCCTTTCAAAGTCGCTCAGCGAGCTATAGAAATGGCTATGCTTCGTGTTTGTCTGAAGATATCCAAGAGAAAAACTTATACATATTTCGGATTAGCTTCGATAATTTTGTAAGCTTAGTGGTAGTAGCCTGGCCACATAATGACGTAGAATCGTAAATGAATAACCGTTCTAAAGTAGGGCATTTGTAGGCCTAAATCATATTACATAAATAAAGCCAAAAAATTAATAACGTGAAAAATGGAAGAAGTATATTTGGAACATTTCATAATTATCAATATATACTATATTATATTAGTGAAGTGTCCTGTATTTTCGATTGTGTAATATTATTATAACTAATAAATTCCTCTTTTAAGCACGGCTATTGAAGATTAACATCTTTGGGAATTTGTTCTATAAGTTTTGTTCATGCCTGTACTATATCAATAGCGTATCCAATATGTGCCCCCCTCACACGTAGAGGTATGACTGTTATAGAGCGAATAATCATCTAGACAGAGCTCGTACTCTTAAGACATTAGCATAGACCATAATATACTTTAATTAAGATGTGGTAATTTGCGAATACGATTTATTTTTGAAATTATTGAAAAGGGTTTTTTTTTATTAAAAATGGATATGCGTTTGGCCTCAGTCTCGCCTGGTGGTAAGCGATGACGAGGCCGATAGTGGTACACGCTTACCTAGAAAATGCATGTTCACTCCGGACTTGAAGATACCAAGGTTGTAATGTAACAATCCGGAAACACAGACGCAGGAAGAGCGTTTCACTCCATAGCGGTGCGGACCAGAAAATACGCAGCAAACCGTTGAGTGCGGATTGCTGGAAAGTCAACCACATGGGGGTGGAAGCCGTACGCTTTTGTTTATTTTCTTTTATTTCTTGGTTTAAACACAAAAATACATTAAAAATGGAGTTATTTTGACAACAAAATTGCACTTTAAATAGTTAGTTAAGTAACAAAACAAAGTGTTACGAATAATACAAAAATAAAAGAAAAAATTAAATATAAATATAAATAAATATAAATATGCGCCAGACAACACACCTCTTGTAATGGTCTCGAAGTAGGGATTATTAAATCCCTGTGTTACGAGGTACCACACAAGGAAATAAGCTAGGGGCGTCTCCCAGCACACCCAGACCCGAGTCAATTCAGAAAAGATCGTTTCCTGAATTGACCCGACCGGGAATCGAAACCGGGACACTACGGAAATCGAGGCGAGAAACCGTGCTACAGCACACTACGCGTGACGCATGATCGTGTCGTCAAAAAATCGTTAAAAAATCACTATTAATATCATTTATCACGTGATGGCTAGAGATGAAACAACACAAAAAATCTCAAAATATTTAATAGTTTCATTGTAATATGTATAAGTAGATAAGTTTTAATAAGTGAATTATTTTTTTCCGTTCACTTCTACAACCGGCTAGCTCTACGCGCACCCCAAACCTTCATATAGAAAAATACGCCATGAGGCGGTGTCTCGGAAAATAGGAAATATCACGCAGACCCGTTTATACAGGGCTATTCTTGGAAGGGACGCATACTTTTATAACCATAAAGTAATATTATACCGCAGAGTGTTATTATTATTTACTGCCCCAGAACAGTAGCCAATAAGAGATAATAAAAGGTGGGGGAAAGCATTTTTGGTCTGTTGGTGCAATAGAAGCGATCCTGCCGTTAGCATCGGAGGTCGTGGGTTCGATCTCCACCCGTGACAAACGTTTATGTGACGAAAATTGGTTTGTTGGGTGTCTGGGTTATCTCTTTAAGTAGATATGTATTTAGAAATATTAAAGTAAATAAGTTTATCAGCCTCTGACACCCATAGTACTCTGCTTATTGTGGGGATCTCGGTGTAAATTGTCCTAGATATTTATTATTATGTTGGTACATTTTCAATTACCGTGCCTATGGGGACCCAGATTATTATTATTTTTATATCATGACCGGACTTGAGGAACAGAATTATAAGTATCTAAACACACTATCCCGAATGTACGCGACCGAAGTTCGACATGATTACGCTTGCAATGCTTTTGAATTACTGATGACACATTAAGCCTAAATTACGTTGCTCTATAGCGTACAGCCTAACTTCGGTCGGGCGTAAGTTTAGCGGTTGCCTCCTTATTTTGTAGAGCACACATTTCACACTGAGTTATAGACTCTTTTTTTTTTTATATTGCCCGTCAAGATGACCTCACTTCACCTGATGGAAAGCGGTCGTGAGGTCCAGATATGAGGTTGACAAGCCCAGTCATTCAAACGAATGACTGCGCTGGCCATCCTCACCTCACTCTGAATACACTCACAAAGTTGAGCAACTGAATTTCTGCCGCGTAAGTTCGGCACTTATGGTGTATCATGGAGTACCTTCGGCATAGTGTGTTTGGACACTTATGATGCAAAAAGTTTTAAGGAAAGTGTCTAAGGGCGCCCCAAAATTAGAACTGGGTTCTTAATTGAAGGTCTTACAAGAGGATTGATTCAGAGATTTTCTACACCATAGCGAATTCAATGCGTGAGTTCTAAGGTCAGTTTCCAGAATGCCCCTGGAGTCTGGTGGAAATTTTGCCACAAATACAGGTTCTTTGTAAAATCACAGCTTAATATGTTAGATCTACTTACAGTCGATGTGAATCTGTCGGCAGCCGCTTCGGCACGTGCAGCAGTGCGCGATGCGCGCAGTCCGCGGCGGCCGGCCGACACGCGCACGCCCACGGGCAGGACGCGTGCGCGCGCGCACACAGCGCGACCAGCGCGAGCAGCGCTAGGAAGCGCATGGTTGGGACGAGGAGTTACGTCATCTTTCTGCGGGCAAAGAGAAGAAGCTGATTAATATGGGCTAGACAACGCATCAATTGCCATAGTCTTGAAGTAAGGATTAATATCCCTGTGTTACGAGGTGTCATACAAGGATTTAGGCCAGGGAGCGTGGGTCTCCCAGCACACCTAAAGTATATATAACTATACATAGCTATATATTATGCAAACATAATTACATCTGGGCTGAACCGCAGTATTTTACACACCGAATTATTCGTAAGCGTATGCATGTATGTAATGAAATGAATGATTGACCGAATAAGATACATACAGCCAAACCCTTCGGAGTTTCATTGCCGATCAACAGTCGATTGATTCCATTCCAGTGGACATAATCTTCGTTCCAGTGATCAACTTAAGTACCCTGTGTTTAAAAGCACAGCTGTTCATTGGTACATAAACCAATCAATTGCTATAACACGGATGTCACTTGGGTCGCCGTCAATTGGAGACATTGGAATCAAATTTACGCGTTCAATGCCCAGGTCAGGCCAATTGAGAGCGTGCACCGAGAATTGAACCGTGAACTTTGTGGTGTTTAGGCTCTTGTGACGCATGGAGCGCAACTAATGGTCTTGTATGTCATTTTGTTTTGCTGCACTCCCTTTTTCTTTTAAAATTTGGCAGCATTGTCGAGCACGCTCGACATTACGATGACACCGCGAGAAAACCATTGCGACACATGCTTTTGTTGTTATATTTTATACTTATGTAATTTAATTTCAGTGCAATAAACGCTCTCCTCGGTGACGGACTCTTTTACTTAACATTCCGCTCCCGTGTAACATTATCAACTAACTACCTAACTTACTTCTAACTACAACTCAATTTTAGCTAAGTGTGAGGCTTAATAACCTTACAGAAAGAATACAAGGATTTTCCTATCAGAACATATGTTTTAACATCGTCTTGGCGCTACTCTGAATGTCACAAGGGTGTGGCTACGAAAATGTATTGAATTACTTAAAGTCGTAAATAGATCGCTTAGGAATAACGACGAAAAGCGACAAAACACTAATTATTTCATTTAAAAATAACTTTGATTAAAAAATTGTTCCTTACCCATTCCTTACTCAGTATATAAAGCTAAGGCTTTTATTATGCAAAAGAAATGTGTTCGTGCCATCTTCAATTTGAAACTAAGAAATTACTGACCTTACCTTGCTTGTATATATTTGATGTCTGTTTGTTTGTGCTTAAGTTTAGGTTTTTATTTCAAGAGAACTGCCATGTTTCAAAGCGGAATCTCCGATCGATTCATAAAAATAAACTATATAAGCCTTTAGCAAGATTAACACTAGTTTCTCATAATGTCTTCATGATGTGTATTAATCTTTAATAATTTACCAGATAAATTTAAAGTGTACAAATGTGCAAAGTTTAAAAAAGTTATCAAAGCTTGGTTAGTTGAAAAGTCCTTCTACAGTATACAAGAATATTTAAATTAGAGAATTATAAACCCATGTATGTCTGTGTCACATGTAGTGGATTCGTTGCAATGGTTCTAGGTGTATACACTTGTAAAAGTAGAAATGAGAGCTCTGGTTTGTTATTTAGCAATAAGATCTGCTATTGTACCTTATTTCTTGCACAATCAAGTATTTATATTTATATTTACGGTTGTAAATATTAATGATGTCAACGTATTGAATAGCAATTTTGTACTGAAAATCGAATGTCGTTTATTATTCATCTTAAACGTTCTCATCTTTTAGAGCTCTCATCGGTATCGAGGCAATTTCTGCTAATTGTGTTTCTGGTTCTTGTCATGCCCAGATAAAGATATGAAGTAATGTATACCGGACTTGTAGATCCGTGAGGCCTTTCAGCGACGCACAAAATCAGATCAAATAACAAAATAAAACCAACTTCAAAAAAAACTATTCCAAAACAAAGCACTAAAAAGTAAAGAAATAATTGCGTATTCTTAACGATAGTATAATGTAGGTACAATTATTGTTATTGTTGGAGTCGGTGTCAGCCAAGGATACCCTACAATATACCTAGTAATATACCTATTTTTTATAACTCACGATTAAAGTGAAGTAAAGTAAAAAATATTTTTATTCATATAGACTTATAAAAAGTAGTTATGACAAGTCATATACAAAAAAAATTGTAGCAAAAATATACTGAATAAAAATAAACTTACCTAAAATAATACTATGATAGTTAATATCATAATTACATATAATGTGACTCTACCACCGGTTCGGAGGTTGTTTCCGATCAAGAAGACTCCGGTAAGAAACTCGATGGTTACTCTTTTCAATCTTGTTTTTATACACAGAAATTGAATTAACAGAGTAAAGTCATAAAAAAAAAGTGTGCAGAGGAGCAGATTATACCTAAGACGACCACAAATTCTTATCATTTAAGAAATCCTCAACACTTTAATAACCTCGCTTCATTAACTTAGCTTTAATTTGTGACTTAAACTTGTGAAGAGGCAGTTCAACAAGAGTTTGCGGAATCCTATTAAAATATTTTACACATTGACCAACAAATGATTTCCCTACCTTATGCAGTCTTAGACTGGGAGTTACGAGCTTATTTTTATTTCTGGTATTGAGTTTATGAACATCACTGTTTTCTTGAAGAGAAATTACGTTTAGATTATAGAGATTACGTTTGTATGTAGGTAGTTACAAACCTACATTGGCTGACACCGACTCCAGTAGTTTCCACCCAACCACATCGGTCCAGTAGTTTCGGAGCCTATTCAATACAAGCCAACAAACAAAATATTTCCTCTTTAAAGATATTCGCCAGACAACACGCCACTTGTCATGCTTCCCAGTACCTTAGGGTTAAATAACCCTGCGTTACGAGGTACCAGACAAATAATGAAGCCAGGGGAGTCTCCCCGCACACCCAGATTCGAGACAATTTAGAAAAGGTCGTTTCGAGGGAATTAAACCCAGGACAAAACGAAAGTCAAGGCGAGAAACCGTGCTACAGCGCACTACGCCAATATTCTCGTCTAAATATCATGTCAGCCAGGTTAGTATGACGAATTACGGAAGCGGCGCGGCTGCTCAGACAGATAATTTGCTTTAAAAAAACCGCCATTTTGATCACGCACACAGACAAATTGAGTTTACAAGCGATACCGGTGAGAATCGGTGACGCGGCGAGTCGCACTGTCGCGAGTGTTTTGGTTTTTGTCGAACTTGCTGGTGCAATTTTTTACATGAAGAATTGTTTTTGGCCGGTTCTATCAAGTAGGTATAATACCTTCTTCATTTTAAGCAGTCGGGCAAGTTTACGTAATTATATTGGGCAAAGAGCGGTCTTTCTGTAAACTCTTTATTTTGCGTTATTATCTAGCTTGGATATTGCACCCAATACCCCACGATCTTAAGATTTCTTAATATTTAGTCCATTTAAATATAGAATCAAAGCCCAGTGCACCGAGCCATTAGTGGACGATAACCGGTAAGTGGGTTCGATTCCTGTTCTTATCCGAGCACTTATGGCAAACGTGTCTGTTTTATTTCATTGGAACGCGTGATGAAGTGGTCTGTTAAAAAATAGAACGACAAAAAGTTTCACTAAATAAATATGTCTAGATCACATCACATTAGCGCGTAAGTGCCAATACTATGTTTTTTTTTCATATTGCCCGTCAAGATGACCTCACTCCACCTGATGGAAAGCGGTCGTGAGGTCCAGATATGAGGTTGACAAGCCCAGTCATTCGAACGAATCACTGGGTTGGCCATCCTCCTCAGCCTGCAGAAATGCTTTTTCACGCCCCGCTTGAACAACCCGGGACTATACGAGGAAGGAAACACATGTGCTGGAAGAGCGTTCCACGTCTGGATGGTACGACAAAGAAACGAGTCACCGAACCTTTTAGTTCGGGCCAACAAATGTTGAATGTTCTTCTCTCAGTCAAGAACTCATAGTATACGCTGTGTACAAAACAGTAAGACATTATATTAACATTCAGCATTAGTCAGCTAAGTATATTCGAAATTCCAAAGTTATTTACGGACTTTAATCATTTATCTTCACGTCGAGAAGTGATGAAATTATTAATTTAATTAAACCCGTCAGATTCCCACGTCACTTAATCAAAAAATTCTTCAACAATAATTCAATTAAGAAACCAAGGAATGCTATAAATAATCTCTGGCCAAACACAAAAAAAGAAAGGCTGTAAGGTGCGGGGTGCCTTTGTCCCAACAAAAAAAGTATTGAGCTGTCAAATGCGCATTGTTCGATTGTCAAATGCTGTTCACACTTCGCGCGCTTTTGTGGTGATTAGGGGTCGGTATGATATTAGGAAAAACTCGAAAAGAGAAGTATTTTTCTGGAATCAAAGGAACTATTTATTTATTCATTGGACTACCAACATAAGAAACAGTAGGTAATACATGTACATTTGGGTATTTATATAGATTATTCTAACTGTTCTTTGATCTCTCACTGGCATACTACAGGTGGACAGTACCGAAGTAAAAGTACTAAATTTTAGTATATTTTCTTTTTGTCATTTTCATTTCATTTCAGTCCACCGTCTTTCAATAAATATATAATTTCTTAGACGCCACCCGTAAAAGGCATTGTTTACTAGTCAAGAACAAGGTTTACCGAAGGATTGACTATATTAATCAGCCAAAAATAGAAGCATCTGTTAGAATTCTTATTAAAAAAATAACTAATTGCCAACTAAACCATTATTAGTTAGGCGTTTAGGCCTAGTGAAGTGTTGTGCCCCATCAGTTTGTTACATTTTCGTATGACTGGCTTGACGTAGTAGTTTCTACAGTCACTCGTTCTAACATCCATTAATAATGAGGAAAAAGTAGGAGTCAATATAGGCCAAGTACTTAAGTAGGTCAATTGGACTTACTGTAAAAAGTAACTGTATATCGTTGATAAGAAAGTCGTTTGTCTAATGACAAGATATACATCGTAATTAAGACACGAAAAAATTTACAGTTTTCGTGTGTTTGCGTTACGAAGTACACATTAATAAGTAATTATAACCCCATTAAAAAAACCCCAAAAATATTACAATAGTTACGCTGAGAAAGCTATGCCTACGGCTGAAAAGCAGTTAGAAGTTATTTACAAAAATAAATATTTAACCTTAAGAACCTCTGTCAAAGAGAAGCAGTGGGGAGTCAGGTCACGTGCTCAAGTTTAGATCACAAGTTTTAGGTTTCTCCAAACATTGAACTGTTATGGCTAGAAATGTGGATCCTTAGATGCGTTTTATGACATGATTATACTTGTTTCGTACGATAGAAAAGCCAGCTTGAACTTAACCACGAATTTAGTTTGTAGAGCACCATGGCCGTTGCTTTTCACTATCGTCCTTCGACCTCTCCTAACAACGCCCTAAAACAGGATGTACCTACTGACGCGGACGGCTGCAGCTAATATCGTCTGTTATTTTTATATTATAATTCAGTAATCTAAATCAGCCCGGTCCGTCCCACTGCAGGGCCAAGGCCTCCTCCCCCAATCTCTATCCCACACGATTCAGGGCCAATGTTGGCCAATCCCTGCAGTACACATCTAGTTCGTCTCGCCACCTTCTTCTAGGCCTCCCGAGCGGGAGTTGGCCATTTGGGTGCCATTCTGTCGCCGTCCTCGCCCACAGCTCAGTTGGCATGCGGCAGACGTGTCCAGCCCAGTTCCATTTCAGCTTGGCGGCTGTGTGACCCACGTCAGCGATTTTGGTTTTAGAGCGCAGTTCTGGTGTCTTAATATGGTCAGTGAGTTTAACCCCTAGGATACTGCGCTCCATTGCTCGTTGACAAAACCCGAGGGCGGACTTTTGACGGTTGGTAATGACTAATTCTGCGTTCCGTACGTGAGGGTGGGCAGAACGCATATGTCCATGAGTTTCCTCTTGAGAGAAAGAGGTAGAGTGCCTTTCATCAGGTCTTTCTTTGACCAATAGTTCTTCCAGGCGTTTTCAATGCTTCGTGCGATTTCTTTATCTTGACTTGCCTGGAAAGAAACTATTTGGCCTAGGTAAAGATACTCATGGACATATTCGATCCCCACACCGTCAATAGCAATGGGACGTTTTACGCTGTTTGTCATTAACATTAACTTTGTCTTTGTCATTCATTCCGAGTCCGACCTCAAGGCTTGCGATGTTGAGTTGCCCAAGCATTAAGCTTAGCTCATCTGCGGACGAGGAAAATCAATAATATCGTCGGCGAAACGGAGATAGGTCAATCTACGGTCACCGACTACAACACCACTGTCTGCCCAGAGCGGTGTGTCAGCTTTTGGAAAACCTCATCCAAGGTGGCGGTAAAAAGTTTGGGAAAAAGTGGGTCTCCTTGCTTGACGCCTTTCTGGATCGCAAAAGATGGCCCAGAGGAGTTTAAGCGAATGGCTGCTGCGCTATTGCGATATATGTTCTGGAGAAGGTGGATGTAGACTGGCTCTATTTGTTGTTTGTGGAGTGCGACGAATATAGCTGAATGCATTAAACTATCAAACGCCCTGGAGTAGTTGATAAAAGCTAAATAGACTGGCTGATGAAACTCCTGATATCCCTCCAAGAGCTGATTAAGCGTTTGTAAATGATCAGTCGTGGAAAGGCCTCTGCGGAAGCCAGCTTGCTCAGGAGGCTGATGTTGATCAAGCTGTCTGGATATTCGACTTTCTATCACTTTGATAAACAGCTTGTAAATATGTGAGACAAGGCCTATGGGGCGATAGTTGCCTATATCTGCTTTGTCGCCTTTCTATGTAAAATTACTATGTTGGAGTGACAAAAATTTGAAGGAAAAAGACTGGTTTTTAGAATTGTATTGAAAAAAATGCAAATGTCCTCAGTGCTTCGGTTGTAACACCAAACGCGCCCGGGCTTCTGTTAAACTTAATTTTCTTTCTTTCTTCTTCAATTTCTTCTTTTTATTTCTGTATCTTTAATTATTGTTATTGGTGTACCGCCGCTTAAATAAAAGTAAAATAAATAAATAAAATAAAATAATAATCATGCCACTGTATGCTCTTTTGATTTCAATGGCATTATCACTGGTATCTCATCAGGGCATGAGTAATCTTCGGATACTAGATGTGGAGTTGATTTGTCGGAATATAGGGTACATTATTATAATTCAGTCGGTAATAATTATTATATTATTTCTCATGGTTTTAATTTTTTATTTTATTAATTTTGACATTTAAACTTTAATACAATTCTCATTTGGCCCTAACATCATTTTTCAAATGATTATTTATACAATTTTGCCAATGTGACATTTAAAATGTAATTCTCATGATTTTATGTTTTTTTTTGTAACTAGGTGTATTTTGCCTAAATAAATGTAAATTCTATTCTATTCTATTTTATTTTAAAACAAGAAGCAAGTTGTGCGAATGGGCGATCTTGAACACGTTTTAGCATCATTAAAAAAAAACAATGAAAAAATTGTTTATAAATTAATAAATAAATAAATATAAATAAGCGCCAGACAACACACCTCTTGTAATGGTCTCGAAGTAGGGATTAATATCCCTGTGTTACGAGGTACCGCACAAGGAAATAAGCTAGGGGCGACTCCCAGCACACCCAGACCCGAGTCAATTCAGAAAAGATCGTTTCCTGAATTGACCCGACCGGGAATCGAACCCGGGACACTACGGAAATCAAGGCGAGAAACCGTGCTACAGCGCACTACGCCAATCGTGTCATTAAAACGATATGTTTATTATTGATAATAAGTAGGTTCTACATAAATTAAGGTTGACTTCTCCTTTTAACTGTACAAACACCTGTGACAGAAGAAGCTGCTCCCCCATAGCAGAATACAATTTTCCTATTGCTAATACATTACTTAATTTAATTATTTAGTTAAATTTACATTGTTAAAAGTAGTTAAGCAAGTAATAAAAAAAAGAAGTGGAAGCGTGTAGTGTACGTGTGTTTGTGTGTGTGTGTGTGTGTGTGTGTGTGTGTGCATATTAGAAATCAATAAACCATAGCTCTTGTACAAAATCCTACTACATTATAATATGTACTATAACATTTTCTATTTCGTCATAATTTATGGATTTTAGCCAGTCTGTCAACAGTTATTTGCATTCGAAGCTAGATTATTAGCAGAATTATAAAGATAAGATGACTGATATGTGTATTGGTGTCTAGCAAAGTAGGTCTTACATTTTTGGGTTTCGGCTACAATATCATTACGTCTTCTCTCATATCATCATCATTATCAACCTCTAATGGTTCACTGCTGGACATAGGCCTCTCCCAATGCGTGTCATTGCGCTTTATCTTCAGTTTGACGGATACACTTCCTAACAGCAGTTACTCGCAAGTTGCAGCTCTATTTGGTCGAAAAGCGACTCCATGGGCCGTATTACAACCCCCCGCCACCATTTCAGCTATACCGTTTACGGTTCTAAAATGCTCGCTTTTAGTTTTAGTCTTTACAAAGTGAGCATTTCCGAACCGCAAACGGCCACGCCGCGACAGTGGCAAAATATTGCAATACGGCTCCAGGAGGAACTCACGAATCTCTTGTTCGTAACAGTTCTATGCCAAGCAAGAAGCCTTTGCACTGCCCTGCTTCGCTAATTCTCAGGTATATCGATGACTGTTATTTAATAATCATAAATACAGAACCCTATCTTGCTTACAAATCGGACACCCCCGGTGAAGTCCGGTGGCCGCTCAGCAGGGCGCTCGGACAATTTGACGTTTGACGTTTCAATTAAAATGGCCGCCGTTCCGGGTAACACCAATTGTGTAAACTGAACAGGAGAACACAGGTATGTGGGTCAAATAGCTATGCGAAAGCTACTGTGTATTGTATTCTGTTACTGTAAACATTGTTTTGTTGATTGGTTCGTGTGGTGTCAGCTTTTGAGTCCCGCTGTTTGTTTTTCAATGGAAGTCTTACTTTTTTGTACGGACGGCAGTAATTGACGTGTAAAACGTTCCGATTCATGTATTTAAAGCTTGTCAAACCGTTTTGGGATTCTGTTTTTTACTGGGGAGGATTTGTATTCACGTGACAGATATTTGCATCTCTATAGTCGTGATTGGGATTTGAATATAAGATTACTCGTTGAATTGATTTTTGTTATTTGTTTTACTTTTATTTTAAGTGCTAATCCTGTTATCAATTTCATGATTTTGTGTTTACACTGAGAACAAAATATTGATTTTAACTGTTTTGATACAAATCATGTGATACTTCTGGAGTTGCACATATTCAGAGACGGTCTTTTACAAATTTGTTCCTAAAACCGTTGTTTAAAAATCAAGAAATTAACGCTTTCTCTCTCCTATATACTGATATGATACATAACAATGGCTTTCTATTGTTTTATATCCTGAACAGGTAAGCTGTGAAAAAATTACAATAGTTTACCATCAAATCAGCAGCTATAAGTTGTATATGTAAGTTGGTTCAACGATTTCTATTCAACTGCACATTCCTCTAACAACTAAGTCAGTTTTAACCTACATACTAAAACCATTGTATTAATCCGGAGACGAATGTAAAGTCGACATGAATCCTAATTTATTATTCATAATTTATTTTAAAAAGTAAATCCACGGCAAGTACCAAGTTACTTATGCAAATCATTTGTTTATCTGACACACTGACTGAAATGAATTTTTGATTTGATTCTATTCAGAATTATCAAGATAATCCACTGTAGTAGCAGTTCGCAGGGCACAGCGTAGAGTAGTGGTCGTTGTGGTGGAAGCTTTCTAGAGAGCCTACTCGTAGATATCAGTTTATAGAAAACGCAGCGTGTGGCGCCCACCAAAAGAGTGGCCATTTGATGAGGTTCGCTGGTTGTATTTAAGAAATATTGTATATATAATTATAAGAATACGTCATATACGTAGGAACGTCATAATAATCCTTTAAAAACTCATTAGTTTTTACGTAATGCTGGAAGCCATAGACTGTCAAAACCTACTGTTTATATTTTGTATTAAGTGGGTAAATTATACTGTTTGTAAAGTTCCCAGCCGGTCTCCTTAGGGTAAAATCTTCTTGGGTTCTTAGGTTAAATCAAATGTACAGTTAAAAAATTTGTTCCTTATTATTTAATTTATTAAAAGTTAACCTACAGAACCCAAGACAAATTTAAACTTTGACATTTGCACGCCTTGACAGAATCATAAACAAAACCGCGACCTTTTTTAAATATCTCAAGCAACGGACCGCGCGCCGTCTTTCTGCCAGTCTTTAAAAGGGGTTCTTTTTTCTTTTGTCACTCAAATGGTGGCACAGGAGCATGCTTGAAGTTAGAATGGCATTTATCTAAATAGTTTTGTTCCTTGTTGAATAGGGCGTGAAATTCATATTGTTGCGTTTCAAAATGGCGTGAGTAATTGGTTTTTAAGTCCTTTTTATTCGATTTGCGGCCTGTGAAAATGCGTGAGAAATTTTGAAGGATTTGTACAGTCACAAACACCAGTATTTTTAATTATTGTGCTCGTAGAACCTCGAGTTAAGATATGGTTCGTGCTTGCTTATGGTTAAAAATTTGGTCTTCGTACCGTTTCGTTGTTTTTCGGGTTCATATTATCAATGATAACTCTGGTATTCTGGTATTCCGGCAGTGTTACACTCTTGCTGTGGTTAACGATACGTATGTACTACGGCTTTTATTTTATCGCGATTTGTTTAGGTAAAAAGTTCGGTGACTTGTTTCTTTGTCGAACAGACGCGTTCACATCAACCTTTACAAAACCATTGCAAAATGGGTCTTAAATTAGCAGCATAAGGTACGACTAAGTAAAGGTTGATGAGAACGCCTCTATTCATACCATCCAGACGTGGAACGCTCTCCCAACGCATGTGTTTCCTTCCTCATATAGTCCCAGTGTCTTCAAGTGGGGCATGAAAAGGTATTACTGCCAGCCTTTAGGATGAGGATGGCCAGCCCAGTAATTCGTTTGACTGTGCTTGTGAGCCTAATATCTGGACCTCACGACCGTTTTCCATTAGGTAGAGTGGGATCATCTTGACGGGCAATATATTAAAAAAATGGTACTGGGCACTACCATTCACCTTCCCAGCCCTAGCTACAAAGAATCAAACTTCTAAATGGCAGACCACCCTTCCGACCACAACTATAGTGTGTAGTGTGTGTTATACGAGCAAAGGGCGACTCAATTAGGTGTGTTGGATATTCGCGAGGGGCCTAAGTGATACGGACAGACGACACGCGCGACTTGTTCGGATACACTCGCGTACAGCTGCCTTAAACAATAAATAAAAATAAATAATCCCAAATTAAGGAAAACTTGTGCTGTGTGTCGGAGACTCCAATAAAGCCTATGTTCGGAGTTTTGAATAAATTTTAAGAAGAAAAAAGTTACAGTACTTACTTACTACTTACGTACCATACGACTATATCCACATAGAAATCGCCTATAGCCTTCGTTAAACGTATTTTGGTAGGTGCTGTTGCAAGACACCTGAGTGACTTAAGCCCCTAACTGTTTTGTTAAACCCTAGACCACGATGCACTACTGCTACAGTACTTTCATAATCGACAAAAAGTAAATTCAGTAACAATTCAGGTTTTTAGCAATGCTCTTAAATTAATGATCAACCAGCTCTCGTTTCACTTGAGCATGAAACAATGAAACTGCCTGTTACACTGCAACCACCCGAGAGAAAACATCACCAGCAAAGCTTATGAAATTCATTGCTATACTGTATGTAGGGAAGGATACGATATAAGCTATCTCATAAATGTACAATTTATTGGCGCCAAAGTCAGGTAACTATGTTTTTATTTTAAAATGATAATCGATCAACACTTCTCCGCCCACCAGTCCGTGAATGCTAACTCGATTGCCGTCCGCTGATTGGTCGGTGGCTCGGCACACTAATTGTGTTACGCTCGTGTTGGCGACTGTACTTTGCATTCGGTTGCGCTGGTGGTAAACTCACATCTCAGGTTTCGGTAACCTACACAGTAGCAAGTTGGTACATAAGTTTATGTTACGCAATGGTAAGGCCTGTCTTTAGCGCACACAATGACGAAGGTTCGGTGACTCGTTTCTTTGTCGCACCATCCAGAAGTGGAACGCTCTTCCAGCACATGTGTTTCCTTCCTCGTATAGTCCCGGGTTCTTCAAGCGGGGCGTGAAAAGGCACGGCCTTCAAGGTGAGGATGGCCAGCCCAGTGATTCGTTCGAATGACTGGGCTTGTCAACCTCATATCTGGACCTCACGACCGCTTTCCATCAGGTGGAGTGAGGGCATCTTGACGGGCAATATAAAAAAAACGAAATTACTTTCTCTTTATGCTATTTACGTGAAAGTTTGAATTTTCAATTGACTTAGTTTCAAGGCTACCATTCGAAATCAGTCGTACAGTCAGTATTTTCTATATGAAAACCTAAAATTAAAGTCTATTGAAAAAAAACAAATTTTACTTACAGTTACTACATCACTAGTAAGCCATATCGTTTTTGTAAGTCTTTTGATAATCAACCGATATATTTTAGCAATAAGAGAGACCTACACATCACGGTCAAGAGAATTGAAGGATAGGAATTGCTGTCTTTTGCAAACCTCGGGCCCCCCGCAGAGCGCGATAGAGACAGCTGCAAATCGGACCAAAATGACCTATGACCTGAAAAGTACACAAAATCGACGATTCGTAGTCCCCTGATTTCTTTTCGAAACGTTGACCGATGTTGTTACTTTGTCATTAAAAATTAAAGAAGGGTCTGTGGCCGTGTTCTTGTTTTCCTTTTTTTTTAAATAAACTATACTTCATTCATTATAACATTAGAAATAAGAAGCAGGGGTACCAAGATGAATAACAATTTGCATTTGACGTTGCCATGACGATGACATACCTGAATATGATCTGGCAAAATTAAAAAAACCCCTTCAGCCACAACATAAGAAGGGATTATGTAACATTTTAGATTTGGTAGAGTTATAGTGACAGTAAAAATGTATTCGAATAAAAACCCCTGCTTTTTTTAGGTTTTTACATCGACAATATAGTTTGATGCAAGACAAAATAATTTATTTAAGCAAAACCCTCATACATTCTGAAGTTACTTTACTTTATATGAAAACAATCATCTTTGACAGCTGCTTTTAAGTAAATTTTAATAAATTCGGCATAAATGTTAAAAGTAATGATGTTTATTGTACTTTGACCACAAAGTGTACCTTAAAAAGAACCTTTTTTACTTCTGTCTAATGCTATAATAAATGGAGTATAGTCAAATTCATTTTCTGGATCTTTAAACACAGCGGAAAATCTGGCCATATTTTTCGATTTTCGAAGGTTCATATCTCTTTTTATAATTAATTAATATTAAAAAGGAAAACATGAGGACATGCTAATAGTAGCGATAGATTTTTTGGAATAAAATTACTTCTCTACTAGCCATATCCAGAGAGGAAACAGGGAACTACGTTTGTAAGGAATAACGGCGCTTCTGTATCCCCTAAATGGAGTCGAGGAATCCACTGTTCTCTATCGTCTTTTCTCAAAACCATTGATTGTTCTGGGAATAATTCACGTAGGTACACACTGTCAACCGGAAACTTATGTCACAAAATGTCATACACCTCAGAGCGCATCATAGCAAACATTAGCATAAAAATTAGGTTAAACCTGTTTTCTTACGAGTTAGTACCCGCTAAGGCCTAGTCGTCCCCATTACGTGTGTGTACTGAGTATACTTTAGTTATGCATCTTGAAATTCAACCCAAGATGACGTCATTATGACCTCATGACTTCGTGAGATTACCACTATAAAATAATGCTGCAAAGTTGAGGGAACTACTATAAATAAATATCATTAATATGCGCCAGACAACACACTACTTGTCATGGTCTCGAAGTAGGGATAAATATCCCTGTGTTACGAGGTACCAGACAAGGCGTTAAGCCAGAGACGTCTCCCAACTTTTTTTTTTATATTGCCCGTCAAGATGACCTCACTCCACCTGATGGAAAGCGGTCGTGAGGTCCAGATATGAGGTTGACAAGCCCAGTCATTCAAACGAATCACTGGGCTGGCCATCCTCACCTTGAAGGCCTTTTCACGCCCCGCTTGAAGAACCCGGGACTATACGAAGAAGGAAACACATGTGCTGGAAGAGCGTTCCACGTCTGGATGGTACAAAGAAACGAGTCACCGAACCTTTTAGTTCGGGCCAACAAATGTTGAATTGTGTGTGGGTGACGCCGTAGTCCAGCACGCGTGGTACGGGAGTGGAAACTAAAAGGGCCCTTAGGGTAGCGAAGCGCACGCGGGAGGGCCTGCGTGTGTTTCAGTTTGCGAACCCGAGGAAGACGGTAACGCGTGTCTTCGGACACAGTGGTCTATGTTATCGTGCACTGGAGTTGAGCTTGCTCCTCCCGAGGCTGGCTGCCAGGCGGCCTTGCGCGCCGAAGGGTCCTGCGAGGAGCCTCTCCCTTGTTGGGGATCCCGGGTGCCTTCCATTCTGCGCCGAAGATGACCACCGTTAGGTTTTAGTGGGTAGGGGTCTCTGCATCCCAGGTGTCCCGAACCCAGGGCCTTGAGAATGCATGAATACATTACCTGACGCAAACAAAAAAGGGTCTTCTCCCAGCACACCCAGACCCGCGTCAATTTAGAAAAGATCGTTTCCTGAATTTACTAGACTGGAATCGAACGGAAATCGACGCAAGAAAACGTACCGTAGCACTCCACGTCAATCGTGTCGCCAAAGTAAATCGTATTATTTATTTGAGTACCTATGTATTTGGAAATATTTAAGGATAGGACAAGCTCTGCCTAATTTGGGGTCAGATGATCTTGGTGTAAATTGTCCCAGATATTTATTTACTTACTTATTAAGGCCCGATTTTTCAATTCTTAGTCACTCCCTAGATAGCTAACTGAAGTTTAAAATTAACTGGCTGTTTATCAAGCGAACAGATATTTTCAATTTTTCAATCGTCTTTTATCCAAAGAATAGCTATCAATCGATTGTCTATGTAGGTACTTATATCGCTAACTTCACACTGATTATCCACAAGCGAGATGCGCTTATACAATCATTGCAATGTTAGAATGAAACAAAACAAAAGTTGATGTTTGACAAATTCATCGACCGCTTTCCATCAGGTGGAGTGAAGTCATCTTGACGGGCAATTTAAAAAATAAAAAAATTGACGCCGACATTTTTGTAGCAAAAAAGCCTCTCTGCCTACTCCTTTTGTCCCGCTTGCCGAAAACCTTCCTCCTGGACATGATTTACCATGGCCGATCTGGAAGTCCTTAAACAGGCTTCGGACTCAGGTTGGCCGAAGTAAGGACAACTTGGTCAGGTGGGGATTTTCGGTAAGCTCCGATGTGGACCGTGTTTGTGGTGCAGTGCAAACTATGGCACACTTAACATCGTGCCCGGCGTGCCCCAACACCTGCACGCCAGCGGATTTAATGGACGGCAGTCGATCCGCAATACAAGTGGCTGAATTCTGGGCTGCTACGATGTAATTAATTCTCGGGTTCCATCGACACGCTAAGAAGATGAAGACCGACATTTTTGGAAAACAGCCTCAGCTTTTTGTCTTAAGTTGTGGTAAAAAGTTTGTGATTATAATAACACTCCAAAACTCCTTAACAAATTGAAAATAATCTCAAATGACTCACCACATAACTTCAAAATGTCAAAGAATACGCATAGATGAATCTTATCCAGCCCATCAAGAAGCAGATAACTTTATTCCTCAGTTAGCGGTTTATTCAACAGATAACATCTATCTGACCATTAAAAAATAAAAATCTTGTTAAAACCAAAGAAAATTAGGACAGATAATAATATTCAGACATTCAAGAAAATGCTTTTTACGAATATCTGACGGAAAGAGCTTCCTATTCGGTTCAAGAATTCATTGAGACTAAAAATAATTGTCATATCACCAACACACACTCACACACCTGACATTACAATAAACTTAATTCTATAGATAAATTTCATTATCTGAGATTTGGAAAGTCGGCCCTAAAGATTAGTAACTTCAGATTCGTCTTCTACTATTTTAAGCCGAACTTATTTTTAAAGCTGAAGCCCACTTTCCGTCGTGTAGTCTGCTTTCGGATTCAACTTGTGATTGTCCTGTAGATTTTATTCCTAGAGACCTGGTCTGTTGGTGCAATGGCAGTGATCTTGCCTTTAGCGCCAGGTCGTGGGTTCAATCCACACCCTGACAAACACTAATTTTACGAATTTTTCTGTTTGTTGTGTGTCTGGGTGATTATCTATTTAAATACTCGTATGTATTTCGAAATATTTTAGTACAAGCTCTACTTTAGGGTCAGATCAGACGATCTTGGTGTAATTTGGTCCAGATATACGGGGTAACAAAAAAGTCCACGCAGACGGAGTTGGTGACAGTTAGTATGTTAATGTCCCGTGGACCCCACGAGCGAAGTCAGAGGCGAAAGCTATCCATTAAGCACTTGCTAACCCGATCCATCACAATCAAGTCACTTATCTAGTTAACGGATAACGGACAGACAAGCCGATTGTTATATATTACTAGATAACTTATCAGGAAACGCGGTAAGAAAATTGGGTGAGATTTCGAGGTTCAAAACAGGTTCATTGGCCGATTTTAACAGACATAAACATATACTCATAACTATATCCCAAACGGGGTAGTCAGAGGCAAGTTAATTGTTGCCGTCATGGTGAACGGAACACTCAGCAGCCCACTTTTCACCAAGCGTTTTAATGATAATAAATAAATTCATTTATTTTCAGACCATAGGTTAGTAACAATTCCTTAAAAACTATAATGTTAGTGAAAGAAGTGAAACAAAATAAAATAAAATAAAATAGAGGGGTACCACAGGGACTACCCCCCAATGTCCACGTGACGCAGCACCCAGTGACGCAAAAAGGGAGAGTCACAATGGTCTGCCAGAAGTCAGAACGCCCAGGATGCTGTTGGAACTGGCGCGGATGCGACTCAACAGTGAGGCACAGCGCTTACGAATTATGCCGTAGAAGCCATCTAGTCATCAGTTTTAGAAGCCATCGTGGGTGGTGAACTTTCCACCGTTATACGGGTTGCTTAGGTTTTCTATCTGTGTTTTCCATCAATCAGTTCATCACTGGCTAGAAAAAAAAACTATCTATCTAAACTCATAATACATAGAGGTAAAGTTCCCAACCTTGTTTTTTATCATCTTCGGTATTATTTTCTGGGGAAATGCCGTTAATATTGGACGCCTATTAATAGCTCAAAAGAGATGCATTGGGGCCATTGGAACCTAAAAAGTAGAGTAAGTTGCAGGCCATTTTTTAAGAAACTTAAGCTGTTGACAATACCTACTGTTGCTCATCACCTGGATGGCTGGCGCTCAACAACCGTGCGTTTTTCGCGCCAATTTCTTCCACGTACATCCAAGATATGGAATGATCTTCCTCCGGCGGTGTTCCCAAAGGGATATGACATCGGGGCATTCAAGAAGAGAGCGTATTCCCATCTAAAAGGCAAGCAACGCATCGGTGACACCTCTGGTGTTGCAGTTGTCCATGGGCGGAGGTGATCACTCTCCATCAGGTGACCTTCTAGCTCGTTTGCTCCCTATTACATAAAAAAAAAAAAAAAATAGCCTCACTGTACATTTTTGAAGTTGCACTCTATGTCAGACGACACCCTGACCTGTTTCCACGTGTCTTAAGCGCTAGAAGATGTGATTTTATAACTGATAGACAAATAATCAGGAACAGAACAAAACACTGCAGCAGTAGTATCTTTGGCATGGCAACTAAAATTTATAACTGCTTACCAAAGAAAATTAGGACAGATAATAATATTCAAACATTTAAGAAAATGCTTTTCGAATATCTGACGGAAAGGGCTTTCTATTCGGTTCAAGAATTCATTGAGACTAAAAATAATTGACATATCACCAGCCATCTATTTTATTTTATTTCTTACCTGCAACGACATTAATGTGATTAAAAATTAAGATAAGATAAGATAAATATACTTTATTGTACAACTACAAAGAAAATAATTATAACAGTGCTTAAAAACGAATAAAAACTTAGTCTAGTACAATTTAGGCGGCCTTATCGCTAGGAAGCGATCTCTTCCAGGCAACCCACGTGTAAGGAATTTACTAATAAAATAGGAGTAGTGGGTAAGGTAATGAGAGATCATAGGATAAATTAAAACATATTGTATGAGTACTCCCATACACAGGTCGTGAATTAATAATGGATAACAACAACAAATACAGCCTTATACGTCCCACTGCTGGGCACAGGCCTCACCTCAACTATGAGGTGGTACGAGCCATACTCCAACACGCAGGCTCAGTGCGGATTGTTGGAGAGGTGAATGTAAGGCCAGTGATAAACCTTACCGTCAGATGTTATCAAGCCGCCTTTTTAGGCCTCTGACTAGGCTTCACGACTGATATCTTGTGCCGGGACCAACTGTTTAACGTGCCTTCCGAAGCACGGAGATGCCCGAAAAACACATCACTTAATTTCGGTCGGGATGGTCACCCATCCATAACCCGACCTGACTGGCGTTGCTATCGGATCGTTGCCGATCAGCTGCCGTCACTTAGCCACGGGCACCTCATAATGGATAATAATAGTATAATTTAAACATATAACATACGTGTTAGAGATAAATATCAACATACACAAAGAAATAGTAATAAGGAGAACAAAAATATTTGGTTTGGCTTATCCACGCACTAGATAACTAAAATACAGGTTACAGAGAGAGGAATTAATGGATTAATATTGAATAATTAATAAAACTGTAAACCAATTAGGATTAAGACATTGGTACGCCAAATGGCAGATCACAGAGCACTATCATCTAAGTTTTTGACATCTGTATCTTACCTGTGAATCACAAATAAACAACGTTGACTTCGACTTCGGAAATACTGATCCGATCATGAAAATTCTTTCACTGACTTCTGTCTGTAACTTAGCTTCACTATTCAAGAGTGACACAGATTATATTTCAGACTTATTGTAACGGGCTACGTAGGCGAAGCCGCTGACGGACAGCTGGTCTGAAATATAGCTGCATTCGAACTATCCCTTGACCCTAGCAAAAAGCCTAAAATCAAAATAAATAAGAACGTATACCTTCAACCATTACGTAATGTTTTTAATAAACAACAGTAGCATTTACCAGCCACCACTGACATCAACAAGATCATCAATAAAACCTTGATGAATGATGATGATTGAATGAAGGAGACAGCGCGACCAATGAGGAGCGTTTGATGGTATCTCGCGGGTCATGTTACTGACAGGGGTTGCCCACCTTTGGTAATAAAATGAAGCGTGAATATCAAATGACATGTGAAGATATATCAAAAAAATGAACCACTGTGCAGTTAGTGCACCAATACGCTGATATTAGAGTAAACGTAAAAAATATTTTTATTCATATAGACTTATAAAAAATACTTATGACAAGTCAAATAAAAAAAAATGTACCAAAAATATACTGAGTAAAAATAAACTTACATAAAATAATACTATGATAGTTAATATCATAATTAAACATAATGTGACTCTACCACCGGTTCGAAGGTTGCTTCCGATCGAGAAGAAACTCGTTGGTTACTCTTTTCAATCTTGTTTTTATACACAGAAATTGAATTAACAGAGTAAAGTCATGAAAAAAAAGTGTGCAGAGGAGCAGAATATACCTAAGATGACCACAAATTCTTATCATTTAAGAAATTATCAACACTTTAATATTCTCGCTTCGAGCCTTCCGCCGCTATCCGGGTTGATTTGGTTTTTTATCGATGCTTTCCATCACTGGAGAGTTAGTCGGAAATTAAACAATGACCACAAAGATTTTGGTTCCGGCCCGATTTGAACTCGGGACCACACGATCCGCGGATAGTTACTCTTTTGAACTTTGTTTTGTTTAACAACAAATTAATTTAGAGTACAGTCAAATGAACAGTAAAAAAATACATTATTTTTAGCAAAGGAGCGGATTATTAGGCACACAGATTTGAGTTTCTATGTTAAGAAATGTTTTACTCTTTTTATTCAAATGATCCTTTCCCATTTACTCTCAATGTATTTATGATAATGTAGTATATGTACGTAAAAACTTGCATCTCTTCAAGAATAACAGTGATGTTCATAAACTCAATACTCTCTCTGAAAAAACTCCAGAAATAAAGAAGCTCGTAACTCCCAGTCTAAGACGGCATAAGGTAGGGAAATCATTTGTTGGTCAATGTGTAAAATATTTTAATAAGATTCCGCAAACTCTTGTTGAACTGCCTCTTCACCAGTTTAAGGCTCACCACCTACCACGTTGGGTTCTAATACCATTGGTGAAAAGTGGGTAAAAGTAAAAAAAGAAAATATTCACTTAAGCTTTTACAAAGAAGCACTTATGAAATGTCAAAATTCACAAAAAATATATGTAAACAATAATATACGTATATAAAATAATACAATAATAGTACATATCGTAAATAAACATAATCCGAATGCATAATAGCCACGACGCTCTCGCTGTTATTATACCTAACACCTTGTTACCTTATAATATAACTTTTCATTAAAAATGTGATTCTTCATCACCTATCTATGATACTTTTTACCTCATGATAGCTGTCATTACGGAAAGGTCTAGGACTAAAGTCAGCTGTGGACTCATACCAATAATGAGTATCAGAAATATTATTAAATAGAATAAAACACTAACCTACATAAATATTTACTTTGGTATTCTTTCCACACATAAAATCGTTTTATCACGTCGGGCCACATTGTGTAACTGTCAAAACACCAGCTTACTGTCACAAAGATAATTATCATAAAAAGCCCTTATTAGTAAAACAAAACGGCTAAAAAAACCCAATAGAGTAATGACTGACAGTCAAATAGCTATGAGATTTTATCGTCTTAGAACAGAGATAGCCAACCTTTAGAATGCCCTCAAGTAGAAACATAAAGAGCTATTTGACTTTTTTCCTGACTTTTGATGGATGACAGATGTGTATATGAGGTTTTGAATAATAAGACACATGAAGGTCATTATTTTTGATCACAGGTAGAGTTGGGTCGACTGTTGGAGAAAATGTTTGAATTGATCTAATTCGCTCAATAGTTAAGAGTATATTTGCTGGCGACTGACAGCTGGATCAAACCTCTAAGATTTTATACCTATTACCTTTTTTTATACTTATTACCTTTTTTATACTGTGATTGTTTCGTTCTAGTAATTTTGTAAAGCGTGGTCTGTCTTAATTTTTGTGTGTGAATTATTTAATAGAATTTTTTTCTCCCGCATTTCGGCTTCTTATATTGTTTAACTGGCTTAGAGGCCCATAAAAACCACAACACTTATTAATAGTTATTTACAGATATTGTTTTAGGTTAACAGTCTGTTTTCGTCTGTAAAAATATTTTTTTATAATTCATTCTCCGTGGGTAAAGCAATGTCCTACTTGTTCACTTTTCGTAAATTTTCGTTAGGTGATAACAATTAATTTCCTTTTTTTCGCTACCTCGTACCAGCCTAGTTATTATTTATTTATTCTTTATTGCACAAACAAGTAAAGTACAATTGGCGGACTTAATGCCTAGAAGCATTTTCTACCAGTCAACTGCAAGGTATAATAGAAACATTGGAATTTTGGGCTGTGCAACATTTAAAAATGGCAGCGAGAACAACAAATCTCAGATATTGATACTTAAATATATTAAAAATAATAATACATACATATGATATTATACCAATCGTGCAAATATACATACTTAAATAATTCAAAATAAATATACTGTATTATTTTATAATACATCACATTGCCCTAAAATAATTGCACTTCCACTCTTTAGGTTACAAAAAGTTTTAGGATCCTTTATGGGGCAAGGTATACATTATTACAACAAAATTCCAAAAACCATTTGTGAGTTACCTTTACATAGATTCAAACATCACATCAAAACAGCTTTATTAAAAAAGGGGTATTATACTACAAAAGACTACCTTATAGATAAAAATGCCTGGGTATAAGCGCTCTTCTCGATGCGGGATTAAATAGCTCTATTGTAACAGATGTTTTATTGTAAGAGTTAATAGGTACCTAGTTTGTATGTACTGACTAACAATTTTTGTTTTTGAATTGTTTAAATGAATTCTTGTTATTATATTCTTTTATGGTTGGTTTTTTCTCTTTGTTTTATATTCTTTTAGGTATCAAAATGACACACTGCTTGTACTTTACTAACGCCTGTTGTAAACCCAAAACAAGTTTAAAAGAGTAACTGCTGAGTTTCTCGCCGGGTCTTCTCAGCAAGAAACAACTCCGACGCGGTGGTAGAGTCGCATTATGTCTGTATACTGTTTATTTACATATCCATATTATTATGGTATTTATGTCTATTATTTAGTATATTTTGCTGTAAATTTGACGATTTGAAAGTACTGATACAGTCTATTTGAATAAAGTTATTTGAGTTTGAGTTTGAGTTTGAGTTTAAAGAAAGTTAAACAAAAAAGTCAGCATCTGAACTCAGTGACATAGTCAGTTATTACTAACAAAATGTATTATTTAAGCAATGCGCTAAAGTAAGAAGTTGAATTGAGTAATACAATTTATATTCTATGACTATTTCTTATCTTATCGGACATCCGAGCCAGTTGCACTACTTAATTATGCCAAACGATCGTTAGACTCGTTAGGGTAAGTTAAACGACAAGCCACGTAATACTTTCTGGCCAAATCAAAACGATTTATTCATAAAATTTGTAAAACTACACCTCCAAGTTACAAAATAATAACGGTCATCAAATATATATCGTAAAGGCTATTCAATAACTTAAAAAAATACTGAAATCTGCGGTTCATAAGATTCCGTTTAGTCACTTTTTATTTAATTTTTTATTCGCAAAAGTGGCAGTTTAATCAGAAATGTTGCATCCTCCTCTAAGCTTTGAGAATATCTAGCAAAAAGTATTTTTATTTTGTGGTCGACAATTCGACAGACATGTTAATTTGCTGAACAAAAAATACTGCTTTAGATATTTGGAAGGAAGTCGTTGCACTGTTCACTATCACCATGTCTGTTCAATGCGCAGTCATGGCGGACGAACATCTATATTGGTTCTATACCTATATTTTGGTGGCTGTATAAATCGTTAGGCATTAAGGTCTGTGACCTATAACACTAGCTTTCCTTAGTTTCAGACCGTATTTAATCCAGTTGTACGTATTTAATTAAATCTTTCACAAATTGTTGCGCATCCCTGCCTTCGAATAGATCGTGCGATGGCATGCGCGTTCGTTAGCCGGTTCGGATCCCGGGTCGGCCATTAGACTGTTTTGTATACTCACTACTTATGTAAATTGAGAATGATGTGTTGAAATCTATCGGTAAATAGATAGAAAGTCAAAGGATATCATGTTACATCTCTGTGATGGTGTACAACATCAAATTATTATGTACATACGGACACACGCGACACGCTTTAAATGGGGGCATCTTATGCTGGTGACTTAGTAAGACCTATCTTGCAATGGTTTGTCTGTACACCTCGAAGGCGATTAAGTCAAAATATTTCTTTCGGATGTCGAAAAGTAAGCATTTGTCTTGAATTTAACTATTTTACTTATTTGCTTATAATATAAATGAGAAAGTATATTTTTGTTAAGTACTCTTGCCTGCAAAAACTACTTAACGGATTCAGACAAAACTTTACAGTAACACAAGCTGTGTACATTTATACATACACTAAAACAACACATAGGCTACAATTTATAAAGATTTTATGTAATTTGACCATAGTATGTAACGATGACTAAAAAAAAAATGCGTCAGACAACACACCTCTTGTAATGGTCTCGAAGTAGGGATTAATATCCCTGTGTTACGAGGTACCACACAAGGAAATAAGCTAGGGGCGTCTCCCAGCACACCCAGAGCAGAGTCAATACAGAAAAGATCGTTTCCTGAATTTACCCGACCGGGAATCGAACCCGGGACACTACGGGAATCGAGGCGAAAAACCGTGCTACAGCGCACTACGCCAATCGTGTCGTCAAGGTCCGGGGTACTTGGCTCCCTTAAGCATTCGCCTGTAATGTAACATTTCAGATTTGACTTTGAGCATTACATTACATTACTGCCCCCCTGACTGACGCATCACCTGTATTATACGAGCATATAAGCGCGTCAACACTCGTAGGAGTTACACGCGTTTTAAAACGCCAGTTTGAAACCGCTCGTATGCCTGTTAAAGGGAGACTCATCCTGTATATTTAACAATTTAAAATCTCAGTCCCAGGTGTGTAACAAAAAATCTAAAGGATTAGACTTGGAATGTCATTTTGGTCGCGACGTGCGCACGAGTGCCTTACATAAATCTCTAACTAGGGATGTTCGGATGTCGGTAATGATATCGATGAATAAATTAAAAATAATATATAGGTAGGGTATACTATGCATGCATAGGTATAGCTCGAAGTGCTAGTAGTTCTGTGGCAAAATCCTAGATTAAAAGAAGCTAACTTAAAAAGTATGGTAACGTTTTTACGAATAAAATATTTTACATGCTCTGACAGCATCCCATAAAAGTCCGGAACCGGGAGCAATACATGAAAAAGTCCTTAATTCCAAATACATGTTTAGATATTATTAAAAAAAATGCATCATCTACATTTTAAACCTGAACAAAACCAATGCAAAATGGGTCTTAAGTTAGCAGCTTAAGATGCTCCTGTATAAAGATTGACGTTGCCTCTTTACTAATATATTCGTTTGTACAGAGGCTACGTCTTTGGCTAATAAGCCTATGGGCATTTTGGGTTACAACATAAAAACTGCAAACTTTTCTCCTTGGGGCTTTAGCATGTCAAATAAGAAAAATGTACGTGAATGACATATGCACTTGTCTAATCGAGATGACATTTGAGTCAGTTCTCATGTCAGTTCCATACATTTTTTTAAATTGACATGAAACGAAAGTAGATTGTTGCTCTTGGCTAGCCCCTGATTTACGTTCCGTTGTCGGAACATAATATATTTTACTCCGTTCACCTAATTCGTCGACGACGAATGAATACATTTTCCTTTCCTTATTTACTAGAAATGGTACAAAAATTTCATACAAAAACCTACCCAATTTTAAGGTGTACTTACTGCTAAAGAACTTAAGACTGTTATGTAACAATAAAACCGAAAAGGCTTACTTATTCTAAGCCTCTACAAGCATCCGATTTTATGGTACATTAAGAGGTCTTTGTTGCGTTCCTTTCTACGCAGATAAAAGCAGTTGAGCGCTTTCAGGCTCTGGTATATTAAACTTAAACGAAGCGTGGAAAGGATCGTTCACGGTCTTGACGCGAGGAGATAGTTGGCGCGTGAAAATGTGTGTAATAAGATCAATGAGCTAAAGTATATTATGTATAATGGTATGTGTGTGTTCGATGTGATTCTGCTATTCAAAATCCAATGAAATTGTAAATGGCCTTTGAAATTGTAATTGTATTTTGCCTAAACTCGGGTGACCGCCTAGGGTTACTACTATAATCACTCTGAAGTAGGTAGGTAACTAGGTAGGTTATACCTACAATAACAAAATTCATCATGTTAAAATTGCACCAAGTTCGACAAAAACAAAACACTCGCAACAGTGCGACTGGCCGCGACACTGATGCTCACCGGTATCGCCTGTAAACTCACTGTGCCTGTGTGCGTGATCAAAATGGCGGGTTTGTTCTAAGCAGACTATCTGTCGGAGAGCCGCGCCGCATGTGTTATTTGCGATAGCTAAAACTGTCAAAATTATGCCATTAAATTACGTTTTAGTAGTATTTACATAGCAGAATTTGGGCACCGTATGTATGAAAATCGGTGTATGTAGCATACTTTCAACCCTTGACATATTCATTCATTCATTCATTAATTTATTGCAAGTCACATGTTAGATAGGATGTTACAGGGTATATAAGGTACAGTGACGCCCTGCAAGGGCACAGCAAACATTGGATGAGAGGCAACTATTGCCTATTTACTTAAAATATACTCAAAATACCAATAAATTCAATTCGAATACAATTATTATAAATATGTCATTCAATAATAAACACATTAGTAATTTATAAGTCTATCATTAAATAAATTAGAATAAAAATTATGGTAACACTTTTCTAACTAGAAACTTTTAGAAAGCAGATACCATTTAATTAAATCAAATTAAACTGTACACTATAAATTTTATTAAATTAAACTATAAATCGGTCATCAAAAAATTCTGAAATATTATAGTAACACTTTTCTATTAAGAAATCTTTGAGGTGACTATTAAACAAGGATGCCTTTTTTATATTTTTAAGATGGTTTGGAATATGATTATATATTTTTATTGCCATGTAATGAGGGCTACCTGAGACAATTTTCATGTTGGTGATTGGCTTGTTTAGTTTATTTTGATTTCTATTATTTCTTTTCGGAAGAGTTTCGATTGGGGAGTATAATTCAGAATGATTTTTAACAAACTTGCAGGATTCCAGAATATAAATAGAAGTAAGGGTCAGCAATTGGTGTTTTACAAAATAATATCTACATGAAGACATTTGGTCAATGTTTGTAAGTATCCTGACACATTTATTTTGTAGAATGAATATGGTGTCTATTTCACTGCAGTTTCCTCATAGTACAATGCCGTATGTTAACCTGGAGTAAGCATAAGCGTAGTAAGCTGCTAGGGCCGCCGTCTTGAAATTAGTAACGCGTTTCAACTGGTGCAAAGCATAAATAACAGAGTGTAACTTATTTTTCAGTTTCTCCGTATAGGGTTTCCAAGTCATATTCGTATCCAGATCGATTCCCAATAGTGTTGCAGAGTTGCAAATTTCTAGCTCTGTATTTTTGAATTTATAGGATATTTTCAATGGGATTTTTTGTGAGGGCTTTAATTGTATTTTTTTTCAAATTAAGTTCCAGATTATGATCATGCAGCCAATTATCAATTTTACCCAATGTACAGTTTAGTTTATTATTTTATTCATTTGCACCAGTACATGAAATTAACACTGATACGTCATCAGCGAATAGGATGCATTCCTCATCAATTGTACGTGGGAGGTCATTTATATAAATGAGAAACAGCATACACCCCAAAACGCTACCCTGTGGAATAGAGCCAGTACATAAAACTCTATCAGATCTAATTTGCTGTATTTTTCCTGAGTTGAAGTCAGTGTTTTCTATTTCAACTAATTGATGGCGATTTCCAAGATATGACTTAAACCAGTCATAAGCAATTCCTCTTATTCCCGCCTCAAACAATTGTTTTAGCAAAATTTCGTGACTAACTCTATCGTAGGCCTTACTCATATCTAATAGAAGGCCCACAGCGTACTTTTTACTATCTATGATTTCGATAATATGTTTAAAGTATTTATAGATAGCTAAAGTTGTAGAGCGTTTCCGTCTGAACCCGTTTTGTTTTTCATGCAATATGTTATATTTTTCATAGAAGGCACTTATCCGCCTTACCATAGCTGTTTCGAAGACTTTAGCTGACGTTATTAAAAGAGAAATAGGGCGAAAGTTATTTATATCTGAGGTGGATCCTTTTTTATGGATTGGTTTTATGATGGAGTTTTTCAAGGCATCGGGGAAAACACCTTCTGAGAAAGATTGGTTAATAAGCTTCGTATAGGGAACTGTTAGAATATCAACGCATTTTTTTATCAATGATGGAGGGAGTTCATCTACGCCAAAAGATGTTTTATTTTTGAGTTGATCTATTATGTTTTCTGTTTCTTTTTCATCCACGGGAGCAAGAAAGAAGGTGTTTGATAATCTGGTTTTTGTTATGTTTTCCCTATTGGGTTCAAACTTACTTACATAAAATGTGATGTTATGGAAAAAATTTAAAAACTTTTTTATGAAAGAGACCCTTTGGTATTTCTTGCCAAGGCACCTTCTTGGGATGAAATAAAAAGTACCTAATGTCCATTTAAATAGTATCTTAGCAGAAATAAGAGGAAGTCCAATACGGTTCCCTGAAGCTCTAAAAATAGAGCTTCGCTGTTAGACCGTATATTTGGGCTCTAAAAAGTCAAGATAATCCATTCATATATTTGACCTAGAATCAGGATATTTAGCAAGAAGCAAGGTCTTACACAAGTGGGAACACCCGAAAATTCGAAAACACGTAATTCCTAATTTCATTATTCTGAATTTCAAAAATCCGAATGCCATAGTTCCGGAACAACAAAATTCCTAATATTCAAAAGCCCGAAAGATATTTTTCCAAAGTCACGAATCCGATATTTCAAATTTCCGACTTTCATTAGTACGAAGAGTTACAAATCCGAAGTTTCATTTGTCTGAAAAACGATATTCCGAATTTCAAAATCCCGAAAACTCATTGCAATTGTTAAATAAAAGTTTACATCAAAAATACTATTTACATATAAAATTAAGCAGAAACCCGACTCGCCGTGGTCATTCCGCCATGACACTAGTCTGCATAGTCTGGAGTGTAATTCAAGAGCATTGTTAAAAAGCTAAAATTGGTTAGGTTAGGTTCGAACTGTGACCATAGGGCATAGACCAGAACCGAATTGTCGGCAAAGTAAATACTCTGCTGAAAAATAGTAGATTGTTACACAAGGTGAGAAAGTTACCTTTTCAAAGCACGAGATGGTTTGGCGCGTGAGCGCAGCGAGAAGGGCATTGAAAAGGTCTTTCTTCCGAGGTATACACTCTGCTTTTCATTACGAATAAATAAATAAAATAAATATGCGCCAGACAACACACCTCTTGTAATGGTCTCGAAATAGGGATTAATATCCCTGTGTTACGAGGTACCACACAAGGAAATAAGCTAGGGGCGTCTCCCAGCACACTAAGAATATAACGAGAGTAATTAAATATCAGATACATAAGTTCAACCAACAAAATTTTATTGAAACATTACCTACAACAAAGTTGATGATATTTCTATTTAAAGTTTATATTAAAATTAGAGCAATTGTTAAACGACAGAGAGAGGTTACTTCCTGGGAATTTGATAGTTGATATTTTTTGTGAAACTTAGCATCTTGAGTAAATGTTGGTGATAGAACAATCTCTTCATCCGGGCAATCTTTTGAAGTACTTGGTAGGTAATTTATGAATGTAATTTATAATGTAATATATATAATGTAATTAATTTATGTGGCTGAATAGAATACATCGACTTGCCGCAAAAGGAATGTCAAAATAGAAGGTGACATTTGACAGTTATTTACTTTCAGCCCTAGGGCTGAAAAAAACTTTACAGCCCTAGGGCTGAAAGTGAAGCTTTCAACCCTATGCTCAGGCAACTTCAAGCGTACTTTCCGTGTAAGAGTAATGAAAAGGAATATAAAAATATAATAGATTTTGGATTTATGATTTTTCGAAGTTTTGATTATTCGGAATTCGTAATTATGAAAGATCGAATTATTATTGATTCGGGATTGTGAAATTCGGAATTCTGACTTTCAGACTTATGGACATTCTGATTTTTGAAATTTCGGATTTTCAATTATCGAATATAAGTAAATTTGGAATTTTGACTTTCGGGATTCTGAAACATTCGGAATTTGGAAATTCAGGATCTTTACTTTCAGAGTTATGTTTTTCGGAATTATGTACTGTACCCAACACAAGTAGGTACCTATAGGAAATAATCCGACAATAGTAATTTCATATATAAATTGTATAAATTAAGTATTTTCTAGATTGACATTTAGATTAGATATCATTTGTAATGTGGACAGTGTAGGTACTATTAATTTTGTCGATGTAAAACCGACACAGTCATTAAACAGAAAAATTATTTATTTTTATGCCTAATTCACAGACAATACATAGGTTGTATTGTCTGTGGCCTAATCTAACTATAATTATTTCATTTTGGTATTCATTTCATAAGCCTGGTGCCAATGCGTGTCCACTAGATAAACACTCCACATTCATGCACACTTCCTCGGTCTCCACCCATAGGCATTTTAATTTATTATATTCTCTCTTATTTTGTACTTATGTTTTTATGCATTGTACACAATGACATCTTAAAGACGAACACACTACAGGCCCTGCCAGAATACCAGCGTCTCTGCAGTCTTGCACTGCAGCGGCATGTGCTGAGGCAGGGACCTGATTAACCCGCTTCTGTCATTAATATTAATAATAATAATAATAATAAATATCCCTGGACATTATTCCACACAGCGCCATCTAGCCCCAAAGTAAGCTAATTAAAGCTTGTGTTATGGGATACTAGACAACGGATAAACATACTTAAATACATTTTCTTTTGTAAATACATACTTATTATACATAGGAGACACCCAGACCAGTACAAACAGACATGTTCATGCACACAAATGTTTGTACTGTGCGGGGATCGAACCCGCGACCTCTGGTGTAGTACTAGCCAACTTCTTAACCATTACACTAAGTCGGTCGTCAAAACTAAATATCTCTTATCTAAATATTTCTTAATTCTTCGTTCATTCTTTTGTTTATACTGTGTAATTATTTTGCCCCGAGTGAAAGGTTGGGTTAATGATTCTTTTCTACTCTATTCTATAAATTATTAGAATGTATTTTTATTTATTGCGAACTAGCGACCCCTTCGGGCTTCGCACGGGTGCAATGCTAATGGTTTCTCTGGTTTAGGTAATATGCATGCATGTATCCATAATATAAACACTCCTTTTAAAATATACTATTTCTGAAAAAGTAACATGTGCGTGAGGATCAGCGGAGAACTAACATAGTAGTTATCTGTCATTACTGGCCTCAAACAGGGCGATTCCCTATCACCGACGCTATTCAATTTGGTCCTGGATAGAACATGTCATAAGAGGTGTGTTAGGACAAAACGTTTGGGAGCTCCTCAACGGACTGCACAGGGTGACGGGGTATGCTGATGACCTAGCACTAATGGTGCAGACCAAAAGAGACGTGGAACAAACAGTGTCAACTTTGACCTCGGATGCGGCTGAGATTGGACTCAAAATTAACCAGGACAAGACAGAATATCTCCACATGAGACGCTACAAAAACACCAGAGTAATGCGTGAAGATCTGGTTGCTGGTGATGTTAATTTCAAAGGCGTCGCAACTTTCCGGTACTTGGGGTGCACTATATAACCGATACAAGCACCAGGCAAGAGGAAATTGATATCCGGATCCGAAACGCCCTCCGTCGTAGTGCGGCCCTTCATAAGGTGTTAGTGTCCAGGCTACTGAGCAGCAGAACCAAGATTCGGATCTAAAAAACTATCATAAGACCAATCTTGATGTACGAATGCGAATCCTGGACACTAACGCTGAAAGAAGAGGAGAAACTCTTGGTGGTGGAGAGAAAAATCATGCGCATAATTCTGGGTCCATTCAAGGCAGAGGATGGACGGTGGAGAGTGCAGAAAAGCCGGGAGATTGAGGAGCTGGTCGCTGAAGCCATATCATCGGGGAGACGAAGGAGAGACTTCGGTGGCTTGGTCACCTGGAGGATGGAGGAGGATCGCAACGTCAAGAAGGCATTTATCGGAGTCCCGAGTGGCCGCTGACCTGTCGGACGGCCCAGATACGGCTGGATTGACGTTGTAAAAGCCGACCTGCGCGAACTTCGAGTGGATGACTGGCGAGAGTTAGCCCGGAATAGAACCCAGTGGCATTCTCTAGTGTCGGAGGCCAAGACCCACTTCGGGTCGCTGCGCCAAAGGAAGTAGTAAGTAAGTAAGTAGTATTTGTGAAAACCCTATGCTTGTTTTCATATCGAAAGATAGAAAATTTCGAATTTCTGACCTTGAAAAAATCAGGCAGGATTCGGACCCGCATCCTCCACAATCCGGGTGGCTGCTCTAATGTCGATATGAAAACGAGCTTTGCAAAATGCTAAAATGAAAACACAGTAATAACTTTATCATTCATCACTTATTCACTACGGTCACGTTCACCATCTCAATACCCGACTTAGCGTACATTGCTTAACATCGATCGTCGAAAGTGGCATTCACATCGGGTAATAGCCTTATAAGCTGACAACCACTTGGTTATCAAAGCATTTTCTTCAATATTGACAGTAAAGAGCTCCCGAATTACTTTTATTTACATACTCTAAGAGGGTCTTAACCTAATTTGGCCTTCTTTTAACATTAAAAGAATTCGGGCATCGTAGGTATATTCGAATTCTCAAGGGTCAAATTCTAAGCTGGAAGTTCGATGAACCCATCATTATTACATCCTGTAGGGTTGTCAGTCTCCTAATTAATGAAAAAAAAAACATCGACCAAGTAATAATAATACAAAGTAAAAAAAAATACTCGCGTAGACAAAGGTTCACTATTTTTTTATAGCTTTAGCTCACAATTTCGTTCAGTCATAATGGAGTTTACATTTAGTTTTACATAAATATTGTTCTCATAGAAAGTTTCACATGTATATTGCTATAAGCCATAATGAAAACGAAGTTTTGTCTAATGATAGAAATACCAGCTTATGCCCGCGACTTCGCCCAATCGATGAGTGAATTTACTCGTTTTTGCAAATGGTTTGTTAGCAGATACTTTAAAAAAATAAAATTCGGCAACATGAGTCCATAGTGTTAGTAACAATTAATCTTAAAAGCCATGTTAGTAAATATAGTTATTTTAATTAATATTACATTTATTTTTTATACCACAAAAACAAATATCGAAAACACCTCTTCTAAAGCAGAGATTACAATTTTACAGCCAAATTCTACCACGTAAAGCCTATTCTTTTACAAGAAAAATAAATGTGATAATTTAAGTAATAATATATTTTATTTATCAATTCCTCACCTAAAATTGATTGATATTTTGCTGGCCACAGCTAGCTGTGAAAATTAAGAAATTATCTATAATAATAAAATTGTTAAGAGGAAAGATTTGATTGTTCGTTTGTATTGAATAGGGTCCGAAACTACTGGAACGATTTAAAAACTCTTTCTGGAATATAAAGCTACAATATCAGCAAGGGACATAGACTATATTTAAACGGGAGAAATGGTCTACGCGAGCAAAGCCGTTGACGGACAGCCATTTAAAATATTTGGAATAAGTTCCAACGTACTCATAAGGGGATCCCTTTCATTGGCATAATGTGTTTTGTCCTTAAATGGTTTGGCATTATGAAATTGGCATAATTTATTTAGCATAATATTAATTAGACCGAATTTGGTTTTAGCATAATATGTACTGTGGCATAATTATTATTTAGCATAATGCATTTATGCATTATTATTTTTGGCACAATTTTTTCAGGCATAATGGACCACCCAGAAATCCTTCAGGTGTCGGTAGGTTGGGGTTATTTTTTATGACCACCCAGAAATCCTTCTGGTGTCAGTAGGTTAGGGTTATTTTTTTTATGACCACCCGGAAATCCTTCAGGTTTTTAAATTTATGGTTAATTATTTTATGCTTAATCATGTTTATGCTCATTGCATTTATGCTAAAAATTGTTGTGCTTATTAGTATTATGCGAAATTATAATTAGTAGTAATTACAATATGCTAACTTATTTTATGCTTAAAAATTGTATGCTTCTTGACAGTGAACCACTCATAAGTGGCAACCCTAGACCCAATAGAATGCCATCACGGGTTCGAGGGGTGAACACAATACTCTCTCCAGGGATATAATTGTGCCGGTATTTTAATAATTCAACAAGACAATAAGTTTCCAATGGATTTCGTTAATTTTGAGCGTGAGTTGAGAGGGGCTCATAATTATGTTACTCATAATTTCATTACTCACTCTAAAGAAGTTAATGTAACAGGAAGTCTTGTTGTAAACAATAAAAGTAAACAAATACATGTAAAATAAATTATTAAAAAATTACTAGTTTTTTTGCACCAATATCACGATTGCCATTTGCAGGTTGATCACAAAGAAGGAAAATATGTAAATTCGTTTTTGCTTGCGTTGGGATTTTAATCCTGGGCCTCTGGGAATCATTCCTAGTGGCCACCTGCAATCCAATTATAAAAAATGATATGGTCTTACCGAAAGATTTTTTTGAAATTTTGTTAATTTATGATCTATTTGGCTATAAGATTCAAGTAGTTACGGCGCCTATTAAATAAATATGGAATTGGAAACCACAAATAAAAAAGCACATTTATCACAGACCGTCACACCACAGGATCGTCTAAAATGCTCAAAAAATAGCAAAAAAAACGGCAAAATAATCTCGACATGTGGAGTCGGGTGGCGGCGCCACAGGGTGTTAGGGAAGTTCGCCTCTGAAAGCTATGAAATATTTCAGTGTTGGATGTGAGAGACAAGATAAACACGAATCCACAACACAATTAAATTATCGTTCGCGTAAAAAAATGTATTGGGATTTGACATTTTTTTACCGAAACGATAACGTAAATTTAAAGTGGCAACTCGTGGTAGACGTACAGATCTGATACAATGCAAGCACAGGCACGAAAGTTAAAAGAGTTTAGTGAAACTCTAACCCATTTTAATTTACAGTTTCATATCCGTAGTGCCCCGGGTTCGATTCCCGGTCGGGTCAATTCAGAAAAAGATCTTTTCTGATTTAACTCGGGTCTGGGTGTGCTGGGAGACGCCCTGGCTTAATTCCTTGTCTCGTAAAACAGGGATAAATATTCCTACTTCGAGATCATGACAAGTGATGTGTTGTCTGGCGCATATTTATTTATTTATTTAGGGGTTACCCTGATTGGCTGATCGGAACACGAATTTTAGAGATAGTAGTTGCATTGCTGATGACGTTGTAATTATTTAATTAGAAGGATGCAGTTTCACAACAATGATTTATTAATTACATAGTGATTTTTCTCACTCATGCCTCCCTGTTCTTGTTCACTTTGTCTAATTTGCCCTATTTAAGTAAAGTGAATTGGACCGAACGTATTATAGCTCTCTTCTCACTAATCTTAGGTAGGTACGTCACTTATAAAAATTGAGTCTTTCTCCACTTATCCTACAGTTAGTAAAGCTGTCAATGTCATCATAAGTAATTCATTCATTCATTTTATTTATTCAAAGTCAACAAAAGGACCATTAATACATAAAAATTAATATATAAAACAAAGATTACATAAATTAAAAATTGAAAAGTACATGACAATAATTTAAAATAATACCTCTACTCTGTCCCGCACATGTACCATGTTACAGTGATACACGTACTGGCAGTCAAACCGCTCGGCGAACGCGCGCAGAATGCTATTCGGGCTGCCCTGCACCCTGCGCACCAGGGAGGTGCACCGCTTGCGCATGGTTGTATAAAAACAATCAACTCGCGCCTCAGCGAACATCCCTGAGGCGCTACAGAAGCGGGGCAGCCCCAACAACACCCTGAAAGCATTATTATACTGGACGCGTAGAGAGCTGTACTGCTTTTGCGTATATGCCTATAAAATGCCCTAAACAGGGTAATTTTGACATCTCTTGAACAGCGAGCAAATCTGCGGGCTATCATATTCGCACGAACAGACAACGCTCTACGCTCCCTCTCTAAGTCAGTATCGTCTTTCAGGTCCGGAGTTAGAATGTGCCCAAGGTATTTAAATTGTTCAACTCTATTAAGTGGGCAGCCATTCAGTCTAAGTTTAGGTGTTTGACTAAGAGACCTTCCCTTAGCCTGAAAGATCATCCACTCACTTTTCTTTACATTATAAGTCAAACCATGTTGCTTAGCATACCTTTCGCAAATGTCAAGCAGCTGTGACAGTCCACCTACAGAGGCACTCAGCAGCACCATGTCGTCCGCGTAACTAATATTATTAAGGCAGATTCCATCAATATGGCAGCCGACATGTGTGCTGCTGAGCCCCTCCACAAGCGCGTTCACATACAGGTTAAAAAGTTTAGGTGAGGTCAGCCCGCCCTGCCTCACACCACACTCCAACCTGTATGGTGTCGAATACGCTCCTGACCACCGAACAACGTTGATCTGGTTCCCATACCAGTATTGAAAAGTACGGATTAATTCCTCGGGCATCGATGTTTGATAAAGTTTATGCCATAGAATATCGTAAGAAACCAGATCAAACGCTTTCGATAAATCAAGAAAACACGCAAAAATATGCGTGTTTTTATCCGTGTAGTACTTGACAGTTTGCTTTAGACACAATATAGCCGTTTCAGTGGAGAGACCTGACTTAAAACCAAATTGGTTGTCGTGTATTTGTAGGTGTTTATCGAGCTGAGTGTTTAGCAAACTGTCAAGCACCTTCGCGATAACAGTGGCCAAAGAAATCGGTCGATAGTTACACTTGTCACTGATATTACCAGTTTTGTTTTTGACAATTGGTACCACCACAGTCTTCATCATCGGCGCAGGCAAGTACGAATGTCCCACGCACAAGGAGTAGAACATTGCCAGCACTCTGGGCAGATGATATCCTGCGTACCTCAGGTGTTCAATGCTCAGGTGGTCATGGCCAGGAGACTTGCCCCGTGACATAGATTTTATGGCCTGCCGCACCTCTTCGGCCGTAAACCGGACGCTGACTTCCCGGCCACTACAACCATCATCGTTCGTCAACTGTGTGGGACCCAGTGGTGACTTTACGGTAAAATGGTCCCTAAATAAATCTGCTATACTTGTCAGGTCACAGGTACCGTTGACGCTCACAGGTAGACCAGGATTACTATTGAGTTTGTTTGTAGACTTCCAGAAACTGCGGAAATCGCTCCCAGAGTGATGCGACGCTAGGATGTCCATTTTAATTTGGTCAGCATGATTCTGGCACCAGCGTAAGCGCGATTTAAAAATCTTACGACTCGTCTGCATGTCATCCCACTCGCGGCCTTCCACCGGCCTGCCGTACAACACCCACGAATCAAACTTTGCCTTGGCCACCCTGTGAGCATCACGCACGTGCCTGTTCCAACCGAGGACCGGCCTCTTGGATCTGGGAACATTCGACGAATGACTATCACAAGCTGCCCGACACAATATGTGAATTATTTTGTCATACATATCATCAATAATTAGTTTATGGTCGACAACTTTACATACATAATTACAACATTCAGTCATTTCAACGGGAAAGTCAACAAATTTCAAATTATTATTACATAAATAACTGTACATGTCACATTGTTCAGAGTTTCTGTCACCCCAGCGCACTCCGTTATTTTGCTTACTTTCTATACGAGATTTAGGTTTGATGCTATCTAACAAAATTTCAATCTCGAGCGGAAAGTGATCGGACCACAGAATGTCTTCTTTAACCTGTACACCTATCATAGTTTCCCGAGCAGATTTAGTGACAACACAATGATCAAGCCAGCGCTTCGTTCCGTTCGCCTTGCTTATAAATGTACAAGTCCCAGAATCTAACCCTAGTAGCTCGATGTCCGCACATAACCACTGTGATTCTACACAAAAACTCGTTAACTCTAAATAAAATCGTTCATGCGGATGGGAGTTAAAGTCCCCGAGTATATATACTGCTTCTATACTACTATTGTTAATGATAGCGCTCACCAGACTGAGACAATTCGTAAACTCCGTCAGATTCACATCCTTATCTGTTGGCATGTACACACTAAATAAAAAGAACGACCTTTGACCCGCATTTACCTTAACGGCACACACTCGGGGGTTATCGCACTGCACAACCGATACGTCGGTAAACACACTTTTCCGCCACAGCAGCGCGACGCCACCATAGGGGCGGCCGCGCAGCATGCCGGCGCCGGTGTCCACCGCCGACATCCCGGTGCATCCGAACTCCACGTCGATCTCATTCAGGAACGGAATATCGCCCGGCAGCAACCATGTCTCCTGTAAGGCTATTATGTCGGATGTACGACATAACTGCCTAACACTCTCCACGGAACGCTTAACGCTTTTGCAGTTGTAACTTATAAGTTTATAAATAGACTTTATATCCATTTAGATTGTTACAATGGGCCGGTTACGGTGCCTATGTTTACACCGTTCGCGTTCGAATTTCTCTTGAAATTAACAAATCGTCTGAAAATGATTCCTTCAGGCCATAGACTGCTATTCAGAAATGATGACAATTTATGTTCAGGCACAAAGAATTTAAATGCGTTATAGGCTTTCGGATATTTGAACAATATTCGTTCAAGAGTTATAACCTCTTCCGTTTTTTGATAGACGTAATCGGCTATATCTTTCTCTTTAGTATCATTGTGCACTTTTGTAATAAATATTGGCACTTTTTTCACGGCGGCTTTGAATTTTCCTTCGCTATCTCTGGCAACGCTGGCCGACCCGTGATAACGGCCTAGGTCTAGTAATGTCTTTCTTTTAAAGGCTTAACTTGGTGAAATCGTCATTTTTATTATTGTATTAGTTGTGTGAGGCAATCCTTTGTAGCATTCCCAAAGTGCAAAATATATCTTCGCTCCCGCTGTATTCCCGCCTCAACCCTATGACTGCCGGTTTTTTGCGCTATCTGAATATTTTTCAACCAACCTTTTTTGTTCTCACTAATCTAAAGCCGCATCTACACACAATAGGACGGGACGTTATTTGTATTTCCTAACGTATTGTCTATGGCTCTTATCTGTGGAAAGGATGTTGTATAGTTAAAATGGCCATAAAATTATCTCAATGTGATGTTTTTACATCATCATAACATAATATATTAACATGTTCGTCTCGCGTTGGTACATAAAAAAGATCTCTGTAGGTTTTTCTGGTGAGGGGTAACACTAGTTTTTCAATAAATGTATTAATTATTTGTAATGAAGCGTGGTGATTAAACCCATACCTATTAATTGGGTATTTGACCATTTTTTTTTGTATGTTATCGAAAGAGCTCTAAAATAGACACAACATATGCCGAGAGCAGTAAAACTCCACGAGATATTGCAATTTTAAAATCATATTTTTGGCCATGCCCAAACGCTCCATACAACCGTAAGCAAGTTTGTGTGAGTGCATCGTAAGCGAATGGACCAAGTTGTTTATACCTGTGTTATTTTACTGCTGGGTTGTTACGTGTGAATGAAAGATAAATATATTTATGTATTGTAAATTAGAAAATTAATTAATGCAAAACAATGGAATGGAAAAAGAAGAATTACAGTAAAAGATAAACATCTATACTAATATTGTGAAGAGGAAAGATTTGTTTGTTTGTATAGAATAGGCTCCGAAACTTCTGGACCGACTTTAAAAATTATTTCACCAATAAATAAATATCTGGGAATTTTCACACCAAGATCATCTGACCCCAAACTAAGCAGAGCTTGTAATATGGGCGTCAGAGACTGATAAACATACTTAAATATTTCTAAATACATACTTAAAGAGATAATAACACCCAGACACACAACAAATATCAATGTTCGTCACACAAATATTTTTCATGGGTGGGGATCGAACCCACGACCTCCGGCGCTAAAGGCAGGATCGCTGCCATTGCGCCAATAGGCCAATAACATAGGCAATTTTTTTTAATTTAGGCTATATTTTGACGCACAGCTAGTTTAAAAATAAAAGAGAAAAAGTTTCAAGTTCAAATTTTATATAGTATGAAGTTTTAATGTCACAGACATAAGTCACATGAGATTCTGACTACCATAGACAAACTAACTACCGTACTCCCCACAGGGAACACAATTATACTTAACTATCGCAGTAATATTCACCTATAGTTTCGCGTAAGATGGAATTATATGCATCGATATATTTAAAAAAGGGGCAGTCAAAATACGGGCGACAGTGAATCATTCAATAAAATGTATTAGATTTTTTTGCTGTTGATTTTTCTAATCCATGAATCCATTTAATCTTTATAATGTAGAGCTATTTGTCTAAGTTTTTCAACCCCCCGCGTGCACAGTGGTCAATGTTTGACAGCGCTCAGAGGGGCGTCTTTGACCCTACTATTGGGGTCATTTATGCCACGTGTAGTTTACGCAATTGCCAGGGGCTAGAATGACCATCCGTTAATTGCATAGGCGTGTAATCTTTACATGAGTGCATTAAAACCGAAACTAAGTTATGTAAAACTATGTATTACTTTGAATTTTAGCATGCCAAGTCTTTTTTGACCAAGTATAGCCCAGTAAGTAGATAGATAAGTTAGTTGAAGTAACAGTGAATTTACTCATGGTCATTGGGGAGAAGATTTTAAGCCAAATCGCTGAAAGCTCTACAATTCTATGGGGTAACATCGACCACGGTCAGTCTCATGGCTACAAACAATGGCATTGGAATTAAAGGGACTTCGCGCTCAATCAAAAGAACAGAAAATAGTGTGATCAACCCCAAAGTTTAACAAAACTTTGCGTAGATGGCTTTTGGAGAAAACCTTTATTCGGTAAAAGACTTTCTAGAAAACAAAATTTAAACTCGTTTAGCAATAATAATCGATACATATTAATCTGACATTAAGTATTTATTTTTAATGTTGTATAATAGAACTTATTAATAATGTATTCAATAATTTACTCAATAATGTATTTAAAAATGTATTTCATATTAACGTTTTCATTTGCATGCTATTTTGTATGGCTAAATAGGTGCACTATGTTCTGTACATTCTACCATCAACATTTATTTGTAACCACCTTAATTAAGAGCAAATAAAGTATTTGAATTTGAATTTGATCAACGTTATTTTAAGCACACATATTCTCCTTAGATACAAGGTATTCCTACTCCTTTCACTCACATTTGTCAGAAAGAGTCAGAAAGCAGGATGTCACTGTGACGCGTGTGCCAACATCAAGCTTTTCAATTGTATGACGTGCATTTTTCAGAGGAAAATCATTGGATATAAATGATGCTCATGATGAAAAATAACGATTCGTTGTAAGAGTATAAAGTCGGGTTTAGCTTGAGAGAATAATAGGAATCAAAGAATATTTGTCAAAAGTTCTAGTTAACACTAAAACGCTAGTGACCGTGCCTGCACTTAACCCTCTTATCTCGTTACAAGGGGGTACAAACGACCCCCGTAATAAAGTACAAATGCAAATAGCGAGGGTTGGACAGCGCAATTGTGTGAAGGCATTTTGTTTAGTGCTGTGCTTTGGGGTCCGGTGAGAACCGGTTTTAGAAAATCTAGAACAATGTCAGCTCGGTTTGTGATAAATTATAAATCAGATCACCGCTGGAGATAAGTCACATGAATAAGTATTCATTTAACAAACTATACATAAAGTCGTTTTATTTATTCATTTATTTCTTATTACAATTAAAGTTCAAATATTGTTTGCTTCGCACATTAATGATTGCTCAATAAGGCCTTACATAATATAAAATAAATATGAATATAAAATATAAATATGCGCCAGACAACACACCTCTTGTAATGGTCTCGAAGTAGGGATTATTAAATCCCTGTGTTACAAGGTACCACACAAGGAAATAAGCTAGGGGCGTCTCCCAGCACACCCAGACCCGAGTCAATTCAGAAAAGATGGTTTCCTGAATTGACCCGACCGGGAATCGAACCCGGGACACTACGGAAATCGAGGCGAGAAACCGTGCTACAGCACACTACGCCACTCGTGTCGTCACATGTATGTAGTTGGCCCTTTTATTTCTTGTTCTTATCGATTCGATCCCAGCAAGTCATTTATCTATATTTTTAGACCAGTACTCTGCAACGCGAACTGCATTGTAGAGGTCATACAGTGCGCAGGTGGTAGGACACTCGGGGCAAAACAGTAGGTGCGACAATGTTTGTCGAGAAGCTCCACAGAACAATAAAATTAAACATGTTCCGTTGAGTTATTTCAGGACAGTTTTCATTCAAAGGATGCTCAACGTTGAGTTGCGCCTTATCTTTGGGGGGTTAGCTTTTCCAGTGGGGGTAAAACTATTGCATCGCTAAAATAATAGATCGAGGTGATGGTCGTGTGAGGGTACGTGCAAGTGTGTACGGATTTCCTTATTCCTGGTTCTAACAATTAACTAAAAGGTTCGGTGACTCGTTTCTCTGTCGTACCATCTATATACGTAGAACGCTCTTCCAGCACACGTGTTTCCTTCCTCTTATAGTCCCGGGTTCTTCAAGCGGGGCGTAAAAACGCGTTTCTGCTGGCCTTCAAGATGAGAATGGCCAGCTCAGTGATTCCTTTGCATTACTGTGCTAGTCAGCCTCATATTTGTGCCTCACGACCGCTTTTCATCAAGTGGAGTGAGGTCATCTTGACAGAATTTAAAATAAAATCAAAGTAAAAAAAAAACAAATCGACCAACCGCCATGTTCTTCTGCCAGCAACTGTAAAAGTACGGATATTTTAAATATGTCATCCGTAGCGGCACATCACTACGCTTTTACATCTGACAGAAGCTCTTTCGCATTCGTCAGCACAACACGCGTACGGTAATCCCATCTTGTTCAATTAAATTCCTCTAGCCATTAATCTATATGTAAAGATAAGTTGAAGGGGACAAAATGTCTCATCATTTTCCTTATGATGAAAATAAAGCATTCAAAAACAGCAAATTCTCGGAATTTTCACGATAAAAGAGAAGCCGTGTACACAGATTATTCAGTCCATAATTTTGGTATCGTCTATTTCAATCCAAATACCTCATAACAATCCCTTATAACTTGTCAATATCATTCCCTAAACTGCGCCTAGCGAGCAATTTCGTATTTTTTTTAAATATAGGACTAGACAGTAATTTGATCGCAATCGCACCTGATGGTAAGTGACGATGCGATCTATGATGGTACATGTCTGCCTAGTAAATGCCTATTCCCTGTCGTCTTGAAGAGACCCAGATTGTATTGGTTCGGAAACACATGCGCGGGCAGCGAGTTCCACTCATTTGCTGTTCGCATTATGAAGGAGTCCGCAAAACGTTTTGTGCGAATGGCTGGAATATCCACAACGTGCGGGTGGATGGCTAATGTGCGTCTATTGCTCCGATGGTGAAAAGGAGATGGCGGAACCAGTTCATGCAGTTCACTCGCACACTCCCCGAAATAAAGCCTGTAAAACACCGACAGGCTAGCAACGCTGCGCCGGTGTTCTAGATCCCGCAGCCCGGCAGAGAGAGCCGGATCATTAATGAGCCTCACGGCGCGTGACTCCACCGAGTCCAGACCAGCAAGCT